>CM060437.1:128320048-129520048 GCA_030545235.1 Helianthus tuberosus
TAAACCCTCCAAATACCTAACTCCCCCATCCCACCACCCCCCAAAAAATCTAAAAAAACCTAACTCTCCACCTAAGCTAAATGTTAAAAACTAAACCATAAAGCTAAACCACTCAAAAACCTAAAAAAATCTAAAAATATTTTTTATTACAAAAAATATTAAAAAAATTTAATTTTTTTGTTTGTTTTTTGATTTTTTTAGTTATTTTTTGTTCTGTTCATATTATTTCTCGTAATAAAGGGTGGTTGCTAACGGTTCATTCATATATATATATATAGAAAGTACTGTCTTAAATGAAACATGGAAATCTCTGAATTGAAATCCTAGTCTCGAAGAAAAAAGTACTTTGTTTTAATAGAGTTGGGTGGGGTGACAATGAGTCGATGAAACTTTTATATATAGGATTCAGTTTAATTAAAAATCGAGTTGTGAGAATAATAAGAACTCTTATTTTCTGTGTGAGTTGGTCCATAACTTTTTGGACAAACGTAGATTAAATATCATAAACACATCCGTGGAAGAAAAAAAATTATCGAGTCGTTAGTTATGCCTGATGTAAATTTTGTTTACACGTTGATGTAATTTTGTTACGGCGATATAAATTTTTTGATGTGACACTTTTTTTATTTTTATTTTTTTGGTGAAAAAAGTGATTCTTTTAAGATTTTTGTGAAAAAATTAATAAAACCTTTTAGAGGGCTTAGTTCTTCTGGTTCTCTCAACTAAATTGATTCTTATTTTACCATATCCTTATCTCTCTCTATATATAGAGAGAGAGAGTTTTTCTTGTTGATCTTTATCCCCGGAGTAAGATCAAATAAAAAGTTAATTTTCCCTAAGTAGGATGAGAAGAAATCTTAACCATTGATTTTTCAAATCAATGGTTAAGATGAAAGTGTAGGAGAAAGGAGGAGTGCAAGGGTATCTTGGGAAAATAATATTTATAGACTTTCTCTCTACACATGCAAGGCACATGCATATTTCACCCCAATTTTTTAAACGTTCATAACTTTTTTATACGACATTATTTTTTCACAAAAATTTCATCATAAAATAAAGCGTCTTTTTATTTTTAATTTGAGTACCATATTGCTATATAAAATATGAAGACTAAAAAAACCCACTAAAATGTGTTGTATTTCTATGTTGTATAACTTTTTTTTTGCTGGATTTTTGTACTATATTTTTGTACTAAATATTTAGTGCTGAATTTTTTTTTCTTAAATTTTTTTCTCAATTTTTTGTGTTAGATTTTTTTGTACTACATTTTTTTGCGGAATTTTTTCGTGCTAAATTTTTTGTGCTATATTTTTTTGTGCTACATTTTTTGTGCTATATTTTTTTGTACTAGATTTTTTGTGCTAGATTTTTTTGTACTAGATTTTTTGTGCTAGATTTTTTTTTGTACTAGATATTTTTTTGTTGTATTTTTAAAAAATAAAAGAAGTGTCACATGTCATTTTCACTCCTATTTATAAGGAGCAAAATGCCCTTTATTCCTACTTATTAGAAGTGCCACATGTCATCATCACAATACTTCTTAAGCTACTTAGGCAAAATCCACTTTTTTAGTGGATCCTTCCCCCTTTACCCCCCCCCCCCCCCCCTCTCTCTCTATCTATACTCTATAATAAAAGAAACTATTTTGGAGACACTTGTCATCATATTAGGCTATGTTTTATAGATAATTCTCCTACTAAATATTATTTAGTTTAATTTTTTATGGATAATTATTATTTAGTTTAATCTCCTTCTCATTTATAATATTATTTATTTAACTAATAGAGTAAATTACGATTTTGGCCCCTGTGGTTATAACACTTTTACTCTTTTAGCCCAAAAAGAATTTTTAACATCTGAGCCCAGACGTCTTTTTTTCTAATCTTTTTGGCCCCTAATGTCTTTTTTCTAACCGTTTTAGCCCCTAACATTTAATGGATGGGGTTAGTGTTAGGGGCTAAAAGGGTTAGAAAAAAAGACGTTGGGGGCTCAGTTGTTAAGAAATTACGGATAAAGTTCCATAAATTATCTTATTATTTATTTATATTAATTACTAGGTTAGAAATTATATCTTAATAATTAAAATAAATATCGAGCATTTTCATAACGAGGGTGGAGGGAACGGTTTTCTTCTTTATATTAATTACTAGATTAGAAATTATATCTTAATAATTGAAACAAATATCGAGCATTTTCATAACGAGGGGGAGGGAACGCTTTTATTGCTTAACAAATAATTTATTTATTTAAAATACAAGAAGAATAATAACTACATTTATCATACTAATAAATTTATCCAAATCAACCATCTTTTTAAGATGCAACTCAAGTCTATATGTTTAAATTTTAAAGTTATATAACTTAATAATTACCGATAATTTATACTTATCTAATTAATTTAAATATTATTTTGTAGCTATAAGTTTATCTAATTGGCTAATTGCTATATGCCTAATCTAAACATTTCAACAATATTTTTGGAACTAATAAATTAAGGCCATTGTTATTTAAATAAAATTTGGGTTCACGTCGTGAGAAAGTCGATGATACAGTTTGTCTTCTAATCGATGGTTCAAATGTTTTTATATTTATAAACTTCACAAACATCACAAGTTTTGATCATACATAAAACAAAATTTTGTTCGGATATCAGAAAAGTGTCTTAAAATATCGTTTTATAATTGTTAAATCTTCGTCATTAACTATTTGATATTTTATTTTCTCAACCCGTGTAATACACGGGGTTATAACCTAGTATATATATATATATATATGAGAGAGAGGCTAATGTGTAATGACTAAAACCTTTAATAAATACGCTTTCTTTTCTGTGGTCATATCCATTAAAATAGTTTGTACAACTTTATCGTGTTGTTAGACCTATTTAGGTGACACAATAAATATTATATTATATTATATAATAATGATCAATATTACTATCTTTAGTGTTCTTATATTTAGGTGACACAATAAATATTATATTATATTATATTATATAATAATGATCAATATTACTATCTTTAGTGTTCTTATGAGTAAAGTGTTGTTGTTTAGGTCTGTTTAGGTTAGAGTTGTTTTTATTGAAAAGTTTACTTTTTTGGAAAAAAAAAAAAGAGTAAAGTTTTAGCCAATTATAGCACATATTTTTTTTTTTAACGGCCAACAAACTCAATCCCGAGTATTTTCGGGGCACCCACTGGACAAAAGGAGTACTCTGAGAGTAACCCGAGCCCACCACCAACTCCGGGGAAAACCCGGTAACCCACCCGCCCGTAGGCACGACGGTGAAATTAGCGGTAAAACCCGTTTTGCTCAAGGATCCAACCCAGGTTTCCCTGGGTCTCCTATCATTGCCCACCCGTGCCTCACTCTGCACCAAGTGGGAGTCGAACTTGCATCTCTCAAGAGAAATGCAAACCCTCCACCACTTGATCTAGAGATCATTGGCATTATAGCACATATTTTAAATGTCGAAATCAATAAACTGGACCAACAATTGACCCTTCGGTTGTTTCTCATAGCTAATGAATTTATTGCTACTTTCTATGATTCTCATGAGTAATTTTATTATAACAATTTCCAAAGATAGTTTGAAAGATTTTCGGTCAATTCCAATTGTAATCTTTTCCGAAAAAACAAACATATATAAAGAATGGTTCATTACGTGATGAATTTTGATTTGTAACTAGTATTAAGGTCCCCGCATTGCGGCGGGGGCGTAAACTGTGTCAAGTAGTACCAATACTATATCACTGCTAGCGACCGCCCACACACGAAAAAACAGGTAAAAACAAAATAACATAAAAGGAAACAATAACACCGAACGAAAAACATACGTAAGATCGTTGAACCATGCACATCTGTTGCGTCGTCGTGTTAATGCGAAAAAATTAGACTCAAATGTAAAACATATAAAAGAATAACTAAGTAAATCTAGGACCCTCGCTCGTTGCGACGAACCTGCCAAACAGGGAAATAAAGACGTATTGCAACAGGCTTGTCAAATGGAAATAAAATAGACAAAAAAAAAACATTGAACCCACACGCACCTCGCAGTGTATTCACTCACAAAATGTAAAACGAAATGTATAACGAAAAATTTGAAAAATATGAAAAGTATGGGGGATTAAAGTTGTAAACAAAAATGTATTATGGGTTAACTTGAAAAAATTGAAAAACTTTAGGTAAAAGTAAAAAACAAATAATGAGGTTAAAAGGCAAAAAAGATGAAAACCTTTAAATTAAAAGTGAAAATGCCAACTTTTTTTTTTTGAAATACTCCCTATTAGGGATGGGTTTTTTTTCCCAAATACCTGTACTCGTACCCGTACCGATTTTAGGTATTTGGTACATTTATCGGTACCCAGTTTTATTGATTTTGGTATTCGGTACTTTCAGTATTGGTACGGGTACAGGTACGGGTAAAAACGGGTACTGGTACCGAATTCTATGTATACCTTTAAAAGTTTTTTTGTATTATGTTTTATTTCATATTATGGTATTTATAGTGTACTCGTATTGATTTTACCTATATGGTACCCGTATCGTATTGGTACTCGTATCAATTTTACCTATTTGGTACTCGTACTATATTGGTACTCATGTCAATTTTACCTATTTAGTACTCGTACAAGTGCTCAAAAATTAAATAAAAACAAAATGGCACCAAGCGGGTACTGTACCGAAAATACCCATACCGTAGCTATATATTTGGTACGGTATTTGGTACCTAGTTTTGTTCAAATTCGGTACCGGTATTTTCGGTACTGGTACGGGTACTGTACCAATCCCATCCCTACTCCCTATGTCTAGAGTACAATTACTATGCTTAGAGTACAGTTACATAAATGGTGCTACTTTCTACACCTCTTTAATTAATTTTTACACCTTTTTCTCTCACATACTTACAAGTGGGGTCCGCATGAGACCAGATGTTAGTAATTTACATAATGAAAATAAGCTTAACACATATACACCTTTTCAACATAAACACGTATATAGATTTTCTTTAATTAAAACAATTATAAGGCATGCATGTAAACATATAAAACCATTCTCTTCTTTCTCTTTATATTTTAGTGATATGACACTTGTTTATTTTTCCTTATAAAGTGTTCTTTTTCTTATTATATCCCACAAACACTACGTGTGAATAGATTCTATTAGTTTTCTCGTCAAAATTTAGATACATATAGGGAGGCTATATTTCAAACTAATACTTTGTGTAAAGAAAATTATAACCTACAATACCAACTCAGCTCAAGATTTTCAATTCCACAATTTTATAAGAATTTTTTTTAAAGGGACTTCTTGAGATTCCATTGGGCTCTTTGTTATTTTTCAGCTGACATAAAATTCTTGAATATGTCCAACAACAGGCTGATGAAAACTCAAACAATCCTTCATGGGAAGCCATCGGCTACCACGTAGACATTAACAAAGACCTTCCCAACGATCAAAAGGAGCGTCCTTTACAAAAAGGAATGGTGGAAACCATGCACGAAACCGATGATTCACTTGTGACTTCCCTCATGCAAAAAGGCTTAGACGTGACAGAAAACCTTAAAGAAAACATCTGCACAGTAAAATGCGATGTGGTAATCGTGGGCTCTGGTTGCGGTGGTGGTGTTGCAGCCGCGGTACTCGCGCAATCGGGCAAGAAAGTGGTGGTTCTCGAAAAAGGGAACTATTTTAACCAAACCGATTATTCGAAACTCGAAGGCCCGTCTCTAGATCAACTGTATGAAGCTGGAAGTATACTTCCAACACTTGATGGGAAACTAATGATCCAAGCGGCTTCCACGGTTGGCGGCGGCTCAGCCGTCAATTGGTCAGCTTGCATCAAGACACCGCCTTCTGTTCTAAAAGAATGGGGAGAAGAACACAACATTAAGTTGTACGGAACCCATGAGTACACTTTTGCAATGGACAAGGTATGTGAAAGAATTGGTGTGATTGAAAAGTGTAAAAATGAAAGCTTCAAAAATCAAGTCCTCCGTAAAGGGTGTGAATATCTTGGTCTAAAAGTGGAGGATGTCCCACAAAACACATCCGAAAATCATGACTGCGGTTCGTGTTGTTTCGGGTGCAGATCCGGAGACAAAAAAGGAACAGATTCGACTTGGTTGGTTGACGCAGTGGATAACGGAGCAGTGATCATAACCGGATGCAAAGCTGAGAAGTTTTTATTACTAAAAAATCATCAAGGTAAAAGAAGAAAGAAATGTGTAGGGGTGATTTCACAAGTTTTAAACCAAAAGATCACCAAAAGATTGCAAATCGAAGCAAAAGTGACAATTTCTGCATGTGGGGCGTTGATGACACCACCCTTGATGATATATAGTGGGCTAAAAAACCCTAATATCGGCAAGAATCTTCACCTTCATCCTGTTCTAATGGCATGGGGATACTTTCCAGACAATGATCTGAATCTGTCAGGTAAAAGCTTCGAAGGTGGGATCTTGACGTCCATTCATAAATCAGGGTTTGATGACAATTACATTCTGGAAGTCCCTGCCCTTGCACCAGGTACTTTTGCTGCATTATGTCCATGGGAATCTGGTAAAGATCTAAAGGAAAGAATGCTGAAATACCCAAGAACAGCTCATGTGTTTTCATTGGTTAAAGATTGTGGGTCTGGTGAAGTAAAATCTGCAGGAAGGATAAACTATAGTTTGCATAAATCAGATAAAGAACACATCAAGAACGGGTTGAAACAAGCGATAAAGGTTTTAATCGCGGCTGGAGCAGTTGAAGTGGGAACTCAAAGGTCTGATGGTCAGAGGTTTATATGTAAAGGAACTAGTGATGAAGAAGATATAGAGAAGTTTTTGGAGATGGTAGATGCCGGAGACGGGCCATTGTCAATGGTGAAAGATTGGAATATCTATACTTCTGCTCATCAAATGGGGAGTTGCAGAATGGGAGAAAGTGAAAAGGAAGGTGCAGTTGATGAACATGGTGAGAGTTGGGAGGCTGAGGGGCTTTATGTTTGTGATGCTAGCATCTTTCCATCCGCGGTTGGTGTTAATCCGATGATTACCATCCAGTCGACTGCTTATTGTCTTGCACACGGAATTGCAAACAATTTTAGATGAATTGTTTTGAAATTAATTTAAATAATTGATAACCATTGCCATGTTGCGTTAGTCAATAGAGTTTGTTGTGTTAAGTCAGTTCCATTGTAATATGAGCGATTTGTTTTATTTATGTTTCTTGTTTTAGTCTATCTTTCAGACTGTAATAGTGTCTATTTAAGGCCACAAAGAGTGGGTTTGGCATCCACCCTCGGTAACACTGGGTGACCTTCAGCAGGCCAACAATGACCACTGTATGTGGTGCAGCAAGGTTGATACTAGGTTGGGTTAGACCGTTGGGGTGGGTCCCTCCCCCAAATAGCCATTGGAATTTCCTCTATATTAATTATCAAATTCTGATTGTGAGTTCAATTTACTGTTCAATTTTTTGTCTTTTTAGGGGTCTCATTGCCATTTCACATGACAACTTCAACAAACTGAATCAACATCACCACCACCCCTATTGACTAAAAAAACTTCAGCAATCAACACTCACCTATAACCCTTCTCAAACTCAAGTTCCACCAAGGCTGGAACAGTGACGCGACAACTTTTTCGGCCGGACCCAAATGTTGCCTATCTCCGGTACTAAGAAACAGTGATTTTTTAGTTGGTAGACGGCGGTCTGCCTATGGTGGTAATGGGGAGGTCGACGAGGTAGACGTGAGGCATTTCTCGATGCTTTGTCACGAAACGGTCATCCTCTGTCGCCGAAGATGACGTGGCGGCTAGCTGGCAGAACCCTAGCTCGAAGTTGTGACGACCTGGTAACGTAGAGAGAGAAAAATCAGAAAATGATGGAGAGTGATGGTGGCTAATGCGGTGGGGGAGATAGAGGTGTTTTTTAGAGAGAGAATGTAGAAGTTGGGGTTTTTAGAGGTAGAGAGTGATGGTGGCTGCGGCGGTCGTCTGTTCATGGTTGTGAGAGACCGTGGGCTGGAAATTTTTTTAGAGAGAGAAAGGAAAAGTTGAAGGCGTGGTTTTGTGGTGGTGGTGTCGTGAC
This sequence comes from Helianthus tuberosus, assembly GCA_030545235.1. NCBI lineage: Eukaryota > Viridiplantae > Streptophyta > Magnoliopsida > Asterales > Asteraceae > Helianthus > Helianthus tuberosus. The sequence goes on from CM060437.1 coordinate 128,328,128, forward strand.
GATTACGGCGATGGTTTGGTGATAATGGTGGTTAGATGATGGTGATGTAGTTGTGGGGGTCATTGTGGCGGTTTTGCGGTGGTGATGCGCAATCGGAACCCTCTTATGTCGCCGGAACCGGCCACCCCCGGTGGTTCAACTCACCCACTATCTCTTTGATGTGAAGCCGTGAAGGTGGTTTTAAGTTGTAAACCTTGAACCTAGAACATGAAGAAACACTAACACGAATTTTGAGATTGTTTATTTTTCATGGAATGACAAGTTGAAACTTGAAACCATTTCAAAATTGTTGCAATTTAATCAATTATAATTGTTATTTTTGTTCGCAATTTAGTTAATATAAATCTATTAGTAATAAAAGTTATATTTCGTTATGGACTAACTTGGAAAATAAGTTTGACAATTTATTTTATTGCTTTGTTGTTTTTGTTAATTGTTGATGCTAACGTCTAAATTATACATATTTTATTCTTAACAACCTATTTTTTATTGTCTTTTTATATATAGTGTTCTTAACAACCTATTCGCTTTTCATTGTTTTAATTAGAGTAAAGTACTAGATGGTTCCTATCGTTTATCAAAATTTTGAATTTGGTCATAGTTTTTAAAAAATATACGGATGGTCCCTGCGGTTTGTACTTTTTAACATTTAGTCTCCAACCAACAAAACTATAGCATGTCCAAGTTAGGGACTAAATGCATTACAAAGTGCAAACCAAGCGGACCATCCGTGTACTTCTGGAAAAAACTAGGGACTAAATTCGTTACAAAGTGCAAACTATAGGGACCATCCATGTACTTTAAAAAAGATAGGGACTAAATCAAAAATTTTGATAAACCACAGAGACCATCGATGTACACAACTTGATTATAATATGTTTATTAATGTTATAACATTTATATTTTTAGGTTATGGTAACCGCTTTTTAGTTTATTTTATTCTTTTTTTAGGTGGGTTAATCTTATTTTTCAAATTAATTAAATAAATTATTTGATAATGTTTTACGAAACACTTTACAATGCACGTGTGTGGTTTAACATTTTTACATTCTATTTTTGTACGGTTTAACAGTTCTGCTGCAACGCACGGGTCTTAAAAACTCGTTTATTAAAAAAAATAACCTTCATCCTTAGGCCATGTGCAGTCATAACCCCCCTTTGGGGGCGTTATGCGACACGTGGCGCGCCACGTGTGCGGGTGGGGGTTATGGGGCGTTATGCATTTAAGCCCGTAGTCATAAAGCCCCCGCCTAATCATTACTCAATTATTAATTTCTAATTTTTTATAATTATTTTCTAACTTTATAAAATTAACTCATTTTATTAAATTAAAAAAACATTACACTAAAATAAAAAAATAAAAACATTACAGTAACAAAAAAAAAATGCAAAAAAAATGCAGGGACCGGCTGTCTTCTTCTCCGGCCTTCTTCTCGGTCTTCAGGTCCGATTTGCAGGACCTATACTGTTTCCTCTCTGATTTGCAGGGACCAAACATGGTCAAACAATTAAACCTTTCTCACATCACGCCGCGATATGTATCGCGCCCTCCCCCATTTTTGAAACATAGCACCGGTTGTTTTCGTGTTCCGGGCGTTTTGGCGGCGCCATGCTATGGCATACTGCCCCACTACGTATGCTATTAATACATACACATCATTTCTAACCAAATTTTAAACCACAAAACGATCAACCCTTCTCATTAAAAAACACCATGGACATACTTCAACCACCTTCAAGTTCATCTAATTCTTCAAGTTACGTAGATGGAATTTTTTTGATGGATCGTCGTACCATTATAACTCTCGTTACCATTGTTCATTAAACTATATGTTCGAAGCTTCATGACATAGTTCATCAAGAACTTATACACAAATGATTGTCAGAATGGGAGATTGTAAGGGGGTAGGGGTGGTTATCACTCACCACCCATTTATCACTCACAACATTCAATCAATTTCCGTCATGTCATCAACCTTTATTCCATCATTCACAACCTTTTTAGTGGAAATACTCATCACTCACAACACCCAACAATAAACCCTCACACCCCCTCACACATTTCCATTTATCACGCGTCAAATTTCTCACGGAAATATTGATTCACGCGTTAAGTTTGAACAATGGCGGTGGTTTGTTTGAATTTATCACGCGTGAAACTCAAATATCACGGGGATATTTGAGCCCACCCCGGGTCCCCTAAGTGCAGTAACCTGCCGAATAACTATAGCTTTATCAATTTCAGTGAAACATCAAGTTCTGACGAGAAAGTCAAAGTCAAAGAATGTCAGGAGTGTAGATTATTCGGAGTTCCTAATTACTATTATTGTTTCGGACTACATGTGAGTGTGTTCTAGGGAAATTGTGTTTCACTGAACTTCATTATGTTCCAGTTTATTTTAATAGTTCTGGACTATGTGTGTAGTTGCCCGGAAATGTGGTCTAGACTATAAATGTGGGTTTGTAGGTTAAAATAGTAGACTTTGGATAGTTCTGTGTGAATAGTTAGAGAGAGAAAGTGTGGGTTTGAGTCTCTGTGACCTAAACCAGGTTGGGATAAGATACGTACTCTTTCGGTTGTAATATGTGATGGCTAATATGAAAGTTTTTTCTATATCTTCTACACTTTTTTATCCTGTTTATGTTTACATCTCGATCAAGTGCAATGTTTGTGACGTTCGTCATTGATCCAAGGGGTCATCTGGAACTAACAAAGATTTAGAATGCGAAAATTATTTTGTTGTCAGTGATGATTTGCTTAAAAATAGATTTAGAATGGGAAAATCTGTCACACCCCTTTCTGCGGCGGAAGCACGAGGTGTGATCATGAAAGGTTCTCATTGCATACGAAGAGTAAACATGCTACATGCTCGTAAAATAACATCAAATACCATGATTTGAAAAACATATGTTTAGCGTTTACATCGCTAGACAGCTTAAAACATTGTCTTAAAAGTTTACAACTTTATTTAAAGTTAAACACAAGCGACATCCACGAGCATAAGCAAGACCGCGCGCACATCCATCCTAGTTACCTGAAATACATGTGAGTTTTTGGAAAAAACGTCAACATAATGTTGGTGTGAATTCATGCAGTTTTGTATTTCACGTTTGTATACTTTGTATAAAAATATAGTTGTGAATAAATCAAGTTTTTCTTGAGTACTCCACGTACTTCAAGTTATATATCAATCTTCTTGAGTACCCCACGTACGTCAAGTTATATATCCATCTTCTTGAGTACCCCACGTACTTCAAGTTATATATCAATTTTCTTGAGTACCCCACGTACTTCAAGTCATATATCAATTTTCTTTTATGGTATGAATTTTATATAAATACAGTATTTCTGTAAATATCAGGATTGTTAATGGGTTGCAAAGCCATTAACATGTGACACGACATAGGAAGTCACCAAACCTAAGGCATTTAATTGGTATATTCTGAGACACAAAAGCACTACTCGGTTCTCGCCCTCACCGAGAGTGTGGCTGCCAGGCACCCGTTAGATCTAACCTTTTGTTCTGCAGTCTAAGTATGTACACGATTAATGGTGCTTCTGTACCCTATTCGTGACACTATTTCTCATAACGCATCCTACTTGGTTCTCGTCCTCACCAAGCGCGTTTCTTTTTATCATTTCTCATAACGCATCCAACTTGGTTCTCGTCCTCACCAAGCGCGTTTCTTTTTATCATTTCTCATAACGCATCCAACTTGGTTCTCGTCCTCACCAAGTGCGTTTCTTATTATCTTATATTTTGTCACACTTGGTTCTCGTTCTCACTAAGTGTACTTCTTGTATTTATATCATACCAATTATAAATATTGTACTTTTGTACATGTATTTCACCCCCGAAGTTATAAAAACTGAAAACAGTTAAAAGAAAAGGGGGAGCATGAACTCACAACTTTGCGTTCCTGTGCGTCGTAAACTTCACCGGATTTGCTTAATTAACGTCGTAACCTATACGCGTTTTCTTAACGTTAGTCACTAGACTTGCGTCGCACAAGTACAGTCACTCTCTTTTGTGTATATTCTTGTGTTAAAAATATTCTATATTTTTAACTACGTATCTTACTTATATTATTTTCTCTAAAATTAATATAAGTATCTCGTGTTTTTCACTTTGCACCCGAATTATGTATCTTGTATGTTGTATGTGTATTTTTATGTTTATACTCCTCATGAGTATTTAGTGTATTTTTAAGTCTTAATACACTAGCACGTATAACACATACTATATACACTTAGCACAAAAGTTGGTGATCAAATAATATATATTTTTCTTTCAAAAATATATACTTAATATCCATTTTTATTCTTGAAAAATCACCATTTCTTATCACCAAAAATTAGGGAAACCTTGGTAATACTTTTAAATACATTTTTAGGGAATAAGTTTCTCAAAAACTTATATTTTTCTAAGTGTCAAAATTTATAAAAATTTTGACAGAGTTTCCCCTAAAAATGGACGTTTCCCATGTTTTCAAAACATGTGTTTATTTTCTTTTAAATCGTCATCGATCATCAACAACAATTATCAACAATAATCATCAACAATAGTCACTAGTTTCTCCATTTCATGAACTTGAATATTTACAAAAATGTGTAGTAACTTACTAGCACATTTAGTAAGTCTTATCATCTTTAAAAATAATTTTAGTTTCTTAAAAACTTTATTTTTAAAGAATATGAAGTTTCACAACTTCTAGTCGAGATTCGCAAAAATATTTCTTTGTTAAATTTTTCTTGTGACACAAGTGTCTACACACTTGTTTATGTTCTAAAATGCTTTTAGTTCGGATAAGATCCGGGTTTTAACAAAACTAATATTTTTGCTTGGTTCTTCCGAAAAACCACTTGTAGATCTTTAGATCTACATGTTTAGAGTTTTATTTTACAAGAAAATTTACTTTTACACAAGTTCATGTCTTATGAATGGATGGATCCATCATCTTTTAACTTTATAACTTTTACATCCTACTAGTTCATGCTTTCTAACATGGACTAGTATGTCTAGATGATGATCCATCTTGTTTTTACTAACAACAAACATCAAATAATAACAATCATACAAGATTCACATGATTTACACACATATCTACTCTTTATCCAACTAGTTTATCTTTCTTTCAAGACTTTTAGTTATTTTCTTGTGTGTTCTTGCTTTTTAACCAATAAATCATCTATTAACCGTCATAAACAAGATCAAGAAGGTGTTTTAGAGCACTTACTACTAGCACAAGGCTAGGGAAGAAAAATGATGAAAGTTGAGTGGGTAAAAGCAAACGGTAGAGGTTCTTCAACTTCCGAAAGCCCCTAGCTTCACTATGCGCCTTCTAACACCTTAATATAAGCTTGGAATGTGTAGGAGATGATTGGATGATGGTGGTTATGGTGAGGGGGGTTCGGCCGTGAGCCTTTGAGAGGGAGAGAGTGAGTGTGGTGATGTGTAGTGGTGATGAAGATGACTTCTTATGAACCCACCATGTACTAATATCCAAGAGTTAATATGTTCTTGTAGTACAAGACAAATCTAGTATTAAATCTCCACAAATCTGGGTGAATCCAAGGAAAATTCATAAGATCTTCCAATTAAAGCATGTGGGCCGATTTTATTTGGATATGGGGGGGGGGGGTAATGTGTAACTTGCAAGATCTTAATTAGATTTACCAAATCTAAGTGCATCAAAGTGAATCTATGAAAGATCTTGTGAATCTAAAAGAGATCTATGAAAGATCATGTAAGATTTTAAGGGATCTTGGCAAGATTATTATGGATTTGGAAAGATCTAGTAAATATTTGGATGTTCCGGGTAATATCCGGTTGTTCGGTTAGATACCGATTCGTTAAAGTGCTAAATTACACTTTTTAGTGTCATTTAAGTACCTTTCTTGTACTCTTTCAGTTCCCAACACTTAGGGAAATATTCTGGATAATAAAACGACATTTCTGCATAATATTTATATGTCCAAATGCTGATTTATTGCTGAATTATATAAATTCTACACTTAAAGTGCGTTTCGGGTGCTTTTTAGTGCTTATTTTTGCTTTCGTATTGCATATATATTAACCCTTGTATGTACTCTTGGGTTTTAATGCATTCTTGTCGTCGGACCTACACCTAGGCTCCAATTTTATTGTCTGACTGCTTTCTGCAGTTCTGTTGACACATTGTGTCTTACCGGTGAGTTTACTATTATTTTTGACGCAACGCTCTCGTTTATGCATAAAGCAATATTTTGTAGTATACAACGTGCATGAATTCACTTGTTTAATCATGTGTTCAGACATTGCTGACAATTAAGCACATAATTGCAATCATTAAATAATGATTAAAGTGTACGGAAATTACCGGTTTGTGCCAGTTGTCACAGTCTCCCCCCGTTAAAAGAATTTCGTCCCGAAATTCAGGCTGAACTCACTCTCGCTGGAGTCTTCTTGAATAGGTGGGGATACTTTTTCTTGAACTGGTCTTCACGTTCCCATGTGTACTCGGGTCCGTGCTTAGAGCTCCAACGTACTTTGACAAGCTTCACACTGCTCCTCCTGGTCTTGTTGACTTTCCAGTCGGTAACCTCAATGGGTTGCTCTGTAAATCGGAGGGCTTCATCAATATGCATTTCATCCATCGGGATGATCACGTTTTCTTGTGTTGGACTCTTCTTCAGGTTGGATACATGAAACGTATCATGTACTCCATTAAGTTCTTCTGGTAACTCCAACTTGTATGCCACGGTACCAATTTTCTTCAAAATTCTGAATGGTCCGATGTATCGTGGATTCAGCTTTCCACGCTTTCCAAACCTGACTACGCCCTTCCATGGTGAGACTTTTAACAACACTTTGTCTCCCACCTTGAATTCTACTGATTTTCTATTCGGATCAGCGTAGCTCTTTTTTCGTTCTCGAGCCGCCTTAATGCGCTCTCGGATCTGCGCAATCTTGTCGGTTGTCTCTTGTACAAGTTCAGGACCAACCATACGTTTATCTCCGGCATCTGCCCAACATAAGGGCGATCGGCATTTGCGGCCATACAGAGCTTCGAACGGCGCGGCTTTTATGCTCGTATGATAACTGTTATTGTAGGAAAACTCAACTAAAGGTAGATGAGTATCCCAGCTGCCGCCTAGATCCATGACACATGCGCGAAGCATATCTTCTAACGTTTGTATAGTCCGTTCGCTCTGGCCGTCTGTTTGCGGATGGAATGCCGTGCTCAGATCTAGTTGAGATCCAAAGGCTTCCTGAAATGATTGCCAGATTCTTGAGACAAAGCGTCCATCTCTGTCTGAAATGATTGAGATTGGCACTCCATGACGTGCCACAATTTCTCTTAAATATATTTCAGCAAGCTTTCCAGTGCTGTCTTTTTCTCGGATCGGTAGGAAGTGCGCAGACTTCGTTAATCGATCAACTATTACCCATATCATATCGTGCCCTCTCGGGGTCCTGGGTAATTTCGTTATGAAGTCCATCGAGATTTGTTCCCACTTCCACACGGGAATCTCTGGTTGTTGTAGTAGGCCGGACGGTTTCTAATATTCTGCCTTAACCTTGGCACAGGTTAGGCATTTTCCAACATAAACAGCAACGTCGCTTTTGAGTCTCGGCCACCAATAGTATTCTTTCAGGTCTTGATACATTTTGTCCGATCCTGGATGGATCGAATATCTCGATTTGTGGGCTTCATTAAGGATGACTTCTCGTATGCCACCATAGAGTGGAACCCAAATACGCTTCTTGAAGTATAAGGCTCCCTCTTCGTTTAGCACCATGTATTTCAGCATACCCCGTAGGTATTCAGCTTTACGGTTCTCTTCTTTAAGAGCTTCTTGTTGTGCATCTCGAATGCGTGCAGTGAGGTTCGTTCGAATGGTCATTTCTAACGCTCGAACCCTTAGAGTCTTAACCCTTTCTTTTCGGCTCAACGCGTCCGCTACAACGTTCGCCTTTCCAGGATGGTACTTAATCTCACAGTCATAATCGTTCAGCAGCTCGACCCAACGTCGCTGGCGCATATTCAATTCCTTCTGATCAAATATGTGTTGTAAACTTTTGTGATCTGTGAAAATTGTACATTGAGTACCATATAAATAATGTCGCCAAATCTTCAAGGCGAATACCACTGCACCCAGCTCCAGGTCGTGTGTGGTATAATTTCTCTCATGAACCTTCAGTTGTCTTGAAGCGTAAGTGATGACTTTTTGGCGCTGCATAAGCACGCAACCCAATCCTTGTCGTGAAGCGTCACAGTATACCACGAAGTCATCAGTGCCTTCGGGTAATGATAGTATCGGTGCATCGCATAGCTTGTTTTTAAGTAACTGGAAGGCTTCTTCTTGTTTAACACCCCAGTCGTACTTCTTGTCTTTCTGCGTAAGGGTCGTTAGCGGTTGAGCTATTTTTGAGAAATTCTCGATGAATCGCCGATAATAGCCCGCTAAGCCCAAAAATTGACGAACTTCAGTTGGGGTTTTGGGGGCTTCCCAATTCTTTATTGCTTCTATCTTGGACGGGTCTACATGAATGCCCTTCTCATTCACCACGTGACCAAGAAATTGTACTTCGCGAATCCAGAATTCGCACTTCGAGACTTTTGCATAAAGCTTCTCTTTCTTCAGTAGTTCCAAGATGGTTCTAAGATGTTGCTCGTGCTCTTCTTTCGTTCGCGAATAAATCAGGATATCATCGATAAATACAATCACGAATTTATCGAGATATGGTTTGCATACGCGGTTCATCAGATCCATAAAGACCGCTGGCGCATTCGTCAGCCCAAACGGCATCACAAGAAATTCGTAGTGCCCATATCGCGTTCTGAATGCAGTCTTTGGCACGCTTTCTTCTTGGATTCTTAACTGATGGTATCCAGATCGAAGGTCGATCTTGGAATAGTAGCTTGATCCTTGCAGCTGATCAAATAAGTCATCAATCCTCGGTAGCGGGTACTGATTCTTGATAGTGAGCTTGTTCAGTTCCCTGTAATCGATACACATCCGCAGTGTTCCATCCTTCTTCTTCACGAATAATACTGGAGCTCCCCAGGGCGAGAAGCTTGGCCTTATGAATCCTTTATCCAACAACTCCTGAAGCTGTGTAGATAATTCTTGCATTTCGGATGGCGCAAGTCGATAGGGTGCCTTGGCTACAGGAGCAGCTCCCGGAACCAAGTCTATATGGAATTCGACTTGTCGTTGCGGAGGTAGTCCTGGCAGATCTTCAGGGAACACCTCAGGAAATTCCTTCACCACAGGGATGTCTTCGAGTTTTGGCTCCACAGCCTTCTTGTCTATAACGTGTGCTAGGAAAGCGACACATCCTTTCCTCAAGCACTTCTGTGCCTTCATACAACTGATGATTCGAAGAGGCGCGTCTCGTTTTTCTCCATGCACGATGAGAGTTTCACCATTCGCTAAAGGGATGCGAACGATTTTCTCATGACAAATAACTTCAGCTTTGTTCTTGGACAACCAGTCCATCCCGACTACTACATCGAAGCTACCCAATTGAATAGGTAGGAGGTCGATGCTAAATCTTCGTTCACCAAGTTCTAGTGTGCAGCCTCTAACAACTTCGCCCGATTCAACAAGTTTACCATTGGCTAGTTCTATGGAATAAGGAATTTCTAATCTACTAGATTCTATTCCGAGTATGCGTTTAAATTCCACAGACATGAAGCTATAATCGGCGCCAGTGTCAAATAATATGGATGCAAAGTGATTGTTAATCAGAAACGTACCGGTGACCACGTTAGGGTCCTCGCGTGCGTTCTTTGCTCCAATCACAAACGCTCTAGCCTGAGCATTGTTTCTCTCTGGACAGTTCTTCATGAAATGATCATTGCTTCCACACTTGAAGCATCCTTGGTTCTGCCCTTTCCCGTTACCATTCTTGTTACCAGCACCGTTCCCATTTCGGTTCTTTCCTTTTCCCGAACAGTCTTCTGTTTGATGACCCAATTTACCACATTTGTCGCACCTTGGAATGCGACAAGCTCCATCATGATGATACTTACATTTTTGGCATCTAGGTATGGAGCCTTGGTATGCTTTGGTTGCATGGGTTTTCGTCTCCTGGGACGGGTTAGCATCACGCTTCTTGCTGAAACCCTTATTGTTATGGGTTGCTTGGTTTAAACTTGTATGCTTTCTCTTTTTGTCGCCGGACGACTCAGCATGTGTCTCGGTCTTCTCTGTTGGGTTCAGTGATAGCTTCTTCATACGAACACAATCTTTAGTAAGGCTGACAGCCAGAGTTACAGCCTCGGTGATTGTTTGTGGTTTGGCCGACGTCACCATGCCACGAAACTCTGAGGCCAGTCCCCAAATGTAGCGTTCCACACGCTTAAATTCAGGAGTCACCATGTAGGGAAGTACTCTAGACAGATCGTGGAACCTTCGAGTGTAACCATTGATGTCAGCACCTTCCATAGTCAAGTGCCAGAACTCTGTTTCCAGCCTTTGGAGTTCCGCACGAGAGCAGTACTTCTCTCTCATTCTTTCCTTCAGTTCCTCCCAAGTTAGGCCATAAGCGGCATCATCACCCAAAGTTTGGGCTTGCAGGTTCCACCAAGTCAGAGCTTCATCGACAAACAACCCAGTAGCAAAGGTGACTTGTTGATCCGCGGTACACTTGCTCATGCGGATAGTAGCTTCAGTCTTCTCCGTCCAGCGCACAAATGCTACTGCACCTCCTGTGCCATCATAGTTCATCGGCTTGCAGTCGATGAACTGCTTGAAAGTGCAGCCTGGAATTGATTCAACCAATTCACATGTGAGCAATCGAAGAAATAATGAAACAAGGACCGTTCATAAATTTCTCCATGCTTAGCAAATTGTCTTAAGATTACCTTGAGCTGCATTGCCTCCAGATGAATCTCCGTTCCCATTACGTCTAGCGTTGCTTGGGCCACCACTGTCTTGAGTTCGGTTCGCCTCGTACTGGGCGATAGCAGCGGAGATCCTTTCCTCCAGTAGAGCGTTCAGCTCTTCAGCAGTTCTTGGCAGTGGGGGAGGAGGAGGTTGATCATCATTGCGAGCATTCACAGCTTTCCTGGGTGCCATGTTCTGACAGAACATAACACAACAGGGTTAATCATTTGTTTGATATCGTCACACTAGACAGTAGCATCATATATATTCACATGTATATATACCACATAAGTGACATCAAACAATTATTACTCTAGCAGAGTACTTAGTAGGCTTGCACTGAGGGAATCTATACGTGACAAGACTTGCTGTGGTTTCTGTGCACTGAATTCCATAATTATGTATGCATCCATAATTACGTAACTCCTTGCACAGTCAGCACAGTTCGTTTCATCCTCGTACCTCTTCCTTCAGATAGGCCATTGCTTTTAGGTAGAGTCACGTATACTTGTGACATTATACTTCTAGTACATGCTAATTATCACACATAATTGCAAGTAATTTCTCAATTAAAGACAAGTGCTACTCATGTGCACCCTAAGTCTCGTAGTGTCTTTTCTAGACTCTTGTAGACAGTTTCAGGTAGTGGATGTCGCGGGACATTTTATGCAATGAAAACTCTTTGAAAATTGTTTTCGTGAATGGATCCTAGATATTGTAGACTAGACTCGAGAAGGAATCCTGGTTCACTACAATCGCAGCTCTGATACCAATCTGTCACACCCCTTTCTGCGGCGGAAGCACGAGGTGTGATCATGAAAGGTTCTCATTGCATACGAAGAGTAAACATGCTACATGCTCGTAAAATAACATCAAATACCATGATTTGAAAAACATAAGTTTAGCATTTACATCGCTAGACAGCTTAAAACATTGTCTTAAAAGTTTACAACTTTATTTAAAGTTAAACACAAGCGACATCCACGAGCATAAGCAAGACCGCGCGCACATCCATCCTAGTTACCTGAAATACATGTGAGTTTTTGGAAAAAAACGTCAACATAATGTTGGTGTGAATTCATGCAGTTTTGTATTTCACGTTTGTATACTTTGTATAAAAATATAGTTGTGAATAAATCAAGTTTTTCTTGAGTACTCCACGTACTTCAAGTTATATATCAATCTTCTTGAGTACCCCACGTACGTCAAGTTATATATCCATCTTCTTGAGTACCCCACGTACTTCAAGTTATATATCAATTTTCTTGAGTACCCCACGTACTTCAAGTCATATATCAATTTTCTTTTATGGTATGAATTTTATATAAATACAGTATTTCTGTAAATATCAGGATTGTTAATGGGTTGCAAAGCCATTAACATGTGACACGACATAGGAAGTCACCAAACCTAAGGCATTTAATTGGTATATTCTGAGACACAAAAGCACTACTCGGTTCTCGCCCTCACCGAGAGTGTGGCTGCCAGGCACCCGTTAGATCTAACCTTTTGTTCTGCGGTCTAAGTATGTACATGATTAATGGTGCTTCTGTACCCTATTCGTGACACTATTTCTCATAACGCATCCTACTTGGTTCTCGTCCTCACCAAGCGCGTTTCTTTTTATCATTTCTCATAACGCATCCAACTTGGTTCTCGTCCTCACCAAGCGCGTTTCTTTTTATCATTTCTCATAACGCATCCAACTTGGTTCTCGTCCTCACCAAGTGCGTTTCTTATTATCTTATATTTTGTCACACTTGGTTCTCGTTCTCACCAAGTGTACTTCTTGTATTTATATCATACCAATTATAAATATTGTACTTTTGTACATGTATTTCACCCCCGAAGTTATAAAAACTGAAAACAGTTAAAAGAAAAGGGGGAGCATGAACTCACAACTTTGCGTTCCTGTGCGTCGTAAACTTCACCGGATTTGCTTAATTAACGTCGTAACCTATACGCGTTTTCTTAACGTTAGTCACTAGACTTGCGTCGCACAAGTACAGTCACTCTCTTTTGTGTATATTCTTGTGTTAAAAATATTCTATATTTTTAACTACGTATCTTACTTATATTATTTTCTCTAAAATTAATATAAGTATCTCGTGTTTTTCACTTTGCACCCGAATTATGTATCTTGTATGTTGTATGTGTATTTTTATGTTTATACTCCTCATGAGTATTTAGTGTATTTTTAAGTCTTAATACACTAGCACGTATAACACATACTATATACACTTAGCACAAAAGTTGGTGATCAAATAATATATATTTTTCTTTCAAAAATATATACTTAATATCCATTTTTATTCTTGAAAAATCACCATTTCTTATCACCAAAAATTAGGGAAACCTTGGTAATACTTTTAAATACATTTTTAGGGAATAAGTTTCTCAAAAACTTATATTTTTCTAAGTGTCAAAATTTATAAAAATTTTGACAGAGTTTCCCCTAAAAATGGACGTTTCCCATGTTTTCAAAACATGTGTTTATTTTCTTTTAAATCGTCATCGATCATCAACAACAATTATCAACAATAATCATCAACAATAGTCACTAGTTTCTCCATTTCATGAACTTGAATATTTACAAAAATGTGTAGTAACTTCCTAGCACATTTAGTAAGTCTTATCATCTTTAAAAATAATTTTAGTTTCTTAAAAACTTTATTTTTAAAGAATATGAAGTTTCACAACTTCTAGTCGAGATTCGCAAAAATATTTCTTTGTTAAATTTTTCTTGTGACACAAGTGTCTACACACTTGTTTATGTACTAAAATGCTTTTAGTTCGGATAAGATCCGGGTTTTAACAAAACTAATATTTTTGCTTGGTTCTTCCGAAAAAACCACTTGTAGATCTTTAGATCTACATGTTTAGAGTCTTATTTTACAAGAAAATTGACTTTTACACAAGTTCATGTCTTATGAATGGATGGATCCATCATCTTTTAACTTTATAACTTTTACATCCTACTAGTTCATGCTTTCTAACATGGACTAGTATGTCTAGATGATGATCCATCTTGTTTTTACTAACAACAATCATCAAATAATAACAATCATGCAAGATTCACATGATTTACACACATATCTACTCTTTATCCAACTAGTTTATCTTTCTTTCAAGACTTTTAGTTATTTTCTTGTGTGTTCTTGCTTTTTAACCAATAAATCATCTATTAACCGTCATAAACAAGATCAAGAAGGTGTTTTAGAGCACTTACTACTAGCACAAGGCTAGGGATGAAAAATGATGAAAGTTGAGTGGGTAAAAGCAAACGGCAGAGGTTCTTCAACTTCCGAAAGCTCCTAGCTTCACTATGCGCCTTCTAACACCTTAATATAAGCTTGGAATGTGTAGGAGATGATTGGATGATGTTGGTTATGGTGAGGGGGGTTCGGCCGTGAGCCTTTGAGAGGGAGAGAGTGAGTGTGGTGATGTGTAGTGGTGATGAAGATGACTTCTTATGAACCCACCATGTACTAATATCCAAGAGTTAATGTGTTCTTGTAGTACAAGACAAATCTAGTATTAAATCTCCACAAATCTTGGTGAATCCAAGGAAAATTCATAAGATCTTCCAATTAAAGCATGTGGGCCGATTTTATTTGGATATAGGGGGGGGGGGTAATGTGTAACTTGCAAGATCTTAATTAGATTTACCAAATCTAAGTGTATCAAAGTGAATCTATGAAAGATCTTGTGAATCTAAAAGAGATCTATGAAAGATCATGTAAGATTTTAAGGGATCTTGGCAAGATTATTATGGATTTGGAAAGATCTAGTAAATATTTGGATGTTCCGGGTGATATCCGGTTGTTCGGTTAGATACCGATTCGTTAAAGTGCTAAATTACACTTTTTAGTGTCGTTTAAGTACCTTTCTTGTACTCTTTCAATTCCCAACACTTAGGGAAATATTCTGGATAATAAAACGACATTTCTGCATAATATTTATATGTCCAAATGCTGATTTATTGCTGAATTATATAAATTCTGCACTTAAAGTGCGTTTCGGGTGCTTTTTAGTGCTTATTTTTGCTTTCGTATTGCATATATATTAACCCTTGTATGTACTCTTGGGTTTTAATGCATTCTTGTCGTCGGACCTACACCTAGGCTCCAATTTTATTGTCTGACTGCTTTCTGCAGTTCTGTTGACACATTGTGTCTTACCGGTGAGTTTACTATTATTTTTGACGCAACGCTCTCGTTTATGCATAAAGCAATATTTTGTAGTATACAACGTGCATGAATTCACTTGTTTAATCATGTGTTCAGACATTGCTGACAATTAAGCACATAATTGCAATCATTAAATAATGATTAAAGTGTACGGAAATTACCGGTTTGTGCTAGTTGTCACAAAATCGTTATTCTTGAAGATAACAAAGGATATGAAAACTCATTTTCCTATTTTCAAACTAAATATGAGGTAGTATGGAGTAAGGGTTATACATGTATATAAAAATGCATCTCCATTTCCCGTCAGCTAGGAAATGCTTGAAAATGAAAAGTTTTTAAAAGAAAAACAAAAAGTGTTAACACAGAAATGTGAAAATCTTGAAAAAGAAGACAAAATTTTGAAACAAAAGTGTTTTGCTGATTGCAACGAATGTGTTAAAAAAAGATAAAACTATTCAACAATTGCAAAAAGAATATGGTGGAATGAAATTATCATATCACACGGTAAAAGAAGCTTATGAAACTTTGAAAAGTAATGTCAAAAGTCTGGATGATAGATTGTCGGCTTGTCAGAAAACAACTAAATTTCTTGAAGCTAGATATGAAGGGAAACAAATGGTTCTAAATCAATATATTGATGATGTGGCTAAACTTAAACAAGAACTGGCTGAAAAAGAGAAATTGGTTAATAAACTTCAAAGTTATCATGCTTCTTCATACATTATGAAACGCATTTTCAACATCACACCCGATAGAAAAGAGTCTGAAAAGAACAAAAAGGGAATTGGTTCAGAATACCATCAGGTTCCACCACCGTTGGAGAAGAATTATACATTCTATGATGACGAAAAGGTGGAAAAAGCAATAAACATGGTTAACCAATTACCTGACAACATCGATGTGACTTACACCAAATCTGATTATCTTGATGATTCAGAGGTGGCAGGTAAGGTTGTTGAAAGTGTTCTCACAAAGGAGTCTACCAACACATATAAGTCTAAATCACATAATGAAAATGAGGGAAGTTTTCATGAAAGTTATTAAAAAAAATTCGAAATCTGAGAAAAATGTGAATGATGTTCCGATAGGATTGGCTTATACCATGATTAGATCGGACAAATTATTCTCAAATATTGAAGTTCCGATTCAGAATGTGATTTCGGAAAAGATTGACAAAGTGTTCAAATTGATAGAAATTGAAAAGTCTAAAATTTCAAAATTTGCTGGTAAGAGCAAGAAAACTTTTTATAACAAACCTGGTTACAAAAAGAAAAAACATGAAGGCTGGGTTGGGTTATAAAAATCAACAGAAACGATTTGAAAAGCCAAATTATCAGAAAAAGTGAACTTTGTTCACGGAATAAGTTCAGAAGAAGAGAAAGAACTCAAATTTAGACGACAGTCTAATGAAGTGTTCTATGCTCAGAAGAAACAACAACAACAACAACAGGTTAAAGATATTTAAAAAAGAACATGCTTTAAATGTGATCAAATTGGACATGTTGGTCGCAAGTGTTCAAATCTTAAACTTGTTGGTGTTGAGAAAAAGAAGTATGATGTTGAGAATCAGAAGTCAGCCAAGTTTGAATCAAAACAAACTTGGAAGCCAAAAAGTTCAAAAGCTGAATTACAACAAACTTGGAAACCAGTGACACCCAGATTAAGGACAACACAAAGTTGGAAAACAACGGTTGATATGACAAAACCAAACCAGTTTTGGAAACCAACAGATGTTGTATAAAAAAAACATTCAAAATGATTCAAAATTTTATCGAAGTAATGTTTCAAAAGGCCAAATCTAGGTGATCAAGCAACAAAAGGTTTCTGATGATGAGAAAAATTAAAGAGAATGTTTTTGAGAAGAATGAAAAAAACTATCTAGTTTTACCTAGAAAGATACATGTTCAGTACCTGAGTCTAAACAACCTTAGGTTGATTTGTTCAAGTAATTGAGTTGGGTGAATGTGCATGTGCTCCAAATGATGGTAGAATGTCAAACCGAAGAACGGAGCAGCCTGGCACGAGAGGAGGCTGAACCCTGTGACTGAGAAACAGGGAGTTTGTTCGTTTCTGTACATAAATAAACCATAAATCAAAAACCATAAAAATAGAAAAACTTAAAAACCAAAAATATGTTTTTCTTCGCTAAGAATTTGAAAAATGAAAAAGTATGTTTGCTTTTAAATTTGTCAAAAATCAAAAATTTCAAAAATATGTTGATTGAATATGCCGAAACCCTCACGGCTGAACAAATATGATTATTTCACAAATGTTTAAATGGTTTTAACATTGTTAAAAATCAGTGTGTTGTAAATCAAGGGGGTACTTTCTGCAAAAAGGGCAAGTGAAGCAGAAAATGGATGGTAAGATGAAGCTCTCAACATCGGGTTGTCAAATTTTCTTTAAATGTTTTGAACTTTAGGGGGAGTAAAAATACAAAAACATTTGAAAATTTGAAAAAGCCAAAAACATGATAAAATTCAAAATGAGTTTTTGTGTAAAAAGAGGAAACGATAGTACATCAGTAGACACAGTACGCTAAAGATATGGAAAGTTAAAATGTGATAAACGGTCTCACTGATGATATGTGCCAGTAGGTTTTTACACGTTTAGTAGATTGATTTCGAGATATAAACATAAAATCAATATCTTTCTTATCTCGTGGGGAACATCTCTCGGATATATGGATAACCTCCGAAATCTTGTTTGAGAGGTTGCCTGATTCTGAGATACTAGGTTTTTATACTGTTTGATATCTGGGGTATTATACCTGGTCTTCTGATTTTGTGTCAGCAATGGCCTGGACCTCGTATAATACTTTATGTGCTTAAAGCTTTCACTCTGCATAAAAATTGAGAAATATCGAAAGATATATATCAAGTGCAGTTGTAAAGAATATCCCTGAGTGGGACACACCTAAATTCGAGTCTTCATCTCTTTGACTGAACGGTAGTTCATACGTGAGCTCTCAAGGTCTCGCACTAACCCAGAGTACAGATATCAGTATAGTATATTCACGTGTAAGACTGAATCTAGGGAATCTTGATACGGGAGTATATTCTGAGGTGGGACACGCGAATAAGTTAAGTTCTTAAAATACTAAATCTCATATCTCGAATCAGTTGAACTTTGTGTGAAAATTTAAGTGAATCAATATACTAACAATCTAAGTGAATAGCTTAAAGCTTAAAGTGTTTATAGCTCAACGGTGCTAGTGATTTATCATAAACTGATATGATCCCTTAATGCGAACTCAAACAAAAATATTGTCGGTAAACATTTCTTTAATGCTTTATATTTCAGAAAATTACAAAAAGATTTTATTTCTGCTTTAGTTTCGACAACCGATGTCTGAAAGTTGAGTTTCAAAATATGAGTATGCTGAAAGTGTTTCTGAAAATAAACAAGTTCGTTGAATTGAAACTTGAAGTTTTAAATAAAAAACAAAATCAGTTTGTGAAATCTCCAAGGTCATTAATTTGGACTTGGATGATTATCATGAGGTTTTGGGTGCTTTCATTGTCAAATTTATAAAGTCATTTGATAGGGGGAGTAGAGTCGGGCAATCCTGGATGATTATACATTGTTACATTTATGCTTAGAGTCAAGTTTCTGATTCTGAATTATTCAAAAAGCTTTCACTGTCACATATTTGAAATGCTCCAGCTTATTCATGTTAAATGTTTAGAGTTAGGCTTTTGATCCTAAACTTAAATTGTCAAATATCTTACAAGTAGTTTGTGATTTGCAGATATTAAGCCAGATTACGATCCCGATAGCTGAAGCTAAAGGAAAGAACCAGGTGTCGATCCTAAAGTGCGGAAGCTTAATGAAAGGGGGAGCTGATTCAGAACACAGAATCAAGAGAAGTTTGAAGAGGGAGTCTGTGGTTGCTGAAGATGTCAAAGCCTTCGTGAAGACTTAGAGAGAGAAGATTGAAAGCTACGAGATTGACTGCAGTAATATCCAAGGGGGAGTCTGTGAGTGCATAATGTCTATCACTTCCGTCAATCGCACATCGTAGCAAGAAATGGAACAAGACAAGGTTTTTACAAGTTTAGATATAGGGGAGAGTCCATCAGGACGGATGGAGCATAGCCCATCCGGACGAATGGAGCTTATGAGTGCTTACTTAAGGGTTCCTTATAAATAGGACTTGTCATGTGCATTTCATAACTTTTGCAACTTTGTATCTTTGAAGAGCTATGAAGTCTAGAGAGAGAAAGTAGCAAACAAGGTGATTCAAGGTGTAAACATTGTCAAATATTTGAATAGAATCATTGTTAATTACGTTCTTGTGTTCGATCCGCACACGTGCACGGATTCCGCATGTCGTACGTGTTCTTCGCAATCGTTTGGGGGATCAATTCGATCCTAAAATGCGTTCACAATGCTACGAATGCGGAGAGTAGGGACACTTCAAGAGAAACAGTCCAAACGTGAAAGGTCAGAATGACAGGGGCTGAGCGTTTGAGCTGAATGCTGGGAAAGCTCGTGATGATCCTACAGTTGTTACCGGTACGTTCTTAATCAATAACCATTCTACGTTCATACTATTTGATATTGGGGCTGAATTGAGTTTTGTTTCAAAAAACTTTGAACCGTTTCTATTTTCTCAAACAAGTAAGCTAGATAAAAAGTACTCGATAGAATTAGCTAATGGTAAATTGATA
The DNA here is from genome assembly GCA_030545235.1 of Helianthus tuberosus. Lineage (NCBI taxonomy): Eukaryota > Viridiplantae > Streptophyta > Magnoliopsida > Asterales > Asteraceae > Helianthus > Helianthus tuberosus. The sequence continues at coordinate 128,347,870 of CM060437.1, forward strand.
GAAACTAGCGAAGTCATTCGTAATTGTAGTATTCGGTTATGCGATCATAGTTTTAGTACCGATTTGTTACCAATATAGCCGGGTAGTTTTGATGTAGTCGTTGGGATGGATTGGCTATCTAAGAATATAGCTGAGATTATTTGTTCGGAGAAACTAGTGCGGGTACCTTGTCCTGGCAGTGAAGCTATAGTTGTTCACGGAAACCGATCGAGTCGGGTATCGAGAATCGTTAGTGTCATGAAGATGAACAAGATGTTGCGTAAGGGCTATCCTGCGTTCTTGGTTAACGTAGTTGATACGAAGGTTGAAGGTAGGAAGTTCGAGAAGATTCCTATAGTTCGTGAGTATCCAAAAGTTTTCCCTGAAGACTTACCTGGATTGCCCCATGTGAGATAGATTGAGTTTAGAATTGATCTTGTTCCTGGTGCAACACCGATTGCAAAATCTCCTTCAAGAGGTACAAGACAAAGGTTTCATTCGACCAAGCTTTTCGCCTTGGGGAGCACCTGTTTTGTTTGTGAAGAAGAAGGATGTTTCCTTCAGGATGTGTATAGATTATAGGGAGCTGAACAAGCTAACTATCAAGAATCGGTATCCTCTACCGAGAATCGATGATCTGTTTGATTAGCTACAAGGATCCAGCTACTATTCGAAGATTGATTTGCGTTCAGGCTATCACCAGTTGAAGATTGCTGATGAAGATGTTCCAAAGACCTCTTTTAGAACACGCTTGTCGCAACCCCCGTCCCTTAACAACCCGGGAACGGGCGGCCGCGGCCAGTTTCGGTGGTGTCCAGATGTTTATCATTTTGGCAGCGGAAATTACATCAGGATCGTAGTTAGGAAATATTTTATCAGAGTAAAATACCACACTTTCATAATATTAAATACGTGGGAAAAATCCCAAGTTTTAAGTACACACATTTTCATAGGGGTAAACCCTATTTTATTGAATAAAACATCTCTTTATTTTAGGTAACTTTATAGCCACTTTTCCAAGCCTTCAGTGCTGTCCAGCTGGCTTCTACTTGGCTTTCACAATTTGTTACCTGAAACGCGTTTAAAAACATTTTGTCAGTGGGAAATACTGGTGAGTGAATCCCATTTTAATCGACAGGTTTTATCAGTCTACAGCATTGAGGGCTATCGCGCAATTACATTTGTTTCCATCTACTTTAATGGTACCACCCACGGTACTGTCAACCCGACTTGTGGTCATGTTACTACTCACAATGTAGTAACAAATTTTGTATACAAAACCCCAACATACCGACGATAATTGTAGAATACAAATACTCAATCACTGTTTAATATAATGTTAATTACATGAGGTTTTGTAAAAACAGTTTGCAAAAAGGAGATTACTCACATTGTTGTCTTAGGGTATTCCTTAAGGATTTCCTGGTGATTATCTATAAATTAGACAAATGCACACGCGTTAGTATAATAACCCAATATTTACATTAGTAATACTCTCCCCGAGATGGTATTCCAACGACTACGTCGGGCAGAACCACGACAGCTGTTACGGAACCCAGGATCAATCGGGCAGCGTATCTAATCCGTAACTGGGGTTATGATACTTACAACGGGGCAGAACTTCGTTATTTAGAGGGGTATTATGCCAGAGAATAGCTTATACTATAAGAAAATTCGAGAGAGAAAAGTGTGTGAGCGATTTGGACTGAACAGCCGATGGCCTCTATTTATAGGGTCTGGTTCTAGTTTTGTCGCGCCCCGCGTTGATGTTCTCCAGGGGCTTCGCGGCCCGCGAGACCAGCTAGGGTAGGCCCTAGCTTGGCTGACTCGGCCACTAGGCTCGCCACGATTGGTGCCACGTGGCGGCTCAGGGGTTCGCCTGACCTCCTAGCTGTCGTGGCCCGCGTAGGTTACCGCCTACACGTTCGCGGCCCGCAAGCGAAGTTAAAATCTTGTTTTTATTTTATTTTGAATTATGTAAGGGTATTTAAGGCTCGGTTTTCGTATACGGGGTGTATTTTATGACATATAGGGACACTTTAAATATTTTAGGGGTGTCGAAAATTATTTAGGAGGTTGTTATAACGCTATGGCCATTATGAATTTTTAGTTATGCCTTTTGGCTTAACTAATGCGCCAGCAGTGTTCATGAATCTCATGAACAGGGTATGTAAACCCTATTTGGATAAATTCATGATAGTATTCATTGATGATATACTTATCTATTCGCGAACCAAAGAAGGTCATGAGCAACATCTGAAGACGATTTTGGAGCTGCTGAAGAATGAGAAGTTGTATGCCAAGTTCTCTAAGTGTGAATTCTGGATTCGAGAAGTTCATTTTCTCGGATATGTCATAAATGAGAAAGGTATACACGTGGATCCATCGAAGATAGAGGCAATTAAGAATTGGGAAGCACCAAGGACTCCGTCAGAGGTGCAACAATTCTTAGGACTTGCTAGGTATTACCGGAGATTCATAAAAATTTCTCCAGACTAACGCAGCCATTGACGCTATTGACCTAGAAGGACAAGAAGTTTGATTGGATGGAAAAGCAGGAGAAAGCTTTTCAGTTGTTGAAGGAGAGGTTGTGTAGTGCACCTATTTTTTCCCTTCCTGAGGGAAATGATGATTTTGTTGTATACTGTGATGCGTCATGTTTGGGCCTCGGTTGCGTGCATATGTAGAAGGACAAAGCCTATGCATCCAGACAACTGAAAGTGCATGAGAAGAACTACACAACTCATGATTTGGAATTGGGAGCTGTTGTGTTTGCCTTAAAGATTTGGATACATTATCTGTATGGCAAGAAGTATACGATTTACACAGACCATAAGAGCCTCCAGCATATCTTTGATCAGAAGGAACTCAACATGAGAGAACGGCGTTGGGTAGAGTTACTCAATGATTACGAGTGTGATATTCGCTATCACCCAGGTAAAGCAAAAGTCGTTGCTGATGCACTCAGTAGGAAAGAGCAGGAAAAGCCTCTGCGTGTTCGTGCTTTGGGTTTAACCATACAAATGAGTTTGACTGTTCAAATTCGGGATGCACAACGAGAAGCTTTAATAGATGAGAATTTAAGAAGAGAAGGTTTAAGAGGTTTAGAAAGTGAACTGATACCAAAAGCAGATGAAGTGATGTACTTCATGAGCCGGATTTGATTTCCGCTTAGGAGTAACCTACGTGAACTGGTTATGAACGAGGCTCATAAGTCCAAATATTCTATTCACCCAGGTTCTACCAAGATGTATCAGGACAGCAAGGAGTTGTATTGGTGGCCGAATATGAAGAAAGATATTGCAGTGTATGTGAGTAAATGTCTGACATGCTCGAAGGTTAAGGCTGAACATCAGAAGTCGTCTGGGCTTCTGCAGCAACCAGAGATTCCTAAATGGAAATGGGAGCATCTTACAATAGACTTTATCACCAAATACCCCGTATATCACATGGACATGACACCATATGGGTAATTGTGGATCGATTGACGAAGTCTACTCATTTCTTACCCATTAAGGAAACAGACAAGATGGAGAAGATATGAAGTTGTACCTCAACGAAATTATAGCCCGACATGGAGTACTTGTGTCAATTATCTCTGATAGAGATGGGCGAGTTGATTCCAGATTTTGACGATATCTTCAGGAGTCGTTGGGTTCTCGGTTGGACATGAGTACTACGTATCATCCTCAAACGGATGGTTAGAGCGAGAGAACCATTCAGACGTTAGAGGATACGTTGAGAGCATGTACGATTGATTTCGGTGGAAGTTGAGATACTCATTTGCCATTGGATGAGTTTTCCTACAACAATAGTTATCACGCGAGTATCAAAGCCACTCCGTTTGAAGCCTTGTACGGAAGGAAGTGTCGATCACCCTTTTGTTGGGCTGAAGTAGGCGAGAGGCAACTAACCGGACCCGAGCTTATCTAGTAAACCACCAACAAGGTTGTCCAGATTAAGGGAAGGTTGAAAGCCGCCACTGATCGACAAAAGAGTTATGCGGACAACCGAAGGAAACCGTTGCAATTTCAGGTTGGTGATCGTGTTCTACTGAAAGTGTCACCTTGGAAAGGTATTGTTAGATTTGGGAAAGGGGAAAAGCTGAGCCCGCGTTATATAGGTCCTTTCGAAATCGCATCTCGAGTTGGATCAGTCGCGTATAGGCTCAAGCTACCACAGGATTTGAGTGGAGTTCATGACGTGTTTCATGTTTCCAACCTGAAAAAGTGTCTATCGGATGAGACACTAATCATACCCCCCTGATGAGGTTCGAGTAGATGATAAACTGAGATTTATCGAAGAACCTTTGGAAATTCTGGATTGGAAAATTCAGAAGCTTAGGAGGAGTAGGATTAAGTTGGTCAAGGTTCGCTAGAATTCTAAATGTGGACCCGAGTTCACCTAGGAATGACAGGACCAGATGCAACAGAAATATCCCCATCTCTTTCCGCCTAGTGCGAAATCGAAACCTGTAGTGTAGACTTTCGGGGACGAAATTTCCTAAACAGGGGGAGACTGTGACACCCGACTATTTTGAGTTGTACCGTACAAGTGTAACATGTGTCATGAAAAATGAAAGGCTATATTTTATTGATATTGGTGTTTATATGTGGTATTTGATGTGTTGGTAAATCCAAACTTGATTAAAAATTATGTTAGCAATAATAAGATAAACGCTTATCGCGTAATAAACAAAATGTGAAACGAACGTCAGTGACCGCCCGATTAATGTTAAAATCCTAAAAATATTCCATTATGATTAAAATTTTATTTTTAACCATATTCATGAGGAAAAATAAATTAAAACCCCTAAAAACTCTATTTTGTGAGTTTAAGCGCGTACCGCACGATACTTCGCATATATGACAAAGTACTGTCAACACGGCCAGTCTAGGCAACTGATATTTATTTCAGCAATATTATGGTGGGTTTATTTTTATAGAGTGATAAAAATAATTTATAACGCCTTAAAACGGTATTAAAACGCGAGATAAAATACCCGGTGATCAGTAAAATACATGTTTTAAACTATATATATATATATATATATATATATGTATATGTATGTATGTGTGCGTATGAGAGAGAGAAGGACTAGGTGGTGGCTCCTAAGCCCGCCTTTTCTTGCTTGTTGCCAAGTGTTATCCATTGGAAGTGTAAGTAATGATTATTACCATCTACACACTCCATACAAGTCCTTTTCAAAATCAAAACACTTCATCTCCTTCCCTACACACCCATTCAGCTGAACACTCCCCCATACCTCCATATTTCGAAAATTTTGAAGTTTCTTGCAAGAACCAAGCTCATTCCAAGGCGTTTCCAAGTTATTTTGAAGATCCAAGAAGGTTTCCGAGGTGAATACAAGAGGAAACAAGCTCCATAACATCAAAATCTTGTCAAAACCCACCAATAATTTTGAAGGTATAAAAATTTATTTTTAAATCATACTCTTGATTCTTGGTGATGTTTATGATGTTGGAAGGTTTCTCTTGATTCTTGGAATACTTCACAAACTTGAAACTAAAATAAATGGGTCTTTATACAAAATTAAAATGGAAACTTGTGTGTGTGACTCTACGGCCGAAAATGTGGATGTTCATGGGTTAGAGATTATGTTTTGATGATTAGTTGATTTATGTTGATGTTATTCATGAAAAGTAGATGCATGCATGATCCAAAAGTGGATTTTATAAAAGTTTCTATGATTAAAGATGATTATGTAAAAGTGGGTTTTTGGATGTATATGTGCACACGTGTGTGTGTCGTGTATGTATGTATATGTACACATGCATGTGGATTTTTGTTATACGTTCATAAATATAAGAATGTCTTGCATTTATGGTAACATGATTGGATGATGATTTGATGAATATGTTTTGGATTATATGAACATAAATTTAAAATATGGTTAGATGCATTTAAGTTCATGAAAGATGATGATGTTGTGATGACCATGCATTAGATGCTTGTACATAAGCATGCATGATGATTATGTGATCATGAGATGATGAAATTGTTATGATATGGCAAAAATGATTTAAATCAGATTATAAACACTAGAAATAATATTTTTGGTGTGTTATGATGGCATGAAACTTTGTCATAAGTTAGATAGCTTTGCTTGTTGTACATGTAGCTTGAAAAGTGGTAAAATGGGTGAAACTTGCATGATTTATGTGACTTACATGAAATCTGCATTAACATGTTTTAGATCAGTATATAAACTGATATTTTGATATAAATATGAGTAATCTAACTTATATTAAGTATCTTTGGTGTTTGGTTAGTCATACGTGATTTCCGACGCCCAAAAATGTTACCGAGTTACTAAAATACACATATTTCAATGTACACGAAAATGGGTTATTCATGGGTAAACCTTATGTGATACAATGTGTTATATGATTTTGAATATGTGTATGATGATATGTTAAGTGTTGACACGATAACGGGGATTAAGACTACGCATGTACACTTGTGTGTTTATAACGGTAATATCGGTAAAGTCGCGTTAAGTATGTAACTTATTTGTCGAGCATGAAAATAATACATAGGCTAACTTAATAAGTTATTTCATGTATAAATGCTTTAAAAATAATGAAATATATAAGTTGACGAGATACGCGTATTACGATATTGATATTGTGTTCACGTTTATGTATACATATTACGAAGCGCAAATCGTAGATATATTGCTTATAAACGGGAGTGATAACGGATATAACATAATGAGGGTCACCAATAAAATCGTTCAAGTCGCAAAAATCTTAAAATATATAAACATAATAAAAAATAAATACTTTTCGAGAAAGTCTCAAAGTTATGTGAAAATTCTAAGTATTGGAGAAACTTAGGTATTTTGTGAAATTTTAATTATTAAATCATGCCTATGGAAATTAGGACGTGTAGATCAAATTGTGGCATTGCACTAATATAATTACGCACCCTAAGGTGAGTGTCACTAAACTCCCACTTTTACTCTTTTATATACTGTTTTGGGGGAAGAACACGCTTTAAAAATGATTAAATATGTTTTTGTATAAAACATGCCTTTGATTAAATTAAATATATATTTTCATGGAAAATATATGATTTTTGGTTGATATAAATATGTTTCGGGGAGAAACAGTTTTGAATGATATAAATATGTTTCGGGGAGAAACGGGGATTATTACGGTGTTTGGGAGAAAACGACCGTGTAGATTTAAAAAAAAATGCTTAAATTTAAAGTTGTGACGAATTCGCTTGATCTCAAGAGAATACATATCGGTATTGGCTTATGTTTCGATGGAGATTTCGGGGAATTCGTACAACACAATATATTAAATTTATCACTATTAGTAGGATATATATATATATATATATATATATTTCATGAGGCAGGCACTGTAGGTGTCCCATTGGGCACATGCGTAAATTTTGCCGTTTAATCATTAATATTGTATGCGTGGAATTTTTGATAGATCTATCTGGTTGACCACCCCGTCGTGACCGGTAGCTTTGTGTCAAGTCAAGTGACGAATTGATATTCTGTTATTGTCTAGTTTTGATTATACCTTCATTGTTAATATATAGCTCGTAATGTCTTGCAAACTTACAAATCTGAACATTTGATGCTATCAATTTACTATGTAAACCTTGGGAAAATGCTTTTGTTCGAAGGTTTTCAGAAAACGCTTGTGATGACTGACCCTCGGATTTTTGTAAAAGAAATAAAGTTGACTTTCTTAATATTGTTTTGTTAATAAACACATAATTAGAAAGTTTTCCTTGGGTCAAATTGTTTATAATTTGGATATGTAAACTCACCCTCCTTTGTGTTGACACTTAATTTTAGCGTGTTCTTCAGGCACTTGAGTTCGGCTTCGGGAATTTTGGCGTATCTTGTGGTTGTTGATGCATGTTTTGTTTAATAATGTTTTGGAAAACTTTTAAAACTTTGGGGACCAAGTTTGTACTAAGATCCATGAGGATCAAGCCAACTTAACTATGTTATGGTTTGCTTTTAAACTTTAAGTTTTAAAATATGTTTTAATAACGTTGAATGTCTAAAATTAACAATGCATCGTTCACCAAGTAATCAAAAGTTTCATCCTTCGATTCTAAGAACATTACCCAAGAGAATCTTGAATAATCATTACTAATGGCCAGACAATAAAGATCTCCGGTGACACTTTTGACATTCACTGGTCTGAATAGATCCATACGTAATCTCTCCCAGTGTAACTTGATCAAATTGAACCTCTTTCGTGGATATGATTTCTTTTTTTGCTTTCCTTTCTTTCAACTGACACAATCATTACTCAAATGAAAATTCTTTACATTCACACCTTCCACGAGATTGTTTTGAACCAAATAATTCATCTTTATTAAATGAATGTGATCCATCTTTCGATGCCAAAGGATTGATTCTTTCTTTGTTGCTTTAGTGACAAAACATTAGGCGATCTTTGAAGTAGTGGTAGTAGTACTCATATCAAGAACATACAAATCATTCTCTCTCGGAGCCCATAGTAAAATCCACTCTTCTGGTATGATGAATCCTGGCTTCAAAATCGTGCGCTCTTTATCATTGAAATCAACAGTGAACTTCTTATCACATATATGTGAGACACTCAACAAGTTATTCTCCAATTCTGCAATGTAATTGACTTTATCAAAAGACACCATTCCATTGCCTAAAATTCCTTCTCCAATAATTCGACCTCCTTGGTTACCCGCAAATCCGACATACCTGCCTTTTATTGGTCTGAGATCGTATTATAAGGCAAGCATACTGGTCATGTGCCGAGAAGCTCCACTATCTAGTATCCACTTCAAAAAGGTGGATCATTGGATCCCATGCACATACACAAAGCGGATTATTTAAAGAGGGAAACCCAAGCCTTCTTGGTCTTGGGTTTGTCATTCTTAACAAGATCAATAACTAAATTCTTAATTTCACATTCTGTTTATTTTGTAACAACATTTGTTAATTCACTTTCAACAGGTTTGACTTTTAAATCTTCACTTTTTCCAACTGTCCCGGAAATAGCAATATTTTTCGCAACCCAATTTTGATTGTTCGACTTTATCTTTCTAACATAATATTTTGATTTAACATTTTCTATCTTAACACCTGGACTTTTTCCAGTTTCCAAAACATTTGATTTTTCTGATTGAGAAACACTTTTATCAGATTCAATATCTATTTTCAAAATCTTTTTTGGAACGAACTTTGTTGCAACTGGTTTGACAATTTGGGCTTTATTAGTATGAACGTACTTAGGACCTTTATTTGGAAAATTAAAAGACACGTGTCCAAACTCTTGACAATTATAACATTGCTTCTCATAATGATTTCTCATATAAGAAGATGATCCTTCAGTTCATTCACGCTTTACTTTATGTTCAAGAAACTTTTTATTTGATTAATTTCTAAATTGAAATTCTTTCTCACTTTCAGAACTTGATTCAGAAACAAACTTGACTTTTTTCTGAAACTCTGACTTTCCTTGAAAATTGTTGTTTCTGAAATTTTTCACACCACGATTATTACCAAAGCCCCAATTATCTCTACCCTAATTTTTATTACTTCGGTAATTTTGTTGTAATCTAACACTCTGATTATATCTTTTCCTGTTAGTGTTAGAAAATATACACTAGTAATAACTGGTTTCAACAAAAAATTTCTGATTACATTATTTTGGAAAACTTTTGTTTTCTCTTGAAACATTTGTTTATTAGTTTTTTACTTGCAAAGCAACCACTTCAATAAGTTTAAACTTCTTCGCACTTAACACCGCATTCACATTTTTATTGGAAAATCAAGATTAGAATATATTTTGTCTGGCCCAATCATTTGATACATGATAACCAAATCATCTGAGTCACACAAAACATTTTCTCTCTTTTGAATGTGCATTTATCTCTTATTGCATTTAAATTTTCTCTCAGTATCTGAATTCCTATCAGATTCACTTTTGATTAATTTGCTTTTTACAAATTATTTTTAGACTCATTTTCCAACACCTTTTCTGCCACATTTCTGCAAATTTCCAAATAACAATCAGAATTTCCCTCAGGCTGTTCATATGTCACATCAATGGTTTCGGGTAATATATCTCTTGGATCAGCCACAAGTGGAGTTTTATTTCCATGTTAATGGCTTTGTCCACACCACCCAGAGATTTCTACGAGTAATTACTCCACATTGGAGGTGGACCGATTATACCCGACTCTGCGATTGTGATATTGGTACGGGTTTGCGAGTGTGTACGAATTTTGACTAAATTTTTAAGTACCCCTTTTTACTCTATTATCAAGTTTTAAATTTATAAAACACGATATAACACTATCACTCTCTACAACACGCTAGGGAAAGTGCACCCATCGTTAGCGTAGTATAGTGATGGTAAGATACCGTGGTCGTATAAGGACACAAGAGCTTTTAATACCGAAATATCGTCGACGTATAATCTAACCAAATTTTGAGTAAACATTTTTAATAAGTAAAATACAGAAACTAAATAAATGAAGAAACAAATAGGCAAGATAGAATCACTTGGTTCTGACTCGTCATTTATGTATCCTTTGATGATTTCCGCACTTTGGGTTTTTTAAGAGATTATGTTAGTTATAGTGGCATGTCCCTCTTTTGGAGGCAACGCTACCCTCAGCCATATTGGTCTGAGTCAACAGGGATACAGTCCCGTAAGGACAGAATATTGAAAGATAATTAAATAAGTTATTAATGCAAAATGTGGTAAGTCCCTCTTTTGGAGGCAACGCTACCCTCGGCCATATTGGTCAGCAGGGATATAGTCCCGTAAGGCCGATTTAAAGTTTTAATAGTAGTTTATTTATAAAGGATTCAAGTCTTTCTTACTTCCCCTGATTTGATGCTATCCGTCTAATGCCTGCGTCCCTAAACTTTTAGCTATTGTTAGTTTTAGTCCCTATACTATGTGACTCTTGACACTTTTGACACTTATGGATCTTTATGCTATGATACTTGAATCTTATCGATACTTGATACTTAATTCTGTGAAGCTAGACTCTTGAAACTTGATTCTTAATACTAGATTCTTGATACTTAACTCTAGACACTTGATTCTTGATACTTGATGCTATGATACTTGATTCTAGATTCTTGATACTTGATTCTTAAGACTTGATTCTTGATGCTTGCGGCTTGATTCTTGATACTTGATACTTGATACTTGGTGCTTGCTCTTGAGGCTCGTGAAACTTAACACTTGGTTGAACGAGGGACTGGAGACTTGTCACTGGCGGAAACTTGGAAACTTGGAAACTTTTGTGTTAATGATATAATCTAGTTATGTGATACTATTACACAATAATACGCAACGCAAAGCTTAATTTAACTCGCAAAACGAACCAAAGACGGAAGGTGGAAAGGATGGGATTGACCGAATGGCAATCCGATCGGATGACCATCTGATCGGAGGGCCACTCGATCGAACCGCCATCCGATCCGTGCCATACCGCCTTATTCCTCCTCTTGCACTATAAATAGGACTTGTTACATCATTCTTCACTGATGTGACATCCTCCTTCAACCAGACGCATGCTCTCTCGCTTTTCTTCCATTTCTCGGCGATTTCGGTATGTTGTACACTAGATTCTTGCACATCTTTGATCTATACATTATTCTCTACATGATTCTCCTTTGAAATCACACTTTTCACCATGAAATCTCTGAGATTTGAGCTCTTGAGGATGACGTCATCATGGCGGTTTGTACCAAACAGTTGTGTGATGTCATTCCCGTCAAGATCTAGCTCAATCTTTACTAAATCTAGACTTTTCAGTTAAAACTCATGTTTTCCTCCTTCTTTATTAAACTATTTACTAAAAAGGGTGGGATCCGGACCCAAACGGGCTGTAGACTTGATGATTAGTCTGGAGTCGACTTGGGAATGGATTATCGCCGGAGAAGATGACCGGAGTACGGATTCCGACATGAACATCGTCAAGAACAGCCACCTAATCGAACGGGGTGATTTCCATCCGATCAGACAGGCTGAGCCTTGATGTGTTTACCATTGTCCCAATACGTACCATGCCGTCATAATTAAACTCGAGACTTAGAAATTTTACAAGATTGAAAAAAGAACGAGTTCACCTCAATCGAATGGCAATCCGATCGGACTGCCGTCTGATCGAACAACCATCTGATCGAAGTGGCAATATGACTTATAACCTTCAAACACTTGATCTATTTTGAATCAGAAACTTTGAACTTTGGAAACTTGGACACGAAGGGTCATTCGATTGAACGGTCATCTGATCGGACGACCATCCGATCGAAAGACTTGGTTTAAACACTTGGAATTTAGGATAATCCTTTTAGAAACTTATCATGAACGAGTGACCATTTGATCGAATGGCCATCCGTACAGATGACCATTCGATCGGATGGCGGTCCGTCCCACTCACATATGTCATCCGACCGGATGGACATCCGATCAGGTGACTGATCAGACACTTGCGCGATTCTTGTATTCTGTCCGACACTTATCTATTGTACTCTAATCAAGCTAATTCTAAAAGAGCTCCCTTTGATCCAATAATAGTTTACTGTTAAGCAATCACTGTGAGTATACTCGATCCCTTTTCGTTTTAAACTTTTGGGATGCAACATGTATTCTATGAAACTTGAAACTTGATACTTTTTGAATCTAAACTCTATCCTATGTGAATATGAAACTTGTAGGATCGTTTTGTGACCCAAACGAGACGTTCAGAAGAGATTTTATCAGTTTTAGATGCAGAAAATAAGAAACTGACTTTGAAACAGCTTGGTTATCACTTTAAACACTGATTTGATTGATATAATAGCAATTACAATCAGTCTTCACACCGGCAGCACCTCGGTATGGAATTCACGAAATCTGTTTCAAATGAAATGACTACAACCCTATTTATACTATTCCTGCTTTCGCTTGAAGACACACATGTCAGCTTCAAGCGAAACCTTCTCAAGCGAAACATCAAGTTTACATTCAAGCGAAACACCTGATAAATTGACTTTCAAGCGAATCTGTCTTATATGTGCATGTAATTTCATGTGATGATGTAGTAGATGATGTCACCATTATGATGTCATTATCAATATTGATGACATCACTCTTGATCAGATTCGCAACGCAACCCGAGACTCGATATAAGACGAAGACGACAGATGAATGCACTAACAGACTCCCCCTCAGATGTTGACGAGTCTTAAATGTCGAGTCTTTAACGTCTTCAGTCTTCATCAGTCTGAACACTCTCTGAAATATCTCACAATGTAAGCATCCTCAAACTTTATCTCCTTCTCCTCTTCATCATCAACAGACTCCCCACGAACAATCTCTACTCGGATGTCTTCAGACTCCTCCTTTCGATATGCTGGGATCGCAGTCTGGAATTAGTTATCACCTTGAGATCAAATCCTGGCTTTAAATCTGTTTAAGCTCATCACCTACACAATTCTCATCAAAACATAAGTTTTTACTTAAATCAATAAGAAAAACTTATTAGAAATAGTTCCATCAAGTTCAAATTAATGACCCTGATTAACTAATCTCAACTTCTTTCTCAAATCAAAATTTTTCAATTCAATACACACACTCCCAAACTAGTTCAACATGTTCAGCACTCGGAATTTTGAAAATCAGCTCTCCAACATCAGTTGTCGAAAATCTTTTTGTATTTTTCAAAATTTATGCTAAAACAATCCGAAAATCTTTTTGGATTTTTTATAACAAAGGAATGCAGAAAAGAAATATTTACATACAATATTTTTGAGAGTTTGTGTAAGAGGATCATATCAGTGTATGTGACCAATCACTAGCACCGTTAAGCTTTAAACATTTTAAGCTCTAAACGATTCACATGGATTGACGATATTGTTGTCCACTTAAACTCAATCTAAAAACTTTAGAAATGCTTACCGATACGTTAAGGTATATTAATTTTGCACTAAATTCTTATGGACCCCACGATCTCAGCATATCCCCTCATCATGTAATACACTATCTCAAGTAATGCCTTTAAACTTTATCAACTGTGATTTGTGCAAAAACAAAGCAGAATGTTTAAACATTAACAATCAGGTCGATACTTCCGTATACGTAGAGAAAGTCCAATGTTTAAACAAAATAAGAAAAATAAAAATAAGTTGAAGTTGTTTAGGCTTTAACCACCAGGTCGATACTTCCGTATACGCAGAGGAGATCCAAAGCTTAAACGAAACACCAAAGAAAATAAAGCAGAACGTTTAGGCACTAACATCCAGGTCGATACTCACGTATACGCAAAGGATGTCCAATGATTAAACAAAATAAAGAAATAAAACAAGTTTAAATCTTTGCAAAATGAAATGCACAAACACAGCGATTTTTCAGCAAAGTTGTGAAAGTTCACAAACTTAACCAGTTTTATGTCTTTTGACAATCAACGATTACTGAGTAGGCACACAATCAAGAAGGACAAAACTAAGTACTATGCTTTCGACCATGTTTCCCACTAGAACTAGGCTTTTCATTTTAGGTTTGTATCGTTATCGCAAATCTACTAGTCTAGCTGAGCCTACCGTCACATCTTTAGTGAGATCGTTTATCACATTTTATCTCTCCATATCTTTAGCATGCTTGTGACAGTCTAACTGATCTACTATCATTTCCTCTTTTTCACAACAAAACTCATTTTTGCATTTTTTAATATTTTTGACATTTTCAAATTTTCTATTTTTTTTTTTAAATTTTTACTCCCCCTAAAATCAAAATATGTCTCAATTTTGATTTTCTGGGAAAATTTGAAAACAAGCTGTACAAGAAATGTGACAACATGATGAGAATTACTTCAATTCTCCATTCACTTGGCATAAACAATCAGAACTCCCCCTGACAACAAAACATTTTCCCATAGTGATTTCAAAACACTTAAGTTTGTTTTAATCAAAATGGTTTTTCCGGAAAATTAGTTTTGTGAGTCATTTCTCAAACATGGGGATCATTCATCGCCTTGTTTTCTTTAACCACTTGTAAAAACTAACATTTTTAAGATCAATCCACAAACATCACTTGTAGAAAATCAAGTACAATTTAATGTCCCTGATTTACCACTTGTAAGTCGAAATCACTTTTCGTGAATTTCTCAAGAAAGATGCCGATTCCTGCTCCACTCTTACCAACCTGGGAGCTCCGGCAAGTCAGGTTTTTCATTTAAACAGATTCACCTAAGCCTGACGGTCCTTGGGTGCTTTGGAATTCTTGTTCAACAATGGTGGAAAATTTTCATCATCCATTGTTAGACCAGAATTCTCATTTTTTACCTCAACACATGGCTCTTCTGACTTTACTACACCAGATTCATCGCCTGAACGTGACTTGTCTGACTTTGAAGAGTCAGATTCATTGTCAAAACGTGGCTCCTTTGTTTCCGAAGAAACAAATTTATCGCCAGAAAGTGAAGATTCCACTTTCTTTTGTTTGTTAATCACTTGATTAACCTCTTTTTCCTTCTTTAAACTCTCCTTTGTCCTCATATTTGTATATGATGAATTCGTTTTGCTTGATTTGTCATTCTTTGGAGAGCAAGACGATTTATCAGAACTTTTTTCTGTTTTACCAGCTGTATCCGAGGACAAAATCCTTTCGAGATACTCTCTCGCTTTCTTCCTCTTCTTCCTCAGTCTGTCTTTCTGCCCCTGTGAAAGCTTTACTTTCTTTTCCTCCACTTTTTGTTCTTTGGGCTTGACATTGACTGGTTTCTGTGCCATTTTCTGAGATTCAGCCCTCGATCTTCCCTTTGATCTCATTGGGCAATCTCTGGCAACGTGTCCTCTGATTTGGCAGTTATAGCATCTTCTCGTCTCATAACTCCAATCCTGGCAGTTAACAGCAATGTGTCCTCGAACACCACAAGTGTAACACACTCTGTTATCATACCAATCACCCTCTTGAGCCCAAACATTCAGATCATAGCACTGTTTGGCTTGGTGATATCCATCTCTCCTCTTGTATGCTGGATTTGGCTTTTGAGCACTGTAGTCAAACCTGCACCACTTACTACCAACAATTTTTGAGTTTTCATTTTTTAATTTTTGTAATTTTTGATTGCGATTGGATGATTGATCTGATGAACTTTTATTCTCTTTTTGTACATTTTTCAAATTTTTCTCTTTTTGTTTTTGTTCCACTTTCTTCTTCAAAGGTTTTTCTTAGAGCATTCTCCCTTTTCAGTTGATTGCAGAACAGTTTCTTGAAATTTTTCTTTTAATTTCAAAAACAAATTCCTTTTTTCAATTTTTTCGTTTTCATCATCAGATTTTTCATCACAATCTTCAACTATGACTTTATCATAGTTTGTGACATCGTCACATATTGGAACTGAATTAACAGGTTTTGGGCAGGGAATAGCTGAAGTATTCACAAAAACCTTCAACTTTTCTTCCCATTCCCTGATTTTACCTTCTAACTCTTTGATTTTCTTTTGAGCACATTCAGCTTCTTTTTCAAGTCGAATAATCGTCTGAAGATGAGAATTTATCATTTTTTGCTTTTCAATGTTATTCTTGCTAAAAACAGATCTCCCTTCTCCAAGAATTTTTATTTGACTTTGAAATTCTTTTTCAATTTTTGATTTTTCATTTCCAAAACTTTTAATTTTATCTTCAAAAATTTTTCCATTTTCTTTCAACTTCTTGTTTTCTGATGTCAAACTGTTCAAGTCATTTAACAGTTTAACATTTTCAGATTTTTGCTTCTCACAAATTTCCTGCAAAATAAAAATCTGTTTAACATCAGTTTGCTTCTCATCCTTCAACTTTTTGACTTCCAATGTCAAACTTTCCACATCTTTCAAGAGTTTGCCATTGTCAGCTTCAAGTTTATCACATTTAGAGCACACTGATGCAGAACTTGAAGAATCATTCTTCACAAATTCTTCATTTTTTGGAACTTCCTTTGTTCTTGTCTTGAATGATCCTGCACAAAAAATTTTAACGAAATTAAGAGGATTCGCATTCTCATCAATATAACAACCCCTCTTGTTATCATATTTCATGACATATTTTGCCTTAACACATTCAACAATCCTTTTGTTCATTTCGTCAATCACATCTAAACTCATATCCACCAAATGTGTTTCCAAGACTTTTATCAATTCTTTCCTTTTCTTTTCACTTTCATAATCATGAGTTTTAAGTTTGCTGATGAATCCTTTTAGATGTAATTTTGAAAAATTTGAATCCTTTCTTAAATTTTTCAAACATTCACTCCATTCAATAGGTAATGCATCTGCAAACTTTGCTATTTTTTCAGTATCTGTCAAGAATATCTCATGATCTTTTAGATAACCAAGTAAAACATTATATCGGTTTACTAGATCATCCAAGGTTTCATTTTTCAAACACACAAAATATTTAAACCTTTTGACCCAACCATCCTTTTTCACATCTCTATAACTATCATCTATAAACCCTCGATTCCAATTATTAAATCTTTCAAAATAATAATTTTCATTCTCATCAAACATCTTGTTCAAAACAATCTGTTCAAACACTTAAATCTGATTGGGCCGAGAACTTTAATCACACAACACTTAACTTGGCCGTTAAATCCACTAAACCGACAATTTTAAGTATGCAACAAACTGATTGGACCGAGACACTGTTTTTTTTTAATTCATTGGGACACACACTAAGTCTAATCACATGCAAATGTTTGAATATTAGTCTGGCCGACAACTTTTAATAGATCACATGCCAATCTCTATTACTCAACTTAATTTGATTGGGCCGGTAGTTTAAAGTCACATGGATTTAATCAAATCAATTAATGTGTTCATAAAACTAATTGGGCCTCACATTACTTGAACTTAATGAACACATGCAAACTGATATATTCACATGGGCGAACCGATTTGTTCACATGCAGCCTTGAACGAACCAAATACCTAATGATATTATCACATGCTATTCTTGAATGAAACAATCATGTGACCAACTGACACCTTCGATTAAAGAATCACACAACTCGATGTACATACTCAAGCGAAACAGTGATTCAAGCGGTCGTTTCAAGCGAGACTCACGATGTAAACTCAAGCGAAAGGTCTATTTCAAGCGAGACCCAAACTGTTTTTCAAGCGAGAGGCCAGATGACATCAGCAAAAGTCGAACAAATTTCAAGCGAAACCATGATTTTAACCAGTTTTAAGTCGATTTTAATGCTGAAACTTTCCAGGATTTGTTAATACATGATTACGCACAAGATGTGTGAATTTGAGCCGATTTTATTCATGAAAAATTTTTAATTTTGAAAAAGAATGGTGTAGAAATCAGAAAAAGTGATGAAAACAGGCTGTTTTGGCAAGATCTCTTCCTCCTGAGCTCTGATACCACTTGTAGGATCGTTTTGTGACCCAAACGAGTCGTTCAGAAGAGATTTTATCAGTTTCAGATGCGGAAAATAAGAAACTGAATTTGAAACAGCTTGGTTATCACTTTAAACACTGATTTGATTGATATAATAGCAATTACAATCAGTCTTCACACCGGCAGTACCTCGGTATGGAATTCACGAAATCTGTTTCAAATGAAATGACAACAACCCTATTTATACTATTCCTGCTTTCGCTTGAAGACAAACATGTCAGCTTCAAGCGAAACCTTCTCAAGCGAAACATCAAGTTTACATTCAAGCGAAACACCTGATAAATTGACTTTCAAGCGAATCTGTCTTATATGTGCATGTAATTTCATGTGATGATGCAGTAGATGATGTCATTATCAAGATTGATGACATCACTCTTGATCAGATTCGCAACGCAACCCGAGACTCGATATAAGACGAAGACGACAGATGAATGCACTAACAAAACTTGTGATTCTTGATTCTTGATTCTTTATGCTATGTGAACGTTTAATCCCGGTGTGTAGTTTCGCCTTAACAATGGTAGCGCTATAGGAAGATGCACCTCCCCGTTATTCATGGGGGTATTGTTAGGAGGATTCTAGTTTTCCTTGAGTCTTGGGAAAACACCTAAACCATCGGGACACTTGGGCTATCACTTGGACTGCGAACACTAGCATGGCTGAAACTATTTTTATCGTTTACATGATGGATATGAGTTCTTTTAATCTATTATGCTATATATTTAAACTTGTATACTCGCCAGTACTTTTTTGTATTGACTTTATTTTAATACATGTTGCAGGTTGATAGGATGCTGATTCTCCAGAAACAAGCTAGGATTGATGCTTAGTAACTCGCCTAGTTAATCTAGAAACTTGAAACAATGTTTTGTTGTTGTATTTGGTACTTTGGTTATGTGTTTGATGTTTTAGAAAATGTTATCATGAAACTTAACTAATTACTATTGAAACTATTAGTGTTATGGAAACTCTTGAGCAATCTGAACGCTTAGTGCCTCACCCCAATGTTTACGCCATCGGTTGGGGTGTGACAGATTGGTATCAGAGCCATAACTATAGGGAATTAGGATAAGTAGAAATACTTGCCCTTGTCTATAGTTCTAGGAATCTTGACTCTTATCTATTGTTTAAGACTTATGCATTCTACCGTATCTGCTTCCTAGCAGCACATTTCCTGTTAAACTTACATGTCTTTCCTAAGGCTGACACAATAAACACTTGCAAACTTTGGAAACACTGCTAAACAGTGTTTGTATTTTGCATGAGATTTGCCCTTAAGTCAGGAGTGATATCCGAACCTTGATGGGAAATTTCCGTATTATGTTCTAGTGGGTCTTGTCTTTTGATAAGCACCGACACTATTAGGGTACGATGTTGTCAAGATAGAGGTGAAATTCATACCTTGGTGACTAGTCCCACTCTCATTGATTTTTATGTCTCGCCAAAGTCTCGAAATTCTTGATCAATTAGGATCGTGAAATGGCCAAAGGGGCAAATATCGTAGGCCTAACATCGATGACGTATTTGTTTAAGTAAGTTAAGACACGTTGCCTCAATTCAAAAAGGGTTCGGTTCACTTTGGTTATTCACTGTTCCTCCACCCGGAACAGTCCTATGTTTTATGACCCTATCTTTTATGTTATCTCGATTTTTGCATGTGGTTTTAAACTTGACTCTTCGTTTATTCTGAGACTTTCTACACGAATCGCGCGTATGTCCACAATCTAAAACTCAAATTAATCTCTCAGAATCAAACTAAATTTAAGAAGCTTTGTTCATCATGTCAAACTATGTGAGAATCTTGATCAACTATGATACTATGTGAAGCTATCTGATAAATCTATGTGTTATTGTGGTTGTAAAACACTAAACGTAACAGGCATAGAAATACGAGACATAAGTGACATGTCTGAAACATGGTGGATACGCCACTGGTACTTCCTATATATAAGTGTTTACGACGTGTTACCAACTTTCATACCACGTCCCATGCGAAACTTAGTGTTTGCAGACCGGGATGTGATTGTTGAACTCTAAAACCATGAGAAACTACTCGTGTAATCTATGTGTAATCTATGTGTAATCTAGCGTAAACTATGTGTAATCTATGTATGTGTTGTTTTGAGTAACAAAATAAGAAACGTAGCCAAGCGCCGAAGACGTGGCGGACGTGGCATGTCCGAAGCATGGTGGATACGCTGCTGGTACTTCCTATATACAAGTGTTTCTGGCATGTTACCAAACCTTCGTACCACGCGCTAAGTGAAGTTCGTAGTTTTGCGAACTCGGGTTGAAGTTGTTGAATCTATTTGGTTAATCTATGTGTAAGTCTTGTGAGAATAATGGAATTTAATGTTAAAGTTGGCGAAGCACGACACCGATGACGAGATGGACGTGGCATGATTGAAGCATGCTGGATACGCCGCTGGTACTTCCTATATATAAGTGCTTCCATCATGTTGCCGAACTTTCGTAGCACGTGCCGTGTGGGGATTCGTTGTTTGTGGATTATGGTGATATGGTTGAACACTAATCTATGTGAATCTATTGGGTTAATCTATGTGAGTATGATAATGATGATGAGTGTGTTGTTATGTTTGGCAATTGCGACACGTAACGTGACACTGAATACGAGGCGGAAGCGATGTGCCCGAGGCGTGGAGGATACGCCGCTAGTACTTCCTATATATAAGCATTTCCGACATGTTGCCAAGCTTCGTACAACGTGCCATGCAAAGGACATGGGTTTGCGGTGTTAAATTTATTGGAATCTATGTGAAACTAAAACTAGAATCCTTAAACTACGAGAAACTTGTTAAATCTTGAGTCTTAATCTATCGTGTGTGAATCTATATACTATGAGACTTTATGATCTAGACTTATACGATCCTCTTGTTGGATCTTTAGATGTCTTCTCGAAAGCTATTCGACACCCTCAAGAGATCCAGGGAGAAGTCTCAGAAAAAAGATGATGTCCTTCATGGCCGACTAGATCACTCAAGTCGTGCCAAAGATCGTCTCTGAGATTAATGGATCGAACACTCCACCCTCTTCTGTTGACTCTAAGACAGAGAAAGAGAAGCCTACAAAGTTCAGCTACAAGCACTTTGTCTCTTGCAACCCTAAGCCTTTCACGGGCAGTGATGGGGTGACTGCTATGCTGGAATGGTTTGACAGCATCGAGGTTACCTTCATTAACAGCGAGTGCCCAGAGCATCTAAAGACTATGAGTGCAACGGGAATGTTTCAAGGTAGAGCTTTAGAGTGGTGGTCGAATGAGAGAAACATCCGTTCTAACGAAGAAACCTATGCTCTTCCATGGGCTGAGGTGCGAGAATCGTTGATGCTTGAATTTGGCCCTCCCCATGAACAACTGAAGCTTGAAGAAGAGTTCTGGCACTTGAAGCAGATTGGTGATGACAATCTGGCTTATACTACTCGCTTTAAACAACTCAGATTAATCGTGCCTCACTTGGTTTCTACTCCTAAACGCATGATAACCAAGTACATCAATGGGTTACCTCCTGCTGTGCGAGACTCGATTTAAGCGGTTCGGCTCCAGTTAGTTGAAGAAGTTTATCGTCTGGCAGCAAGCTTGAACAACAACCGCGTACGTGATAAGCAGTTTGGAAACTCTGCCCCTTCGAAAACAGCAAATCAAGTTCCCCAGCAGCCTAGTGGCAACAAGAACAAGAGGAGAAAGTCACAGGGTTCAGGATGCAATGCGATTGTTCTTGCCGCAAACCCTGCTGTTAAGCCTGCTCCTGCTGCTGCTGCTCCAAACACTCCTGCTCCTGAAATCAAGAAGCAGTACACTAGGCCTCACCCTAAGTGTGCAACATGCAACTTTCATCATCATGTCACCTCAGTTTGCCGTTTGTGTGCCAACTGCAATCGCTATGGTCACACGACTCCTTATCGCCGTCAAGTTAACCCGACCCAACTGTCACGGCCCCCGGCTCGGTTTTATCCAGTCCAGAAGCCACGGGACAGAAACCCGTGATATTTGTATTTAATTTGGCAGCGGAGATATTAACAGAATCGTTTAAACTGAAAATGCCCAATTATTTTATTTCACAAATTTGGGACAAACCCCACTATTTACAATAAAGGAAATTTCACGAGGAAATTCCTTATTTTTACAAAAACAACATGTTTATTTATTTTATTTACTGAGCCACATTCTTCAAGCCGGGGTGCTACACGACACTTATCCCTGGTTCACAGTAAATCACCTGAAACATGTTTAAAAAGATTTTATCAGCGGGGAAATACTGGCGAGTCACTCAATTTGTACAAAACGACACATTGTTATAATCTACAGTATTAAGGGTGATTACATTGTGTTTATCAACCAATTACCCCAAATCGGTATTTGTCACTTGATAGTATCTGTGACTATGGTCAGATCACCCATTGGCTAACCTGTTGTCCAATGGTGACGGGTATCAAGTAATGTATACAAAACCCCACATGCCGGCAGTAATTGAAGATTACAAAGACTTAATCCCTGTAATTATAACTTTGAAACAAATAGGGTTTTGGAAACAATTTGGTAAAAAGAGAATGACTCACATTGCAAATTTAATTGGACAGAACCTTGCCTACTGATTTAGCCTTGTAACCTAGTTAAATAACAATGCACACAAAACTAGGTTAGTAACTTAATACAACATTTACGATAAACTCACGAAATCAAAACCCTCACGACGAATGACAAAGTATAGCCCATATTCGGGCAGCACTTAAACATCTATCGGATCGGTTTCAATCGATCGGACATTGTATCGTAGCAGTGATCGAGTTAATACCCTGTACTCGTAGCAGCGTCTCGACACCTTAACACTCGTTTTTAAGCAGAAAGAAAAGTTTTTGAACTAAAATTTCGAACACAGAAGCAATGCCATGCCTCATCCCATTTATAGCTACATTTTGGGTTTTACGCGGCCCGCGTAAACCCTAACATAAACCTTACGCGGCCCGCGAGGGCCACCTAGTCTACAACTAGGGCTACCGTGTCACATGTAGGACCGCCACGTGGCTGACACGTGGCCTGAAACGTGTCCCCGTCACCTTGTTGTGCTGTCGCGGCCCGCGTGGGCTTAGCCTTATGGCTTACGCGGCCCGCGAGAAATTTAATTTTCTTGATTTCTTGGTTTTTCATGAGCACTAGGGTTTCAGGGGTCCAGGTTTTCACTTACGGGTCATTTTTGGACATTTTTGCAGGTCCTTACATCCTCCCCACCTTATTTAAAATATCATCCTCGAGATTTACTGAAATAAGTGAGGATACTTTCGCTTCATTTCCGATTCTAACTCCCAGGTGTACTCAGGTCCTCTTTTTGAATCCCACTTGACCTTGACTAGTATCAATCTTTTGTGCTTGAGGAATTTATGTCTTCTATTTGGAGTGGTTTCTCCACGAACTTTAATTTTTCATTTACCTCTATGTCTTGAAGAGGTACTATTAGGGATTCGTCAGATAGACATTTCTTGAGGTTGGATACATGAAATACGTCATGTACTCCAGCTAGCTCTTCAGGTAGCTGTTGGGATTGAACCCTATCAGAGGAACAGATAATTAAAGCCAAAACTGGATCAGAGCAGTGGATCCAGAATAAGCAGAAGTTTACAGATTAGTTCATGCAAATCTCTCCCCTTGAAAGTGGCTTTGTATCTGCTGATCTCCTATCTACTGATCTTACCAAGTGCTGATCCACAACTGCTGCCTTGCATCTACTGCCAAGTGTTAAAGACTGATAGAAGACCAAAGCTCTGCTGACTCAATCTACTGCCTTGAGTCAAGTACTGCTGATCCGGACAAGCACTGCTGGGTTCACAGCAGTGGAAGGATGCAACAGCTGTTTATGTGTCTTTTATGTATTAGATTGTAATAGCAGTAGTTAGTACATCAGTGTTTGTATAGATCAGAGGTTAGAGTTTGTTAGGAGGTTAGATGTCACTTTCATGGTGACGTCAGCTAAGATGCTCAGTGGTTTGCAAGTGCCTATAAATAGTTCAGTACTTTGTACTGTTCTATTAGCTCTTTTGATCACATCGTCTTCTTTGCACAAACAAACTACTGAGCTCTGGCTGAGGGGGAGTTTGCATTCTTACATCAATCATTGTAATCGTTGTTGAAATAAATTCAATCTTTCGATTCATTGTGTAAAGATGTTTGATAAAAGTATTACTCTCGTTTGATTGTATGCAAAGTTTGCTTTCATCTTATTTCCGCTGCACAACTCTTTCATTTCCATCTTAATTTCAAACAAAAATACAATAAAAAAGAAACTCAGATCCAACAATTGGTATCAGAGCTTGGACAGTCAAATTGATTTAACAATCATTTTGACGTAAAAATTTCAGCTCATAACAGTTGATACTGATCGTTTGTTCGTCCGTTGAAAAACAGAGCAAGGATTAATCACCATTAAAGTTGATTTCCCAGTGTCTGTAAAACAACAAGAATGACGTCACAATCTCAGGATGATAAAAACAACATCGGCTCGCTTTTTAAACCACCTATGCTAAAAAGAAACGAGTACAACATCTGGCAGAGGAGGATGGGTCACATCCTCGCTCAACAAAGCACAGGTTGTTGGAAATCTGTCATTTATGGTCCCCATGTTCCTTCAGTGCCAAGTGCTGAAGATGCTAAAAAGTTCGTTCCAAAACCAATTGAAAATTATACCGAAACCGACTTTCAAAAGATCGAACTAGATGCTAAAGCGTTTAGCATCGTAGCATCTGCGCTGCCCAATGAGATATATGCTGGACTGTTACATTGTAACAGTGCCAAAGAGTTATGGGACGCACTTAAGGAACAGTTTGGGGGAACTGAGGAAGTCATAGAAAACAATAGGGAAATCCTGAACCAACAGTATGAAACATTTTGCTACGTTAAAGGTGAATCACTAACGCAACAATTTGAGCGTTTCAGTTGTCTCATCAGTGAACTGAGGCTTGTTAACACCACTTTTACAAACTCAACTCAAAATAGCAGGTTCCTCAGGTCACTGCCAGAAAAATGGGACACCATAGCTTTTGTCACCCGAAACTCACCTGAATTCAAGGATTTGACCTTGACCCAACTCCACGGTCGACTCCTGACCTACGAAAGGGAGTTGAACCAGAAAAGGAGGTTACAAGAGTCAGGAAAAGTTACCGATGATTACACTTTCGGTAATACTGCTCTTCTGGGTCAAGAAGAATCTGGGAGCAGTGGTAAGGATCAGGGTTATGATCACTTCATTGACATAACTGCTGGTGCAAATTTTAACAACCCTGATCCTCACTCTGCTAGTTATGCATTCACTGCAAATGAAAACCAGATGTCAGACAATTTAAGTTTTGAACTAAATGATTTACAACATTTTGATCCCATTGATTTAGAGGAAATGGACATTCTGCACCAACTGGCTTTGCTAAGTGTTGTTCTACAAAAGAACAGGGCGAAAATTCCCAGGTTTGCATGGGAATCTAAGGGTTGGGTTGGATAAATCGAAAATCAAGTGCTATAAGTGTAATAGGTTGGGACATTTCGCTAGGGAATGTAGGAGTCAAACTACTGGTCCCATAATTACTCATCCTAGCTCAAATCCTAGACCTCAAAACCAAAACACTGTGCACTATGCCCAATATGCCCCAGCAGCCCAAGTGAACACTGCTCACTATGCTGCTGCCCCTGTGCCAGTACATTATGTCCAAACTACTGTTCCACAAATCCAATATGTTCAAACCCCTGCTCCACAGGTACAAGTGCAACCTGTTGCACCTCAAACTACTGCTCCAGCAGCAGCACAACCAGATCAACAAAGTTTTTTCACTCAAGGGTTTGTTGACTGGAGCAGTATGCCTGAAGACCTTAATGATGAAAATTTTGCACTCTATGCTTCTAATGATTCTTCTCATGATGAGTTTTGTTTGATGGCATTAGAGTCAATACAGGAAGGGGTTGAAACTGAGGAGGAACAGCAGTGCCTTGAAACAGTGGAAGAGGTGACTGAAGCAGTGGTTACTGCTGTGGCTGGTGAACTACTGTTGGGAGAAAGTTCAGGTACCTTGATTGAACCAATGACAGATCCATGGTCCGTAGAGGACAAAGAAGAAGAGAAAGAAGAAAAGGCTGGTGAAAAGAAGGTGAAAGCTGATGATGAAAAAGATCATCAATGTGATTGTGCAATGATGGCAGCTGCCAAGGTATCTCCTCAAGTTCTTGAAAAACTATGTTCTGACAATTGCATAATTGCTTTTGCTAACATTAAAGAGGTGAATGAAAACCTTCGGGATAAAATCTTGTCTGATGAGGTCAAATTTGAAAGGTCTTTAAAAGAACTTAAAATCAAATTGACTGAAAAAGAAAAAGAGAACAACTGTTTAAAAGAAGAGCAAAGTATAACCAAAACCCAACTTCAAACTATGGTAGAAAAATACCAAGTTTGCAAAAAGGAGTTGGAGTCCGCCCAGATTACTTGTGAAAGATGGGTGGAATCCTGCAAAGGATATGAGGTTATGCTTGAAAAACAGAGAAAAAGCAATGTGAAGTTTGGGGTTGGGTATAGAAAACATGATGATGAAAACACTGCTTTTGAAAACTCTGTTCAAACCACTGATGTAACCACTGAGTTCATCCCCAAAAACAAGAATGGCCAAGAAGTGAAAATCACTGACAAACTTGGTAACAAAATCACACTTGACAGACCAATGGAATCCTCTACTTTTGAGGAGCTTGAAGAATACCAGTTTAAACCAAAATGGTCTGATGAGTGTGACATTCTTGAAAATTTCAAGCCAATGGACTTTACATCAATTAATGGTGTCAAGGCTCCAAAAGCTAAAGTCATACCTCTCAAGGACATCCCAGCAGTGGTTAAAACCTCTGCTGCAAAGGAGTCTGAAAAGAGAAAGAAGAAAGAAAAAATTGATAACTTGTTTTGTGAATTCTGTGAGAAGAGGAATCATCTTACAAAAGATTGTTTCCACTTAAAAGCATATGATTTAAACAGAACAAGTGTCATAGTTTCAGCTGAAGGTTGCATTGTCTGTGGTAAAACAAACCACAAAACTCAAGCATGTGTGTATCTCAAAAACTTTGATGTGAAAAAGAATGAGTACATTGCTAAAACATCCTTGAGTCCATCATCATCATCAACATCTGTCAAATTCACCAAGAAACAACCACTGTTTGTGCCAGTTCAAACAGCTGTTACAAAACAGCTGAACCAAACATCTGTCAAAAGAGATGTTCAGGTTACTGATGCACCCCCTGCCAATCAGTTCAGAAAAGGCAGAGAAAAACAGTCTTACCAAAGGATTCCTCACGTTTATGAGGCCTACAAAAGGCCCTCTAAACCCAAAGTGAACAAGCATCCTTTTGGTTACCAGCAGATGATTGGTCAGGACCCACAACAGTGGTTAGAGAAACACTGTCCTAAAACAGTTCAAACTCCTGACCTAACCACTGTCCATCATTCTGCATCCATCCCAGACACTGTCGAGACCCCATCCAAAGCCCTGTTGGCTTTGGAGACCTTAATGAACTAATCCTTTTACTTCATGTGCAGGGAGCTTCTGCATGCTTTGATAGTCTTTGGTATGTAGATAGTGGAGGCTCCAGGCACATGGCAGGATGTAAAGCCCTCCTCAAAGACTTTAAAATCCATGGAGGGGGTGATATATCCTTTGGGAATAATAGTAAAGGAAAAGTTCTGGGGTCTGGAACAGTGGAGTCTGGAAAAATAAAATTTGAAAATGTCAATCTAATAGACAATCTAAAATTCAACCTTCTGAGTGTGTCCCAAATGAGTGACAAGGGTTTTGGGTCATTCTTCACAAAAGACTGTTGTAGGATTGTTGGACCAGAAATGGTCAAAAAGATTGAAGCAATAATCAAAACTGGTCAAACTAAACTTGTTGCTCAAAGAAGTGGCAATGTTTATGTTGTTGACATGTCAAAAGAGTGTCCCAGAGCTGATGCCTGTCTGTTCTCAGCTGCCTCTAACAAAGAGACAGAACTTTGGCACAGAAGGTTAGGACACACAAATCTTAAGACAATCACAGAAATTTCAAAAAATGGTTTGGTGAGAGGCCTACCTCAAAAATTGTTTTCATGTCCTGAACATTGCATTTCCTGTTTAAAAGGAAAACAACATAAAAGTTCTTACAAGTCCATTGAAGAGTCCAAAACAACCCAGTGTTTGCAAATGCTACACATGGATTTGTTTGGCCCAGTTCAAGTCATGAGCCTCAAAAAGAAAAGATATTGTTTGGTTATTGTTGATGACTTTTCTAGGTTCACATGGACTTTCTTTTTGCACTCAAAAGATGAAACTGCAGGCATTTTGCAAGACTTTGTAATACAGGTTGAAAAGCAATTTGACCTTCCAGTGAAAAGCTTCAGGAGTGACAATGGCACAGAATTCAAAAATAGGGAGTTGGATGCCTTCTGTGTGAAGAAAGGGATTGTAAGGCAGTACAGCATCCCAAGAACACCAGAGCAGAATGGGGTAGTGGAAAGGAAGAACAGAACTCTGATTGAGGCTGCCAGAACCATGCTTGCAGATTCAGGTTTGCCATTAACTTTCTGGGCAGAGGCAGTAAACACTGCTTGCTATGTTCAGAACAGAGTTTTAATAAACCCCAGGCACAAAAAGACTGCCTATGAAATTCTGTATAAAATTAAACCACTGATCTCATATTTCAAAGTGTTTGGCTGCCCATGTTTTATTTTGAACTTAAAAGATTCCATTTCAAAATTTGCAGCCAAAATTGATTGTGGTTATCATCTGGGATACTCAACCACTGCCAAGGCCTATAAAGTGTTCAATACACGGACCAAGGCAGTGGAGGAGACTTTGAATGTTAAGTTCAATGAACTCTCATCAATGAAAATCCCAGCAAACCCTACAGATCTGTTTGATCTTGAAAAATTCACTTTCGAAAATACTGCTGTCAAGACTAACAGTGCAGGTCCATCAGAAGATACAACACCAGACTATGGGTATGAAATCATCATCCCTCAAAGGTCTGCCACAAAGGGAAAAGCACCAGCTGTTCAAAACAGTTGTCAAAGCTCAACCACTGCTACCTCAACAGTTGTTGACCAAAGTAGCCCATCAACCACTGCTTCCACATCCTCAAACACTGCTGACAAAAGTCCTCAAACAGTGGATAAAAGTCAGTAGTTGTCCACTTCATTACCTCCTATACCACCACCTTTTGAAGCCACTGCTGGATCATCAAAGTCCCCAGCAGTGGTTAGCTCAAATGATACACATTTGCAGCCCTCACCAACCAATGCCATCATACCATACCAAGGAGATTTAATCTTCTTGAGATCTCATCCACCTGATCAAATCATTGGCAACATAAATGAAGGGGTGCTCACAAGAAGCCAAACCCAAAACATTTGTCTTTTTGCTGGTTTTCTATCACTCCATCAGCCAGTCAAGTACCAAGAGGCACTAAAAGACAACAGCTGGGTAGAAGCCATGCAAGAGGAGCTCCAACAGTTTAAAAGACAACAAGTATGGGAGCTTGTACCACTGCCAGAAGAGGTTTGTCCCATTGGCAAAAAGTGGGTCTTCAAGAACAAAACTGATGAAAGGGGTATTGTTGTCAAGAATAAAGCCAGGCTTGTGGTTCAAGGTTACAGACAGGAAGAGGGGATTGATTATGATGAAACATTTGCCCCTGTTGCAAGATTGGAAGCCATTAGACTGTTCCTGGCCTTTGCTGTCAACCACAACATGAAGGTGTTTCAAATGGATATCAAAAGTGCTTTCCTCTATGGTACAATTCAAGAAGAGGTGTATGTTTGTCAACCTCCAGGTTTTGAGGATCCATTTTATCCAGATCATGTCTACAGGCTAAACAAAGCCTTGTATGGCCTGAAACAAGCACCAAGGGCCTGGTATAAAACTCTTTCCAACTTCTTACTCTCAAATGGTTTCAAAAGAGGTACCATTGATAAGACATTGTTTTTAAAATGGAGAAGGAAGGATTTAATGATTGTCCAGATTTATGTGGATGACATTATTTTTGGAAGCACATGTAACTCTATGTGTGAAGAGTTTAGAGAACTCATGACAGCTGAGTTTGAAATGAGTGCTATGGGTGAGCTGCAATGCTTTCTTGGTCTCCAAGTACAGCAATTGCAAAATGGAACTTTCATTCATCAAAGCAAATATGCTAAAGAACTTTTAACCAAATTTGATATGAATGATTGTAAACCATGCAGCACACCTATGGCAACAAATAAGCTGGTCATGTCTGATGAAAAGGATGAGCTGATTGACCAAACACTTTATAGAAGCATGATTGGGTCTTTATTGTACCTAACTGCATCTAGACCAGACATCATGTTTGCAACATGTGTCTGTGCAAGAAGTCAATCAGCTCCCAGAAAATCAAATCTCATTGCTGTAAAAAGGATCTTCAGGTACATAAAAGGTGCTCCCACACTTGGTATCTGGTATCCAGCTAATGGGAACATCAAGCTTTCAGGTTTCTCAGACAGTGACTTTGCTAGATGTCACACCACAAGGAAGTCCACATCAGGAGGGTGCCAGTTTCTAGGTGATTGCTTAGTTTCATGGCAAAGCAAAAAGCAAGCAGCTGTTTCAACATCCACTGCTGAAGCTGAATACATTGCTGCTGCAAGCTGTACAGCCCAACTCCTGTGGCTTCAAAATCAGTTGCTGGATTTTGGTATCACTGCCTTAAAGACACCACTCATGTTGGACAGTCAGGTAGCAGGAAATATCATCAAAAATCCAGTTTCCCATTCAACCACCAAACACATCGACATCAGACATCACTTTGTGAGGGATTGCTATGAAAAAGGTTTGATTTCTCTGCATCATGTCCCAACTAAAGACCAGCTAGCTGATGTGCTCACAAAAGCACTTGATACAGCCACTTTTGAAAGTTTGGTCTCTAGGATTGGGATGCTGAACATGGAATAACAAGCAACATCTTGTTTTTCTATGAATAAAAGCAACAAAATGTTTTCAAAAAATCAAAGCTCCATCCTTAAAAATAGCTAAAAATGAAAAATTTTCATTAAAATCCTTAAAAGTCTGCCATTAACCACTGATTGTTGAAAAGTCTGATTTCTTCAAAAGTCTGTCCACTGCTGAAAGTCAACCCCTGCTCTCTCATTATTTTGATAAACTCTGTTGTTCAAAAGCAGTGTCTTATCCACTGATATGCTATCCACTGATAGTGAAAATCATCCACTGCTTTCATACCACTGCCTTCATATGTCCATATCACACAAAGTACTGTCCTTCACTTTCATCAGGGGTTGTCACGTGGGCAGTACATATTGGTCAGACTTTTTGTAACGGCTGCCACCTCAGCATTCACTTTCTTCCCTATAAAATCCCCCACTCACCACCAAAACAGGGTTTTACTGTCGAATTGAATTCTTAAAAATTCTCTTCTCAAAGCAGTTTTTCTTCATATTTCTTCACAAATTTCTTCGGTCAATCATCCTCAAAATGACAAAATCAAAGAAATCTTCAAAACCCTCATCCAAATCATCATCGAAAACAGCCTCTCAAAAGGTAATCTCCACTGAAATTCCACATAAACCATCTCACAATCTCCTGGGTCTTCTCACAAAACCAGGAACCACCAACGTTTTCGATTCCACCATTGATCTCATGGCAAAATCAAAGTACAAAACTTTGTTCACTGCCGATGCACCAATCTATTTGGCGACCCAAAGGGAGTTCTGGAAAAATGCAACCCTTGAAAAACAAGGAGACACTGCAACCACCATAACCTCTCTTATAAAGGGTAAAGCTGTCCAAATCACGCCACAATCCATTTCAGAGGTCTTTCAACTCGGTGATCACGAAGGTAAAATTTCTTTCACTAAAGCCGAGTTACAAACTGACTTCATTGAGAGAGGGTATGAAGCCACAATGATGAAGAAAATTACCTTAGAAAAAGGTTATTTTCCGTCTGCAACCAGATTTTTATTTCATACCCTCCTATTATGTGTTTCAAACAAAACCACTTCTTTCAATGAAATCACTTTAAAGATTCAAAATCTGGGATATGCAATTCTTCAAGGAGAAAATTTTAACTATTCTCGGGAAATTTTCAAAGATTTGGTTAATAATGTTGAAACAAAATCATTCTTACAGTTTCCAAGGTTTTTAAGTTACTATTTTTCAAAGAAATTCAGTAAGGATGATTTAGCTATAATAAACCAAGGTGATTCTACTAAAATAAACAGTTTAACAACTGAAACTTTTTCAAGAATGTTAGCACCTTGCAAACCACAAGCAGAGGTGCCTGAGCAGATTTTAGCAGTTACAACTGCTCCTCAGGTATCTGCTGCTGAGCCCACTGCTCAAGGTGATCAAAGCAGCAACACAACTGTTTTGAAACCCACACCTAAAATCACCAAAAAGCCAATAAAAAGAAAAACACAAAAACCCCCCAAACCCATCAAAAAGGCATCTCTGGAGGATGAGATACCAGAGCTTCTGCCAGTGACAACACAAAAGTCACAAGAAACCACTGCTGCTACTTCCTCACAGCAGTTGGTACAAATATCTCAACCCATAACCGAAACTCCTCCTGTTTCTTCACAAAAAGAATAGGTTGTACAAAAAGGGTCTCCACATCATGATGCTCTGGAAACACTCGTTTCTATCATCCACAGTCCACTGCCCGGGACACATCCTCTTTCTACACCAATCATCACATCCCAAATTCCCTCACCAATAAAACCACTGTTGGATGCAATTGATTTGAACCTGGCATTAACCAGTCCTTCTCAATCACCTGTTAATGAGAATATACCTCAACAACTGACTGGGTCTGATGTATCAATCTTTGCTAACCCACCAACACAACCTGAGGAGGTTACACCCCATGAGTTACAAGTAACTCTTGGTGGTAATCTAAGTGAAGCAGCCACTACAACTGTTGAACCTACAGGTTTACAGTTGGGCAGTGGTTACATTAATAAGACTTCCTTGGAGGCAATTCCTTTTATAGCACCTCTGCCAACCACCAGTGGATTTATTTATCCTACTGGCAACATCAAAAGGTTGTCAAGTGTTGAAGGAAGAAGACCCCAGTACCAAGAAAAAGGGGCATCAGTGGTAAATGTTTGGAGTATACTCCCTACATCTACCACTGATAAAACCACTGCTAGTGGGAAATCAGATGATCCCATTAACTTGGGTGATGGTTTAAAGTACCAGAAATTGACGGATCGCATTGCAAAGCTTGATAACTCTGTTGCAGAACTCAAAAATATGCTACAACAGGTGTTACAAGTTCAGAAGGTACAATCAACTGCTGTTCCACCTCAAGCACCTGCTCCACAAAGGGCACCTGCTACAAATGAGCTCTGGAATCTATTTCAATCTTTTCTCCAACAACAAGCTCAATTAGCAGATCAGCAACATGAAAAACATGTACAACAGCTGAGAAATACAATGGAGTCAAGGTTCAAGAACACTCAGGCTGACTTAAAGGCTCTCAAAACTCAGATCTTGCACACCACTGGCACTGCTCCTCCAAAAGTACGCTTCATTTATGACCTCCTAGAAGATAATGCCAAAAAGGGGGAGAAAATTAAGGAGTGGAAAAAGAAGGGTATAGAAGATGGTCTTTATCTTGAACCAGAGAATTCAAACATGACCAAAAAGATCCCTTTGCCAGATGGCAGCAAGAAAATTGATGTGACAACAAATGCACTAGCAGAAGCAGTTGCAAGTGTAAAAAGGGATAGAGAGGCTAAAAGGAAAGCCAGGGTAGACAGAATGGATCATCCAGATCTGGGTACTTCTGGGTCAAAGGATCATGAAAATCCTGTTGAGGAAAAGAAGAAGCCTACTAGAAAAGTGAGGCAACCCAAATCCATTCCAACCAGACGTTCAAAGTCTGCTCAAAAACCACCATACAAAACAGCTGATGCAACAGGAGTTACAAAAACTACTGCTTGCCAAACAGTTATTCCATCAACACACACCACTTCAACACACACAACATCCACTGCTTTACCATCATCACCACCAAAAACAACACCTGCTGACACACAGCAGAAGACCGCAGATGTTATAACATCTGTTGTAATGACAACAGTGGTTGAAACACCAGTTGTTTCAACAGCTGTTAGTCAATCACAATCCACTGCCACTACATCTACCACCACTGTTCCATCCA
The DNA here is from genome assembly GCA_030545235.1 of Helianthus tuberosus. NCBI lineage: Eukaryota > Viridiplantae > Streptophyta > Magnoliopsida > Asterales > Asteraceae > Helianthus > Helianthus tuberosus. The sequence continues at coordinate 128,382,479 of CM060437.1, forward strand.
AACCATCATCAGTCCCTCCTACAAAAAGGAGAAGGCTAATTTTAAAAGATGATGACACATCTCCATCACCAAAATCTTCAAAATCCCTGTCAACTGTCACTATTCCAAAACCCATACCTCTCTCTTCAGCTCAAATTGTGCAATCACTACCTCCTGCTGGTGTCTCATTTCCTCTGGAACTCATTGCAGTCAGAGAAGAAATCAAATCCTTTTATTATGAAGATGACCCAGCCAAAAGGAGTTTGCCATCAATTGCAAATTATCCCAGGCCTAAAAATATTGAAGAATACTTGAAACTCAAAGCCAAACAAGCAGAGGATATTGCAATCAAAAACAGAAAAGGGAAATCTGATAGAGAATTTCAACAAAACTATCAGTTTTTACTCTCACAGGTCAATGCTATGGAGCGTTTTGCTAAAAATGTATGTCAGAAAATTTCAGAAAGGGCAGATGAGTCCTTAAGAAAAGACTACATTGAAAACATCATGACCTACAAGAAATACAAGGGGGAGAAACACATGTACAAGACCTGGACCATTCCTGAGCTTGAAAAAGAAGCAGCCAGGATTCAATACATGATCAAAAATAAGGTCAAGCAGACTCCTCCTGAAAGATTCAAACAATTTGAAGCTGAAAAGATGCTAGAGTTGAGGAGAATGAAAGAGGAGCTGATTACAGCAGATTATGGGTCAAAGAATTCAGTGTCAAAGTGGGGAGAAGATAGAGTCAGGGCAACTTATAAAAGATTAGAGGAACTTAGAAAGAAAGATCCAAGAGTTCCACAAAAGCCTGACTATTCCAAAGCAGAGGTTTCTAACAGACCACCAAAGCTGCAAGTCAAAAGAACCACTGCTCCAGCTGGTGCTGCCATCTACAAAAGAAGGAGCAAAAACCAGTTTAGCATGGAAACAATTCAAGATCTATTAGCTGGAGATGCCATTGTAAAAGCAGGCACGAAAGTAATGATAAAAGAAGATCTTGAATTGGAACAAACTGCAAGTGCTGCTCAGCCAGCCATGAATAGGCCAGCCTCTCCAAATACTTCTGCAAATAAACATCTCCCAAGAAACCCACCAGGCTCAAAAATACAAAAGTGGGAAACTGACAAACAGACCTGCGTATTGACTTTGCTCAGGTCTGGTGGAGTAGTGGAGAAAATATCAAGGGAACAAGCTCTTGGCCTGAGTCTTGAAGATTTGCAGGATCTCCTTGATCTTCCACTTAGCAGGGATGATGAAGATACAGATGCCCTAGACTTTGAATTACAATTTAAAGGTCAGATAAGGGAACTGTTGATGAGGCAATAAAGATTTCCACAAATAATGAAGAGTTTTGGCATTATCTGTTCCAGGGGGAGATTGTTGGGATTGAACCTGTTGGGATTGAACCCTACCAGAGGAACAGATAATGTAAAGCCAAAACCAGGTCACAACAGTGGATTCACAATAAGCAGCGGTTTACACTTTGCTCTCCCCTTGAAAGTGACTTATAACAACTGATGGTCTCTATCTGCTGCTCATATTCAACTGCTGCTGTCCTTTCAACTGCTGATGAAAACCCTGAAGTATTCAACACTGCTGGTCCTATCTACTGATGTTAAAGCACTGCCCAGTCAAGGACTGATCAACCTTGAGGAAAGCACTGACATAAAGGGAGAGCAGCTGTTTAGTAAATTGTTTGTCTTATGTATAGTCAGTGGTTAGGTTAGCAGTGTTTGTGTAAGGACAGTTGATACAGGTTGTTAGGCTGTTAGACGTCGCTTTCATGGTGACGTCAGCTAAGATTCCTCAGTGGTTTGGTTTGCCTATAAAGGTAACAGTGCTCTGTACTGTTACATTTGATTGACTGAGTGGGTTCTTCTCCTCATGTCTAATCCTTTCATCTTGTGTGCAACCAACCTTGGGGCATCAGGCTGAGGGGGAGTATAGTTTGTAAGCATAACTGTAATCTTTTGCTTTGATTTGTAATCTTTTGACTCTATGTGAAGCAATTGTTTATCAAACTATTTTCTCCTTTGATTGTGTTTACAAAGTTTGTTTTTCATTTCCGCTGCACCTAACATGTTTTCATATTCATTGATCATTCATTTCATACAAACAAACACTATCATGAGAGCCTCCGATCCTAACAATTGGTATCAGAGCTTGGACAGTCAAATTCGATCTAACAATCAATTTGTCATAACAGTTCGGCTCAAAATTCATTGATACTAAGGTTGGTTGTATTTTGTTGAAAAACAGAGTATTGAGTAAATCATGTTCAAAGTGGTTATACAAAAACTCTGTTTATCAACCAAGATGTCATATGACACACAAATTTCATACAACAAGTGATATAATGCACAAGTCACTCATAGTTTTCAGATCTGTAAACATATCTGATAAATTATGGGATCGGTCTATATTCTCAAAATTGATTTCAACTGTTGTCTTGATATTTGTGATGTTTTCATTAAATACTAAAGTATAATCCTCAGAATAACAAAACCTATGATTCATAAGACATTAGTGTTTTGATTTTCTATAAAGAGGGAATTAAGACTTTAGTTATTTAAATCTTATGTGTAGAAAAACAGGTTGAGATCCTCAAAAGGAACAAATCAACTTTGTCTAAATACACTAAGAAAAAAAAAACAGGGGTCAACATAGTCCGTATCATATGTAATGTGAGATTGGGTGAAAAACTTGTGAAAACCTGACCAAGTCTCTCAAAACATTATTGCAAAATGATTTTGGACTAATATTCACAAAAACTCTGAAGTGTGTTTATCTCAAAACTTTTGAACTCAGAAGAAAAGGGAATAAACTTAAAACACTTAAGAGTCAAAGCTTAGGGTAATAATGATCAATTAAGCAACTGTTTGTGCTCATTGGTTCAAGAAAGTTCAAGTGACATTAGTGTTCCCTGTGATTGAACTTACAAAAGGACTAGACAAATTTTCAAAATCATCACATAGAAATTAGATCTATAACAGGATCTTCAAAATTCATGTGTCCATATGTCCTCATGTTTGCAATCAACTGACACAGAAAATGGTACCAAACAGTGATCAAAATGTTGTCAAAATATTCTACCACTGCTGTCAAACCACTGACCATTTTCACAAAACTTGAGAATGATATGATTATGTTTTCTATTGAAAATTCACCAGATCCTTTCTGATACTGTTCTCAGAAAATCCTTTAACCATTTTTTTCAAAGGATTTTATCAAATAACCAGGATATATTATTTTTTTTAAATAATATATTTGGAACTCTTGCTTGTTTTTATTGGCAAAAGTTCCAGCTCCTGTCAGGATGTAATACCTTATTTTTGGTGGTATCTGTGTCCTCATAAATGGGTCAAAAGGAAATGGTACTTATGTCATGATCATGTCATACTCAGGTTTGCTCCTAAATTTTCATCAAAAATTGATTGCAAACTGTGCTTGAATTACTAGGGTACTCATGTTTTAATTGAATAATAAACAAAAATGAGTTGCCTTAGCAAAAAGTTTTCATCATCTGGGGTACTAAACCACTGTCTTTCAAAAATTGACATGTGGCAAAACCTTGAATAAACATCTTCAAAACTGTTGCTGAAACACCTGTCCTTCAAAGATCTGTACCATTTACCTTAACCACTGTTTTGTTCCAACGTCTGATCTCTAAACACTGTCCACTGCTGAAAGTTAACCACTGATCCTTCATTTTCTTGAAAACCACTGATGCTCAAAATCAGTGTCTTATCCACTGATAGTAAAAATCATCCACTGCCCATAATTTTTACCGTTGTAACCACTGATGCTTGATACGTCAGTGGCCCTTAAAACAACTGCTCCCCATACTTCATCCACTTCATCAGTGTTTGACACGTGGTCAGTTTTTAGCCCTCAGATCTTAATAAACGCTGCCACTTCAGCTATCATTTTTTTAAAAAATAAAACCTGCCCTAAACCCCAAACAGGGTTTTACACTGTCGAATTGAATTCCAAAATTCTTTTCTCATAGCAGTTTCCAACCCTTCTTCTCAAAATCTCCAAAATCCTCCTTCGTTCTTCTCCGCAAAAATGACAAAATCAAAATCAAAACCTAAATCACCATCACCTTCCAAAGAGGTTGCTCAAACGGCCGAAGAACCCATCGAAATACCATTCAAACAATCTCACAACTATCTGGGTTTACTCACAAAACCCAAAGACAATCACACCTTCGACACCATCATTGATACATTATCTGCATCAAAGTACAAAACTTTGTTGACAGTAAATGCTCCCATCTATCTTCAAACCCAGAGAGAGTTTTGGAAAAAGGCGTCGCTTGAAAAACAAGACGGAAAAGTCATAGCCATTAACTCCTCAATACAGGGTAAAGCAGTTCAAATAACCCCACAGTCGATCTCCGAAGTTTTTAATCTCAATGATCAAGAAGGTAAACTCTCCTTTGATAAAAACAAGTTAAAAACTGATTTTCTGAAAAGGGGCTATGCAGAACAGGCAAAGGTAGATACCCTACAAAAGGGTTATTTTCCATCTGCACCCATATTTTTATTTCACACACTTCTGATGTGTGCTTCGAATAAAACAACATCTTTCAACGAAATACCATTGAAGATTCAATGCCTGGGGTATGCCATTTTAAATAACAAAGATTACAACTATTCCCAGGAAATTTTCAATGACTTAGTGAAAAATGTTGACAACAAAGCATTTTTACTTTTTCCAAGATTTTTGAGTTATTACTTTAAACAAAAATTTGTAAAGGAAAATGAAAATTTGCCAAAACAAGGTGTTCATTGTCAAATAAAAAGCTTAACAAAAGAAACATTTTCAAGGATGATGGCACCAATAAAAACAAAAGCAGGGGTACCTGAGCAGATTTTAGCGGTTACAACTGCTCCTCAGGTATCAGCTGCTGAGCCCACTGCTCCAGGTGATCATAGCAGCACAACCACTGCTTTGAAACCCACACCTGACATAACCAAAAAGACCAAAAAGAAAACATCCAGAAAACCCACCAAACCCAAAACAAAGGCAACTCTGGAAGATGAGATCCTAGAGGAAATGCCTGTGACAACACAAAAGTCACCACAAACCACTGCTGCTACTTCCTCACAGCAGTTGGAAGAAAGATCTCAACCCATGCCTAAAACTCCTCCTGCATCCTCACAAAAGGATCAGGTTGTAAGCACAGGGACACCACAATATGAAGCTCTGAATCCACTCGGATCCATCTTCCTCAGTCCTGATCCCAAGGACATGTCTCTTTCAACCCCCATCCCCTCACCAATAATAATGCCACAATCCATGCTACCTTTGTTGCATGCAGCTGCTATAGCTCAGACACAAACCAGTTCCTCTCTATCACCTGTCACTGAGAGTATACCCCCACAAGTGACTGGGTCTGATGCTACTACTCCTGCTATCCCAGCAACAACTGAGGAGGTTACACCCCCTGAGTTACAAGTAACTCTCGGTGGTAGTTCAAGTGGAGCAGCAACTACAACTGGTGGATCAACAGGTCTCCAGTTGGCCAGTTGTTTCATAAATCAGACTCCCTTGAAGGCAATTTCTTCAATAGCACCAATGTTACCCACTAGTGAGCCTATTTTGACCACTAGTAACATCAAAGGTTTATCAAGTGCTGAAGAAAGAAGTCCCCAGTACCGAGAACAAGGGGCATCAATGGGTGACTTTTGGGACTCTGTTCCTAAGACACACATTGATATAACCACTGCTAGTGGGGATTCAGATGATCCTACTAAAGTAGGTGATGATTCAAAATATCAGGAATTGACGGGCAGAGTTGACAAACTTGAAGAATCAGTTGCTGAAATAAAGGAGATGGTGCAAGAGATTTTAAAAGCTCAAAAAGCACAAGCCACTGCTATTCCTGCTCAAGCACCTGCACAACATGCATTTGCTGAAAATGAGCTTTGGAATATTTTTCAACCCATGCTTGAAGCACAGCAACTTATGGCTGACAAAAAGCATGCCATTCAAGTACAAATGCTGACCAACATGGTTGAATCAAGATTTAAAGACACTCAAGCAGATCTCAAGGCTATAAAGGCAAGCATTCAAAGTGTCTCTGGCAAAGCTCCTTCTTCCATATCATTCCTTGATAACCCCCCTTCAGATAATGCCAAAAAGGGGGAGAATATCAAGCTGTTGAGAAAAATGAATACGAAGGGAATAGAGCATGGCCTCTACGTTGAGCCGGAAAAAGAAAAAGAAAAAGAAAAGCAGGTCTCAAAACCTGTTACTCAAACAGCTGATACAACAGTAGTTACAAAAACTGCTGTCAGTAGCCAAACGGCTGCCATCTCATCAACACACACACCTCCAACACACACCACTTTACCACACACCACTACAACTACTGCTCCACCATCATCATCTACTATCACATCATCTCCACTGCCTCCTGTCATAAAACAGAAGAAAACAGATGTTACAACATCTGTTGTAAGGACAACAGTGATTGAAACACAAGTTGTTTCAACCACTGTCAGTCAATCACTGCCACAAACCACTGCTATCCAATCTACCACCACTGATCCACCCAAAACATCATCTGCTTCTTCTTCATTAAAAAGGAGAAGAAATCTCATATCAGATGATGATTCACCATCATCACCACCAACATCACCACTTCCATCCCCTGCTCAAAAGCAGAAGACAACTGCTGACATATCAGCAGTTGTAATGACAACAGATGTTGAGACACCAGTTGTTTCAATAGCTGTTAGTCAGTCATCTTCCACTGTTCCCACCAGTCTCGCATCACAACCTCCTAAGCTTTACAAACGAAAAAGAGAAACAACTCAGGACACTGATGAAAAGTATGATCCTGTTGCTGCTAAGAATCCACTGGAATTAGAAGCTGTGAAAAATGAGATGAAACAATTTTACACTGAAGATGATCCTTCAAAAAGGAAATTTCCTTCTCTCATAGGTTTCATAATTCCAGAAGACATGAATGAATATCTTGAAATGAAAGTAAGACAAGCAAGGATAAGAGCCAAAATTGAATGCAAGAATCAAGGCAATGAAGCTATTTTGAAAAGAAGAGAACTCCTGCTCAACAAGGTTAAACAAATAAAGGAATATGCAAGTGATTTGAACAAGGAAATGTCAAGCATATCTCCTGAAGCAGATCAACGAAATGAATTGAGGAAGGAATATCTTGCATACATAATGAAAGAGAAGTTCTATCCTGCTGAAGAAACAGATTTCAAAGATTGGCCAATAATTGCATTAAAGCATGAGGCAAAAAGAATTGAAAAGGTTAACAATGATCCAAGAAAGAAGAAGACAGCTCCAAATTGGAATAAATACAAGAAGCTCATAGCTGATCTTATTTCTGAATACAAGAGAAAGAAGCAGGAGTTGGTAGATGCAAGAGTGGATTCTGCAAGTGCCATAGCAAAATGGACCAAGCAGCAAACAGACGAAGCTTATGAAAGACTTAGGAAAAGGAGGGACACTCCTAAAAAGTCTGACTACAAAAAGCTAAAGGAACAGGTCAAGACCTTTGAAACACAGATCAGCACAGCAGAAGCCTTTGTTACAAGGTTGAGAAAAGAAAGGAAGGAAATGCTGACTGGTGAAAAAGAAAGGCTTAAAGAAGATGATCTGATTGAAGAAGCTACCAAGAAATTGGCTTCAGATAAAGAAAACTTAGCAAAACTACAAGATCTTACCAAAAGGGTCAAAGTAGTAAGCAAACAATCATCAGCAGATATCACAGACAGTGAGCTTGATCAACAACAGAAACAAGAGCTGCTTGACAAAGAAGTTGCAGAAGATATAGCTGCAGCAAACAAAGTCATAGAAGAAGCTTTTAAAAGAATGTCTGAAGTTCAAGATACTGCTTTACAGTTTTTCTCAAGGCCAAATACATCCAGCTCATCTGGAAATAAATCTCTCCCAAGAAACCCATTTGGTTTAAAAATACTAAAGTGGATGTCTGATCAAAAGACCCACGTATTGACCTTGGTCAGAACCAATGGAGAAGTGAGGCATATATCAAGGAATCAAGCACTAGGCCTGGGTGTTGAAGATCAACTAGATCTCCTTGAGCTTACACTGTGTAGGGATGAAGATGACACAAGTTCCAAGGAATTTGAAGAAGAATTTAAAAGACATGTAAGGGAACTTCTGATGAGGAATAAAGATCCAGAATAATGACAGGTTTTGGCATTATCTGTTCCAGGGGGAGATTGTTGGGATTGAACCCTACCAGAGGAACAGATAATGTAAAGCCAAAACCAGGTCACAACAGTGGATTCACAATAAGCAGCGGTTTACACTTTGCTCTCCCCTTGAAAGTGACTTATAACAACTGATGGTCTCTATCTGATGCTCATATTCAACTGCTGCTGTCCTTTCAACTGCTGATGAAAACCCTGAAGTATTCAACACTGCTGGTCCTATCTACTGATGTTAAAGCACTGCCCAGTCAAGGACTGATCAACCTTGAGGAAAGCACTGACATAAAGGGAGAGCAGCTTTTTAGTAAATTGTTTGTCTTATGTATAGTCAGTGGTTAGGTTAGCAGTGTTTGTGTAAGGACAGTTGATACAGGTTGTTAGGCTGTTAGACGTCGCTTTCATGGTGACGTCAGCTGAGATTCCTCAGTGGTTTGGTTTGCCTATAAAGGTAACAGTGCTCTGTACTGTTACATTTGATTGACTGAGTGGGTTCTTCTCCTCATGTCTAATCCTTTCATCTTGTGTGCAACCAACCTTGGGGCATCAGGCTGAGGGGGAGTATAGTTTGTAAGCATAACTGTAATCTTTTGCTTTGATTTGTAATCTTTTGACTCTATGTGAAGCAATTGTTTATCAAACTATTTTCTCCTTTGATTGTGTTTACAAAGTTTGTTTTTCATTTCCGCTGCACCTAACATGTTTTCATATTCATTGATCATTCATTTCATACAAACAAACACTATCATGAGAGCCTCCGATCCTAACAGAACCCTATCAGAGGAACAGATAATTAAAGCCAAAACTGGATCAGAGCAGTGGATCCAGAATAAGCAGACGTTTACAGATTAGTTCATGCAAATCTCTCCCCTTGAAAGTGGCTTTGTATCTGCTGATCTCCTATCTACTGATCTTACCAAGTGCTGATCCACAACTGCTGCCTTGCATCTACTACCAAGTGTTAAAGACTGATAGAAGACCAAAGCTCTGCTGACTCAATCTACTGCCTTGAGTCAAGTACTGCTGATCCGGACAAGCACTGCTGGGTTCACAGCAGTGGAAGGATGCAGCAGCTGTTTATGTGTCTTTTATGTATTAGATTGTAATAGCAGTAGTTAGTACATCAGTGTTTGTATAGATCAGAGGTTAGAGTTTGTTAGGAGGTTAGATGTCACTTTCATGGTGACGTTAGCTAAGATGCTCAGTGGTTTGCAAGTGCCTATAAATAGTTCAGTACTTTGTACTGTTCTATTAGCTCTTTTGATCACATCGTCTTCTTTGCACGAACAAACTACTGAGCTCTGGCTGAGGGGGAGTTTGCATTCTTACATCAATCATTGTAATCGTTGTTGAAATAAATTCAATCTTTCGATTCATTGTGTAAAGATGTTTGATAAAAGTATTACTCTCGTTTGATTGTATGCAAAGTTTGCTTTCATCTTATTTCCGCTGCACAACTCTTTCATTTCCATCTTAATTTCAAACAAAAATACAATCAAAAAGAAACTTAGATCCAACAGTAGCTGTAAACGATAGGCAACCGGTCCTATTCGTTGGGTAACCATAAAGGGTCCTATATACCTTGGACTCAGCTTTCCTTACCAAATCGAACTACTCCTTTCCAAGGAGAAACTTTCAATAATACCTTGTCTCCAACTTGAAATTCTAACGGCTTACGTCGATTGTCTGCATAACTTTTCTGGCGATCTCGACCCGTCTTTAGTCTTTCCTTGATTTGAGTGATCATGTCGGTGGTTTCTTGCACAATCTCGGGACCTGATAATTGACTTTCTCCTATTTCTGCCCAACAAACTGGAGTTCTACACTTCCGCCCATACAGTGCTTCAAATGGGGCAGCTTCAATGCTTGTATGGTAACTATTGTTATAGGAGAATTCAATTAAAGGTAGGTGGTCATCCCAGTTTCCCCCAAAATCTATGACACACGCTCTAAGCATGTCTTCCAGGGTTTGGATGGTCCTTTCACTTTGTCCATCTGTTTGGGGATGGTAAGCTGTACTTAAATTTAATCGCGTCCCCATGGCTTCTTGGAAACTGGTCCAGAAATGTGAAGTGAAACGACTATCCCTGTCCGATACAATAGAGAGTGGGACTCCATGTAAAGACACCACCTCGTCCACGTATAACTTTGCCAACCTTTCCATACTAAAGGGTTCTTTCATGGGTAGGAAATGAGCTGATTTGGTTAATCGATCCACAATTACCCAAATTCCGTCGTTACAGCTTCAATGCTTGTATGGTAACTATTTTGGTTTTGGGTAACTTAGTAACAAAGTCCATTGTTATTAGTTCCCATTTCCATACAGGCATTTCTGGTTGTTGGAGTAATCCTGAAGGTTTCTAGTGTTCTGCCTTAACTTGTGAACAAGTTAGGCACTTAGAGACTTATTTAGCTATGTCCTTTTTCATTCCTATCCACCAGAAATTATTTCTTAAATCTTGGTGCATCTTATTATTTCCAGGGTGCATGGTATATCTAGATTTACGGGCTTCTTCTAAAATTTTGTCTCTTAAATTTCCTTGCTTAGGTACCCAAATCCTTTTCTTGTGGAATCTCCAAATTCCATCAGTCCCTTGTTCTAATTCTTTTATTCTTCCTTTCATCCCTTCAGTATCATCCTCAATTGATGTTGCTTGAACGTTCTTCAGTTGTTCCATTAAATCTAACTGTAGATTTAATCTAAGAGCACGAACTCGCCTTTGCTTGTCATGATACTTACGACTTAGGGCATCTGCTACTACATTTGCCTTTCCTTCGTGATATTGGATATCACAGTCGTAGTCACTTAAAATTTCCATCCATCTCCTTTGCCTCATATTCAATTCTTTTTGCCCAAATATGTACTTTAAGCTTTTATGATCTGTATAAATGGTAAACTTACTCCCATACAGATAGTGTCTCCAAATCTTAAGGGCAAAAATTATCGACCCTAACTCTAAGTCATGTGTCGTATAATTTTCCTCGTGCTTTTTCAATTGCCTTGAGGCATACGCAATTACCTTTTTGCGTTGCATTAGCATACATCCTAATCCTAGCTTAGAAGCGTCACTGTAAACTTCAAAATCTTATGTTCCTTCTGGTAAGGAAAGAATTGGGGTGTTTGTTAACCTTTGCTTTAAAATCTTAAAAGCCTCTTCTTGCCTAGGTCCCCATTCAAACTTAACTGTTTTACAGGTTAGCTTAGTTAATGATACTGCTATCTTAGAGAAATCCTTAATGAAACGTCTATAGTACCCAGCTAATCCTAGAAAAATTTTAACTTCCGTAGCTGATTGTGGGACTTTCCATTTGGTGATCGCTTTTATCTTGGAGGGATCTACGTGAATACCTTCGTGATTCACCATATGACGTAAGAATTGCACTTCCTGTAGCCAAAATTCACACTTTGAGAATTTGGCGTAAAACTTCTCTTTTCTTAACAGAGTTAAGAGTGCTCGTAGATGCTCACAATGCTCGTCCTGGCTTTTGGAATAAATAAGTATATCGTCGATGAAGACAATCACAAATTTATCCAAGTACGGCTTACAGATCCTATTCATCATGTCCATAAATGCTATAGGAGCATTCGTTAATCCAAATGGCATGACTATAAATTCGTAGTGACCATACCTAGTTCTGAAAGCTGTTTTAGGTATGTCTTCCTCTTGTACCTTCAACTGATGATATCCTGAGCGCAAGTCTATCTTAGAAAAGTATCTAGCTCCTTGAAGTTTTTCGAAAAGAACATCAATCCTAGGTAATGGGTATCGATTCTTAACTGTAACCTTATTTAATTCCCTATAATCGATACACATTCTCATTGAACCATCTTTCTTTTTCACAAACAATACTGGTGCTCCCCACGGGGATGAACTAGGTTGTATGAATCCTTTACTTAATAATTCATCTAACTGCTTTTTCAATTCTAACATTTCAGTGGGGGCTAACTGATAAGGTGCTTTAGCTATTGGTGTAATCCCAGGAATTAGATGAATTCTAAATTCTACTTTCATATCGGGTGGTAATCCAGGTAGTTCTTCTGGGAATATATCCGGGTATTCTGATACTACTGGAATTTCCTTGAGTTGTTTACTTTTAGTATTAATAACTATAGAAATCATATATACTATTCCTTGTTTTCTTCAATATGTTGGTGCATGCGTCTGTCGACTTCGTCTTGTATCGAGTCTTGTTAGAAATGACTTATTCCCCATGAATTAGAAAGTGGCACTTTCAAAGGGAATTGGCACTTTCAAAGGGAATTAGACAGTGACAATTTCAAAGGGAATTAGATTTCGTTTGAAGGGTGTCATGCCACCTTCAAACGGAATGGCTCACCCTATATATACCCTCATGTGTCATTTCATTTGGAACTTTCCGGTTTGTGCAACGAAGTGCTGCCGAAGTGTTATCAGGTTGTAAATCATTGTGAAATCAATCATACAACAGTTTAAAGTGTAAATCTAGCTGAATTGAACTCTACACGTCTGTTTCCTCCTTTTGTGTTGAGATAAACTCTTTGATCGACTCGTTCGGGTCTGAAAACGATCCTACACAATAACTGGCCAATTTCATTACTGAGATGAATTTCATTGGCTTTTGTGGCTTATCTCCTATAACCATAATTATTTCTCCTACGGGTGTATGAATTTCTATGGAGTTCTTGTCACAGAGGATTCGAGCATGGTTGGCTATTAACCAATCCATTCCTAACACAACATCGAATCCAGCTAAATTATGGAAGAGGAATTCTACAACGCATTCGCTACTCCAGTTACCCTGATTTCTCTTGCACAGAACACTATGTTGGAAAACGAAACAGGGACGATGCAAAAGCCGCCTAAACTCATGAACATCGAGGAGTATAAAGGTTGGGAAGGACGGTTTGAGAACTGGGTGCAAGGAAACTATCTGGATGCTTGGGAATGTGTCGAGACGAAATACATTAGACCAATGAATGATGATGAAGAGGTTATAGCAATTAAAGATCTAAGTGCCGATGCTAGAAAGAAATACAAAGATGAGAAAATGATGCTGACTTTATTGCAACAAGCTGTGAAAGAAGACATCTTGGTGTTATTGCAACATAATGGAACTTCTTACTCAATCTGGAAAGCGTTAAGATCGAAGTTTCATGGAAGTCAAGAGATGGTTAAGAACAAGAAATCGCTTTTGAAGAAAGAGTTTGATCTATTTCGTGGGTTGAAAAATGAAAGCACAAGGCAGATCATAGAAAGATACTGTAATTTGCTAGCCAACATGAAGAGATTGAGCATCGAGAAAGAGAATGAAGAGTTGATCGAGAAGCTTGTTGATGCTTTACCACACGAGACTTGGGGCACATATCTTATGATGCTTAGAAACAAGAAAGGCTTTAGCAGTTTGACACTCAGCAAGTTCATTGAAAGGATTGAAGCTCAGGAGATGGAGCAAAGAAAGGTTTTAAGGATTAAAGATTTCGATGCAGAACAAGACATCAGACTTTACTACAAAGGTGGTGTGAGTGATAAATCCACCAACATGTCACCAAAGATTGGAACGGCATTCAATGCAAAGAGTCCATCTGAAAGTTCTTCTAAAGGATCAAGCAGCAACATAAGTTTTTCATCATATCCATCATTTGTTCTGAACATTTCAGCAACAAAGAATGGCAAAAAGTTACAATGCAACATTGTACTGAATCTGGAGAATGATGAAGATTACTCAGCAGAAATTGCCAAAAGTCACATGTCTTTGTTGGGAACTGTGTTGGAATCTTATGGTAGTTTTGTTGCAGGTCAGATCGGAAATCCTATGCTTACAAAAGAGGATTACGATCAAATAGACGCTGAGGAAATGGAATTAATGGATAATAAATGGTGTTTGGCAAGTGTGTTGAGACGAGCTGAGAAATTTAAGCAAATCACAGGAAGAGATGATTTACGTGAAGCTAATATTTCTACTTTGGGTTTTGATAAATCTAAAGTCACTTGTTTTCGTTGCAGGGAAAAGGACACTTTAAGAGAGAGTACAAAAATCGCGAAGCAAGTGGAGCTCAAAATCCGTTCAACAACAACAATGATTATTATCGAAAGGCGATCTATCATCAAGTTGCTCAACAACAACAAGAACCACAAGTGGCTCATGGAAGAAAGGTGATTGAAGAATCTTCAAAGAGAGCTTGTATGGTGAATCAGGATGATCAAAAGCCAACGGAAGGTTTCAGTTGGGACAATTATATATCAGCTGATAACAAAGCATGCCTGATAAATCAAGATGATGAAAAATTGTCTGAAGGTTTTAGCTAGGCAAATTTCAATTGGGATGATTATGATCCAAACAAAGATTCAATTCACAAAGCGTATGCTGCTCGTATTGAAGAGGATAGTGATGATGATCGTGAGTATTGGTCAAGAAAAATGGCAGATCATTTGAAAATGATCGCTGAAAGTGATAGTGAAGATGAAAAAGTTAAAAATAAAAAGAAAAAGATCAAAACACCAGTGAGCAATGATGATGAAGATGTTCCAGTAATTAGAAAGCAAAAGATGAAAGATGTTCAAAAGTTCAAAGTTGATGAAGAAGTTGATGCTAAAAAGATTCCTGTGAAGTGTGACACTTGTGAAGCTATAAAGAAGCAGAACAGCACATTGATTTATAACTTGAACAGTTTGAAGGAATCTTATGATGTCCTGAACAAAGCTATGAATCAATACAATCATACAAGTGAAGAACAAGCAACAGCAATGAAGACACTTCAGGGAGCGTTCATGATAAAGCAAAAAGTTGTGAACAACTACATCGAGAAGTGTGCTGTGCTTGAGCAAAAACTGGAAACACAAAGAATTGAAACAGAAAGAGTAAATCTATTGTTGAAAAGTTACTCATGTACTTCTTATGTCATTGACAGGATCTATCCAACAGTGGAGGGAATGCAGGCTTTTGAAGATGATGAAGTAGCCGAAGAACAGAAAGTTTCTGAAGAAAAGTTTCCTGAAAAGAAGAAAGTAAAGAAGGATACTAAAGAAAAGACATCTGGTAAGAAACAAGATGTCAGTTACAACAAGTGTCCACTCCCGCTTGAAAATGGATATTCTCCGAGAAATCCAAATTCAGAAAGAGTCAAAAAGGCAACAAATTTACAGTGGGAGTCGGAGTCTTCAGTTAACTTGCCAGAAAATATTGATGTCACGTATACATCATCTGACACTGATCATGAGTCCGAGTTAATAAAGAAAGTCGTCGATCAGGTGTTGGATAAAGATGAAACTAAAGAGTCAAAGTTGGAGTCAAACTCAGAGTCAAAGTCAGAGTCAGAGTCAGAGTTAAAGACTGGTTCTGAAAGTTCGAGTTCGACAGTCAACAGTCTAAAATCTTCGGATAAAAGGGTTTATAATAAAGAATTCCTGTTATCAAAATCTAATTTGAATGATGAAACATTTAAAGTGGCATATACTTTGAATGATACAGACAAATTATATTATGATGAGGAATTTCCAATAAGAGGTGTCAAAAATGAACTGATAAAAAAGGTTTTCAAATTAACAGAAATTAATATTTCTGAAATAAAATATTTAAATCTTAACAAAAAACCTAAAAAATACACCTCAAGAGTTCAACAACGTTTAAACAAGAAAAAGGGTTACAGTTCTGGTTCTGGTTGTCAAAAGAAACCAAACCAAAACCGTAATTTCAAAAAGAAAGGTCTTGGATTTAATCCAACAGAAAAATGAAAAATATGTTCGTGATTTTAAATCAAAGATGACATTTGTTTCAGGTACCTCAGCAGATGAGGAAGAAAAGAAAGAATTCTGGAGGCAGTCAAACAGTGAGTTCCTTGCAAAGAAGCAAGAAGAGATGAAGTTTGCTGGACAGAGGAAAGATACGAGAACCTGTTTCCAATGCAACACTGTTGGACATATTGCCAGAGATTGTTCTTAGGCAATACCATCAAAACAGGGAGTTTCTCGTAAACAGAAAGAGAAAGTGATTGAGTTTGAACCACCAATTGACAGAACAAAGTTATTCAAAAATTCTACATTTGAAATTGGTGAATGTTCAAACAGATTTTATAAGAAAAGAGGAAACCTTGACAACTAGAAATGGGTTGTTAAGAAGTCTGTTGATAGTTCTAGCAATGATTCTGATTCATCAAAATCAGAGGAGCTATCTTCTGGCGATGAATCTGATTCCACAAAATCAGAGGAGCCACAGGTTGAAGTTAAATGTGAAAAATCAGTACCGACTGTGGATGATGAGAATTTTCCATCACTTCGGGCGGAAAATTTTAAAAAGAAAATTGGTAAAGTTGAGATATCAAACCAATTTTATGATGATAAAAAGGTTTTTGATGTTGAAAAATCTTTTAACCCCACTGTGAAACATATTTTTGGAAATATGATTGATCGAAAAGTCAAAGGGGTTAAAGAGTTTTACGAGAAGAAGACGAAGAAAGATAAAGTTGAACCATCACTGGTTTATGACTGGGATGGTACATATTATGAACAGTAAGTCTCTAGACTTGCCGGAGATCCCAAGTTGGTAATCGTGGATCAGGAATCGGCATCATTCATAAAATTGTTGTTTGTGAAAATTTTTAAAAAAGGTGTTTAAATGTATACAGGTGATGGACTATGCCGGAACTCCCAGTTTGGTAAGTGTGGAGTAGGTATCGGCATTTATATTGAAATTTACTTTGATAAGTTCATCGTACAAGTGGTATAGAGGTTTGTCCTAACATAGTGATTACTCAAGGTCATTAATTTGAACTTGATGTAATCTCCATACAAGTGGTTGGAAGACATTATGATGATCCCCTATTCTATAAATGGTAAAATCAATCAACAAAACTTATTTTCCAGAAAAACCATTTGATTAAAACAAACTTAAGTGTTTTGAAATCAGTAGGAAAATAGTTTGTTGAGAGGGGGAGTTCTGATTGTTTATGCCAAGTAAATGGCGATTTGAAGCGATTCGATATCGGTTGTCAATTTACTTGTATAGTTTATTTTCAAATTTCCTAAAATGTGTTTGCATTTTAAGGGGAGTAGTAAATTTTAGAAAATCCAAAAACATTTGAAAATTTGAAAAATCCAAAAACATGTTAAAATGAAAAATGAGTTTTTGTGTCAAAGAAGAGGAAATGATAGTACATCAGTGGACTATCACAACATGCTAAAGAATTGGAAGGTTAAAAGTGATAAACGGTCTCACTGATGATATGCCAGTAGGTTTTTGCACATTTAGGTCCCTCTTTCTAAGATACTAGGTCTTTATGCTCAGTGATATCTGGGGTATTATCCCGGGACTTCTAATTTTGCGGAAGCAATGGCCTAGTCCCCGGAGAATACTTTCTGCTTGCTTGAAATATAGCGCCGCCCTCAGCAAATTGATGAAACAATAAAACTGATAGTCATTGCTGTTGTAATCAAAAGATCCTCTAAAGGGGACACACCAAAAGTCGAACCGTCATCTCTCTGCTGAACGGAAGTTCTGACCTGAGCTCTCACGGTTTCGTACTATAATTTATTCCCTTACAGATATCATCTGTGGTATACTCACCTGTAAGACTGTATATTGGGATCTGGATACGGGAGTATATTCCGAGGTGGGACACGCGATTGAGTTTAAGTGCTTAAGACATTAATCTCGTATCTCGAATCAGTTGAAATTTGTGTGAGAATTTAAGTGGACCAGTATACTGACAATCTAAGTGAATCATTTAGAACTTAAAATGATTAAAGCTTAACGGTGTTGGTGATTTGTCTCATAAAGTGATATGATCCTTTTACACAAACTCACAAAAATATTGTATGTAAATATTTCTTTACTGTATTTCATTACATTCAAAAATCCAAAAAGATTTTAGTGTGTTTTAGCATAAATTTTGAAAAATACAAAAATTCCGAGTGCTAGACATGATGAACAAAATTCCGAGTGCTAGACATGATGAACAAATGGTTTGGGAGAGTGTGTTGTCTTGATAAGAAAAACGATATTTCTTCAAGTGTTTTCATCAGAGATCTACATTGTAAAATCATTCTTTGATTGTATAATTCCTGCAAATGGTTCAGTAGATGGTAAGATTGTTTTTACAAGTTATCATCAGAAAATTTATTTTTGGGTAGAGAATGTGCAGGATAAGAGCTAGATGATCTTGGATAGATGATAGAGAGTCAGGTTCCGATACCTGAGGACTCTGTGATTTTAACAAGCCAGGCTGCGATCCCAGCATATCGAAAGGGGGAGTCTAAAGACACCTAAAGGAAGGAATGTATTGGTGCTGATGAAAAAAAGAAGATAGGAGATTTGAGGATACTTACAGCGTCAGATACTTCAGAGAGTTCGAGAGGACTGATAAAGACTGAAGATGCGAAGACTCGACACCGAAGACTCGTCAACATTCGAGGGGGAGTTTGTTGGTGCATGCGTCTGTCGACTTCGTCTTGTATCGAGTCTTGTTAGAAATGACTTATTCCCCCATGAATTAGAAAGTGGCACTTTCAAAGGGAATTGGCACTTTCAAAGGGAATTAGACAGTGACATTTTCAAAGGGAATTAGATTTCGTTTGAAGGGTGTCATGCCACCTTCAAACGGAATAGCTCACCCTATATATACCCTCATGTGTCATTTCATTTGGAACTTTCCGGTTTGTGCAACGAAGTGCTGCCGAAGTGTTATCAGGTTGTAAATCATTGTGAAATCAATCATACAACAGTTTAAAGTGTAAATCTAGCTGAATTGAACTCTACGCGTCTGTTTCCGCCTTTCGTGCTGAGATAAACTCTTCTGATCGACTCGTTCGGGTCTGAAAACGATCCTACACAATAACTGGCCAATTTCATTACTGAGATGAATTTCATTGGCTTTTGTGGCTTATCTCCTATAACCATAATTATTTCTCCTATGGGTGTATGAATTTCTATGGAGTTCTTATCACAGAGGATTCGAGCATGGTTGGCTATTAACCAATCCATTCCTAACACAACATCGAATCCAGCTAAATTCATAGGTAACAGGTTTGCAGAAAATTTATGGCCTAAGAGTTCTATTATTCCTCCTTGTAAAACCTTATCGATGTTAACAGAATTCCCATCTGTCGTTTCTACCATAAAAACCTGTCTAAGTTTGGTTAAAGGTTGCTTAAGAGCTTGGCAGAATGAAGTATTTATGAAACTTTGGTTTGCAACAGAGTCAAATAATTCTTTTGCGTAAACGTCATGAACTAGGAACGTACCAGCTATCACATCCAGAATCAGATCTGCTTCTTGGGTTGTCAGCTGGAAGGCTCTTGCGTTTTTCTTAGTAGTCCTTTCAGCAGGTTTGGCCTTATGGTCAGCTGGTTTGACCAGCTTAGGACATTCTGGTCTAAAATGTCCAGTTTCGCCGCAGTTGTAGCAGATCTTTCTTTTCTTTCTGCACTCCTCCTCTCGATGCCCCATAGCTTTGCAGAAGTTGCATGTTTCATTACATCTTCCAAAATGTTTCTTTTTACAATTCCTGCAAAATGGAGGGGTGGCAGATTGCCCAGTTCCCTTTCTTTTAAAATTATTACCCATACGAAATCCTTGGGTAATCTTTTGGGCTAATTCCTTTTTCCTGTTTTCTTCTCTCGTACGCACCAGCCCATCGGTTAAGGTGTTGGCTAATTCTACCGCATCGTCCATTGTGCGGGGTCTCGTAGCCTTGACGATGTCATGAATTTCGCTAATTATACCCCAAATATAGCGAGAAATAAGCATTGGTTTTGGCGAAGCCAGAGTTGGTACAATTCTGGCATATTCGAAGAATTTCGAAGTATACCCTCAGCAGTCAACATCCACCATTCGGTGACTCAGAACTTATTGTCATTGTTCTTTTTCATATTCGGGGCAGAATTTCCTTTCTACCAATTGCTTAAATTCCTCCCAATTCATAGCGTAAGCCATGTCACTTCCTTTGGCCTGTAATACTGTATTCCACCATTCTAATGCCTCTTCCTTGAAAAGGTGAGAAGCATACATGACCTTATCCTCCTCGGCACATTACTTATTTTAATTGCTGCCTCGGTCTTTTCCAACCAACGCAGTGCAGCAGTTGCCCCTTCATTGCCTACAAATTCAATAGGTTTACAGGCAAGAAATTCTTTATAAATGCAACCAGGTGTTGCAACTTTCATTTTCTTAAGTATTGGGGCTTGAATCACGTTGTCGCCATTATTGCCGCCTCTGTTAACACTGTTACTGAAATTATCGTCGCACGTGCGTTTACTGGGGTTGGCTTGTGAAGGCTCAACAGGGATTTTAACAGCAACGACGATTGCTGGGATAGCATTGGCTATTCCCTGGGAAACGATATTTTCTATATCTTGCCTGTTAAGAAAGTGATCCTCATTATTTTGCTTAGATTGGTTAACTTCGTTAACTGGTTCATTAACGGCATGTTCCATCTGATAATTAACAATATATATATAAGTTATTGGCATAAAATAAATAACAACCAAACACAATAAAGTAATCACACATAATCATGTCAACACGTATAGCCAAAATTGTCGACTTTGCGACTTCCATATTTTATATATTAGTATGCATCCATACACACCAGATATATTACACAAGTTTTATTTTAAGTTATTTTACATGGTTATATTTTTATTATTATATTATTATTATTAAACACATAACCACGGATGACTGGCCTCTCAGAAACGACGTTCCCTCTCGTCGTATTTCCATATGATTTTCTCCCCCACATCCCTAATTCTATTTCCTGCCTCCACTAGCTCCTCGCCATAATGACGGAGTTCAGCCAAGTTTTTTGTGCTCATAGGTGGGTTTGGTGCAGGCTCAGGGTCAAATTGGGGAAAATAAACGTTGGGATTATCCACAAAATTCTGAAACTGCCAGTCGTTTGTCCACCATTCCTCCAGTTGGCCGATAACAGGTTGGGGGTTGACAATAGGATCTGGGATAGCTGGTTCTAAGTTAACTGGAAGTTGGGATTCAGCGGGGTAATTGCAGAGGTTTTCATTGGCAGGTCCGATAAGGTCACAATTTGCCAGTTTGCGATCCAGCTCCTCCCATGGTGGCATTTCTTGAGCTTGCCAGGAACTTTCCCCGATCTCTTTTCCTTTCCCTTTATCCTTCGGATCCTCAGTCTTTTTAACCTTTTGTGCAGCTGGCTTCTTCCTACGCCCACGTTTCCAGTCTAAGATTCTCCTTCTCTTTTTCGGCTTTGGTTTCTCCAGCGGCTGGGCCTGGAAAGTTAGTGGTTTCTCAGTATCTACCAAGTAGCCAGATGGGTTTCCTGTGGTATCCATATCGGTGCTATGGTTAGTAATGTTTCGGAGTGCCTCTGACAGTTCATTCATGCTGATAACACACATGAAGAAACACACACAAACTTAAGTTAAAATTTTATTTATTTATTGTAAATTAAATTTTCACAGAATCACAAAAGGGCAATTAGAAAGATTAAGTATTTCTAAATACTTAACTAGCTTAAATCAGTGACTCTGATACCACCTTTTTCGGTCACGGCCCCGGCTCGGTTTTATCCGGTCCAGAAGCCGCGGGACAGAAACCTATGGTATTTATATTTAATTTGGCAGCGGAGATATTAACAGGATCGTTTAAACTGAAAATGTCCAATTATTTTATTTCACAAATTTGGGACAAACCCCATTATTTACAATAAAGGAAATTTCACGAGGAAATTCCTTATTTTTACAAAAACAACATGTTTATTTATTTTATTTACTGAGCCACATTCTTCAAGCCGGGGTGCTACACGGCACTTATCCCTGGTTCATAGTAAATCACCTGTAACATGTTTAAAAAGATTTCATCAGCGGGGAAATACTGGCGAGTCACTCAATTTGTACAAAACGACACATTGTTATAATCTACAGTATTAAGGGTGATTACATTGTGTTTATCAACCAATTACCCCAAATCGGTATTTGTCACTTGACAGTATCTGTGACTATGGTCAGATCACCCATTGGCTAACCCGTTGTCCAATGGTGACGGGTATCAAGTAATGTATACAAAACCCCACATACCGGCAGTAATTGAAGATTACAAAGACTTAATCCCTGTAATTATAACTTTGAAACAAATAGGGTTTTGGAAACAATTTGGTAAAAAGAGAATGACTCACATTGCAAATTTAATTAGACAGAACCTTGCCTACTGATTTAGCCTTGTAACCTAGTTAAGTAGCAATGCACACGAAACTGGGTTAGTAACTTAATACAACATTTACGATAAACTCACGAAATCAAAACCCTCACGACGAATGACAAAGTATAGCCCAGATTCGGGCAGCACTTATGTAACACCTCGAAAATTCACGTCCTATAATGTGTTGACACGTGTCATAAAGTTTGAACGTGTGAAAGAATGTTATAAAAGGACTAAAGTTGACAAACATGGAAAGTATGTGTTTATACGAATTCTAAGTGTCAACTGTGAATAAATATAATGAACATTAACCCTACACAATGTTCATACCTTCAAACGAATGAATCATGGATCATACGAAGCTAAAAGTGAGAGATTACAAACTACAGGGGTTAAATGTGTCAACATGTTAAAGATATACCTCTGAGTGACCTTTTGACAAACCCGAAGCTTTGTAAATGTAAATTATGCTCACTAGAATGCACGATTAAAATTTCATAAAGTTTCGTTATCGTATGAGAAAGTTGTGATCAAATTCGTGTGCGAGGGGTTAAAGCGTAAACATTGGAAATTAAGACTTATCGGGTAACCATAAAGTTACCCAAGGACTTAACAAAGTATGGTTATGTCTTAAGGCCCATAAAAGTCAAGTTAGAGGACTCGAAGTGCAAGAAAGCATGTTAAGATCAAGTGTAGAAGGATCAGGGACTAAAAGCGTCAAAAAGTGCATAAGTTTGCATTTTCGCGCATAACCTACGTTCTGAATACATCCGGACATCCAAAAATTTATGTAAGCATGACTACATTATATTTTAGTGTTCGCCTTAAGAAAAATCCATTCATCGCGTCATTTGGTTCGTTTTTCGCATTCGGGACCAGATTCGATGTATTAGCCGTTGTTTAATTCACAACCACACATTCTAACATGCTTAGTCAGCGGATAAGGATGGAATTTAGGCACCATGACTTTGCAACACATGTATGGATGGAATTTAAACACCTAAACACCATAACTTTGCAACACATGTACGGATGGGATTAAGGCACGTTTTCCATGAAACGATCTTAACGGTTCGGGTATTCCTATAAATACCCCATACCTCCCATTGCTAAAATCACTAGAAACTTGATTTGAGAAACTCTAAGTTGAAACATTTGTTTCATACCTGAGATTTTTGAATCGAGTTTAGCATTCGGGGACCCTTCGTAAGTATTCTTTCGTTCTTTTCCTTATTTTTTTGCTTTTCGAGTCAGAAAGTCAAACTTTGTTTGACTTTCAGCGTTGACCAGTAATGGTCAATGCGAAGTTCGTTTGAACTTCGCAACGTGAGTGTAATCACGTTGGTCATAGTCCCTTGGGACTATGCCCACTGATTACCACGTTGTCTAGGGTCGTAGGGTAGGCGATCTAATAAATCGCCTATACCTTCGAACCCGACCCAGTTTGGTCGATCATTAGGATCCGACCAAATACATTAGGTGACCATAGTATGTAGGGAATAACCTTCCGAGGTTATACCCTATGGTCGCTTCGTTTGAATAGTGGTATGACAGGTAGTATATATGCCTTAGGTAAATGACCAAAATACCCCTACGGGGCTTAAATTGAGATTAAACTCGTTTTGGGCATAATGGAAGGTATCCTACGGATACCACAACATATTTAAGGCATATTAACTTAGGAAACCTGTTCGTGATCCATTCGGTTACCCGTTACGCTTATTACGCGATCGGTTAGGTTTATGTAACAAGTTTACATAAATTAGCCGAAACGGGTCAAACCTTATCGGTTTTATCTCAAAATCCAGAAGGTGTTGAGTTTACCCATATTATACAAGTCTCCAAACTTGTCGGGTCTAAATCACATTCTATTCCGGTCTTCGCTTAATCGTGCGTAAGAACCGTATATTCCCTTAAGACTAACCGGTCTAAGCTTAGGCTTAATTAAAGACCCGTTAGCATTCTAATTAATTATTATTTATACCATCATTCCAGACTAGAGCTTTCCGGTAAATTGTACCTACGCTTACTTAAGTGACTACGGCTGAGTTATTAGATTCTTGCTATTTAAGACAGGAGCTAGCTCAGGTAAATACTCTTAACTTATTTTCCCTATACGGGCTTGGGATACGGTACTATAAAAGTGCCGCTTGGTCGGGTATGTAGACATGTAAATCGGATTGTGATTAATGTATTACATAACTCGTTTTATTCTGTATTATTTGATGTATGGCCCTTGGGGGTTAAATGACCATGTCCCGGATATCCTTGGCATCATTTTACGAAATGGCCACGACCTAAGCACGGGGTGTAGGCATACACCTGACAGCTGCATTATGTAAAAACTGGTAATCCACTCCGAGGTATCATCCTTGTGGGCATTATACCGGAACTGGTAATCCACTTAGAGGATGATAGCCCGTGGGCATTATACCTGTGGCGTGTCAGTTAATCTAGTCCGGCCTTACAAACCGGCCCTAAAGGACGACAAATAAGTAAAACTGTATACAAGATTATATACAAATAATTTTCCCAAGTTATAAAAAGTTAATTTTGCCTCTGTGCATTTTAATCGAAGTGTCAAAAGGTTTTGTGCCTAGTGCATCTAAATCAATTTTCTTAAACTCTTTTCAAAATGAGTCGGTTGAGTGTATTTACCAGTGAAAACTGACGTATTTTCCAAAAGGGTTAAGTGACAGGTACTGAACGTAATTGGCTGGAAGCTCAGGGCGCTAATAAGGAATCTTGCAAGTTCTAGGC
The DNA here is from genome assembly GCA_030545235.1 of Helianthus tuberosus. NCBI lineage: Eukaryota > Viridiplantae > Streptophyta > Magnoliopsida > Asterales > Asteraceae > Helianthus > Helianthus tuberosus. The sequence continues at coordinate 128,407,575 of CM060437.1, forward strand.
GTCTAAAGTCTGTTGAACAAATGATATGTTTTAAGATCCGCCTGTGGATCCTTTACTTTCCGTTGTAATACTGAATATTACTTCATATTCGGAATGTAATAATAAATATCCTTTGCTTCCGCTGTGCATTCATATATATTGTGTTGTTTGACTATTATGTTGCCAACCACGTCACGATACTCCCCCACCGGGCCCACCGGTGACACGTGGAAAGTCGGGGTGTGACAGGTTGGTATCAGAGCCAACACTGAGTGAATTAAACACTAGTCTTTTGTGTTTAATCTCAGTTACACAATTGCACATTCTTGAGTCTAGACAAGAACATAAGGAAAATCCAAATTTGTTTCATTTTACCTTATTTGGTTCCTTTATTATTTTTCTGATTAGCCCTTGCATGGGCAAGTCAATTGCTATAGAAGTCCCGTTTAGGGCAACCATATACTTGTTAATTTTTAAAGGAACGATTATATTTAAAGTATCATTCCTATATTATAAGATCTACCATTATAATAAAATGGCAAAATTTAAAAAGGGACAAAACCTAGCCATGTGTCACATTAAGACAGGGCCGAGATGGTAGTTCCATAATTAAATTCAGATCCTTGTTAACAGTTCAATTTAGGATTGCTCTGCGTTAATTATTAAAAAGAATCTAAAAGGTAAAACCTAGCCTAAATGTCACGGCATACAAGGCCAAGATGGTAGAACCTATTCAAGAGATTCAAATCCTTATTAAAAATATGAAGGCATATTAACATGCTCGACAAAATGTGATATGATAAAATCACATAAGTCATTTTGGGATATACTAAATTCCCTTATTTATATAATCATCCCTTAAGGATGAAGTGCCCACGGGCTATAACTAACGTCCTCTGGGACTAAAGACAGTGGTAGCCTACAACTCCCTGTCAAGAAAAAGGTAATGAACTTTGATTCAAACCTTGAAGCCTCGATTCTATAAAATCAAGGCCTATAAATTAAACTTGTCTAAGTGACTAGGCCTTTTGTGCTATTATTAACTTATAATTTAGGAGTATAATAAATATCCTGAATAATTATATATTTATCAAAATTAACCAATATGTATATTAGAAACATGGTTAATAAATCGTTCAAAAAGATAAAACTGTTTAAACTTCCGTAAAAACCTTGTCCTTGTTTAATTTTTATGTAGCAATTAAAACTACATGGCGGGGTCGGAAGAAGGGAATAGTCACCCTCTGGAAAATCGCGATGATGAAAGGATTAATATAACCAGAGGAGAACTTCGTACATTGATTGACTCAGCTGTATCTAAAGCTGTGAAGGAGCAATTCCAGGAGTATAGTGAGACATATAGTAAAGCCTCATCTGTACCCCACCCTAAATCCATCCCTAAAACTCCTCCAGAGCCTGATAACAAGCCGCCCTCAAAGAAAGATGACGATCGACATTCATCTAATGAACACAGTGTTCCATCCAAGAGAATAGTGTTCGATAATGAACCGCATACCAAATCCTGTAACTATAAGTACTTTGTTTCCTGCAAGCCCCGAGATTTTACTGGGGAAAAAGGGGCAGTTGATTGTATGATTTGGTTAGATGAAATGGACACAGTTGTCCATATCAGCGGTTGCGCTGAAAGGGATGTCGTGAAGTACGTATCCCAATCGTTCAAAGGAGAGGCACTGGCATGGTGGAAGTCTCTCATTCAAGCTGCTGGGAAGATTCCGCTCTACAGCATGTCATGGGAACAGTTTGTTATTCTCATTAAGGAGAATTACTGCCCTCAACACGAGGTTGAGGGGATTGAGTCAGATTTCTTATCTTTGGTAATGACAAACTTAGATTGTCAAGCTTACCTCACCAGTTTTAATACCCTGTCCAGACTGGTCCCTTACCTTGTAACACCAGAGCCCAAGCGAATTGCACGCTTCATTGGGGGTTTACCCCCAGAAATCAAAGCCAGTGTTAAGGCTTCAAGACCTACTACATTTAGGTCAGTAACTGACCTCTCTCTGTCCCTTACTTTAGATGCGGTCAGGCTAAGGTCGCTAAAGAAATCTGAAGAAAGTAAGAAGAAGCGTGAGGATGATAACTCACGAGGATCTGAGAAGAAACACAAGGGAAACACTGACTCTGAGAGGTCTGGGTCTGGAAAGAATGGTCAGCGGACAGAGGATAAGCCAAGGTGCTCGACTTGCCAAAAACGCCACTTTGGAAAATGCAGAATGGAGTCCAATTCTAAATCAGGACCACCTGCATGTGGGATATGCAAGTCTAGGGAGCACAAGACTGTTGATTGCGGGAAGATTAAAGATGCTACCTGCTACAACTGCAACGAGAAAGGGCACATAAAGACCAACTGCCCTAAGTACGCGAGGAAGCCCGAGTAGGCCGAGAGAACAAACGCACGAGTTGTCAGGATGAACGCCCAAGAGATGGTGCAGAATAATAATAGTATAATATGTACCTTTCCTTATCAAACAGTTTATGCAGAAACTTATTTGATATTGGCACATATAAATATATTATGAAAAATAAATGTTGGAAACTGTTGTCCCCGTCTGATTAAGACCCCGGTCATTTAATACGATGTAGAAATTGGCCGATGATACTTTAGAAAATGCTCCAACAAATCCTATATTGATATTTATTATCTATTAGAAATCACTCTTTCTCATACCTTATAGCAAACTTCTGGTTGCATACATAAGGACTCAATATAGTGATAAAAATCGATTAGTTGCCTTAAAAAAAAAAAAAAAAAAAAAAAAAAATTTAAGCCCATATTGTGGGTGATAAGAAGCAATTAACTATCAAGACTCCTTACGATACAACTCTCAAAATTTCACGTATCCGTGCGATTAATTAATATTAAACATAAAAAAATGGTGGAATTGGCCGTCCCCGGAATCGAACCTGGGTCTAGGCCGGCCGCACCCTTTCGCGCGCCTAGCCAACTGAGCTAGGTGCCTAGTTTGTGAAACTTCCATTATTAATTAGATATAAGCACTTGTACAATAAACTTCCTTATCATTTATCAATGATAATTTCTGCTAAGTGTCCTGTTTTTAATACAGGCAATAATAAATCTTCATGAACCATAAAATTAGCAAAAATTTTTATTATCATCCACAAGGTATAACTACCAAGGAAACCATAGTAACCGATTCTTATAAATCGGCAAGGAATCCTTCCGAAAATCTAAGAGCACCCTTTCTGTGCATAAGAGTACGACAACATATGTTATTTTAATTATTTTCTCATTGTTTTCTATCGCCTGCGAATGCCAAACTATGTTTGATTAAAGTGTCATATGAGGATTGGCGTATCCTAGTGTGTCCCATAGATTATTTCCATGTCTGATCAGCATGGAGGTTTAATGCATGGAACCACAAAGATATCCCAATGATAATATGGTACTAAAGTCAACTAATGGCATTCAAAGAAGATATCCATAATATAATTGTCCAAGTAAATATTCCCGATTAAGGAATTCGTGGACTAGTAACATAAATATGTCATTTTTTTTCACAAGCAATGATGGATGAACTGGAGCTTGAGATATGGAAAATCTCTGTAACCTCCTTGTATGTTGGTCATCTTCTTCTAAGTTTACCCTGTTTGCCCCCTGGAGACAGGTGGAGTTAAGATTAACATCCCACTTTGGGTTAAAGTGTTGTAAGAACTCCATGTTGATTATGGAATAACCGAAAACCTGATTAAGTAAATTTTAAGATAGAAGATTCATAGCCTAACTCAATATCTTGAGAATTCGGTATAGGAAATTTGGAAAGACGGTTCATTTTGCTAAGGCATTGTTTACCGCAACCCTAATTAGGCGACGATTAAGAATCGCCATCAGCTGCCCAAAATCGTCGAATCGTTCGACTAACTGTAAAGATTAGCTATTCCGTAAGATCAATTTGGAGCAATGGTTGGAATAATCACCTCACCTTAAGATAAGCTTTCCTATAATAACTGCCACATAAGTATCAAGGTGGCTCCTTGGAGACCTTGTATAAATGGCATGTTAAACGTTTATTGTTAGGACAATAGATTGGTAAGTCCAATTATAAGGATCTGAACGTTGCCCAGGAAACAACAAATAAGATCATATAAATCCGTACTCGATTGTAAGTTGCCATTATTAGGCAGAGAATACTTCCTTTATTTCAGTAAATCTCGGGTCGAGATTTATTTTAAGGGGGTGAGGATGTAACACCTCGAAAATTCACGTCCTATAATGTGTTGACACGTGTCATAAAGTTTGAACGTGTGAAAGAATGTTATAAAAGGACTAAAGTTGACAAACATGGAAAGTATGTGTTTATACGAATTCTAAGTGTCAACTGTGAATAAATATAATGAACATTAACCCTACACAATGTTCATACCTTCAAACGAATGAATCATGGATCATACGAAGCTAAAAGTGAGAGATTACAAACTACAGGGGTTAAATGTGTCAACATGTTAAAGATATACCTCTGAGTGACCTTTTGACAAACCCGAAGCTTTGTAAATGTAAATTATGCTCACTAGAATGCACGATTAAAATTTCATAAAGTTTCGTTATCGTATGAGAAAGTTGTGATCAAATTCGTGTGCGAGGGGTTAAAGCGTAAACATTGGAAATTAAGACTTATCGGGTAACCATAAAGTTACCCAAGGACTTAACAAAGTATGGTTATGTCTTAAGGCCCATAAAAGTCAAGTTAGAGGACTCGAAGTGCAAGAAAGCATGTTAAGATCAAGTGTAGAAGGATCAGGGACTAAAAGCGTCAAAAAGTGCATAAGTTTGCATTTTCGCGCATAACCTACGTTCTGAATACATCCGGACATCCAAAAATTTATGTAAGCATGACTACATTATATTTTAGTGTTCGCCTTAAGAAAAATCCATTCATCGCGTCATTTGGTTCGTTTTTCGCATTCGGGACCAGATTCGATGTATTAGCCGTTGTTTAATTCACAACCACACATTCTAACATGCTTAGTCAGCGGATAAGGATGGAATTTAGGCACCATGACTTTGCAACACATGTATGGATGGAATTTAAACACCTAAACACCATAACTTTGCAACACATGTACGGATGGGATTAAGGCACGTTTTCCATGAAACGATCTTAACGGTTCGGGTATTCCTATAAATACCCCATACCTCCCATTGCTAAAATCACTAGAAACTTGATTTGAGAAACTCTAAGTTGAAACATTTGTTTCATACCTGAGATTTTTGAATCGAGTTTAGCATTCGGGGACCCTTCGTAAGTATTCTTTCGTTCTTTTCCTTATTTTTTTGCTTTTCGAGTCAGAAAGTCAAACTTTGTTTGACTTTCAGCGTTGACCAGTAATGGTCAATGCGAAGTTCGTTTGAACTTCGCAACGTGAGTGTAATCACGTTGGTCATAGTCCCTTGGGACTATGCCCACTGATTACCACGTTGTCTAGGGTCGTAGGGTAGGCGATCTAATAAATCGCCTATACCTTCGAACCCGACCCAGTTTGGTCGATCATTAGGATCCGACCAAATACATTAGGTGACCATAGTATGTAGGGAATAACCTTCCGAGGTTATACCCTATGGTCGCTTCGTTTGAATAGTGGTATGACAGGTAGTATATATGCCTTAGGTAAATGACCAAAATACCCCTACGGGGCTTAAATTGAGATTAAACTCGTTTTGGGAATAATGGAAGGTATCCTACGGATACCACAACATATTTAAGGCATATTAACTTAGGAAACCTGTTCGTGATCCATTCGGTTACCCGTTACGCTTATTACGCGATCGGTTAGGTTTATGTAACAAGTTTACATAAATTAGCCGAAACGGGTCAAACCTTATCGGTTTTATCTCAAAATCCAGAAGGTGTTGAGTTTACCCATATTATACAAGTATCCAAACTTGTCGGGTCTAAATCACATTCTATTCCGGTCTTCGCTTAATCGTGCGTAAGAACCGTATATTCCCTTAAGACTAACCGGTCTAAGCTTAGGCTTAATTAAAGACCCGTTAGCATTCTAATTAATTATTATTTATACCATCATTCCAGACTAGAGCTTTCCGGTAAATTGTACCTACGCTTACTTAAGTGACTACGGCTGAGTTATTAGATTCTTGCTATTTAAGACAGGAGCTAGCTCAGGTAAATACTCTTAACTTATTTTCCCTATACGGGCTTGGGATACGGTACTATAAAAGTGCCGCTTGGTCGGGTATGTAGACATGTAAATCGGATTGTGATTAATGTATTACATAACTCGTTTTATTCTGTATTATTTGATGTATGGCCCTTGGGGGTTAAATGACCATGTCCCGGATATCCTTGGCATCATTTTACGAAATGGCCACGACCTAAGCACGGGGTGTAGGCATACACCTGACAGCTGCATTATGTAAAAACTGGTAATCCACTCCGAGGTATCATCCTTGTGGGCATTATACCGGAACTGGTAATCCACTTAGAGGATGATAGCCCGTGGGCATTATACCTGTGGCGTGTCAGTTAATCTAGTCCGGCCCTACAAACCGGCCCTAACGGACGACAAATAAGTAAAACTGTATACAAGATTATATACAAATAATTTTCCCAAGTTATAAAAAGTTAATTTTGCCTCTGTGCATTTTAATCGAAGTGTCAAAAGGTTTTGTGCCTAGTGCATCTAAATCAATTTTCTTAAACTCTTTTCAAAATGAGTCGGTTGAGTGTATTTACCAGTGAAAACTGACATATTTTCCAAAAGGGTTAAGTGACAGGTACTGAACGTAATTGGCTGGAAGCTCAGGGCGCTAATAAGGAATCTTGCAAGTTCTAGGCGTCTAAAGTCTGTTGAACAAATGATATGTTTTAAGATCCGCCTGTGGATCCTTTACTTTCCGTTGTAATACTGAATATTACTTCATATTCGGAATGTAATAATAAATATCCTTTGCTTCCGCTGTGCATTCATATATATTGTGTTGTTTGACTATTATGTTGCCAACCACGTCACGATACTCCCCCACCGGGCCCACCGGTGACACGTGGAAAGTCGGGGTGTGACAACTTAAACATCTATCGGATCGGTTTCAATCGATCGGACATTGTATCGTAGCAGTGATCGAGTTAATACCCTGTACTCGTAGCAGCGTCTCGACACCTTAACACTCGTTTTTAAGCAGAAAGAAACGTTTTTGAACTAAATTTCCGAACACATAAGCAATGCCATGCCTCGTCCCATTTATAGCTACATTTTGGGTTTTACGCGGCCCGCGTAAACCCTAACATAAACCTTACGCGGCCCGCGAGGGCCACCTAGTCTACAACTAGGGCTACCGTGTCACGTGTAGGCCCGCCACATGGCTGACACATGGCCTTAAACGTGTCCCCGTCACCTTGTTGTGCTGTCGTGGCCCGCGTATGCTTAGCCTTATGGCTTACGCGGCCCGTGAGAAATCGAATTTTCTTGATTTCTTGGTTTTTCATGAGCACTAGGGTTTCAGGGGTCCGGGTTTTCACTTACGGGTCGTTTTTGGACATTTTTGCAGGTCCTTACACCAACCAGCTCAGCAAGCCCCAGTTTAGGAAGCTCTACCAGCTCGTCCACAGAATCCTAGACCAGTCAACGCAGTTCGTGCATGTTACAAGTGTGGAGACACTACTCATCTCCGTAACCAGTGTCCGCAGCTAAACCAGGAGCAACAGCCAGCCACTCGTGGACGGGCATTCAACCTCAATGCTAATCAGGCTCGTAACGAAAATGACGTCATTAATGGTACTTTCCTCGTCAATAATCTTTATACTTCGATACTATTTGATACTGGTGCCGACGGAAGCTTTGTGTCCATAGAATTTGAATCTTTGTTAAATTATGCATGCTCGAAACTACCTAAGTCATTCTCTGTTGAGGTTGCCAATGGCAAGTCTATTCTAGTTGATTCTATTCTCAGTGGTTGTTCCTTAACTCTTAACGACCACGTTTTTACTATTGATCTCGTACCCATGCAATTGGGTAGCTTTGACGTCATATTTGGCATGGATTGGTTATGTAAGAATCATGTCGTGTAACACCTCGTAAAATCATACCCAATAGAATAAAGACACGTGTCATGTAAGATAAACATGTCAGGAAACCGAGTCAAAATTGGGAAGATGTATGGTAGGATTTAAAAAGTGTCGACATGTTAATAAACACCTCTGAGTGATCTGATTATAAATCCCAAGACCCAAATCAATATGATGAACATCTGATCTAGTTAGAGCCGGTTATTCCTATAATGAATAAATTCAGTTATAAAGATTTGGGTACCTAAATAATGTTACAACAAAGTTTATAATTAAAATTCTTGTTCAAAAGAATCAAACTTTGTTCAAATACATGACAAGACTCTCCGTAGGATTCCAAGATGTGTAAGTGCATGACAAAACCATGCAAAAGTCGGGTTATATGGTCCCTACACTGAAAAGGAAGCAGGTGATTCGGAAATTCCAAAGTTGCATGGTCAAGATCTTAAAATTAGCAAGTTTTTGTCTTCTGATGTAGGCTTACGGACCGCAAAGGCTAACCCTTACGGTCCGCAAGGTGGCAAGGCTGGACGGATAGAATAAATAAAAAGCGGATACGGACCGCAAACCAAATGGCTTACGGTCCGTAAGAGAGTATCTGGGCACATCAGAAGAGAGTCGGTTACGGACCGCAAAGCCAAGAGCTTACGGTCCGTAAGAGACGCTTACGGTCCGTAAGACCGTCGCTGGCAGCAGAAAAAGGACAGCTGCCTGTTCAGCCTGTTGCACCGCCTTACATGAGTGGTTTTCGAAATTAGGGACTTGGAAACTGGTTTTTGGCATCATAGGGACACCTGGGATCATCTTGCAACATTTATAGACTTAGTTGGGATCATCTTGTGACATTTAGTCACTATATAAAGAGGCCTCTTGTTGCAACATTCCTTTGCTCATTTGCAACTCACTTCAAGTTGGTCTCTGGAGCTCCTCTGGTCAGCAAGCAAGTTCCCTTAAGTTCCAAATCATACTTAGGACCTTTGTAAGTGTCCTTAATCATCCTTAATTCAGTTTAGTTTAGTTAATTAGCTTAAAGTCAAACCAACGTAATTAAGGTTTGACTTCGAGATTAATCAATAATTGTTCAGTCAAATCTCGAATTAAAAGTACCTATAAGTAGGTAATTATGTGGGTAATAAACCCTTAAAAGGGTACTCTCTGATTCCCACTCTAACTAGGTCAATTGTCGGGTCAAAGTTAATCTTAAAAACTCAACAGAATGCTTATTTTTCAAATTAACACATAATTAACAATGTAGAACCCATGCAACCTGTTTTATCATTAATATAACTTGGTAATAAATGTAGGAACATGTCTAAACATGTTCAACCCGACAATTTTCAGTTTAACCTCGGATTGGAACCGAAAGTCGCATACTTTGACTTCTGCTTTGACTCACAGTTCTGACCCATTGTAGCATGTTTTAGAAATTCCATAGAGCCTTATTAGGACCAGGTTTCATATAAGTATAACCCTCTATGATTATACACCTTGGTTCAATAGTTATCCGATTCGTATGGATGTTCCCGTTAATTGCTTATATGTTGACTATTATGCCCATATAACCTTAAAACACGATTTTTTGAAAAGGTAAAAGAGTAGAAACCTTAGTTACTGATTTATAAACTTGCACCCAAAATTTGACATCAGTTGGAGGTCTAGATTAAGAGTTATGCTCAATAGCATAATTAGAAAGCTTTTTTGTTAATTAAACGGCATAATTAGCATATAGCCTAGTTTAACCCACTTTTTGGTATCAAAATTTTTACCCACTGATGTAATATAATATTTTGGGATTTTTAAAGATTTTTAATAAATTTTAGGCTGAGCATAACATAGGGATGTAGCCTTATTTCGGTTATTACCGATTTTGCCCTTTTGGGCTATAAAATGAGTTTTACAAATCTTTTGACCCCAAACCTTTTGCTACTGATTTTATATGTTAAATAAATTATTTTAAACCTTCTGGAATAATAAAAATATCAGCTTTCTATATAGAACCCGGAAATGGCTCCAAATCGCCTTTTTAAGCATTTTAACGCATAGTATGCATCAAAACTATTTTAAACATATAAGGTTGGATGCCTACTGATATTTTAAGTAAATTATTATATTATAACAGTGAGCAAAAGTTTTAAACTCAGATTTCCAGTTTTGGCCTTTTAGGCTTAAGTGAAATTACCAAAATGCCCTTCGGTGCATAGTATGGTTAGAAATGATAAATTCCACACATAGGTTATACCCTACTGATATAACTTAGTAAATTAAGTATTTTTACTGATTACATCAGACCCGAAACTCAAATTAATATTTAAACTCTTTTATAACCTTTAAAATGACCAAAATGCCCTTACGGTGCATAATTTTGGTTTAAATTCATTTGCGGCATAATAGAAGATATCTTACTGATGTCACAACATATTTAAGGCATATTAACTTAGGAAACCTGTATATGACTCTTTTGGTTACCCGTTATGCACTTTTCGCGTTCGGATCGGCTTATGTAACTAGTTTGCATAATTTAGCCGAAACGGGTCAAACCATATTGTTTTTCATCTCAAAATCCAGAATGTGTTTAAGTTGCCCATATTAAAAGCTACGGGCACTTGCTGTATTTGATTTATACTTTGCTCAGGTAAATACTCTTAACTTATTTTCCCTATACGGGCTTGGGATACGGTATTATAATAATACCGCTTTGTCAGGTATGTAATCATTTAAATCGGATTGTGATTGATGTAATTACATAACTCATTTTATTCTGTATTATTTGGTGTATGGCCTTTGGGGGTTAAATGACCATGTCCCGGATATCCTTGGCATCATTCAAAGAAATGGCCACGACCTAAGCACGGGGTGTAGGCGTACACCTGACAGATGCATTATGTAAAAACTGGTAATCCACTTAAGGAAATACTCCTTGTGGGCATTATACCTGTGGCGTATCAGTTAATCTAGACCGGCCCTACAAACCGACCCTAATGGACGACAATTAAGTAAAACTGTATACAAGATTATTTTTAAACAATTGTCCCAAGTTATAAAAGATATTTTGCCGAAGTGCATCCAAACCAAATTTTTAAACTCTTTTCAAAATGAGTCAGTTAAGTTGTATTTACCAGTGTAAACTGACGTATTTTCCAAAAAGGCTAAGTGCAGGTACTATACGTAATTGGATGGCTACTCCAGGCATCAATAATCAAGTCTCGCAAGCTCTAGATGTCAAAGTCTGCTAAACAGTTTTCCTTTTTATTTGATCCGCCTGTGGATCTGTTTCAACTGTTTTTGTGATACTTAATATTACAATTTTATTCGGTTGAAATGAATCTATCTTTTGCTTCCGCTGTGCATTTAAAATTTGTGTTGTTTGACTATGATGATATCAACTACATCACGATATTCCCCACCGGGCCCACCGGTAATACATGGAATATCGGGGTGTGACAGGTTGGTATCAGAGCCAACACTGAGTGAATTAAACACTAGCCTTTTGTGTTTAATCTCAGTTACACAATTGCACATTCCTCGAACCTTCTAGTCTAGACAAAGAACATAGGACAAATCCTGATTTTGTTCATTTTTGTCTATTATATTTTCCTTGTTGTTATCTTTGATTATGTTGACAAGTTTAAATATGCCGCCAAGATTCGTTAGGGGAAAAGGAAAGGGACCAGTAGCAGGCCACGACCATGAGGCCGGGCCATCCCAAAGGCGAACCTCACCCGTCAACATGCGTACAAGTCCCCTGGGGGACTGGAGGACACATCTGCAACCAGCGAGGCGGTCAGTCTCGTTAAGCTCGTCACGGTCTTACCTTCACTCTTTTGGACCCCATTCAGAAAATGAGCCCGAAAACCCACAACCTTCATTTATCCCTCTCCAAAGGTCCAACTCTCGTCACTCCTTTGATAACCCGTCACATATCTTCCGAAGCCGGTTCTACCTCGAAGAACCAGTGGGTGTTAACCCATTGGGACCGGAAGATCACTTTTCTGGAGATCACGCCATGGATATGAATGAGGATACCGACCCTACCGAACCACCGACCGGTACCCCCACACATCCCATAGAAATTTCTGATGGGTCATCTTTTCATGGATCACCTTACCGTGGTCCAGATAACTACCAAGCAAGGTTCAACCAGATTGAGTGGTATTTTACACCCTCTCACCATTCATCGCCTCATCATCAGCAGCAGCAGCAGGATCCTTCCCGAGATTCACGCTTTGTGGCAGTTACCCCGCCACCACCACCACCTCAGCAGCAGCCTCCTGAGCTGCCAAGGTGAAGGAGATCGAACGCACGGATGTCCGTGTGAGGAGGAGTGCATATCAGCACCCCTCAACCATTGAGTGGCAGCCACTACCCGCCGCTCCAAGAAAACCAGCAGATGGGGGGACCTTCAAACCCCAACCCGGATGTAACACCTCGTAAAATCATACCCAATAGAATAAAGACACGTGTCATGTAAGATAAACGTGTCAGGAAACCAAGTCAAAATTGGGAAGATGTATGGTAGGATTTAAAAAGTGCCGACATGTTAATAAACACCTCTGAGCGATCTGATTATAAATCCCAAGACTCAAATCAATATGATGAACATCTGATCTAGTTAGAGCCGGTTATTCCTATAATGAATAAATTCAGTTATAAAGATTTGGGTACCTAAATAATGTTACAACAAAGTTTATAATTAAACTTCTTGTTCAAAAGAATCAACTTTGTTCAAATACATGACAAGACTCTCCGTAAGATTCCAAGATGTGTAAGTGCATGACAAAACAATGCAAAAGTCGGGTTATATGGTCCCTACACTGAAAAGGAAGCAGGTGATTCGGAAATTCCAAAGTTGCATGGTCAAGATCTTAAAATTAGCAAGTTTTTGTCTTGTGATGTAGGCTTACGGACCACAAAGGCTAACCCTTACGGTCCGTAAGGTGGCAAGGCTGGACGGATAGAATAAATAAAAAGCGGATACGGACCGCAAACCAAATGGCTTACGGTCCGTAAGAGAGTATCTGGGCACATCAGAAGAGAGTCGGTTACGGACCGCAAAGCCAAGAGCTTACGGTCCGTAAGAGACGCTTACGGTCCGCAAAGCTTAAGGCTTACGATCCGTAAGACCGTCGCTGGCAGCAGAAAAAGGATAGCTGCCTGTTCAGCCTGTTGCACCGCCTTACATGAGTGGTTTTCGAAATCAGGGACTTGGAAACTGGTTTTTGGCATCATAGGGACACCTGGGATAATCTTGCAACATTTATAGACTTAGTTGGGATCATCTTGTGACATTTAGTTCACTATATAAAGAGGCCTCTTGTTGCAACATTCCTTTGCTCATTTGCAACTCACTTCAAGCTGGTCTCTGGAGCTCCTCTGGTCAGCAAGCAAGTTCCCTTAAGTTCCAAATCATACTTAGGACCTTTGTAAGTGTCCTTAATCATCCTTAATTCAGTTTAGCTTAGTTAATTAGCTTAAAGTCAAACCAACGTAATTAAGGTTTGACTTCGAGATTAATCAATAATTGTTCAGTCAAATCTCGAATTAAAAGTACCTATAAGTAGGTAATTATGTGGGTAATAAACCCTTAAAAGGGTACTCTCTGATTCCGACTCTAACTAGGTCAATTGTCGGGTCAAAGTTAATCTTAAAAGGTCAACAGAAAGCTTATTTTTCAAATTAACACATAATTAACAATGTAGAACCCATGCAACCTGTTTTATCATTAATATAACTTGGTAATAAATGTAGGAACATGTCTAAACATGTTCAACCCGACAATTTTCAGTTTAACCTCGGATTGGAACCGAAAGTCGCATACTTTGACTTCTGCTTTGACTCTCAGTTCTGACCCATTGTAGCATGTTTTAGAAATGCCATAGAGCCTTATTAGGACCAGGTTTCATATAAGTATAACCCTCTATGATTATACACCTTGGTTCAATAGTTATCCGATTCGTATGGATGTTCCCGTTAATTGCTTATATGTTGACTATTATGCCCATATAACCTTAAAACATGATTTTTTGAAAATGTAAAAGAGTAGAAACCTTAGTTACTGATTTATAAACTTGCACCCAAAATTTGACATCAGTTGGAGGTCTAGATTAAGAGTTATGCTCAATAGCATAATTAGAAAGCTTTTTTGTTAATTAAACGGCATAATTAGCATATAGCCTAGTTTAACCCACTTTTTGGTATCAAAATTTTTACCCACTGATGTAATATAATATTTTGGGATTTTTAAAGATTTTTAATAAATTTTAGGCTGAGCATAACATAGGGATGTAGCCTTATTTCGGTTATTACCGATTTTGCCCTTTTGGGCTATAAAATGAGTTTTACAAATCTTTTGACCCCAAACCTTTTGCTACTGATTTTATATGTTAAATAAATTATTTTAAACCTTCTGGAATAATAAAAATATCAGCTTTCTATATAGAACCCGGAAATGGCTCCAAATCGCCTTTTTAAGCATTTTAACGCATAGTATGCATCAAAACTATTTTAAACATATAAGGTTGGATGCCTACTGATATTTTAAGTAAATTATTATATTATAACAGTGAGCAAAAGTTTTAAACTCAGATTTCCAGTTTTGGCCTTTTAGGCTTAAGTGAAATTACCAAAATGCCCTTCGGTGCATAGTATGGTTAGAAATGATAAATTCCACACATAGGTTATACCCTACTGATATAACTTAGTAAATTAAGTATTTTTACTGATTACATCAGACCCGAAACTCAAATTAATATTTAAACTCTTTTATAACCTTTAAAATGACCAAAATGCCCTTACGGTGCATAATTTTGGTTTAAATTCATTTGCGGCATAATAGAAGATATCTTACTGATGTCACAACATATTTAAGGCATATTAACTTAGGAAACCTGTATATGACTCTTTTGGTTACCCGTTATGCACTTTTCGCGTTCGGATCGGCTTATGTAACTAGTTTGCATAATTTAGCCGAAACGGGTCAAACCATATTGTTTTTCATCTCAAAATCCAGAATGTGTTTAAGTTGACCATATTAAACAAGCATACAAGCTTGTCGGGTCAGAACCACATTCTAAACCGGTCTTCGCTTTATCATGCGTTTGAATCGTGTATTCCTTTTGAAAACTAACCGGTCTAAGCCTAAGCTTAATTAAAGACGCGTTAGGATTCTAATAGGTTATTAAAACCTTCGTTCCAGATTAGGAGCCCAGTAAAAGCTACGGGCACTTGCTGTATTTGATTTATACTTTGCTCAGGTAAATACTCTTAACTTATTTTCCCTATACGGGCTTGGGATACGGTATTATAATAATACCGCTTTGTCAGGTATGTAATCATTTAAATCGGATTGTGATTGATGTAATTACATAACTCATTTTATTCTGTATTATTTGGTGTATGGCCTTTGGGGGTTAAATGACCATGTCCAGGATATCCTTGGCATCATTCAAAGAAATGGCCACGACCTAAGCACGGGGTGTAGGCGTACACCTGACAGATGCATTATGTAAAAACTGGTAATCCACTTAAAGGAAATACTCCTTGTGGGCATTATACCTGTGGCGTATCAGTTAATCTAGACCGGCCCTACAAACCGACCCTAATGGACGACAATTAAGTAAAACTGTATACAAGATTATTTTTAAACAATTGTCCCAAGTTATAAAAGATATTTTGCCGAAGTGCATCCAAACCAAATTTTTAAACTCTTTTCAAAATGAGTCAGTTAAGTTGTATTTACCAATGTAAACTGACGTATTTTCCAAAAAGGCTAAGTGCAGGTACTATACGTAATAGGCTGGCTACTCTAGGCATCAATAATCAAGTCTCGCAAGCTCTAGATGTCAAAGTCTGCTGAACAGTTTTCCTTTTTATTTGATCCGCATGTGGATCTGTTTCAACTGTTTTTGTGATACTTAATATTACAATTTTATTCGGTTGAAATGAATCTATCTTTTGCTTCCGCTATGCATTTAAAATTTGTGTTGTTTGACTATGATGATATCAACTACGTCACGATACTCCCCACCGGGCCCACCGGTAATACATGGAAATATCAGGGTGTGACATGCCGAGATTGCTTGTTACGAGAAGTTTATTCGTCTACCTCTTCCGTCCGGTGATATCTTACACGTCTATGGAGACCGACCTTCTAAAGGACTGAAGTTGATGTCATGCACTCAAGAAAATAGATGCTTGCGTAAACATAACCTTGCCTTCTTGGCCGCCGTGGTGGAACAAAAGGGGAAGGGAAAGAACATAAGCGACGTTCCAGTAGTGTATGATTTCCCTGACGTCTTTCCTGAAGATCTACCTGGTCCTCCTCCTCTTAGATCTGTTGATTTTCATATTGATCTCATACTTGGCGCGACTCCTTTCGCCAAGGCTCCATACCGACTTGCACCTTCCGAGATGCAAGAGCTATCTAGTCAATTGCAAAAATTTCTCGACAAGGGATTCATTCATCCAAGTACCTCTCCGTGGGGTGCACCTGTGTTATTCGTCAAGAAGAAAGATGGTTCATTTCGTATGTGTATCGACTATCGTGAACTTAATAAGCTTACCATTAAGAAGCGGTATCCTCTCCCTCGTATTGATGATCTATTTGACCAACTACAAGGTGTGTCCTGTTTCTCAAAAATCGACCTTTGATCTGGCTATCATCAGCTCCGTGTTCTCGAAGATGATGTACCCAAAACCGCATTTCGTACTCGTTATGGGCACTACGAGTACATGGTCATGCCTTTTGGCCTGACCAACGCACCCGCCGTGTTCATGGATCTTATGAATCGTGTTTGTAAACCTTATCTGGATCGTTTTGTGATAGTCTTTATTGATGATATTCTCATTTATTCTAATACTAGAGCTGATCATGCTCGTCATTTATGCTTGATGCTTGAGTTATTACGTGGTGAACGCTTATATGCTAAATTCCCTAAGTGTGAGTTTTGGATTGATGAAGTACAATTTCTTGGTCACGTCGTTAGTAAGCAAGGTATTCATGTTAACCCTTCTAAAATCGAAGCTGTGAAGAATTGGAGTACGCCTAAATCTGCATCTGAGATTCGCTCTTTTCTAGGATTGGCGGGTTATTACCGTCGATTTATCTCGAACTTTTCTAAGATCGTTGTTCCTCTTACTTCGTTGACTCAAAAAGAGAAACCTTTTGCTTGGGGTCCCTAGCAAGAGGAATCTTTTCAGACTCTTAAGACCCTTTTGTGTAACGCTCCTGTTCTTACTCTTCCTGATGAGAATGATAACTTTGTGGTATATTGTGATGCCTCGAACCGTGGTTTGGGCTGTGTACTAATGCAGCAGGACAAGGTTATTGCTTATGCCTCCCGTCAACTCAAGATACATGAGAAAAACTATACTACTCACGATCTGGAGCTTGGTGTAGTCGTATTTGCGTTAAAGATTTGGCGACACTATCTGTATGGAACTAAGTGTGTGGTTTTCACTGACCATAAGAGCCTTCAACATATCTTTAAACAGAAAGAACTGAACATGCGACAGAGACGTTGGGTGGAATTGCTTAACGACTACGACTGCGAAATCCGCTATCATCCTGGCAAGGCGAATGTCGTGGCCGACGCTCTTAATCGTAAGGCTCATGTTAATTCTATTCGTTGTTATCATACCTCTAGTGATCTTCATACTTGTATTCGTGAAGCTCAATATTCGTCAGCAAATGAAGGAAGTCTAGAAGTGGAAATCCAAGGCGCTAAAATCGATCAACTTGAAATGAAGTCGGATGGACTTCAATACTACCTCAATCGCATCTGGGTACCGGATCACGATAACCTTCGTGAGCTCATTATGAATGAGGCTCACAAGTCTCGATACTCTATTAATCCTGGTGCCGATAAGTTGTACCATGATTTGCGTACGAGCTATTGGTGGCCTGGCATGAAAAAGGATATCGCTGCCTATGTCTCGAAGTGCCTCACTTGTTTGAAAGTGAAAGCCGAACATCAACGCCCTTCAGGTCTTCTTGAACAACCTGAAATCCCTATTTGGAAATGGGATAGTATCGCTATGGACTTTATTACCTAACTACCCCGTACACCCGTTGGTCACGATAGTATTTGGGTGATCGTTGACCGTTTGACTAAATCAGCCCACTTTCTTCCTATCCACGAAGATTATAAAGTGGAGAAACTTGCTCGAATCTATACCGATGAGATTATATGTCGTCATTGCATACCCATTGACATAATCTCTGACCGCAATGGTCGATTCACTTTACGTCTGTGGCAAACTTTCCAGTCTGCTATGGGTTCTATTTTGAATCTTAGCACAGCCTTTCATCCTCAAACGGATGGACAGACTGAGCGCACTATACAAACCCTAGAGGATATGCTCCGCTCTTGTGTTATCGACTTTGGTGGTAATTGGGATATACATTTACCATTGATTGAGTTCTCGTACAACAACAGCTATCACTCCAGCATTCAGATGGCTCCTTTCGAAGCTTTGTATGGTAGCAAGTGTCGATCTCCTCTCAGTTAGCATGAGATTGGTGACAAGCTACTTACTGGCCCTGAGATCATTCAAGAAACGACGGACAAGATTCTTCAAATCCACGATAACTTGATCAAGGCTAGGAGCAGACAAAAGAGCTATGCTGATAAAAGGCGCAAGCCTCTGGAATTTGGTGTTGGAGGTCGAGTATTGCTCAAGGTATCTCCCTGGAAGGGAGTGGATCATTTTGGTAGGAAGGGAAAGCTCGCCCCTCGCTATGTGGGTCCTTTCATGATACTTGAAAGCATTGGTAAGGTGGCATACCGACTTGACCTACCACAAGAACTTAACAGTGTACATCCGGTATTCCACGTGTCTAATCTCAGAAAGTGTTTAGCCAACGAGGAACTTCAGGTTCCTATCGAAGACTTGCAAGTGAACTAAACCTTACATTTTGTGGAGAAACCAGTTGAAATCATGGACCAAGGTGTCAAGCGATTGAGGCGCAGCAAATTCCCATAGTTAAGGTACGATGGGAAGGCAAGCGTGGCGCTGAATTCACCTGGGAACTCAAGAGCGAAATGAAGGCCAAGTATCCGCAACTCTTCGAGCAGTCTTCCTCTTAGATTTCGGGGACGAAATCTCCTAAAGGAGGGGAGACTGTAACGCCTGCGTCCTAAACTTTTAGCTATTTTCAGTTTTAGTCCCTATACTATGTGACTCTTGACACTTTTGACACTTATGGATCTTTATGCTATGATACTTAAATCTTATCAATACTTGATACTTAATTCTATGAAGCTAGACTCTTGAAACTTGATTCTTAATACTAGATTCTTGATACTTAACTCTAGACACTTGATTCTTGATACTTGATGCTATGATACTTGATTCTAGATTCTTGAGACTTGATTCTTGATGCTTGAGGCTTGATTCTTGATACTTGATACTTGGTACTTGACTCTTGAGGCTCGTGAAACTTGAGACTTGGTTGAACGAGGGACTGGAGACTTGTCACTGGCGGAAATTTGGAAACTTTTGTGTTAATGATATAATCTAGTTATGTGATACTATTACACAATAATACGCAACGCAACACTTAATCTAACTCGCAAAACGAACCAAAGACGGAAGGTGGAAAGGATAGGATTGACCGAATGGCAATCCGATCCGTACCATACCACCTTATTCCTCCTCTTGCACTATAAATAGGACATGTCACATCATTCTTCACTGATGTGACAGCCTCCTTCAACCAGACACACGCTCTCTCACTTTTCTTCCATTTCTCAGAGATTTCGATATGTTTTACACTAGATTCTTGCACATCTTTGATCTATACAATATTCTCTACATGATTCTCCTTTGAAATCACACTTTTCACCATGAAATCTCTGAGATTTGAGCTCTTGAGGATGACGTCATCATGGCGGTTTGTACCAAACAATTGTGTGATGTCATTCCCGTCAAGATCTAGCTCAGATCTAAGGAATTTCATGTGTTTTACACCGAATCTTTACTAAATCTAGACTTTTCAGTTAAAACTCATGTTTTCCTCCTTCTTTCTTAAACTTTTTACTAAAAACGGTGGAATCCGGGCCCAAACGGGCTGTAGACTTGATGATTAATCTGGAGTCGACTTGGGAATGGATTATCACCCGAGAAGATGACCGGAGTACGGATTCTGAGATGAACACCGTCAAGAACAGACACCTAATCGGACGGGGTTATTTCCATCCGATCAGACAGGCTGAGCCTTGATGTGTTTACCATTGTCCCAATACGTACCATGCCGTCATCATTAAACTCGAGACTTAGAAATTTTACAAGATTGTAAAAGGAACGAGTTCACCTCAATCGAATGGCAATCCGATCGGACTGTCGTCCGATCGAACAGCCATCCGATCGAAGTGGCAATGTGACTTATAACCTTCAAACACTTGATCTATTTTGAATCAGAAACTTTGAACTTTGGAAACTTGCACACGAAGGGTTATTCGATCGAATGGTCATCCGATCGGATGACCATCCTATCGAAAGACCTAGTTTAAACACTTGGAATTTAGGATAATCCTTTTAGAAACTTATCATGAACGAGTGACCATTCGATCGAATGGCCATTCGTACGGATGACCATCCGATCGGATGGCGGTCTGTTCCACTCACATATGTCATCCGACCGGATGACCATCCGACCGGATGGCTATCATCAGGTGACTGATCCGACACTTGCACGATTCTTGTATTCTGTCCGACACTTATCTATTGTACTCTAATCAGGCTAATTCTAAAAGAGCTCCCTTTGATCCAATAACAGTTTACTGTTAAGCAATCACTGTGAGTATACTCGATCCCTTTTCGTTTTAAACTTTTGGGATGCAACATGTATTCTATGAAACTTGATACTTGATACTTTTTGAATCTAAACTCTATCCTATGTGAATATGAAACTTGTGATTCTTGATTCTTGATTCTTTATGCTATGTGAACATTTAATCCCGGAGTGTAGTTCCACCTTAACAATAGTAGCGCTATAGGAAGATGCACCTCCCCGTTATTCTTGGGGGTATTGTTAGGAGGATTCTAGTTTTCCTTGAGTCTTGGGAAAACACCTAAAGCATCGGGACACTTGGGCTATCACTTGGACTGCGAACACTAGCATGGCTGAAACTATTTTTTTCGTTTACATGATGGATATGAGTTCTTTTAATCTATTATGCTATATATTTAAACTTGTATACTTGTCAGTAAGTTTTTGTACTGACTTTATTTTAATACATGTTGCAGGCTGATAGGATGCTGATTCTCAAGACACAAGCTAGGATTGATGCTTAGAAACTCGCCTAGTTAATCTAGAAACTTGAAACAATGTTTTGTTGTTGTATTTGGTACTTTGGTTCTGTGTTTGAGGTTTTAGACAATGTTATGATGAAACTTAACTAATTACTATTGAAACTATTAGTGTTATGGAAACTCTTGAACAATCTGAACGCTTAGTGCCGCACCCTGATGTTTCCGCCATCAGTTGGGGTGTGACAATCCGCCTCAAATGAAGTCCTAATAAGCTTGAATCAAGTCCCCGCATGATCTATACACTGAACGAGGCAAGAACTTTACTCAAACCACCCTTCCAGGCAGTTAACGCACTTTATATAGACTGTAAAGACACGAATGAGTGAATCAACAAAACATGAAGAGATTATAGAATAAAGTTCACTTTCAATATAAAAAACTAGTTTTTAAAGTTATTAATACATACCCAATTAAAAAGTTATCAAAGCTTGGAAATCAAAAGTAATACATAAATGTTTTTTCTTCACCAAGTGATGAAAGAGATTAGCCAAGCATGGCCTTTGCTTGACAAAAAATCTTACGATCAATCTTGGATCCCAAGACTAGTACACACACTCTAAGGATAGATGATGGATGAATATGGTGAATGATGGTGGTATTATGGTGGTGGAGAGGTAGCATGTGTGAGAGAAGTGGTTTGCCATGGGATGAGTTGCAAGTGAACCAAGCACCTATATGTATAGCTGAAAACAGTGGGTTTACATGGCCCTGTGCCTGATAGGCAAGGCCCTGTGCTCTTCTCCATCTCTGTCTTCATTTAATGCACTTGTCAGTCCAGATGCTCACACGGACCCGTGTGTCAACGGCACGACCTCGTGGCCCTTATACTTGTTGTACGATCCAAGATTTGTAAATCTGATAGTTGACCACGGCACGTGTCCATGAGACACAACCCAGTGTCCCTTGTCTGCTTCTGTTTCTCGTTTTCTTCATGGAATCTTGAGCGGGGCACGACCCGTGCTTGGCTTCTGGTTTGTTGTTTTTGGTCTTCGGGTGAAGCTCGGAGGGTCGGTATATTGTATCAACTTCCCTGTCTGTATTTATTGTGACAACCCTCAAAATTTCGGGTACTGTACAATTAATTAATTTTAATTACGTGTTTAATGACTGTGCTTGATTACAATTGACAATTTAAACTGCTCTATGATTTTTATATCATACATACACATGCATCATATTTTATACAGTCACTCCATTCATTACACACAAACATTAGTGACATACTTGATGCACAAAGCACAGTTAGCACACTGAGCGGATAATTGAGAAACATGCTGATAATGTCAGCACTTAGACGGACAGTGTTATTATGGCCAGTATGAGCCAGGGATATGGTACTACACTAGTATGGAGTGTAGGGGAGTGAGGACCATAAAACTGCGTCACTAGGAGATAGTTATAGTGCCGGGAAGTGCCAAAAACCTACTTTAAATGCAGAATGCAGCATTTTAAATTATTAGTAAAGTTCAAAAACATGACAGAATGGTCCTGTATACTTTCCTAAGTGCCGGGAATAAATTGTGACACAAAAAGCATTATAAAGGACACTTTACGGAACAATTAAGCACTTTAACGGAACGGTACCTAACCGGACAACCGGACATTACCCGGAACACTAAATTATTATCAGAGACATGATTTTTATTTTTCTGAGTTAGTATTGGTTCCCGAACTCTTAAACTTATTACATAATGCAAGTTTCACATAACACTAGACTTTTACCACTTAACCCCTAACTAACTACCTACTTACCATCTAATTTTCGTTTAACCTCCCCCTTGCCTAATCTTCGGCCCTCATGACCCCACCCATTAAGATTTTCTAATCTTCTAATATCTCCAACAATATTTAGTGGTCTTAGTGGAATTTTGATATAATTGAGTTTGTGCTTTTGTTAAAGGCACTTGAATTATAAATAAACACCACCATCTTCAATAATTACAAACTAATCATACCCCAAACCGATTATTATGGAGAATGTGGGACTCCCCAGTTAAATTTTCTATGATATTAAGTTAGGTCATGTTTACTATCATGAGGACAAAGGCAAATGGTCTTGCATGATTAAAGGAAAAGCACTATATCAATCATTCTATCACATTTTCATAATAAAACCACAAAGAAGAACCCTTCTCCTTCCCTAAATTTTCGGCAGCCATCTTATCTCTATCATACATCCACCTTCAAATTCTTTTCAAACAATTCCTACATATCCAAGGGTGCTAGAGACCGAACAAGTAAGCTTGGTGCACTCGGAAGCTCAAGGACCGCTCTCGTTTTCTTTTAATCCTCTTGATCATACCTAGCCTTGTGCTAGTAGTAAGTTACTTGTACACCCTTATTCATATTGTTCCATGGTTAAAAAGTTAGTACGGTGATCGTATATATGCGTTTTAGTAACATTTAACCTACAAACAGTTTGCTGATTTGCACTTTCAGCCGACTTTAACTGGCTGTAAACAGGTCATAACTCAACAAAAATTTGATTTTCTTAATTCTATAACATGATATTATGAAATACGGTTCTAATGGCACTGGAATCATAATTTTTGGACTTCGTTTACTATTTTTAAAGACCCGTTTTGTAACAGCAGCTCAAGCTGTATTTTTACTGCTAAAAATAAGCGTCCTATTTTCCGTCATAACCTGGATTCTGTGTAGAGTCAGATCATGAAATTTATACAGTAGATGATCAGAGATGTATTTGTAATTCTCCCACTGGAATTTCATCAATCGGACTTACGGTGAATTTTAAATGAATTTTTCCGTAAACTGCAGTCAGAAAATGACGAATCTGATTGCAGTCCGGTAAATTAATTTCTATAAAATATTGGTAATGAACTGGACCCCGATATTTTTACAAAATAAATTTTGGATTATATATGACATCCTGTAAAAATTTGAGAATTTTTGGAGAAGGTTAACTATTTTATTAAAATGCTCGAAAACAGTCCAGTTTTGATTAATAAAGCTGAAATGACATAAGTCGTTTATTGCATGTCTAATTGTCGGGTTGACTATGTGAGAACGATCTACAGGTTATATGTAAAGAAAAAAATGATATTCTTTTAAGCATGGACACCTCCATTTACAAAGGAGACTATGGCGAAATTTTCCGAAAATCCTAACACTTAGTAAATATTTTCTGGACAAGTGTTTATTAGTATATTTAGATTATGTTATCAAAGATAAACCTCGCCATAAATTTTATAACAAAGTACAAAGTATCAGAGGATGATTTTATACATAAAAATGATTAAGTATATAATCTCAAAAGGGGACTTAAAAATATATTTCCGATACGAACATACATATGTAAAATGTCCCATCCTTGGGAAGGAAACATTTATATATAAAATACTTTGGAAGTATTAATACAAGAATATTGCACGAACCAAATATTCCAACACGACATATGATTAAGTTAAAATATTAATTATTTTGACAAATAATTATTACTCGGAATAATAAAAGAAACGTATCTCAAAACATTTAACTCTAAGCCAAGGACGGCCCGTTCGTCTAATAGACATTAGTACGTTGTAGGTTGTCGTGTAGCTGACAGAGTTGAGACACGGTTCAAGACGCAATACTGTGAGTTCATGTCCCCCTTTTTCTCTTAACAGTTTTCAGTTTTATACTTCGGGGGTGGAATACATGTTACAATTATTACAGACATTTTATATATGGTATGGTTAGCTTAAGGAGGGTTTACTACTTAGATCATGTGAGTGGGTAGGTGGAACTTAAGGCCATTAATCCTCGTTGTAGGACCGAGGGTCATGAGCGGTAGATCTATTTGGGTGTAGCGAGCCCAGCTCCTGAGTCCACAGTACGGACCATGGGGTGACTTTGAGCCCGACGCACAAATTTGCTGGGTTTGAGTCTTCCTGCATCACTTCACACATATCATTGGCTTTGCAACCCAATGGTGATCTCTTTTTCCTTATTGCTACATACCAGGGACGTTTATTCATAGTTTGAAGGTTTATACATACTCACCTTTACATGAACTCGCTCAACTTTTGTTGATTTTTCAAAATACATGTATTTCAGGAAATTAATGGATCTGGCGGAGTGTGCTATTGTGTCTAGCTGCGTTGAATAAAGATGTTATCCAGGGTTGTTGTGTTTAGCGGGTGTATACCATTCCGGGACGGGATACATAATTCTAAACTCAGGGTTTTATTTAAGTACTTTCGTTTGAGTCTTGTGAACTCGTTTAAACATGTCATGGTTTGTAACTTGTAGTAAGTGTCAATGTTTTCAAACAATGGTGTTGTAGTATTCTTTCACTTTAATTAATGGATGAACATCTCGTATTTTTATCATATAGCATTGTTGTGATTGTTGCTATGGTATTAAGAAGTCACACCAAATAAACCCACGCTTCCGCAAAAGCCAGGGTGTGACAGCTTGGTATCAGAGCCTCGATCATAGCAAACTAGGATTCATTCTCGAGTCTAGACTATGATCACTAGGGCTCTCACGAAAATGTTTTCAAACATTTTTACATTGCATACACTAAACGTCCAGATCCAGGGCACAAACATTTTTACAAACAAAAGGCACAAATACACATTTCCAAAAATTTATATTTCAGTCTTAGAGACTGAGGGAGTACAGCCTTAGAGGCTGGGGAGGTTCAGTCTTAGAGACTGAGGGATTCAATCTTAGAGATTGGGGATGTTTAGTCTTAGAGACTGGGAGGTTTGGTCTTAGAGGCCAGGGAGCTAGTTTGAGAAACTAGGGAGTTAGTCTTAGAGACTGGGTGGGATAATCTTGGAAAGACTAGGATGATTACTTACTTACATTGATTGTGACTTACATGCATTGTTGGATTATTTTATGCTATGACATGGGATGTTATGAGTTATTGTGTTATTACATACGCATATTACTTACTTACTATACTTACTATGACACTGGTGCCGACTATAGTTTTATATCGCTAGAATCTAAGAAAATACTTAGGTTAACTACTAGTAAGTTAGACATTCCGTACTCAATTGAACTGGCTAATGGGAATCTAGTGGAAACGAATGAAGTCATCAGAGGATGCGTGATAAAGCTGGGAGAAAACGAGCTTACATTAGACCTACTGCCAGTTAAGCTTCGATGTGGTAGTAGGGATGGATTGGTTGTCAAGCAACAGAGCCATGGTTATAGGGATTTAGGTTATTAGAAATTACTCTTGACCTAGACTATAACTTACCTAGGACACTTTCCATTAGTAACTCTTCCGTTATCTTTGCCTTGTCTTCATCTCTATTCTTATCTTTTGTAACCAATGCCTCGTTACCACAGATCTTATCTTTAGATTTTACAAATGCACATCACCTATCCTTAGGTGATTATTTTCAAAACCTCTTCTGATTTTTAAATTCTCATCAAAGTCTTGGGCTCTAATAACGAACTCGTGCAATCTGGAAGGGTGGATGCCTGTATTCTGAGTTTTCTGTCTAGGCAAGCACTTCGTATAAATCTCATCAGACGCGAGACCAGTTATGCTTACCTGGGAATTCTTGGGATGAGTACCCACTTATAGGCTAAAGCATGACTTCACCAAGTTATAAGAACCCAACTACTTTGACTTGTCATTGATGTCATTTATTCGTGGAATAAATGATATTCATCTTGTTACGTGTCTTCTTTGATCCTCATTGATTTTATAGATAATAGAAGATTGTTTTACCAAAACTCTTTTCAAATTCAAATTATTTTCGGGTTTTACACCTAACTTACCAAGACACTAACCATTCCACCACTTGATCCCTATTCCTTTCTCTCTCGCTGAATTATCGTGCCGACAAAATTGCTTGTTTCCTTCCATTTCATTTCTTCCTTTTCATCATGTCGCCAAAACACGACACAACTTTCACCCTGATTTTTAGGGATTAAACCAACACACGCGGTTCTTTTTGGTAATGGAAACATGCTACGCTCATATCTGAATACAATTTATCACAAGTTTATTCCCAACATTCGAGAGACTCGAACTCTATAAGATCTAGTCATAATATTTTCTCACACCATCATCATTCCTTTCACTCCTGGACTTTCCTCTGTATCGACCTAACCCACCGCCGTCGTCTGAAATACCCAAAGTAACCCATACTCAAACTTTTCTTTGTTCAACAAAACCCAACATTCAAATGGCATATTTCCCAGTAGCACATGCTGAATCCTCAACCGCAACAGGAATTCACCCATTCCTTCGGTTTGCTGAGCTACCCACTCGTGAGAAGTATCAGAGACTCAAGGACCTTGAAGTTTTTACCATCGGCAGTATTGATTGGCATCGAATAGAAATGGTTGACCCCAGTGGTCCACTGTCAATATTACTATCACACAATACACCTTGGCGCCGTTTCTTCGACATCCTAGAACCATCATACGACGAACTGGTGTATGAGTTCTTGTCCACTTTCTATTACAAATATAATAATAATCTTACCAATAAATCCATTCGTTTTCAACTTTGTGGGCAACTTCATACCATGTCATTAACAGAATTCGCAGTTCATCTGGGCATATATACAGATGAAGAAGTCAAACAACCCATTTTTACGGAGGCATCAACCTCTGGTTCCTCTGCGAATATGGTAGATTATTGGCAATGCCATTCATTAAAAAAAATGGTGTGACCATAATAATTCTGCGAACTTCATAGACCCTTGTTATCAATACATGCACCGTGTTTTAGTCCACACTATCACGGGGCGTAAACATAATCTACACAGAGTTAAAACAATCGAACTTTTCTATCTGTATAGTATTTTTGAGCAGGTTCCTTGTAATATTGCCCACGAGCTTGCTGAATATTTTTCTAGTCAACAATCAAACCCTATGAGGAGTCCTATGGGAGGATCCTACATTACAAAAATAGCACAATCATTAGGTGTCCTAAGTGATCAAATTATCCAGGGATTATCTCCACCAAAGGCACCTGGGGTTATAAATCCTTACACCATGAGGCTAACCCCTATTCATATTAGTACACTATCACAATCATCACAGTCGGAGGGAGCTCCAGTCATCTTAGAAAATACCTTCCCACAAAATTTACAACAGTCATCGTCACAATTTCTTCCATCGTCTTTTTATCGTTATGATATACAACCACAGCTGCCATACATACATGAAAATATTCCAACTGACCCACCCCAATCATTAGCACCAAACGTCTCGCAAGACTTCACACCGATAGTCTTCGAGGAGGCTCCAATGACGCAAGATGAATTGTTTGATGAAAGCATGATGATCCAAGATCAATTAGGATCGGAATCATTTTTGCAGTCACCGTTATCGCCACATTTCTGCCAGTCACTGATGAACGAAGTAGGACAACTACCACCAATTGATAGAGCAAGCCCAAGTACGATGCCTCAAATGCATCTACCTCCAGATCGAGTGGTAGTTGAAATGGCTAGGTTAAGCAATCAGGTCCAAGACTTGTCAAGATAAGTACAATGGCTGACAGAAAGAAATAACTGGTTGGAAGACATGCTAAGACAATTAGCTGCTCGGAAGGAATTGACTCTACCACTTCCACCACTTTTTAGTTCTGAGTCTGAATTTGATTCATTTCCATTTTATCTTTGAACTCCTAAGACGAGAACAACCTTATGCCTAGTTCTCAAAAGGTGATTGAAGTAGGAATGCTTAAATCTAGTCTATAGTTTTAGAGCCTCATTCTTATGGTTTGCTTGAAACTACTTACATGATACCTTAATTGCTTTTATTTATTCTTTTCCGATCTTTTAAACGTATATGTCACTTATGTGTTAACACTTAACATGCTATACTTGTTCTACATGTACCCGTACGATTTATCAATATTAAACAATATATAAATTATACCTTACATACCTCAAGTGTATCAAAAATTTTCGTTTAACGTGTTAAAACAAAATTTAAATTTGTATGGTAATAAAAAAAAATGGTGAAACCGGCCGTCCCCGGAATCGAACCCGGGTCTAGGCCACACCCTTTCGCGCGCCTAGCCAACCGAGCTAGGTGCCTAGTTTGTGAAATTTCCGTTTTGGGTTAAATATAAGCATATGTACAATAACTCCCTTACTTCTTACTAAAAGACACCTACTTATCCTCCTTATGTTGTTAATAATTGTTTTATTGTCCCATTAATTATGTGTCATTCTTGACATGTTTATACTTGTTTGTTTAATCTTCAAACAAATACAGTTTGCTTCGTATATTGATACTGAATGCATAAATTACAAACACATGTACTCTTGGTACAGTAAACTTACATTGTTAATGACAATCCATGCTTAGTTTATAAATGCACACTATTAGTTTGATTTATGTGAAACAAAATTTCATTTTGCTTGAATGAAATACCTACGACTAAATTTTTGTATACAAAACAAACGATGCTATCATTACGAATCTGAAATACGTTTTGATTCAACTAATGTTGTGCTATATTGATGCTTGTTTGATTTAAACAATACCTCAATCTTATTTGTTTTCCTCACCTAACTAGAAGTGCTATGTGGACCATGCAACGAAACGCGTAATTTTGGGTGCACACTTAATTACGGGGTTCGATGCATGAGAATCATAGTAAGCCTTGTTAAGTAAGGTGGCATATAAAAACATTATGTGGTTATGTGATTATCCATTATTTGCTCATTTGTACACACGATTGTTTGCATAATGTTTACATTACAAATCCAGCATAACATAGTGCCATGCAAAATAATTTCTATACAATGATAATTTCCTCAAAATTATCAGCACCAAACAATGACTTGCTTATATTGTTAATCATTACAATTTCATTCTATGATCTCTTTCGAATAAATTTCGGGACGAAATTTTCTTAACGGGGGGAGAATGTGACAACCCTCAAAATTTCGGGTACTGTACAATTAATTAATTTTAATTACGTGTTTAATGACTGTGCTTGATTACAATTGACAATTTAAACTGCTCTATGATTTTTATATCATACATACACATGCATCATATTTTATACAGTCACTCCATTCATTACACACAAACATTAGTGACATACTTGATGCACAAAGCACAGTTAGCACACTGAGCGGATAATTGAGAAACATGCTGATAATGTCAGCACTTAGACGGACAGTGTTATTATGGCCAGTATGAGCCAGGGATATGGTACTACACTAGTATGGAGTGTAGGGGAGTGTAGGGGAGTGAGGACCATAAAACTGCGTCACTAGGAGATAGTTATAGTGCCGGGAAGTGCCAAAAACCTACTTTAAATGCAGAATGCAGCATTTTAAATTATTAGTAAAGTTCAAAAACATGACAGAATGGTCCTGTATACTTTCCTAAGTGCCGGGAATAAATTGTGACACAAAAAGCATTATAAAGGACACTTTACGGAACAATTAAGCACTTTAATGGAACGGTACCTAACCGGACAACCGGACATTACCCGGAACACTAAATTATTATCAGAGACATGATTTTTATTTTTCTGAGTTAGTATTGGTTCCCGAACTCTTAAACTTATTACATAATGCAAGTTTCACATAACACTAGACTTTTACCACTTAACCCCTAACTAACTACCTACTTACCATCTAATTTTCGTTTAACCTCCCCCTTGCCTAATCTTCGGCCCTCATGACCCCACCCATTAAGATTTTCTAATCTTCTAATATCTCCAACAATATTTAGTGGTCTTAGTGGAATTTTGATATAATTGAGTTTGTGCTTTTGTTAAAGGCACTTGAATTATAAATAAACACCACCATCTTCAATAATTACAAACTAATCATACCCCAAACCGATTATTATGGAGAATGTGGGACTCCCCAGTTAAATTTTCTATGATATTAAGTTAGGTCATGTTTACTATCATGAGGACAAAGGCAAATGGTCTTGCATGATTAAAGGAAAAGCACTATATCAATCATTCTATCACATTTTCATAATAAAACCACAAAGAAGAACCCTTCTCCTTCCCTAAATTTTCGGCAGCCATCTTATCTCTATCATACATCCACCTTCAAATTCTTTTCAAACAATTCCTACATATCCAAGGGTGCTAGAGACCGAACAAGTAAGCTTGGTGCACTCGGAAGCTCAAGGACCGCTCTCGTTTTCTTTTAATCCTCTTGATCATACCTAGCCTTGTGCTAGTAGTAAGTTACTTGTACACCCTTATTCATATTGTTCCATGGTTAAAAAGTTAGTACGGTGGTCGTATATATGCGTTTTAGTAACATTTAACCTACAAACAGTTTGCTGATTTGCACTTTCAGCCGACTTTAACTGGCTGTAAACAGGTCATAACTCAACAAAAATTTGATTTTCTTAATTCTATAACATGATATTATGAAATACGGTTCTAATGGCACTGGAATCATAATTTTTGGACTTCGTTTACTATTTTTAAAGACCCGTTTTGTAACAGCAGCTCAAGCTGTATTTTTACTGCTAAAAATAAGCGTCCTATTTTCCGTCATAACCTGGATTCTGTGTAGAGTCAGATCATGAAATTTATACAGTAGATGATCAGAGATGTATTTGTAATTCTCCCACTGGAATTTCATCAATCGGACTTACGGTGAATTTTAAATGAATTTTTCCGTAAACTGCAGTCAGAAAATGACGAATCTGATTGCAGTCCGGTAAATTAATTTCTATAAAATATTGGTACTGAACTGGACCCCGATATTTTTACAAAATAAATTTTGGATTATATATGACATCCTGTAAAAATTTGAGAATTTTTGGAGAAGGTTAACTATTTTATTAAAATGCTCGAAAACAGTCCAGTTTTGATTAATAAAGCTGAAATGACATAAGTCGTTTATTGCATGTCTAATTGTCGGGTTGACTATGTGAGAACGATCTACATGTTATATGTAAAGAAAAAAATGATATTCTTTTAAGCATGGACACCTCCATTTACAAAGGAGACTATGGCGAAATTTTCCGAAAATCCTAACACTTAGTAAATATTTTCTGGACAAGTGTTTATTAGTATATTTAGATTATGTTATCAAAGATAAACCTCGCCATAAATTTTATAACAAAGTACAAAGTATCAGAGGATGATTTTATACATAAAAATGATTAAGTATATAATCTCAAAAGGGGACTTAAAAATATATTTCCGATACGAACATACATATGTAAAATGTCCCATCCTTGGGAAGGAAACATTTATATATAAAATACTTTGGAAGTATTAATACAAGAATATTGCACGAACCAAATATTCCAACACGACATATGATTAAGTTAAAATATTAATTATTTTGACAAATAATTATTACTCGGAATAATAAAAGAAACGTATCTCAAAACATTTAACTCTAAGCCAAGGCACGGCCCGTTCGTCTAATAGACATTAGTACGTTGTAGGTTGTCGTGTAGCTGACAGAGTTGAGACACGGTTCAAGACGCAATACTGTGAGTTCATGTCCCCCTTTTCTCTTAACAGTTTTCAGTTTTATACTTCGGGGGTGGAATACATGTTACAATTATTACAGACATTTTATATATGGTATGGTTAGCTTAAGGAGGGTTTACTACTTAGATCATGTGAGTGGGTAGGTGGAACTTAAGGCCATTAATCCTCGTTGTAGGACCGAGGGTCATGAGCGGTAGATCTATTTGGGTGTAGCGAGCCCAGCTCCTGAGTCCACAGTACGGACCATGGGGTGACTTTGAGCCCGACGCACAAATTTGCTGGGTTTGAGTCTTCCTGCATCACTTCACACATATCATTGGCTTTGCAACCCAATGGTGATCTCTTTTTCCTTATTGCTACATACCAGGGACGTTTATTCATAGTTTGAAGGTTTATACATACTCACCTTTACATGAACTCGCTCAACTTTTGTTGATTTTTCAAAATACATGTATTTCAGGAAATTAATGGATCTGGCGGAGTGTGCTATTGTGTCTAGCTGCGTTGAATAAAGATGTTATCCAGGGTTGTTGTGTTTAGCGGGTGTATACCATTCCGGGACGGGATACATAATTCTAAACTCAGGGTTTTATTTAAGTACTTTCGTTTGAGTCTTGTGAACTCGTTTAAACATGTCATGGTTTGTAACTTGTAGTAAGTGTCAATGTTTTCAAACAATGGTGTTGTAGTCTTCTTTCACTTTAATTAATGGATGAACATCTCGTATTTTTATCATATAGCATTGTTGTGATTGTTGCTATGGTATTAAGAAGTCACACCAAATAAACCCACGCTTCCGCAAAAGCCAGGGTGTGACAGCTTGGTATCAGAGCCTCGATCATAGCAAACTAGGATTCATTCTCGAGTCTAGACTATGATCACTAGGGCTCTCACGAAAATGTTTTCAAACATTTTTACATTGCATACACTAAACGTCCAGATCCAGGGCACAAACATTTTTACAAACAAAAGGCACAAATACACATTTCCAAAAATTTATATTTCAGTCTTAGAGACTGAGGGAGTACAGCCTTAGAGGCTGGGGAGGTTCAGTCTTAGAGACTGAGGGATTCAATCTTAGAGATTGGGGATGTTTAGTCTTAGAGACTGGGAGGTTTGGTCTTAGAGGCCAGGGAGCTAGTTTGAGAAACTAGGGAGTTAGTCTTAGAGACTGGGTGGGATAATCTTGGAAAGACTAGGATGATTACTTACTTACATTGATTGTGACTTACATGCATTGTTGGATTATTTTATGCTATGACATGGGATGTTATGAGTTATTGTGTTATTACATACGCATATTACTTACTTACTATGACACTGGTGCCGACTATAGTTTTATATCGCTAGAATCTAAGAAAATACTTAGGTTAACTACTAGTAAGTTAGACATTCCGTACTCAATTGAACTGGCTAATGGGAATCTAGTGGAAACGAATGAAGTCATCAGAGGATGCGTGATAAAGCTGGGAGAAAACGAGCTTACATTAGACCTACTGCCAGTGAAGCTTCGATGTGGTAGTAGGGATGGATTGGTTGTCAAGCAACAGAGCCATGGTTATAGGGATTTAGGTTATTAGAAATTACTCTTGACCTAGACTATAACTTACCTAGGACACTTTCCATTAGTAACTCTTCCGTTATCTTTGCCTTGTCTTCATCTCTATTCTTATCTTTTGTAACCAATGCCTCGTTTCCACAGATCTTATCTTTAGATTTTACAAATGCACATCACCTATCCTTAGGTGATTATTTTCAAAACCTCTTCTGATTTTTAAATTCTCATCAAAGTCTTGGGCTCTAATAACGAACTCGTGCAATCTGGAAGGGTGGATGCCTGTATTCTGAGTTTTCTGTCTAGGCAAGCACTTCGTATAAATCTCATCAGACGCGAGACCAGTTATGCTTACCTGGGAATTCTTGGGATGAGTACCCACTTATAGGCTAAAGCATAACTTCACCAAGTTATAAGAACCCAACTACTTTGACTTGTCATTGATGTCATTTATTCGTGGAATAAATGATATTCATCTTGTTACGTGTCTTCTTTGATCCTCATTGATTTTATAGATAATAGAAGATTGTTTTACCAAAACTCTTTTCAAATTCAAATTATTTTCGGGTTTTACACCTAACTTACCAAGACACTAACCATTCCACCACTTGATCCCTATTCCTTTCTCTCTCGCTGAATTATCGTGCCGACAAAATTGCTTGTTTCCTTCCATTTCATTTCTTCCTTTTCATCATGTCGCCAAAACACGACACAACTTTCACCCTGATTTTTAGGGATTAAACCAACACACGCGGTTCTTTTTGGTAATGGAAACATGCTACGCTCATATCTGAATACAATTTATCACAAGTTTATTCCCAACATTCGAGAGACTCGAACTCTATAAGATCTAGTCATAATATTTTCTCACACCATCATCATTCCTTTCACTCCTGGACTTTCCTCTGTATCGACCTAACCCACCGCCGTCGTCTGAAATACCCAAAGTAACCCATACTCAAACTTTTCTTTGTTCAACAAAACCCAACATTCAAATGGCATATTTCCCAGTAGCACATGCTGAATCCTCAACCGCGGCAGGAATTCACCCATTCCTTCGGTTTGCTGAGCTACCCACTCGTGAGAAGTATCAGAGACTCAAGGACCTTGAAGTTTTTACCATCGGCAGTATTGATTGGCATCGAATAGAAATGGTTGACCCCAGTGGTCCACTGTCAATATTACTATCACACAATACACCTTGGCGCCGTTTCTTCGACATCCTAGAACCATCATACGACGAACTGGTGTATGAGTTCTTGTCCACTTTCTATTACAAATATAATAATAATCTTACCAATAAATCCATTCGTTTTCAACTTTGTGGGCAACTTCATACCATGTCATTAACAGAATTCGCAGTTCATCTGGGCATATATACAGATGAAGAAGTCAAACAACCCATTTTTACGGAGGCATCAACCTCTGGTTCCTCCGCGAATATGGTAGATTATTGGCAATGCCATTCATTAAAAAAAATGGTGTGACCATAATAATTCTGCGAACTTCATAGACCCTTGTTATCAATACATGCACCGTGTTTTAGTCCACACTATCACGGGGCGTAAACATAATCTACACAGAGTTAAAACAATCGAACTTTTCTATCTGTATAGTATTTTTGAGCAGGTTCCTTGTAATATTGCCCACGAGCTTGCTGAATATTTTTTTAGTCAACAATCAAACCCTATGAGGAGTCCTATGGGAGGATCCTACATTACAAAAATAGCACAATCATTAGGTGTCCTAAGTGATCAAATTATCCAGGGATTATCTCCACCAAAGGCACCTGGGGTTATAAATCCTTACACCATGAGGCTAACCCCTATTCATATTAGTACACTATCACAATCATCACAGTCGGAGGGAGCTCCAGTCATCTTAGAAAATACCTTCCCACAAAATTTACAACAGTCATCGTCACAATTTCTTCCATCGTCTTTTTATCGTTATGATATACAACCACAGCTGCCATACATACATGAAAATATTCCAACTGACCCACCCCAATCATTAGCACCAAACGTCTCGCAAGACTTCACACCGATAGTCTTCGAGGAGGCTCCAATGACGCAAGATGAATTGTTTGATGAAAGCATGATGATCCAAGATCAATTAGGATCGGAATCATTTTTGCAGTCACCGTTATCGCCACATTTCTGCCAGTCACTGATGAACGAAGTAGGACAACTACCACCAATTGATAGAGCAAGCCCAAGTACGATGCCTCAAATGCATCTACCTCCAGATCGAGTGGTAGTTGAAATGGCTAGGTTAAGCAATCAGGTCCAAGACTTGTCAAGATAAGTACAATGGCTGACAGAAAGAAATAACTGGTTGGAAGACATGCTAAGACAATTAGCTGCTCGGAAGGAATTGACTCTACCACTTCCACCACTTTTTAGTTCTGAGTCTGAATTTGATTCATTTCCATTTTATCTTTGAACTCCTAAGACGAGAACAACCTTATGCCTAGTTCTCAAAAGGTGATTGAAGTAGGAATGCTTAAATCTAGTCTATAGTTTTAGAGCCTCATTCTTATGGTTTGCTTGAAACTACTTACATGATACCTTAATTGCTTTTATTTATTCTTTTCCGGTCTTTTAAACGTATATGTCACTTATGTGTTAACACTTAACATGCTATACTTGTTCTACATGTACCCGTACGATTTATCAATATTAAACAATATATAAATTATACCTTACATACCTCAAGTGTATCAAAAATTTTCGTTTAACGTGTTAAAACAAAATTTAAATTTGTATGGTAATAAAAAAAAATGGTGAAACCGGCCGTCCCCGGAATCGAACCCGGGTCTAGGCCACACCCTTTCGCGCGCCTAGCCAACCGAGCTAGGTGCCTAGTTTGTGAAATTTCCGTTTTGGGTTAAATATAAGCATATGTACAATAACTCCCTTACTTCTTACTAAAAGACACCTACTTATCCTCCTTATGTTGTTAATAATTGTTTTATTGTCCCATTAATTATGTGTCATTCTTGACATGTTTATACTTGTTTGTTTAATCTTCAAACAAATACAGTTTGCTTCGTATATTGATACTGAATGCATAAATTACAAACACATGTACTCTTGGTACAGTAAACTTACATTGTTAATGACAATCCATGCTTAGTTTATAAATGCACACTATTAGTTTGATTTATGTGAAACAAAATTTCATTTTGCTTGAATGAAATACCTACGACTAAATTTTTGTATACAAAACAAACGATGCTATCATTACGAATCTGAAATACGTTTTGATTCAACTAATGTTGTGCTATATTGATGCTTGTTTGATTTAAACAATACCTCAATCTTATTTGTTTTCCTCACCTAACTAGAAGTGCTATGTGGACCATGCAACGAAACGCGTAATTTTGGGTGCACACTTAATTACGGGGTTCGATGCATGAGAATCATAGTAAGCCTTGTTAAGTAAGGTGGCATATAAAAACATTATGTGGTTATGTGATTATCCATTATTTGCTCATTTGTACACACGATTGTTTGCATAATGTTTACATTACAAATCCAGCATAACATAGTGCCATGCAAAATAATTTCTATACAATGATAATTTCCTCAAAATTATCAGCACCAAACAATGACTTGCTTATATTGTTAATCATTACAATTTCATTCTATGATCTCTTTCGAATAAATTTCGGGACGAAATTTTCTTAACGGGGGGAGAATGTGACAACCCTCAAAATTTCGGGTACTGTACAATTAATTAATTTTAATTACGTGTTTAATGACTGTGCTTGATTACAATTGACAATTTAAACTGCTCTATGATTTTTATATCATACATACACATGCATCATATTTTATACAGTCACTCCATTCATTACACACAAACATTAGTGACATACTTGATGCACAAAGCACAGTTAGCACACTGAGCGGATAATTGAGAAACATGCTGATAATGTCAGCACTTAGACGGACAGTGTTATTATGGCCAGTATGAGCCAGGGATATGGTACTACACTAGTATGGAGTGTAGGGGAGTGTAGGGGAGTGAGGACCATAAAACTGCGTCACTAGGAGATAGTTATAGTGCCGGGAAGTGCCAAAAACCTACTTTAAATGCAGAATGCAGCATTTTAAATTATTAGTAAAGTTCAAAAACATGACAGAATGGTCCTGTATACTTTCCTAAGTGCCGGGAATAAATTGTGACACAAAAAGCATTATAAAGGACACTTTACGGAACAATTAAGCACTTTAATGGAACGGTACCTAACCGGACAACCGGACATTACCCGGAACACTAAATTATTATCAGAGACATGATTTTTATTTTTCTGAGTTAGTATTGGTTCCCGAACTCTTAAACTTATTACATAATGCAAGTTTCACATAACACTAGACTTTTACCACTTAACCCCTAACTAACTACCTACTTACCATCTAATTTTCGTTTAACCTCCCCCTTGCCTAATCTTCGGCCCTCATGACCCCACCCATTAAGATTTTCTAATCTTCTAATATCTCCAACAATATTTAGTGGTCTTAGTGGAATTTTGATATAATTGAGTTTGTGCTTTTGTTAAAGGCACTTGAATTATAAATAAACACCACCATCTTCAATAATTACAAACTAATCATACCCCAAACCGATTATTATGGAGAATGTGGGACTCCCCAGTTAAATTTTCTATGATATTAAGTTAGGTCATGTTTACTATCATGAGGACAAAGGCAAATGGTCTTGCATGATTAAAGGAAAAGCACTATATCAATCATTCTATCACATTTTCATAATAAAACCACAAAGAAGAACCCTTCTCCTTCCCTAAATTTTCGGCAGCCATCTTATCTCTATCATACATCCACCTTCAAATTCTTTTCAAACAATTCCTACATATCCAAGGGTGCTAGAGACCGAACAAGTAAGCTTGGTGCACTCGGAAGCTCAAGGACCGCTCTCGTTTTCTTTTAATCCTCTTGATCATACCTAGCCTTGTGCTAGTAGTAAGTTACTTGTACACCCTTATTCATATTGTTCCATGGTTAAAAAGTTAGTACGGTGGTCGTATATATGCGTTTTAGTAACATTTAACCTACAAACAGTTTGCTGATTTGCACTTTCAGCCGACTTTAACTGGCTGTAAACAGGTCATAACTCAACAAAAATTTGATTTTCTTAATTCTATAACATGATATTATGAAATACGGTTCTAATGGAACTGGAATCATAATTTTTGGACTTCGTTTACTATTTTTAAAGACCCGTTTTGTAACAGCAGCTCAAGCTGTATTTTTACTGCTAAAAATAAGCGTCCTATTTTCCGTCATAACCTGGATTCTGTGTAGAGTCAGATCATGAAATTTATACAGTAGATGATCAGAGATGTATTTGTAATTCTCCCACTGGAATTTCATCAATCGGACTTACGGTGAATTTTAAATGAATTTTTCCGTAAACCGCAGTCAGAAAATGACGAATCTGATTGCAGTCCGGTAAATTAATTTCTATAAAATATTGGTAATGAACTGGACCCCGATATTTTTACACAATAAAGTTTGGATTATATATGACATCCTGTAAAAAATTTGAGAATTTTTGGAGAAGGTTAACTATTTTATTAAAATGCTCGAAATTTTGATTAATAAAGCTGAAATGACATAAGTCGTTTATTGCATGTCTAATTGTCGGGTTGACTATGTGAGAACGATCTACAGGTTATATGTAAAGAAAAAAATGATATTCTTTTAAGCATGGACACCTCCATTTACAAAGGAGACTATGGCGAAATTTTCCGAAAATCCTAACACTTAGTAAATATTTTCTGGACAAGTGTTTATTAGTATATTTAGATTATGTTATCAAAGATAAACCTCGCCATAAATTTTATAACAAAGTACAAAGTATCAGAGGATGATTTTATACATAAAAATGATTAAGTATATA
The DNA here is from genome assembly GCA_030545235.1 of Helianthus tuberosus. Taxonomy (NCBI): domain Eukaryota; kingdom Viridiplantae; phylum Streptophyta; class Magnoliopsida; order Asterales; family Asteraceae; genus Helianthus; species Helianthus tuberosus. Next base: position 128,447,833 of record CM060437.1, read on the forward strand.
ATCTCAAAAGGGGACTTAAAAATATATTTCCGATACGAACATACATATGTAAAATGTCCCATCCTTGGGAAGGAAACATTTATATATAAAATACTTTGGAAGTATTAATACAAGAATATTGCACGAACCAAATATTCCAACACGACATATGATTAAGTTAAAATATTAATTATTTTGACAAATAATTATTACTCGGAATAATAAAAGAAACGTATCTCAAAACATTTAACTCTAAGCCAAGGCACGGCCCGTTCGTCTAATAGACATTAGTACGTTGTAGGTTGTCGTGTAGCTGACAGAGTTGAGACACGGTTCAAGACGCAATACTGTGAGTTCATGTCCCCCTTTTCTCTTAACAGTTTTCAGTTTTATACTTCGGGGGTGGAATACATGTTACAATTATTACAGACATTTTATACATGGTATGGTTAGCTTAAGGAGGGTTTACTACTTAGATCATGTGAGTGGGTAGGTGGAACTTAAGGCCATTAATCCTCGTTGTAGGACCGAGGGTCATGAGCGGTAGATCTATTTGGGTGTAGCGAGCCCAGCTCCTGAGTCCACAGTACGGACCATGGGGTGACTTTGAGCCCGACGCACAAATTTGCTAGGTTTGAGTCTTCCTGCATCACTTCACACATATCATTGGCTTTGCAACCCAATGGTGATCTCTTTTTCCTTATTGCTACATACCATGGACGTTTATTCATACTTTGAAGGTTTATACATACTCACCTTTACATGAACTCGCTCAACTTTTGTTGATTTTTCAAAATACATGTATTTCAGGAAATTAATGGATCTGGCGAAGTGTGCTATTGTGTCTAGTTGCGTTGAATAAAGATGTTATCCAGGGTTGTTGTGTTTAGCGGGTGTATACCATTCCGGGACGGGATACATAATTCTAAACTCAGGGTTTTATTTAAGTACTTTCGTTTGAGTCTTGTGAACTCGTTTAAACATGTCATGGTTTGTAACTTGTAGTAAGTGTCAATGTTTTCAAACAATGGTGTTGTAGTATTCTTTCACTTTAATTAATGGATGAACATCTCGTATTTTTATCATATAGCATTGTTGTGATTGTTGCTATGGTATTAAGAAGTCACACCAAATAAACCCACGCTTCCGCAAAAGCCAGGGTGTGACATTTATGCTGGTTTTCGCCGTTAATTTACTCCTTTCATACATTTAAGCTCTTTTATTTATGAAAATCAAAAGTATACAAAGAAACGCACTTTTTCCAACATTAGTACTAAAAATTGTTGTTTTTTTTTACCTTATTTGATATAATTTATATGTTGCATTTGGTGCATATCAAATACCCTCATACTTGAATCTTTGCTTTTCCTCAAGCAAAACTCTTTAATATTGCTTACACACCCAATGGAATAGGTAGAAGAGAAGTTTTTGGGTCTTGTTTGTAGAGTGTCGGGAATCCAAGTTCTTTTTATTCTTGTTTTTATTTTATTTACAATCCTATTCGACATGATTTATTTAGAACTCTTTAAGAAAAATAAATATTTTTGGGCATAACATATCTTTTAAAATTTCATTTAGCTATATATACATTCACATACCTCACAAGTGATCACTCAACACTCGGTCGAAGATGTATAAGTGAAACGCTCAGTCCCGGTATGGAACTTACTCCTACCATATGCTTGACAAGTAATCAAACATCCCCCTTTTAACTTAATCCTTGTAAATCCTTGTAAATATCAAGAGAACTTAATCCTAAAGGCGTAAAATGTCGGTTTTCTTTTGAAATTTTATTTGTGACTTATGAACTAACTAAATGCTTATAAGCAATAAATTTGCTTATTTATTTCAAGCAACTAGAGATTTTTTATAGAATAAAGTCACATGCTTTTGCGTATTTTCAAGAGAACCGAATTTAAAAAAAAATAAAGGGGTGTAAAAAAAGATGGTTTTTTTGGTGATGGTGTTTTATGGGTTTTGAAATGAAAGGTTTAGGTTCAAAGGGGAGATAAAATAGAAAATAAGGTTGAAAAAGAAAAAGGGTCTATGGTCCTAATGCCTCAATCATATACTTACTTGGATTAGTCGATAAGGACCGAGAATGCATTGTCTTGTCAAGTTCTAGGTTTGTAAGAACCGTGCGGCATATTCACACAAGAAATAAAAAATGAGCATTTAGTATGGAAAGGAAATGTGGGAAAGGGGTAAAAATGTGAAATATATACAATAAAATTTTAAAAATTTGCCATGCCTTTGTATGAATTTTCCATATATGGTTCTTTTTGTATCACATCACTATTAGTTGTAAATTTGTAAAAACTTGATTTTTTTAGAACTTTGTTTTCTAACTTAAGCTATAAACAAGACAAAACAAACTAAAAAAATATTTTTGAAAAAGATTTTGGGTGTTTTAGAGGTTCCAAGTAGAGTTTTGTGTAAGGCTTGTTTTAGAACAAACAAATTCAAGTTTCCCCCATACTTAAATTACACATTGTTCTCAATGTGTCCAAAATTGATCAGATTTGATTAAATGTGTAAATGTGGGTTAAACACAACAAAATTTTCAAATATCAGACACTAGGCATGGGGGCGTGTGTGGGAGACACGACCCCATGTCAAAAATGACAGTAACGAAGTTTTACAGAAGACAAACAAGGGGCATGCCTATAGGACACGATCCCGTGTGAAGGTTGCAGAATCAAAATTGTTTTCAGCAGACTTGGGGCACGGGAGCATGCTTACCTCACACAGCTAGGGTTGTAAACGAACCAAACGTTCAGCAAACAGTTCGTGAACCGTTCGACGGGAAGTTTGTTTATGTTCGTTCGATAAGCTTAACGAACGAACACGAACAAAAAATTCCGTTCGATAAGCTTAACGAGCGAACACGAACAAAGGTCTCGTTCGTTCGACTACGTTCGTGAACGTTCGGTAATATGTTCGTTTATGTTCGTTCATATTCGTTCGTTTATGTCCGTTCGTGTTCGGTTTTTTATGTTTATTTTTCTAAAACTTTTTAATGTTTTATTTTTTTACTTTCCCCATATGTATTATTTCCCTCTCTTTTTGTTTACCTTTCCCACCTTTTTTTACTTTCCCACCTAATTCCTACACTTCAGTACACTAAGGGGTTGTTTGTTTACCTCTTAGTGAGGCTCTTAATGGTTCAGACCCCTTACTTACTGGTTCAGAACTTAATGGTTCAGACTGTTTGTTTCACGAGCAGATGTCTGAATGGTTCAAACAATTGCCTCTGAATGGTTAAGCATTATATAGAGTTTGAATGGTTAAGACCTCTAATCTAAAATGGTCAGACATTTTCCTCTGAAGAGTTAAGCATTATACAGGTTGTTAATGGTTCAGACCTCTTACTAGTTCAACACTTAATGGTTCAAACCTCTTACTGGTTCAACACTTAACCATTCAGATGTTGCGAAACAGCCCTTAACTATATTAAAAATTAGTAAAAACGAATAACCCATGTGGCCTTATCTAAATATAAAGATATTGAAAGTTGAAACCCTAACCAGTAAGTACGACCTTTGATTGTTCAACACCCCACTGGCCATCTCCCTCTTTGATATCACGCTCCTTCATTCAGCCTATCTCCAATCGATTGAACCCAATATCATCCATCCCTTCAATCTTTAAATGGTTATATTTAACCACTTTCGTTGTGTACAATGTTTAAGATTAACGATGCATTTTTTTAATTTTCAAAATTAATGTTCATTTGAGTTCGTTTGCGTTCGTGGTTAGTGTTCATGAACTGTTCACAAACAACCAAAATTCCATAACAAACGAACACGAACACAAACTTCTGTCGTCATGTGTTCGCGAACAGTTCACGAACATCCAAATTTCCTTAACTAACGAACACGAATATAGACTTTTTCGTGTTCGTTTGGTTCGTTTACAGCCCTACACACGGCCCCGTGCTGCACTTACGGTTTTGAAGATTTTTCATCGGGAGTTGTCTGTTTTCATGCATGGGGTGCTGTTTCAACGTCCTTTGGCCATTCTCATCATTTACGGTTTAGGGTTTAACATTAGGGTTTAGCTTTAGGGTTTAGGGTTTATAACACTTATTTTTCAATTTTAAACATGTATATACATATATGTATAATTGACAATATACACATATGTATACACGTGTGTATAAATCCCAAAAAAAAAAGATTTAAGAAAAAAAAAACCTTAAAGAAAAAGCTCCGATTTTTTCAAAAAAAAAAATGCATTTTTTAACCTTTTTTTTTTTGCATTTTTTTGCTTAGGGAAAATGTGTGGCCCAGAATGCTTCTCAAGTTTCTCAAATAGGGTAGACTTCTCTTAGGATCCCTACCCAATATATATATATATATAGGATAAGGATCCGTTAGGAACCACCCTTTATTGCGAGAACCGCGAGAACCAGTGTGAACACATGGCATTTTTGTAATTAAAGTGATATTCCATCTAACAACTTTATATCCTCTATCTCTCAGCTTTATATCCTCTATCTCTCGATCTATATATCCTCAATCTCTCAATCTGGTTCTCAGATCTGTATAAAATCGCGAACTGCTCCCACCACTGTGACAACCATCGCCACTGCTGACATCCGTCGCAATCGGCGTTAACACATCACCCCTGCCACCACCGAGACACCACCGCTGTGACAACTCCTTTGCTATGACAACTCCTTTGCTGTGACAACTCCTTCGATGAATCTGATTCTGTAATTTTCAAATCGTTATCTGCTACCACCCCCATGACAACCGCCACCGACACATCCGCCACTGATCAACGTTAACACATCACCGCTGCTACCACCAAGACACCACCACACCACCACCGTGACAACTCATTCGACGACAACTCCTCCGACGAAAAGTCATCCGGTGACATTCATACATCTGATCATAAGTCACCATTGCGATAACTAATCTGGCTCGTCTTTATACGATTACTCAGTCGAATACATCATTTATCTGGTGATTACAACAAATTACATACTTTTTATTACACCCATTCTGTTACCGGTGGTTCCGCTGAACACTCAATTTCCGCTAGTGGTTCCGCTGAACACTCAATTTCCGGTGACACTACTTCAACATCGACTGCTACAGCACCTACGAATTTGGACCAACAACAATTACAATTTATACGATATGAGACTAAAGGTAATATACAGAAATAGTTTTTACATGCTTGATAACTCTATGTTCCTATATCAGTGTTTATTTATCATTGTTCTTTGTTTGTTTTACTAGTTTTTACATGCTTGATTACTCTATGTTACTATATCATCGTTTATTTAATATTTGCTTGATTACTCTATGTCCCTGTATCATTGTTTATTTAATATTGTTCATTTTTTTGTTTATCTTCTTGATCAATACAACGATCATGCACATGTGCATTATGTTGATTACACCCATACTCGTCACGGATCATGCACATGTGCATTATGTTGATAACACCCATACTAGTTTACGATCTTTCGTAAAAGGATAACCATCATTAACATGAACATGCACATGTGCATCACGTTAACAACACCCCATAATCATAACTAATCTTATTGTTAACCATTAATATATATCCGTGCACATGCGCATCACATTTCCAGCACCCTATAATCATCTTCCTATAATCATATGTTAACCATCAACACATTCCCATGCACATGTGCATCACATCACTAACACCCTATAATTATCACCGATAAACTGTTGACCCTCTATAATCATCACTGATAAACCGTTGACCATGTATATATTGTTGAGCGTATAAACATTGTGCGTACACATGCCATATATTTTATTAATTACGATATTTATATCCTCTTCTTATTCATTTTATTTTTTGTTTATATACAGGAATAATTAAGACTAGGAATAATTAAGACTGCCACACATTCTTCACCTAATGGCACACCATATTGGATACCTGATGTTGATGCTGAATACATCCCTACTATAAATAGAACGTTTAGTCACTGGGAGGACGTTGTGATGATGTACAACACTTATGCTACAAAATCTGGATTTTCCACACGCATTGGCATATCAAAGAACAAAAAAAATACTCGAACAATCCTACATTGATCATTCGTACACATCGTGTACATATTATGTTCAAAAAAATGACAACCAAAAAATAAATGAACTACTTATATATTGATTATCACTTGGTTTTGTTTACATTCCTTGTTTATACTTACTCTTTATCTACTTAACGGTGTAATATTCATTGTTTTATTCATGACCAATTAACATAAATTACCAACATGTCTACTGTTTCAACATCATGCACATGTGCATTACCCAACATGTGCATTTTCAACATGAAACCATAGCATCTAAACTTATCGATGCACAGTTTTTAATGTCATTATGTTTTAACTACATGTACTCCATTTTCAACACACCTATTATACATTGCAACGTATACATTATGCACATGTGCATTGCCACCATATACTATGTCAAACAACATTATACATTACTACCTCTACGTTACGCACATGTGCATTGCCAACATAAACTATGCCATACATTATATCGCATCAATAGGTACCTGTGCATTTCCAACATATACTGTAAACTACATATCCTATACCAAACACCATCATACATTACCACTATGCATAATAATATATAAATATGCACATGTGCATTGGCAACATAAACATTTACGTCACAACAATAGACACTTGTGTATTTCTAACATATACTATACCAACCACCATATAACATTTGAAAACGTTGTAAACTGAATATAATCATCCGGAAACACATCATATATCACCACTATGCATACTAATTCACCTTATGCACAGGTGCATTTCCAACATATACTATACCGTATTACATCAAATTACCGAATAATTAACGAATTAACGATCATATAGTTGTCACCGTCCAATAAAAAAATATAAGTTATCATAAAAAATAACTGACATATAAACCACCATACAGAAAACAAGCATAATTTTCAATTTAACACCGTTCTATCCAACTTTCTTTCATTAATGTTTTCCACCGTCTCATCGCCCTTACCATCCATCGCCCTTATCATCCATCGCATCGTGCTTTTGTTTACTTGTCATATTCCTTGTATTTCTTTCTCCTGTCGTAACTGCACATGACAACAAACAATGTCGCTTTCGTTTACTTGTCCTATTCCTTGTATTTCTTTCTCCTGCTGTAACTGCACATGACAACAAACAACATTGTTCAGCATGAAAGTAACAATAGGATCCACGTGTGCATATACTACCAACTGCATCATCGACTAATGACCAACCTTTTTTGGCTTTTCGCATAACACTTTTGTATTCACCTTCCTTATCATCTGCAGTTTTGTTGCCACTTCGTCATTCAATCTCAACACAAATGTTACTTTTTTGCTTTTTTCCATTTTTTTGCCTACAATAATAATTGAAACATAATATAATCAAATATGCAAATTCAATTAGTATGTGCATTAAATAACTTTTTTCATCACTGTTGTAAACGATATGTATTTGTGCATCTGTATGCACTTTGTGCATCAATATGCACATGTGCATCACATATCATTGTCATTATGCACTTGTGAATCAATATGCACGTGTGCATCACATATTCTTATAATGATATTTAAAATCAATCCATATGTAAAGTTCAATGCTATTTGCTCAAATTCAATATGCACATATGCATCACTTTGAACAACAACACCATCAGAATCTAATTACACAAAATCATAAACATGTATATTAAACAAAACTGCTCATGTTCGCTATGCACATGTGCATCACATGAAACAATAACACCATCATATTCTAATTACACAAAATCACAATAACACCATCATATCCTAATTACACAAAATCACGTATCTTACACAAAACTGCTCAAGTTCACTATGCACATGTGCATTACCTAAAACAACAACACCAGCATATTCTAATTACATAAAATCTTCTACACGTATCCTAAACAAATCTGCTCAAATTCACTATGCACATGAATGATATTATTAACTGTATTTGCTCAAATTCAGTATGACACACTCATTGAATCATCTATTTTTATAATCACGTTGCCCTAATTACGAACGGATTAAAAATCCACAATGCTTATAATCACGTTGCCCTAATTACGAATGGATGAAGAATGTACGATCGATGATTATGTTCCTAATATATATTATACGACTAATTTTGGGCGAACTTTGTGTAACGACTCTCATCAAAAGTCATAATTATTAAATTAATTTGACCAATAGGAAACTCTAATTGAGACACCCAAGTGATTCTGAACAAACCCTAAAATTTTCATAATAATCAGATTCAGGATCAGGGCCCCTAAAACTCAGGGGGGGTAAACCCTAGTTAACGATTATCTAAATTACGTGCTGTCCAAGTTGAATTAATGAAATTCGTCGACTCAGCTGAGCTAGTCCCACACGTGGCAACCCTATAGAAAAAAATAGGTCTCACGCGGCCCGCGTGAGGATAAGCCAAAACTAAAGCGGGCCGCGTAAGGGTCAAATTTTGGCTATAAATACAAGGCATTGGGACTTGATTCTGGGAGTTGAAACGACGCTCAAATTCGTTTCGTAGACTGAGATAAGCTCTGTTTACTTCAATTAACATACACAGGTTTCTAATTGAAGCTGCAATCAGGGTATTAGCACAATCGCTGCTACGATTCATTGTCCGATTGATCTAAATATCCAATGAATATTTAAGTGCCGCCCACATTAGGGTTATACTTTATCGTTCGTCATTAATTTGACGGATTGTCGTTAATTCGATAGGTAAAGTATTATACTTTATCGTTCGTTGTTAATTCAACGGATCATCGTTAATTCGATGGGTAAAGTATTATACCTTGTCGTTCATTGTTAATTCAATGGATCATCGTTAATTCGATGGACAAAGTATTGCATTTTGACATTCATTGTGAGAATTTGATCTCGTGAGTTATCGTAAATGCTGGATTGATTACTAATTCCAAATTGTGTGCTTGTTATTGAAATTAGGATAAAGGCTAATCAGTAGGCTAGGCTCTGCCCGAATTAAATCTGCAATGTGAGTCATTCTCCTTTTCTCACAGTTTGTGAGTCATTATCTTTTTATCAAATATTTTACAATACTCCAAATTATTTTCAAGATTATAATTACAGGGACTAAGTCATGGATATCTTGAATTACTGGTTAGTGGGGTATTGTGCACATTACTAATTTCTCCCAGTTAGGTTCATTGACCTACTCGGGATAATCACTGTTGGGTTCATTGACCTACAGGGATAATCATCACTATTTAGGTTCATTGATCTAAATAGTGGTATGACCATCGTCACCATTGTGACTTGTCACCATTGTGACAGAATGCCAGATAAAAATAAGATAGAAGCCATTGTAATCGCTCTTATGCTGTAATTGATAACTATGCATCATTATGCAAAATAGAATGATTCACTCAGTATTTCCCGCTGACAAAACATTTTTCAAACATGTTTCAGGTGATCTGTTGTAAATCAGGAAAAGTGCTGGGGAGCAATTCAAGCTTAAGATAGTGGCTCATTATAAAATAAAGCAATAAGTTTTGTAACATAACGATTTCCTAGAAAAATCATACTATTGTAAATTATCGGGGTTTTATCCCGAATTGTGAAATAAAATAATCGGGGAAAAATTTTAGCTTTAAACGATCCTGTTTCCGCTGTCAAATTCAATTAAATAAATACCGCAGTATTTTCTGCCGCGGCTCCTGAAACGGGTCAAACCGGGTCGTGGGCCGTGACACTTTGGGAACTAACCTCGATTATATGACTATCAGCAGGTAAAATCTCAAATCTGAGATAAGATCTCAATCCAGATGTTTCGTTGCTTCGATATGGTGAACTGGTGATGGTGAAGTGATGATGTATTCGAGATGATGATGTAATCGACGAACTATTGAGTATTGTTGAGAGATTCAGTGGCGAACTGTTGAGATTCAGGTTGAAGGTTGAAAATGTTGAGAGATCTGGATCTAATCAGGGGTTGGAGAGAATGGACGTGAAAGTTTTAATTAAATGCAATTTAATTCCTGCTTGAAGTCCAGTATTTTAAAAGTTGTTTGGTATTTACAAAATTGCCCCTTGTTCACATTGGTTCTCGCGGTTCTCGCAATAAGGGTGGTTCTCGCATGAACCCTACCCTATATATATATATATATATGTGTGTGTGTGTGTGTGTGTGTGTACATATACGTATGAACACGTATATATAAATATGCCAACATAACCAAAACAAAGACTTTTTGAGAAAATTCTCAAAGTTATGTGAAAATTCTAAGTATTGGAGAAACTTAGTTGTTTGAAGTATAATTGGTTATTAAATCGTTCCTATTTAAATTAGGACGTGTAGATTCAATTTGAGAGATTGCGATAAAATAAACGCACCAAAGGTGAGTGTCACGAGAACCCCTCTTTTACTGTTTTATAAATTGTTTTGGGGGGAAGAACACGTCGTTAAAAAGGATAAATATTCGCTTTTGTATAAAATATGCCTTTGGATTATCTAAAAGTATATTTTCGTGGAAAATATGATTTTTGAATGATATGACATGTTTTATGGAAAAACATGGATTTGGAAATGTGTATGATTTAAAACTATTTTCGAGGAAAACGGGATTTGATTTATATAAATATGTTTCGGGAAGAAACGGGGAAAGATTACGATGTTTTGGGTAAAACGATCGTGAGAAATTAAAGATATTTTGAATTTCGGTTGGGTCAAATTTACCGGGTCAGCAGGATGTAAGTAGCAAGTCTAGCTTACATTGCATGGGGGATGGCGAAAATTTGTGTAACATCAGATATTAAATTGTTGTCTAGTAGGTTATATATATTGATGCAATTGAGGAGGGCACACAGATGCATCCTTGCCGTTTTTAATCATTAAGTATAGAACACGTGGAATTGTTGATATATCTATCAGGTTGACAACCCCGTCGTAACCGGTAGCTCCGTGTCCATATAGCGGCAAATTTTATTCTATAATTGTCTAGTATTGATTCGAGCCTCGATCATAGTATATAGTTCGTAACGTCTTGCAAACTTACGAAACTGAAAGAATGACAAATATTTAATATTGAAATCATGGGTATAAATTTTCATCGGAGATTTTTCAAATAAACAATTCCGGATGAATCGCCCTCGGATTTTTACGAATGAAACAAATTTAACTTTCTTAAACATATATGGATGTTTTATCATTAAAAATCTATAATAAGTGCTTGGTTCTTCTTCAACATTGGCTCCAAGACTTGAATAGATGTTTTTGGGTCTTCAATAAAATGTTTTGATTAGTGTTCAAGATTCACTATCTTTGGGAGGAGAATGCTTCATTATCGGTTTATGTCTTGCATCAAGATGTCATGTTTTGGCTTTTGAATATCATTTGTTCTTTTGTAGGTCCAACAACATGAGGTGTAGTTTGATGGTTGTGTACCTTTCTACGTTAAAAGCCTTTTGTATTTAAAATTTTCTTTCATGCTTTGGAAATGACTATCATTGACTACGAGGAATTATATACAAAATTCTCAATGGGAGCACATGCATATATATATATATATATTGCTTCAGCAACTATTTACCACTCCTCAGTCTAGACTGATGGTTACGACTTTTTAACAAATTTTACATCATTATTATATATATTAAGCTATATATATACACATACACATCCTATAATTCAACACAGGTACAAGTTCCTGCAAAACTGTACTACATTTGATCATATCCAAGATTGATTTGGGTAGTTGCATCTGAACGAATTCAAGCCACTTATGTGTGCAAATATATCCGAGGAATCTAGCTTCTCCTCTTCTTTCACCATCACCTACATGATCATCAAACCACAAAAGTTGCAAAAGTTTTATTGTTAAAAACATAATTTCTATTGCCCCCCCCCCCCCCACCCCCACCCCCCACCCCACCCCAATGGGTTTTTTTTCCTTTCTTTTTTTTTTATCTCATTCAATCTTTTAGTGTTAATAAATTAGTCTTCTTGTTCTTACATGCATAGAGTTTACATCTTCATAAATGTCTTCTTCATGGGTCTTGATGTTTCTGTTGTGCTCTCCGAATTCGTCGTTCCTGGCAAACCTTCCTCTTACTCGAGGTCTGCTATCTGCTAGGGTTTTTCGACATACGTACTGTAAGAAAATTGTGGTGAGAAGATTTAAAAGGAAAATCATCAAAATGACCATATATATTCACCTATTAGTTTGACAAAATAACATTGGCTTTGTGAAATTTTCAACCAATCAATGCTTGACACATGTCCCTTGACATAGAAGATTTCAATCATGGCGCAACATATCCATTCTTTTGCGTAGATTTTTTTATCTTATTTCTAAACTAACCACCGGGTTGCAATAAGTCAAATTCTTGTATCAAGAGAATCTAGCGTAGCATATTGAATTTGTTGCGCGCGTGGAAACTTCTGGTTGGCTGAATGGATTTCTTAAGTAACACGAAAAATGCCAAATGGTATTTTTTGTATAAAACTATTGATCACGTTTCCTATTTTAAAATGGTAAATGATGATTGGGATTGTGTACCTTGATCTTCTTGCTGAAGTTTCTCTCATTTCTTTTCTTCATGTATCTATGAATCTTTTCTTTTCGTTCTTCACTAGTTAGCTTGGTGGCCACCCTCAAGCTTTCGGAATCAAATGTTGTGATTTCGGGAGGTGCTAATGGGGGATTACAACATCCACCTCCATTGTTAACGAGATGTTGGCTTTCATCACTAAGTACCTTTCATTCAAACCAGATCAACAGTGGTGAGGGTTAAACATTTAAAAAAAAAATTTGGGGGGGGGGGGGGGGGGGGGGGGGGGGGGAAGATATGTTTAATTTGGACTTTGGGATTAGGAGGGGGCCAACCAAATATAGATAACATTACTATGCTTTAAAATTTTATATTAATTAATTCTTTGATTAACTTTTCTATTTAGTCACAAATTATGTGATAGAACTTAAGCGGTTGTAGATCTAGCTACTAAATAGATGTCAGTCGCTAATTCATGACCGCCTAAGTTTTGGTCGCTAATTTTGTGACGTTTTTTCTTGGCTGCAAATGCTGAGTTTTGATTAATTTCAATGTTGAGACGAATATTTGAATTTAAACTTTAATTTATCCTTTTTCTGTTTTTCTGCTACGCGAGAAAATAAAACGGTCACAAATTTTGCAACGGGTTTGTGTGACCAACTTAAGCGATTGCAAATTTTGCAATCGTTTTGCGACTGAATAGGTGCAGTCGCTAATTTGTGGCCAACTTAACTTTTGTCGCAACATTTGCGACGGTTTTTATAGGTCGAAACAACTGCATAGTTTTCTAGTAGTGACATACCTTGAGTTCATTAGAATTATAAGGGTGTGAGAGGGGGTCCGAGTAGAAAATGCCATTATTATCGTCTTGGAAATCTACTTCATGAACTCGAATCTCATTCGACAACAACAAATTCCCATAAAAAATTCCACAACTTTGGACTGGCAAGCTAGGGTTTGAGTTTCTCAATGGAAGGTAAGGTTGATCAAGAAAACAATGGCTAAGGGATGAAGAGTTGTTGTTGCGCATGCACTTGGAAGGCGGCATGGATTGGAACTCGTTTATTGGTCCCATGATGGACACAACATCGGTCTGATCAGTCGGTTGAGGATATAGCGGAACAAGCCCATCCGTGGCGAACGAAATCTGGTTTTGGAGTAGAGGGAGGTCAAATTGATCATCTTGAGGACTAAAAGAATTATATTGATGTAGGTTTGTGAGATCTAGAGGGGTGGAAATGTTATTTTCTACTATTTTTTCATCAAACATGGTGGTGTAGTTGTCGTCCCCTCCGCAGCAGTTACCATTGTCGGAAGTGGTTGCGACAGAGATAGCGCTAGCGAGCATAGGGTAATTTATCATATCAAGGGGGAAAGTGAGATTTTTGGCATAGGATGGTTGTTCTTCATAACAACAATTTGATACAGATGTAACATCTGATTTTTGCATGGTCTCTTGGAATAAATCTGACTCACAAAACTCCAAGATTTGAGCACTCGGAGGGCTAGATACTTGTTCCTATATTAACACCAAACAAAAATCATTATTAGAAACATTAACATACAACTAGCCTAAACATTTTACCATATGTAAAAAACTTTGTACCATAGGTCTTCATGTTTTATGTTTTATACATGTGTGCTTACTTATCATATATCCATTGTAATACCATAACGTATAGACCAAACATCATCGCGATAGCGACAAAGACACGAGTACCAAAAGAAGAGAATTACAACATAGAAAACGACGTAATATTAATTTGTTTGGTAAAATGATTGAATTAGGCATGCGAGCGGACGTTGACGTACCGCTAACCTTAAAAATCTAAGTATATCATGTATCGTGTATAATAGAAAATGATTTACCATATGAGGTTGGTCAGGCGGATGTAGGCCGCCGTGCCACATTTTCCCAGCCAGTTTATCAAAACGGGTCGGATATATGCTAACACAAAGAGTTGTTGGAGAAACGAAGATCCAGAATCAAAACACCCAACTTCCAAAAACCTTGTCGTGTAGGCTCCAAGTAAACGTCTGAAACCATCCAAAACTCCATGAGAAATATTTTCAAATTATACAAAGCAAAAATCGAAAATTGGATGAACATGAATTTGTTTCTAGAGAGAGATATATATATATATACAGACGAGTAAATAAGATGGAACAAAGGTACTATATTATATTGGTGAAGGAATAGAAGGTTGGTTATATAATGTTACAATATTATTGTCCGTACAATGTGTTTTGTTCTCCTACAACTTCTCCTAGCCACACATTGACAATGTCATGTGTGATTTTGTCCGATCTAGCATCGTCTTGCTTACGTGGCACCTAATCAGTCAACCAACCACCTAATTAAATTTCCTTTTACCCATGTATAAATATTTGAAAAAATTACAAAAATAGCCAAGAAAAAGGTTGACTTACCAAAATAGCCACCTCATACGTCCTTAGAGAGAGGCATCCACATCTTATGCGTATGCCATTCTTTATATGGATGCGTGTATGGATGAAGAAGCAAGTACGAAAATGGGAGGCATGGGATGAGTCACGGAGGCATGGGATGAGTCACAGACGCATGTGATGAGTCACGGAGGCATGGGATGAGTCGGCAATGCATGGGATGAGTCACGGACGCATGGGATGATGGGATGAGTCATGGACGCATGGGATGCCTCAAACAGACGCATGGGATGATGGGATGAGTCAAGGACGCATGGGATGAGTCACGGACGCATGGGACGCATGATGTCATTGAGACACGTGTCACTTCTACATTGGCGGACACATGAATGAGCCCTGCAGACGCATAAACTCTCTCGTAATCAGTGATGCCCTGCTCTAAGGATGCATGAGGTGGCTATTTTTATAAGTCAATCTTTTTCTTGGCTATTTTTATAATTTTCTCTGAATATTTTGATTGTACCTATAGAAATGTCCTACAAAACATAATACGTGTATGATTTTTTAGAGGAAATGATGTATTATTGAAATATGTTAGAAACAAGTGTATCTAACATGTTAAATAAAGAAATATTAAATAATTTGTAATGAAAACTTAGTAATTATAAAACAATATTTTGAGATAATACATGATTGACTTTTCTTTAATTTTAGAAATATAATATGAAAGGGTGAGATAGGAGAAGGAGGAAAAAGTATCTTGAGCTCACAAAATTGTGATATGTAATGCAGCCAATTACTTATTTATTAATCATAGATGAGAACAGTGGCGGACCCAGAAAAAATTTTCATAGGGTGCGGATAAGGGGTTTAACCAAATTTTCAAGGGTTCAAGGGGTGCGAATAAGGGGTTTAACCAAATTTTCAAGGGGTGCGGGGAGAATTTTACCTTATAAAATACACTAAATTTTTTTTCAGGGGGTGCGCCCGCCCACCCTGGCCTCTTACTAGGTCCGCCCTTGGATGAGAAAAACATTACATTAGAATCTTTTTATACGTAATTTTAAATTTGGCGTTATCGCCAGAAATTTGAAAATGAAATTAGAAAATTAACTGATAAAATTAAGTACTGTTGTGTAATAACTAGAACCTATTAGCAATGTATAGAAGAGAATGAGAGAATGGGAGATGAATTTCTTATTGATATCTATCATACAAAATACATGAGCCACTATATATAGGCTATAACATTAATACAAACATAATGTGACATAGGAGTTACAAATGTGTATAGTCACTAATAATGGATGCATTCATAACACTCCCCCTTGACTATTCACATGATGATATACTATTCTTTAATACGCTTGGTGATGCTGCCTCGTTAAAAACCTTGCTAGGAAAACCCAATGGGACAAAACCTCAGCTAAGGGAAAAAGAGTGCAGCTCGTATTGTCTCCCCCTGATACTTCTGGATCAGGTATGTTGTCTCATTAAAGAAAAAGAGTACGTACACTGTGTATATTATGGGTACGTTACTCCCCCTCAATTTTACTTGTATATCTTGATGATGTTGAATCCAATCTTCTGTGACAATTGCTTGACTTGATATTTGGCGTAGTCTTCTTTGATTTGGGTGTTGTTGTCTACATTGTCTTCATACAGTATAGCTTGAGCTTCTCTTGATCAACTCTAATTTACATACTTCTTAAATATGCTGAAATCTTCGACCTTCATAACTTGTATCTGGATTGAGATCGAACTCTATGCGAGTCTAATATATATCAATCATAACCCAGGACGCCATATTGTTCTTATGGAACTATCCCGTGTCTCGAGTTTGTAAATATGTCAAATAATTATTTAATGCGCTTTATAATTCTGCCTCTTTTGGGGTTTTGACAACAACCTTCTTTAAGGTTTAGTATGCAACCACTTCTGGGGTTTTGTATGCAACCACTTCTGGGGTTTTGTATGCAACCACTTATGGTGTTTTGTGTGCCACCTCTTTTGGGGTTACACCAATTGTGTTACTCTGCTCTTTTTGTGTTTGTGGGTTTTTTCTTTTTGGAACCGATTTATCTCTCACAATTTATTAATATGATAATCATTTTGTAAGTACTTCCATTCGAGCAGATAAGTTTAAGCTGGTATATGTGACTTTGTCACCTTATTTGTGTTAGTGAATGCATCTTGTATTTCATTTGTTATTATTTGCAAATACACGCTCTTTCTTTTGGACTTCAGATTTGCATTGACCACTTCAGGGGTCGATATATAATATGATGCATTTTTTTATGTTACCAGTCTTTCATTTTCTTGTCTCCCCCTAAGACTGGGAATACGATGTACATATCCCATTTTATATGTTATGGTGGTGCTATTGGTACATAGGCTGCACAGCAAAATATATAAAAAAATGGAAACTTGGTTCTCTTCAGGAGACCAGTTGCAATGAGGAGTATTTGTGATAAGCAGTTGGTTTTGAATTGATATAATCAATCGACGAATTCCTTCTCGACTACGTATACCTCTCACTATATTTCACATTGTGCCCAACAATGGTCCCTACAATTGGGTTGTCAAAGAACATTGTTAAACCATGTAAAAAAAACAACGTTCCATAGTGTTGGACATATACTACATATGGGTAGCTAAAAACTCACATGTAACCATGTATGAATGCCACAATCCACACAACTGTACATTTCAATGGTCCCATATAAGATGGATTGTTTGTAGGAGTCTATTGTTTGGAAGGGCATAAAAATTTATTTGCCAAAAAAAAAAACTAACTAGACATATGATAAGGCATTTTGGGAGCAATGTTTTTAGATTACTTAGAGGTGCTAAGGTACCGGTTAGCATGTTTGATTGTTTAGCATATCATGATGCTATTTTGATGACCTATTTGGTCATGCCATGTGGTGAACGTATAAATATTCTAGTAACTTCTGGTTACTCACCATATTTGATTTAATGGAATATTGTGGAAAATTAGTATCATTTCTAGTAACTTCTAATATAGTCTTCTGGCCATATTTGCTATATGATATATTTTAGATATTTCTTTTACACCATTCCAAGGTGATGACTTTTTATTCAAACATAGTGGAAACTTAATAAATGTCTTTGCTATACATTAGAATATGATGCATTATGAATTACAAAATTCGATTTCAGCGGGTAAACTATCGCTCTTCTGGAGCATTTAATATGCTATTAACACGTGAAATAGTATCAATAGCGTCTCTACCACGTGAAATATTATAGTTTTAGCCTTTGTTTAGAGGGAAAACATGTACTATTCATAATGTTTTCCATCACTAGGCTATATGTTAGCCAAAAACGCTAAGTGCGCTGAACTAAAGTTTGGATTGAATTTGAAAAATCATTATTAAAAACAAACGGGACTTTGTATACATTTGGGAGAACTTCGGGTTCTCATCATTGATTTAGGATTCATGTGAGCATCAACACTAACTCAAATGAATTATTATCTATCAATTTAAGTAACTAACATCAGAGTAGTTTACTTAAGCTAAAGTCCACTAATTATTTTCATAGCTATTTTTCATCATTTTCATGTGAGGGCACATTTCTAATGACTATATCAATGTCTATTAATATTTGTTTAGCAACAACAAGCAATTAGAAGAATAACCATACAATTAATTATGTTGACTATGCATAGCATTGTAACAAGCTGAAATATCAAATCACTAAAGCATAACAATGTTTATCTCAGCGTAGTTGTTTTGGTAACCAGCTACCAATGAAATTTGTATTAATTTATTTAGCACATTTAACTTGTCAAAAGGCAATACATATAACATATATGCTATCTAAAACAATGAGACCAACAGAAGTATTGCTAAACAAATAAAATCCGTAATATCTACCCATAAGCAAGTTATATGCATGTTAATTATTCACAATTTATATGCATATCAATTACATATATAAATCACACACAATCCTGGGACATTATACGTATACATATATGTGTGTGTTAGTGTTAAAGAGATTAAACTCATATTAATTTGCTTGTCATGTCTATAAAAAAAATATTAAAGATCACAAGTATATCATATATACACATATTTGTCACTATAGTTTAAAACATAAACAAATGTCACTATCAACTTTCTCGATCATATAATAACATATGAATCTTTATCACTCGTAAATGAGCTTTCTTATACTAATAAATTTTATTGCTCAAGAAAATATAACAGGCATCTTGAGAATTTTAGTGTCATGTTAATTTGCAAATAATATCTTTTACCACACAAATATTTCATAGAATCAAATCACATATTTAAATATCAAATAGCAACTAAAAAGGCTTATACAATTGCAATAACAATGATATACAACAAAATTAACTAAGTAGTTGTCATATTATAACATATTATCATATAAACATGTGCATTATTGTAAATTCATTAACAGAATTGCACTAATGATTATCTTCAAATATAACTATTAGACATCACCTTTTAATACAAATTGTATTTTGGTAGTCATCATAAATTGTATAAATACTAATAACAAAAACTAATTAATGGACCAATTAAAACTCATAACCATAATAATAAAAGCACATAATGATATCAAAACTCATAACCATAATAATAAAAGCACATAATGATATCAAAACTCATAACCATAATAATAAAAACACATAATGATTTAGAATTTGTAATGTCTCTTTGAAACGTAATTTGTTGTATAAAATTTAGAACAACAATAAAAGGCTATTTAATTACTATTTACTAACCATAAAATGTAATAAAAACAATTTATTAGAATAACAATAAAAGGCTATTTAATTACTATTTACTCATTTCGTAAATTGAAAAAAAAAGGTAAATATACATCAACATGAATTAATGATGAGGAAATCGGAATTAATTTTATAATTAATAATATTCAATCCACACTCATAAGTTATATATTAGAACTTTAATTGAATTTATGCTATATTAATTAAAACTAAATAATATATATAACTTTAAAATATATATATAAATAATATAATCAACATGTAAATGCAAGATCATGGATATCATAATACAACTTTTCTTTTCAAGGTTTATCTATTAAACATGCATAAAAAGAATTTATCAAACTATATATCAATTTCTAAACCAAGGAATAAGCTTGCAATATAACTAGCAAATAGATAAGATTAGACTTAATAAATTAATAACAAGTATTTTCTCATCGGGTTTCTGTAACAAGTGTCCATGTATATATTAAAC
The DNA here is from genome assembly GCA_030545235.1 of Helianthus tuberosus. Taxonomy (NCBI): domain Eukaryota; kingdom Viridiplantae; phylum Streptophyta; class Magnoliopsida; order Asterales; family Asteraceae; genus Helianthus; species Helianthus tuberosus. The sequence goes on from CM060437.1 coordinate 128,468,064, forward strand.
TTATATTTCCTATTTTTTTCAATACCATGATGATCATTTATTCTAGAAAAGGTCATTGAAAATGAAAATGAAAATTATGAGTAGGATTTGAACATCCCCTGTTCAACCGACTTTCAAAAATCTCATCCTGGTTAACGATTATTCTTATCATGGTAAAATCAAGTTGAAAAGATAAGGCATATTCAACAAGAAACAATATAGGTATAAGAGTAGTACCTTATGTAGATAAACATGTATGGTGGAAAAAAACTTTACTTGAAATAACTAAAGGAAATAGCATCCATCACTTTTCAATCGCCATGTCTACGAAATCCAATCTTCGTTGGAAACACCTCGGGCTACCAAAACTTTTATCAACAAAACATCATCAACGACATTGGTCAACCGAGACTTTAATCAACGATTAAAACCAATGATGATTCGAGCACTTTCGTGCTGATAACGTGTTGTGTAATAACTAGAACCTATTAGCAATGTATAGAAGAGAATGAGAGAATGGGAGATGAATTTCTTATTGATATCTATCATACAAAATACATGAGCCACTATATATAGGCTATAACATTAATACAAACATAATGTGACATAGGAGTTACAAATGTGTATAGTCACTAATAATGGATGCATTCATAACAAGTACATGAATAAACGTGAAAATTATGGCAGTCGACGATTTACGTGTTCTAACACTAAAAATGGAACGATTAGAAAAAAAAACTAAAATTGAGAGAAAATCTTAGTGATGAAATCTCAGAACTCAGATTTATGGAATTTTGACTGATAGATAGGCCAAGGCGCCTCTCGCTCGTCAAAATCTTTTTGCCTACAGCTTACTATTGGAGCCTTTCTACATCGTTTTCCACTGTCTATGTGCTTTAGTCTGCTAAATTTTGGATCAACTTCATAAATATAGGTATGTGTGTAAAATATTTTTAAATATCAAAAAAATATATATGTGGGGAAGTAATTTCCAAACATATGTAGCCAATAAAGCATAGAAATTTAAGTCCCAAACCACACCTTATTGGATGATGAGGAGATATGGGAGAATAAAGTGTGAAAAGAACTAGCATAACCACTATATCATTTGATTCCAAGTGCATAGCTAGCTAGACCTACAAAAATGATCTCGGTTAAGTTGTAACAAACCAAAAGACCATCTTCATTAGGTAAGTGCTTGAACTCACTTTCAATTATACGTATAGAAGCTAGTAAGAATCAGTGGTACGTCCATGCTTTTCTCAAAGATGGTTGTTTCGTCTCGAGCAATCATCAACCTTTAGCACATCTTCCCTTTGCAGTTTTTGGAAAGTCTTTAGCTTTGGAATCTTGAGTTGTCCATTGCATAGTGGAGGTTGAATAGCTTTGGTGTTTCGTGATATTTAGTTTGAATTTCCAAATTGTAGGCCTTGGAGGTTTACAATTTGACAAATTGTGTTGAAAAGCTTTGTTTGATGACGTGACAACACATATAAATGGTTTAAATGTCGAACTCATTCTCACCATGTCTACACTCATAGAATCTATACATATAATAAAAGAAAACAAATTAGGGACACGTGTGCTCACGATATTTACTTTCACACATCATTTGCCGCTCAAACAATATATGGCCCGGATGCAATTTCTCGCGGGCCTAAACCGATCCATCAATTCTGCCCCATTCGTATTCTCGACAAAACCGGTTGCATACATAGTTGAAACCCCAATTCCATCGCAATTCTGCCCCATTCGTATTCTCGACAAGATCTCAAACAAATTTATCACTCTGAATTCTGCAAACTATATGTCAATTTGTAAACCCTACAACTCAGCTCTTCATATCTTGGATTCGTCTCAACCAGCCTTTTAGAAGTGGTGATTGTTCATTGTTTTAAGTCTTTTTCTAAAGTTTCTGTCACTCCGAAGACGAAGACGAACAAGTGCGTTCCTGGTATGATTTCAAAATTTTCTATATTTATAACCTAAATTTGTTATAGCTTATAGGAAACCCACATAGGGATTTTCTCTATGTGATGTTCTTAATGATTGAAGATGATATACATTTGATGCAGTTTTATAATTATCAGGTGATGTTTTGTAGGAATATTGGAGTGTTTACAAATCTGGTTAGTCAACACTCATAGAATTTATAATTCTTTTGTTGATGATGCTGCATGTATACGATTTGTTTTGGAATTAGGTCTTGATTTTTACATTAATTCTTTGATACAATATCACTTCAAATATTTTAGTTTCTAATTAGCTAATTAATTGATATTTGATCTATGATAACTTGATATACTGCAGATTTGATCCACTGAGCAGGAGTCTTTTGCATTCTCAAATTAAAGGTGTCTGTTTCTTTTGTCCTTCATCTTGCTTAATTTGTATTAGTGTCCAAGACGTTGTCTTATGTTATTTGTAAGAGAATGAATCGCAATATCATTCAGCTTGCAGGTTTGCACATTCAAATGTCTTGAAGAATGGAGCTTCATTACTATATGACAAGGTTCAAAAAAACTTGGAGTAGAGGCTAAGCTCAGAGATCTATAATGGTACTTTAGATTTATAATAACCCTGTTAGGCCAGGTCAAAATTAGTGTTTGCACAAGGGAGGACATAGCAGAGCGACGGTGGTAAACGATTTAGCATAGATCTGAATTGTTATAGCTAGGGTTAGGGTTTCATGCCGGCCACATGACTAACCACACAAATCAAGCAAATCACACAGCGACAGTAACACTTTTCATAGGTATCTTCAGCCTGCTGATCTACACTTGTAAATTATCGATTGTCTGTACACTTATATGTTTTATAGTTTTATGTAGAGAAAACAAAGGTTGTTGCTGCATATTTTCTTGCTTTGTTCGGAGCCTACATGTTTTGTTTATCTGTATAATAAAGTGCAATGTGTATTAATAGATTTTGATCATTGTTTTCCATATGTATATTTATTGATGAATAAACTGGTAATAAAGAAGAGAAATTACTTTGGATTCAAGCTACCTTTGTTGATAGTTTTTATGTTTTCTACTATTATATATGCATATAAATCAGATGTATAACACACACTCCATGAATTTGGAAATCATATATTCTATTTAGATTCTTACAGGAAGCAACCATAGTGGATTAGATTGTTAGGATTACTCGTGTAGAAAAATATGTACAAAAGGTTCAACGATTAGGCAAGATGCCATTAATAAAGCTAAGCATTTGATGAGAAACCTCAAGTAGAGCCAATGCATCTCATAGAGTAAATTCTTTTGAGAAAAGAGTAAGAGTTTCAGATAAATTTTCTCTTGGATAGAAAGCTTCAAGTTTAGACAAAAAATGGTTACGTTAATGGTGGTTGAGAAGAAAGTTAATGGCACATGATTAGCTGTCATATCAACAAGCAGGGATGGCCTTCACTTATGAATTCGTACTTCCCAAATTGTAGTTAGAGACATTCTATAGTTTTGTTTAATTATCGAAGTTGCTAAGATAGGTGAAACCATAATTGGTTACTGCTATGTTTGGATTTTCACTATTGTAATATGTTTATTTTGTTATATAATGATATAATAACTAGTAATAAGACCCGCGCGTGTTGCGGCGCGGGTGCATTGCAAACGTTGAACGGATTAGTCAAAGCGTTATGTGATGCGCTGTCACACCCCAACCGATAGCGGAATCATCGGGGCGCGGCACTAGGCGAATCAGATTGCTCAAGAGAATCCATAACAACTATTTTGCAATAATATTTAATACATTCGTTATCCCATACTAACAAATAATACAATCACATAAGTTATCACAGATTTCTTGTCCTCTTGAACAAATCAAATCCGACAACCTAGATTTTAGTTGAGTTTCTAGACTCCCTAGCTTGATTTGATATAGTCTGCGATCTAACCTGCAACATACGTTAAAATATTTGTCAATACAAAAATATTGGCGAGTATACAGGTTTGATAAGTATAGCATAATAGATTAAAAGTGCTGCGAATTTCCACATGCATAAACGTAATACACGAAATATATACTCACAAAACTGATACTACCAACTAAGTCCTCGATGCTCGAATGTACGATGGCATAACTAGACCCCGTCGGGCGCAATAGTACTATACTAGTCGTGGTGGGACGTCGCGAGTATAAGCCCTAGCACATATGCAACTAGTATCACGTATATCTATGCATAACAGTTATTCGCAAGTGATAATTCGATTGATTGAATATTTCTCTTGATAAGTTCGATTTGTTAGAAACGTATGTTACACCCAAAATTCGATTAAAAAGGGGTTCAAGTATACTCACAGCGCGTATTTAGCGGGATACAACTTGATTGAGTCGGTTGCGAGTATGTCTGTAATGAGCCTTGAAGAAATAGAGTAAACGATGTACGGTTAAGCGAGATTACCTTGAAAAGTTACTCATTTGGTTGAATGGTTCTCATCCGTGCGGATTGACAAGTTATCCGTCCGGATGACAAGTCATCCGTGCGGATGGTGGTGCGTACGTGCGGACAGTCGTACGTGCGGACAGTCGTGCGTGCGGATCAGCATGTTGTCCGTGCGGACAGTCGTACGTGCGGGTCAGCATGTTGTCCGTGCGAACAGTCGTACGTGCGGATCAGCCTGTTGTCCGTGCGGATTGCTATGTCTTCCGTCCGGATGACATGTATCCGTGCGGATTACATGTTACCCGTGCGGATGACATATATCCGTGCAGATTACATGTTACCCGTGCGGACTTCATGTCATCCGTGCGGACTACATACGATCCGTGCGGACTACATGTGATCCGTGCGGACAATACGCGTTTGTTTCGCATTTTGAACACTGTTTCCGAGTGTTTAACGGAAGGAAAACGTTCGTTTTTACTAGGGTGGTGTAATCTCGCACTAACACTTGAAGTTTCCGTCAATTCCGACTCGTTCTAACAGCCGGGAATCACCCCGTTCCATCAGATCTGGCCGTTCGTGATGGTTCTTCATGGTTAACTCGAAATCGCACAGATTTAGGTGAGATTTGTCATTAAAACATGTGGAAATCACCCGGATCTGAGTCGTTTATAGTGAAATGAAACCCCAACTTGAAGTTCATAAGAACTCTTGGTGACATCACCTCAAAACGCCTCAAATCCACAGATTTCACGGTTAGAATTTGAGTTTTGAAAGATAGAATGATGTAGAATCGAGTGTAGATTGTAGAAGTACAAGTTTTAGGTTGAAATCTTACCGGAATCGCGAGGAAATCGAGAGAAAAGGGTCTTGGAGCGTGTTTGGTTGAATAGGAGCTGTCACATCACTGTTCAAGTGATGTGACATGGTATTTATAGGCAACAGAGGAGAGGAAAAAGGTTTTGGCCCGGATAGCCCATCCGTGCGGATGGCCCATCCGTGCGGATGACCCATCCGTGCGGATGGCCCATGCGTGTGGATGGCCGTCCGTGCGCATGCCCATCCGTCCGGATGGTCCATCCGTCCGGATAGCTATCCTGACGCGTTGGACTTCTCCGTTTTTTATCGTTTTGATAGTTTTCGGAGCGCGTACTTTTCATAATTAATTTATATTATCATTATATTGTTATTATTATGTATATATATCACTAGGGGTCGTATTTACGTATCCATAATCCAAAGTTTCGATAATTAACAATCGGTTTCTGATTCGAGTATGCGATTATTAGCGACGTTTCACGACCATCAATGAGGGTAGCATAGGTCCTTTCTTGATGTCATCGTGAACGTTATTTCGTGTAGTGCCACAAAGACTGACGGGGTACCATTTACTCGTATTGTCATCATCGTCATGTCGACTGGAGTTACAGCACTCACCTGAGGGTCCCTGTTAGCGTAAATTGTTTACGTTCGACACATCACGGCCACTGAGGAGGGTAGAATAGGTCCTCACTCAATGCCTCCGTGAGTGTTAGTGTGATAATAGTGTAGTATAGTGATATTGTATTTCCAAAATATGCGATTATCCTTCGAATAGCGATATATACGATATAGTTATATTATGATCCGAATCTCTGGTGCTAGGCGTAACGAGTATAACGAGTAGTAACAACGCACAAAAGTGCGGGTTGTTACAGTCTCCCCTACTTTAGGAAATTTCGTCCCGAAATTAATCCAATAGGTAGACTTCTAAGAGTGGATCTTGTATAAGTAGCGATACAGTGAGTGATTTGACCGTAAGTTGACAGCGCGAACGTTTCGAATAAGAGAGATCGACTGCGATAGTGAGAAGGCGACGTAAAGACGAAAGTATTAATCCCACGAGTTGGCATTCCCAAGTACTTTGTCTTGTGTAAAATTCGTTAGTTCGAATGCGATTGCAATTTGAAAGGCTTCTCATGACGTAGAGTTAACTGAGTCGATTGCTAACCAACGTTACAAGAAGCGTTCGTTTTAAATATTAAAAAGGATTTAGGATGAAAATCTTTGAAAATTTTCCTCTTAACGTGCGGTCACAGAGTCGATGTTAACCGACGTTGCGAGGAAGTTTTAGTTTCTAACATTTTACGGAATTTGAAGATGAAAACAAGGGTTACGAAAACTCTCCTATGATATGGGTTCCCTTTGAAAGTCTTGTTTTTTATCTTGAAAAAGGTTTTAAGGAAAAATTGAACTCATGAAGCTCCCTTTGAACATGGAGTTAAGCTGATTCGATGTTAACCCCACGTTGTGAGGAATTTCACTTGTTCTAGGGTTTTAATAAAAGTTTTATAAAAATCAGTTTTAGCCTTTGGAAATGGATGTTTTAGCATCAAGCCCCACTTGGCACCTTCTCACAGAAGTTCGTTAATATGTTTAAAACACTTATATATAAGAAGTACCAGCGGCGTATCCACCATGCTTTGTCCATATTACTTCAGTTTCGTGAGGCAGTATCAGGTGTGCCGATATGTCTAGGATAGAATTGCGTTTACTCGACCCAATCGGTAGAAAGCCGGACCGAGCATAAGATAGGATCGAATAGATTAGTCCAGCGAGTTGATAAGCGAAAAGCGAATAGCGCGTCTTCGATTAGATTCCACATTAAACCCACATGGCACGTTTCCACGAAAGTTTGCTAACATAGCGAAACACCATGCTTAACCAGGTTAGTTTTGTCTCGTGGAGTGGTGTCATGTGTACTTAATGCCATACAGACTGCAGTGGCCACCAAGCGAGCGATAAGCGGTAGATTATACACGATAGGCGATCAGCGATTAGGTGATTAAACGAATAAACACAAAACACATGTGACGACGGCGATGATAAACGAATTGCAATAATTGGTAGTTGCGTTGCAAGCGATGGAGGTATGCGATTCGACTTACACGGTTCAGTTGCGATTCGATTTACACGGTTCAGTTTGATTGATTAACACCTCAGAATTTAGCTAGCATCAGACCCCACATGGCCTGTTTCCACGAAAGGCCGCTGATATAACTACAACACCTTGTTTTAACCATATGAGCTTCCTCTCGCGAGGCGAGGTCATGCGTTCTAACTTAGCACAATTATCACGGATAACGGTATAGCGATAGATTGATACACAGCAGGCGATAGAGATTCACATAATAAGCGATAGAGATTGCGGGATACACATAATAAATGATTGCCATTAGTCGAGTTTTGTTTCGAGTAAGCTTAACGTTACGTTTGCGACGCATCATGGTTATCGAGGAGGGTAGAATAGGTCCTCACCCGACAATATCGTGAGCGATATTGTGTTTGATGAGATTCGTTGCAACAGACTTACGATCAGTCTTGCGTCGATGCAATTGTCCTGCGAGGTAGACTCCCCAGAGTCCATCGATGAGGCGATTGCATTGCGTTTGCAGACTTACGACAAGTCTTGCGATGATGCAATTTCATTTGTTACGCCTTGCGATTGAGTGTAGTGTGTTGAAAATAATCACAATAGTATAATAGGTCTAATAACGTTCAACTCCACGTGGCACATTCTTCACGGAACTTCGGTAGTATGATAGGGCATGCCTCGCCCGACCCCTACTACTTTCATCCCGTGTTTTGGTGTCACCTTTTGTCAAACGCTATGGCACTTTAGAATTTACTACGATCACCGTGCACTGACCCAAATAATCCCGTGTGCACCCGTGATTATTTGTTCCTTGCACGTTTATCGTACCTCGTTCTAAGAGTGTAGTGAGGGTAAAACACATTATTTCGTGATATAGTATATAGTATGTGCGTGTTTCTAGTCTAAGTGCGACGATTAGAGAGTGAAAGAGAATACGAGGGAAACATCAAGTAATAGAGTAGGTTCAAAGCTCAGAAATAAACGTCGAAAATCGTATCATTACAACTTTATCCTACGCTTGCTAGGTACTTGATACTGAAGGCTTTTGCTGGAGCTGTTGTTGTTGTACTCAAGTTCACGGTTCGATGCGGCAGTTGCGGGTGAAGTGACCGTAACGGTTGCAGTTGTTGCAATAGCGACAGTCAGCCCCATCTGGATGATGATAGGTACACGAGTAACACTGAGGATGAGCTCCAGTGTAGGCTCGTTTTGGAAACGTCGGAACTGTTCAAAGAGGTTCCGGTTGCAGCAGTTTGGTTGTTGATGAGCTCGGGCTTGAAGTCTTTCGCTTGCGGCTGGGTTTGTCGGTGTCTTGCGAGGAAGTGTCTTCGTTGGAGGATTCGTCTAAAGACTCACTTGCAGAGTCTTTGACTGATTTGTCGGAAGATTCGTAGGAAGATTTGTCCGAGGAATCGTTAGCAGACCCGTCAGAAGAATCGTTAGCTGATTCATTAGAAGAATCTCCAGTAGGTTTGTCAGAAGATTCGTCAGTAGATTCATCAGAAGATTCGTCAGTAGATTCATCAGAAGATTCGTCAACATGTTCGCCTGAAGGATTACTGGCGATTGCTTGATGAGCTTGCTTGACAGGATTCTTTGAGAATAATCCTTCCATGAGTCGTTTGTTGTTGATTTCTGCGGCTAAGCGGTAGGTTTCTTCGATGGTAGCAGGCCTTGCAGCTTCGACAAAATCCCCCACACACTCAGGCAAGCCACGAATGTACTTCGCGATGGCCTTCCCCGGGGTGTTGACTTGACTTGGGCAGATTATGCTAAGCTGTTTGAACCTTGCGGTGTAGCCAGCATTGTCACCTTCGGTTTGCTTGATTTCCCAAAACTCGTTCTCTAGTTTCTGGATTTCATGAGGAGGACAGTACTCTTTCTCCATGAGCTCTTTCAGCTCATTCCAAGAGAGAGCGTAAGCTGCGGAGATCCCACGTTTGTTACGTTCGGCGGTCCACCAGTCGAGTGCTCGCGATTGAAATACTCCGGTGGCGCAAGTAGTACGGAGACTATCGGGACACCCACTTTGACGAAGGGTAACTTCGATAGAATCGAACCAATGGAGTAGTTGAGTTGCACCTCCTTCACCCGTGAACTCCATCGGGTCACAGGCTTTGAAGTGCTTGTAGAGAAAAGCAGATTGCGGCTCTCCCGTCTTAACGTCTTCCGAAGCTCGAGAATGGCTGAGAGTGTGCACTTGAGCGGCAATTCGAGGACTAAGCTTACTCACTTCCTTAATCACAAGTGAAGCAATCCTCTTCCCGGCGCTTCGTTTGGCTTTCCTCTTAGCTACTCGTCTCGAGGTAGAGTTGTTGGAAGGCATCTAGACAGGAAGAGACTTGGAGTGAGATTCGATCATAATGATTTTTGAGTTTTGCGTTGCGATGGAGCGCGTTCAAAACTTGGTGCGATAGTATAGTAGTAATACGAATCACATAGGAGCCACATAGGAAACACGAAATTCCTAAGTTCTCACACAATGACTTGTTTGTTTATACGTATATATATATGTATTTATTTAGAGGTAATTTGTAATCTTGCACATACAGGTCGACTTAGAATAAGCGAGGTCGCGTTTGAAGTGAGAAAACGAGAGCGAATGCGATAGATTATGCATTAGTTTTGTTGCGAACATTCGGATTTCGTTTTAGATTACGATGGCTGTGCGAATTGTGTGTTTATAAAGTAGGGAGTGAAAGTCGTTACATCGAGAAATCGATAAAGCGTAAAGTTTCAAACGTAGATAAGTTACAATCATTGTAAAATTGGCGGGTCGTATGATAGAGTGCCTTGGGTGTTTTAGGCATGGACTACCCAAGGTAACCCAACTATATCTAACAAGTTCGAGCATGCGCGTTGACCCGGAGGACTTCATGCTTCCACTGGGATGCAGCTCATGGCATTCGTCTTCCTAGTCATCGCGTGGCTCGAGTTATCGTGATAGTCGAGTCCTTGGTGAGAGCTTTTTGAAAACCAGTTATAGAGAATGGGACGACTTATTAAGGTACGGGTTTCACCCCTGGCTTAACAGTTTCGTTCCTATTTGTGGCTATGCTCTTCGAATAAATTCGTGAGTTCCACTAGATTTAGAAATGGAGACTTTTGTCGAGATGTGGATGTCACTCCTAACTCGATGGAGAGTTCTCGTGCTAGAAAAATGCGCTGAGTGAGCAATCCTATCGAGAGTTCTTGGTTTTCACACCTGATCTCGACTGGATCGTTCGGTTTCGTTATGCGAGTATTTTCGAAAACGTGTGTATTGTGTCGGCCTTAGGAAAGGCTAAGTAGTATTTCAGCCTTAGGAAAGGCTTCTTCGCGTGAAGTTGTAGTATGCGGGGTTCACACAAAGTTGTATCTTTTAGCAATTTCAATCGAGAGTATCAAGTAAGCCCAATACAAACCCCACTGGGCTTGTACGAGTCGGCCTGTTGGTACTTAGACTATAGACTAGGTCAATTTCTAAGACGTCGACCCAGACTAGGTCGAGTCTGGCCTAATTCCCTATAGTTATGGCTCTGATACCAATCTGTCACACCCCAACCGATGGCGGAATCATCGGGGCGCGGCACTAGGCGAATCAGATTGCTCAAGAGAATCCATAACAACTATTTTGCAATAATATTTAATACATTCGTTATCCCATACTAACAAATAATACAATCACATAAGTTATCACAGATTTCTTGTCCTCTTGAACAAATCAAATCCGACAACCTAGATTTTAGTTGAGTTTCTAGACTCCCTAGCTTGATTTGATATAGTCTGCGATCTAACCTGCAACATACGTTAAAATATTTGTCAATACAAAAATATTGGCGAGTATACAGGTTTGATAAGTATAGCGTAATAGATTAAAAGCGCTGCGAATTTCCACATGCATAAACGTAATACACGACATATATACTCACAAAACTGATACTACCAACTAAGTCCTCGATGCTCGAATGTACGATGGCATAACTAGACCCCGTCGGGCGCAATAGTACTATACTAGTCGTGGTGGGACGTCGCGAGTATAAGCCCTATCACATATGCAACTAGTATCACGTATATCTATGCATAACAGTTATTCGCAAGTGATAATTCGATTGATTGAATATTTCGCTTGATAACTTCGATTTGTTAGAAACGTATGTTACACCCAAAATTCGATTAAAAAGGGGTTCAAGTATACTCACATCGCGTATATAGCGGGATTACAACTTGATTGAGTCGGTTGCGAGTATGTCTGTAATGAGCCTTGAAGAAATAGAGTAAACGATGTACGGTTAAGCGAGATTACCTTGAAAAGTTACTCATTTGGTTGAATGGTTCTCATCCGTGCGGATTGACAAGTTATCCGTCCGGATGACAAGTCATCCGTGCGGATGGTGGTGCGTACGTGCGGACAGTCGTACGTGCGGACAGTCGTGCGTGCGGATCAGCATGTTGTCCGTGCGGACAGTCGTACGTGCGGGTCAGCATATTGTCCGTGCGGACAGTCGTACGTGCGGATCAGCCTGTTGTCCATGCGGATTGCTATGTCTTCCGTCCGGATGACATGTATCCGTGCGGATTACATGTTACCCGTGCGGATGACATATATCCGTGCGGATTACATGTTACCCGTGCGGACTTCATGTCATCCGTGCGGACTACATGTGATCCGTGAGGACTACATGTGATCCGTGCGAACAATACGCGTTCGTTTCGCATTTTGAACACTGTTTCCGAGTGTTTAACGGAAGGAAAACGTTCGTTTTTACTAGGGTAGTGTAATCTCGCACTAACACTTGAAGTTTCCATCAATTCCGACTCGTTCTAACGGCCGGGAATCACCCCGTTCCATCAGATCTGGCCGTTCGTGATGGTTCTTCATGGTTAACTCGAAATCGCACAGATTTAGGTGAGATTTGTCTTTAAAACATGTGGAAATCACCCGGATCTGAGTCGTTTATAGTGAAATGAGACCCCAACTTGAAGTTCATAAGAACTCTTGGTGACATCACCTCAAAACGCCTCAAATCCGCAGATTTCACGGTTAGAATTTGAGTTTTGAAAGATAGAATGATGTAGAATCGAGTGTAGATTGTAGAAGTACAAGTTTTAGGTTGAAATCTTACCGGAATCGCGAGGAAATCGAGAGAAAAGGGTCTTGGAGCGTGTTTGGTTGAATAGGAGCTGTCACATCACTGTTCAAGTGATGTGACATGGTATTTATAGGCAACAGAGGAGAGGAAAAAGGTTTTGGCCCGGATAGCCCATCCGTGCGGATGGCCCATCCGTGCGGATGGCCCATGCGTGCAGATGGCCATCCGTGCGCATGCCCATCCGTCCGGATGGTCCATCCGTCCGGATAGCTATCCTGACGCGTTGGACTTCTCCGTTTTTGATCGTTTTGATAGTTTTCGGAGCGCGTACTTTTCATAATTAATTTATATTATCATTATATTGTTATTATTATGTATATATATCACTAGGGGTCGTATTTACGTATCCATAATCCAATGTTTCGATAATTAACAATCGGTTTCTGATTCGAGTATGCGATTATTAGCGACGTTTCACGGCCATCAATGAGGGTAGCATAGGTCCTTTCTTGATGTCATCGTGAACGTTATTTCGTGTAGTGCCACAAAGACTGACGGGGTACCATTTACTCGTATTGTCATCATCGTCATGTCGACTGGAGTTACAGCACTCACCCGAGGGTCCCTGTTAGCGTAAATTGTTTACGTTCGACACATCACAGCCACTGAGGAGGGTAGAATAGGTCCTCACTCAATGCCTCCGTGAGTGTTAGTGTGATAATAGCGTAGTATAGTGATATTGTATTTCGAAAATATGCGATTATCCTTCGAATAGCGATATATACGATATAGTTACATTATGATCCGAATCTCTGGTGCTAGGCGTAACGAGTATAACGAGTAGTAACAACGCACAAAAGTGCGGGTTGTTACATGTGCTAACCTTATGATAACACGCGTTTCAACGTATCCGGTTGAACTCGACGTAACATATAGCTGCATTGCGATCGGATAATTCCATCCATTTTCAACGTTATCTCAGGGGCATTGATGTGGTGGTGATGGCTAATCCCCAGGTAAAATGCTTGAGGCCTAACAACTTTTCTTTCTTATGCCCATGGGTTGCATCACGCCGGTCCCCATTAGGTAACGACCCAATGGTGTGATCCGATAACACATGAGCCCCAATGGCGTGATCTGATAACACGTATATAGCCTAACATGAGGCCTAGCAATGAATCATGAATGTAGCGTTGGTGAGGGTTCTCGTATCACCTATAATGTTATATAGGTAATAAAATAATTATTACAAAAAAAAATAGAAGTAAATTAATATCATTTATGAGGCAATAAAAACACTTATTGATGTTTTCGTGTAAGTTAATATCACTTATGAAGCAATAAAAACACTTATTGATGTTTTCGTGCAAGTAAAAATCACCAATCTCTGTCCATATCACCTGTATATAAGGGTAAATATTTAAGCACCAGTATATAAGGGTAAATATTTAAGCATAAAACGTTTTAAATTTTTTTTAATGGCAGATTTGACAAAATGTATTAATTAAATCGTACAAAACATGAAATTCATAACATTATCTTTTTTGGGTTTTGTTCTGTTAAGAGAAAACTGAAGTTCTATAAAAATTAAACAGATAAATGAAAAAGAATAGTTTTTTGTATAATTGTAAGTACAATTATACATTTTGTCAGGATGGGAATGAGCTTAATATGATGCAATGTGAGCATATAATTAAATGATTCAAAGATGACTAAACAAATGTTCACTGTAGACTTCCCGCTTCTAATTAACACTAATAGGCTGGGGAAGTACTATGATATGGAAATTTAGGCACAGACTGGACTGCACAGTTATCTCATTTTTATAGACATCAAATTTGCTTTTGAATAGAAGTAGAGAAAAATAAGTAAAAAACCGTGTATTTACACATTATTATTTATATTTAGAAACAACAGACATTTACTTTTCTTTTATACTGCCTCATTTGGGATTAGTGTCGTGTTTCTTACTCCTGGGATATACATCGCTTTTTAGTACCTACATATATATGAAACCAACATGAGCACCAGATAGAGAGCGCTGTACATATATATGGCTCAACCTTTAACGGTTTTGCATACGTATGTGAAGGATTAGTTAACAACTAAAATACAAAACAATGACAAAATATATTAATGAAAGAACGCATACCAATCTTTATTTGTCCTTATATCATCTCGTTTCTTATCCCCAATCTTCAAAGAGCACAAAACTTTAACTCTCGTTGGAAAATAAAAAGAATAAGAGGAAGTATAACTCACACAATTAGAATAAAGAATAATAAATTTGTAATAGGACATACTCACCTCCGCCTGCAAAGAAAGGGAGGCTTCTTCAACTGATTATGTATCTTTTATCACCTAAGAATGATGCAGCCCTCGTGTAGTAAGTTTGAGAATAAGGTGATCTAAGCATAGTAATATCTAACATAATCAGTATATTTTATAGGAATCTATATAGCATCAAGAAACCCAAATGGACCTCAAATTCAAATGTAAATCTGAAATGAGCATTAAAGCGAACACCTGGTGTGCAGAGCTTCAATTTCTCTGTAGAACATCAATTTGTGTTTACTCTTCATTTAATTTGAGGGCAAATTTAAATTACAACATGGTAACAACGAAAGACTAAATAATATGGAAATTAAAGTCAATAAAGTTCAAGCAACAATGAAGATTCACCCAAACTCATTTTCCAATACAACGATGAAGAAACCTACATTATTACAATTACAAACCTTGGAAAAGCAAAAACCATACGAATTCGTCAATAAAGCTACAATCTAATCTGTGATTAAACAATCATAGCATAGAAGACAACATACCCAATCGCTGATGTAAATCTGGATGCTGCTATCGTCCACCGTTAGCTGATATTTGGTTCGCCGGAGATCATGGTTGTAAAAACGGAACCCATCGGAGCCGCCGCATCCGCCTCCAGAAACGATGGCGTCGCCATCGTCGCCGTCTGCCTTGACGGTGAACCACTGTGGAGGTCCGCCTTCGTATTTTGCCTTTTTATGGATTGAGAATGAGTTCGTATGCAGTTTGATTTCGTCAATCTTGTATTCTGGAATTCCGATTGTTGTAATCAAGCAAAAACATGGAAGAAACCCCTTTAAGATCATAGAGCAAGCATGGAGACAAACAACCTGAGAACACACCTGGTAGTGGTAGCATTTGAGAGGAAAAATTGAAGAGGGGTCGGTGGCCGAAGCCACCGACTTTGTAATTTAAGATATAGTATAATAGGGTGAGTATTTAGCAACCTCACTCACATTTAGTCTATTTTTTTTCATTAGGTGTAATTGTAATATTTTCATTGAATTTAGATTAAATCTAAAGAAATTCTAAATATTTTTATTTGTTAAACCGCGTGTATACGCGGGCTATAACCTAGTTGTGGTATATATGACTTGAGTGACAGAAAAGAAAATGTATAGTTTTAGATAAAAGAGTAAATTCTTTAATTAGTACTTAAGTCATTAACTAGAGTCATCCTTAAGCCTTTTGACACATAATTTCAGTTAAAAAAAAGCCTAATCATATTTTCTAGTGTCACTATAAGGCTCAAAGTTCCCTCAAATTTGGTTTAAAAAGTTAACTAGAGATGGGGTTGAGATCCTGTACAAACAGTGCTAACTGTAAGAACCGTAAGAACAGATCTGAACCATTGATAGTTTAAATCAAGGGTTATGGTTGATTATAAATAAAACCCTTATAATTAAAAATTAGTACTAACAAGTTAGGGGTAATTATGTAAAATTGCTAGTCATTTAACATTTTCAATTAAATACAAATTCCATCAAGGTTTTTTAAACTAAAATAACTTTTATATACTTCATTATTTTTTTTTAAATATACCATAAAATCAAGTATTTTTTATCTTTAATATGAGTACCATATTGCTATACTTTTTTTATTAATAAAAGTAACTTTTAAAAAAGTTACCAAAAGTTGTTTTATAATCGTGCTGATAATGTGCTGATTATGTGTTAATTACAATATAATTGCCCATCGAGATATTTCATAAAATTTGTTAAATATTCTTCTCATAAGATTTTATCCTACTTGAAGGTGATTTGAATCAGCACTTTGAAAACTAACCAACACGTGTATTAACAATACTTTAAAAACATACCAGCACATATACTAACAACACTTTAAAAACATATCAGCACATGTGCTAACAGAACTTTAGAAACATACCAGCACATGTGTAAACAACACATTAAAAACATACTGAAAAAAAATAAGTAGCACATGTTTTAGCAGCACTTGAAAAACAAGCACAACAGGGAATTAAATTTGTTTTTGCTGCACTTGAAAAACAAGCAAAACAGGAAACTAAATTTATGTAAATACACATGCTAACTTGTGACAACCGGTAATTTACGCCCTTAATTACGTGATTGACAGGTGATTACGCAATATTAAATAGTGTTTACGACGCTAATTAACTTAATTAGGCCCTTTGAGTGCCTCGGGACGTTTGTTCAGCTACACGGTGCGCGTGTGGTGATTTACAGAGAATCTGCTGACTATTACGCGACAACGGACTGATACCGTATGAAATACTGATGACGCCGAAAAATATGGATGTTACACGAATATTTTATGCTTATGGAGTATGGGTCGCGATATCGGGTCTCGTAGGAATTACGGGCCACTCACACGTGAAATGGGCTTGTGGGCCCTGGGCCCAAGCCCAAAACCCACAAGCCTAAACTTGCACATAATATAGTAGATCGTCCCTTAAAATCTTATCAAAATCTTATTAAGATTTACGAAAATCTAAACAAGATTCTCATAATCTTGCAAAATCTTTACAAAAGATCTTGATTCAAAGGGTAGAAGATGCGACCTGAATGTAATACAAATACACACAAAACCCTTAATCCTTAAATCTCTATATAAAGGGCTTTCTCTTTGTCTGCATATTCACACACAAACATAAAATTAATATGCACAGATCAGTTCCTCATCTTCACACTAACATGACCACAACCCTTAACCATCTACTATCTCTCCTGGTTTCCTTTCCCCCCCTCAAAACACAAAACAACACAAAGCCAAACACCCCTCTCGTGCCCTCCTCCCTCTCGATTACACACAACAGACACATACACCCAACCCTTGTTCTTCTCCTTCTCCGGTGACCGGAGATAAGCCGACTGGCGACAGCACCGGGCCGGCGACGGCGGCCGGTGGTCCTCTCCGAAGGGCGAGACACCCCCCCCCCTTTTTCTCACTTCTGCTTATCGGCAGCCACCACCAGATGGTGGTGGCGTGTGGTTGTGCGACGGCGCTACAGAGAAGGACGAGAGAGAGAGAGAGAGCCGAGCAGAGAGGAAGAACCGGCGGTCGGTACCAATGACCGCCGGACCTTGCCTTTATCCGGTAAGTTCACCGGTTTCGGGCTCAACCTGGTTCCGTTTTGGGGATTCAAGCAGCAGAGAACGAGATGGAGAATCGGACCACCGGTCAGTTTGGTTATCCGGCGGTCCTCGACATTATCCGATGGGTTTCACGGTAGGTGGTTCAAGGTTCGGTTTTGAGACAGCCTTGTTCAGGTTTGATTTTGGTTTCGGTCAGATTCGAGTTTTATGCGGTTGTTTCGGCTGAGTTTTGGTCAAAGGATGGTTCAACTCGGTTTGACTCGGTCAAACCGAGTCAACTCAGTCAACTCGGGCCAGACCTGGTGAGGTTCGGGTTCAGCTCAGTTCGAGTCCAAAACCGGTCAGCAAGTCTTCGTGTTCGGGTCAAACCCGGTTGACTCGGTCAACACTCGAGTCAACTCGGGTCAACAGAAGGGTCAACACAGTCAAACCAGTCAACAACAGTCAACTGGTCAGCCGTGGTTCTGGTCAGGTTGTTTCAATCTCGGAGTATGCAGCTTGGTTCAGTTCGAGCGGTTCGGTTTCGGGTCTCGGTCAACTTTTCCGTGTTTCGACATGAAGATTGGTAAATAATTAACATCAAGATTAATATTTACGTTTTAACATAGTTTTTATGGATTACGTGAAATACGAGCTCTCGAACCGAACAAATTAGTGAACTTTAGTTAAAAACTTACTTGGATTATTTATTATCATTGTTTATACAAATTGATTATACAAAACTGTTGTTGAATCTTGATTGAATTTTGTTAAAATAACGACAACTTGTGTTGTCGGGGCGTCCAAAAACAGAGGAAATTCTGCCCGTTTTTCGAGAAAATCCGTAAAACGAAACACGTTTTTAATATAAAGACACTTTATATACAAGTGTATAATATTTTCGACGACACTTTACAAACATACGAAAACAACGATTCTTTTATAAAATAGATATAACTTATCTATTTATTTCAAACGTCGTACAACGTGGATTTGTTTTTAAAAATAAATATAGTTTTATATTTATTTCAAACTTCGAACTACTCGATGATTCTATCGCAAAATAAATATAATATTTTGTATTTATTACGAACGCCGAAACGGCATATACATATATTTTGGCAAAAATATACAAGACGCAATATATATAATACAAGTTTATTATATAATACTTTCATACGAATATTCCTACATACTCAAACGACTTCTCGCGGCAATTTAACTTAGTCATTTTCATTAAGTTAACTATTTACCGCCAAATCGTTCGATCAACGATTCGGTAGAGCTCGGTAACACGTAGATTAGTTACCACATTATTCGAAACTTATTAGATATTCCGTGTTAGGAATATTGTAGAATGCACGATAGCGAGTCACGTCCTGGAAACGAGATCGCGAAGTCGTATTTAGCTAGCTTTGCACAGGAATATTCAGGTGAGTTCATAACCCCACCTTTTTACGATTTTGCATTTTCTAAATGTTTTCGGGGTGGAAAGACATGCACTTTTTGCAAAGCATACAAGAATTACATATTTATAAACCATTTTACAAGCAAGATTTATCTGACACAAATGGTTTACGAAAAGCTTATGTTTTATACCGATTTTTCAAACAAGCGTTTACACACGAATTCTAGTTTTCTAAACTACGAGAAAATACAAGAGTATACAAACACATGAGAATTGATACTTGACATAAAGAATACAAGAACTGAAAATTGATACTTGATATGATGGATACAAGAATGATACGAGAAATCGTGTCACGAATAGGGTACCATAAGCACCATTAATCGTGTACATACTTAGACCGCAGAACAAAAGGTTAGATCTAATGGGTTCCGGGCAGCCCCACTCTTGGCCACTCTTTTACCAAGCAGTGTTTTTGTGTCTCGGTCGTGAATCGACTACAGAAAAATGCCTATGGTTTGGTGACTTCCTATGTCGCGTCACATGTTAATGGCCTTGCAACCCATTAACAACAAGATACATACAGAATACTTGATTTATATAAGAAAACATGATACATACAAGAATACGTGATTTGTACAAGAATACATGATACATACAGAAATACTTGAATTATACAAGATACATACCATGTTTTCGTACAAAGTTTCTGTATAACTTGACAAGAAAATGATTTTAAATTCGTTTTCTCAACAATACATCAAAAACCGGTTATTCAAAAAGATTTATTTCAAATCTTTTACAAACAAACTATGAACTCGCTCAACTTTATGTTGATTTTTCGCATGTTTCTTTCTCAGGTTGCATTTCTAAGACAAGGGACGGTTGGAATAGGATAACCATGAAGAGTCGAGTACTTAGTGGGCGTTCAATTTCTAAAAGACTTAGATTATTTGCTTCCGCTGTGCAATGAAGATACCAGTCCAGTCACGCCAATGCTCTGATAATTTCGGGGTGTGACAGATTGGTATCAGAGCTATAGGTTACAGCGAATAGGGTTTTCTGAAGAAATACCTAGGCTCTAACCTCACTTTCCCCTGGGAACGTAGATTATTAAAACGTCGAATACATACAGAACGCATAGTACTCGAATATGGTCTCCAACCGTTGCCGAAAAACAAACAGTCAAAAATTTTGTTTCCAAACATACGCTAAAGTGGTGTTTTACCCACGATACACAAAACAGTCGCATACAATACACGAAATTCTGAGAGTTTAGGAAACATGCATATAAGACCTTCGGAAACTTATTTTGAAGTTCATTAAAGGTCATCACGTAGGTACTGCAAATATTAATTCGGGCACACACAATTATACATATTGTCTATGATGTTTTAAGTTCCCGAGCAGGCAGCCTACGCATAACGAAACGCTAGTGCACGAGAATACATAGAACTCAAATTTTACGTCAACAGATGTCGGAGTGCATCACATTCTACGCAAAACGAAACGCTAGCGCACAGGCATACGTGAGACTTAAGCTATACATCAACGGAGGTTGAAGTACGTCACATGCGACTATCAATCAGGAAGCGGCAGTGGGCACGCGGTCCTGCAAACGACACGAGTCATGCTAAGGAAAAGACGCAAGTCACCGTATTCCCCCTAGTTCAGTTAACGACGAGTACGTTATATTCGACATTCTAGGGTAATGTCACCTAACAAACGGTTATCACATGCAACCCCAGGTAAAGTCCTTAAATTTCTTTTATTGAAATTTCGACTTTCACATTTACTGAGTAGATTTTCGTATCTCTACTCCTCATAATGGTCATTGTGTCACGATCATTTCTTTCAGTATAGCGAATATTCATTTGCTTCATTTCTTGAAAATTCATATGTTACACATGCATCGTTTGTTACGCATGTGGCTTTGTTTCGAATAAAGCGTTTCATTAAAGTTCAAATATTATTTCGCTTGTGACTCAAATGACCCGCATTATTGAAATTGTTGGCTTCTTTGTTCTCAAGTCAACACGTTTTCTTAAGAATTCTTTTCTTTTTCAAGATACATGGCATTTCTTTGTGGCCATGCCGAAAGTTTTCTTGTCAATACATGTAATTATTGTCGGCTTGCGCCGAAAATCAAATTCAATTGTTTGAACTTTTTCATTACACATATTCAATTCAAGACATCATATGATGTATTGGAAACATCATATTCGAATTCGTTTTAACAAGCGTTTCATTGTTCTGAGTCGTAGTAGATTTGTTTGGCCTACGACTCCATTAAGTCGTTTGTTGATTCCAACACCTTGTGGTGTCAGTATAAACTTGTAGCTTGGGCTAATTACGATTGAGCATTCGATGCAAAACACAGGTGATACTTGTTCAATCACCGCTATTATTGAATTGTTTCATTCACTACGACACCTTGTGGCGTCGGTAGAACTTGCAGCTTAGTCTGATCATGATCGAGCGTTTCATGCAAACTAGTACATTTGAGCTTGTTGAAATCTGAATTCATTTATTGGATGCGATCATTTCTAGAAATCATTTGCATATTGCGATACGTCCTTGAATTCACATCATTCGAATAAGTCTTGATTCGATTTCATGATCGTTCACTTTGGTACTATTCATATTTTCTACGCATAACGTAACTCAAAGGAGTTGACGTAGTCTAAATTTCGAGGACGAAATTTTATTAACAGGGGGAGAATGTGACAACCGGTAATTTACGCCCTTAATTACGTGATTGACAGGTGATTACGCAATAATAAATAGTGTTTACGACGCTAATTAACTTAATTAGGCCCTTGGAGTGCCTCGGGACGTTTGTTCAGCTACACGGTGCGCGTGTGGTGATTTACAGAGAATCTGCTGACTATTACGCGACAACGGACTGATACCGTATGAAATACTGATGACGCCGAAAAATATGGATGTTACACGAATATTTTATGCTTATGGAGTATGGGTCGCGATATCGGGTCTCGTAGGAATTACGGGCCACTCACACGTGAAATGGGCTTGTGGGCCCTGGGCCCAAGCCCAAAACCCACAAGCCTAAACTTGCACATAATATAGTAGATCGTCCCTTAAAATCTTATCAAAATCTTATTAAGATTTACGAAAATCTAAACAAGATTCTCATAATCTTGCAAAATCTTTACAAAAGATCTTGATTCAAAGGGTAGAAGATGCGACCTGAATGTAATACAAATACACACAAAACCCTTAATCCTTAAATCTCTATATAAAGGGCTTTCTCTTTGTCTGCATATTCACACACAAACATAAAATTAATATGCACAGATCAGTTCCTCATCTTCACACTAACATGACCACAACCCTTAACCATCTACTATCTCTCCTGGTTTCCTTTCCCCCCCTCAAAACACAAAACAACACAAAGCCAAACACCCCTCTCGTGCCCTCCTCCCTCTCGATTACACACAACAGACACATACACCCAACCCTTGTTCTTCTCCTTCTCCGGTGACCGGAGATAAGCCGACTGGCGACAGCACCGGGCCGGCGACGGCGGCCGGTGGTCCTCTCCGAAGGGCGAGACACCCCCCCCCCCTTTTTCTCACTTCTGCTTATCGGCAGCCACCACCAGATGGTGGTGGCGTGTGGTTGTGCGACGGCGCTACAGAGAAGGACGAGAGAGAGAGAGAGAGCCGAGCAGAGAGGAAGAACCGGCGGTCGGTACCAATGACCGCCGGACCTTGCCTTTATCCGGTAAGTTCACCGGTTTCGGGCTCAACCTGGTTCCGTTTTGGGGATTCAAGCAGCAGAGAACGAGATGGAGAATCGGACCACCGGTCAGTTTAGTTATCCGGCGGTCCTCGACATTATCCGATGGGTTTCACGGTAGGTGGTTCAAGGTTCGGTTTTGAGACAGCCTTGTTCAGGTTTGATTTTGGTTTCGGTCAGATTCGAGTTTTATGCGGTTGTTTCGGCTGAGTTTTGGTCAAAGGATGGTTCAACTCGGTTTGACTCGGTCAAACCGAGTCAACTCAGTCAACTCGGGCCAGACCTGGTGAGGTTCGGGTTCAGCTCAGTTCGAGTCCAAAACCGGTCAGCAAGTCTTCGTGTTCGGGTCAAACCCGGTTGACTCGGTCAACACTCGAGTCAACTCGGGTCAACAGAAGGGTCAACAACAGTCAACTGGTCAGCCGTGGTTCTGGTCAGGTTGTTTCAATCTCGGAGTATGCAGCTTGGTTCAGTTCGAGCGGTTCGGTTTCGGGTCTCGGTCAACTTTTCCGTGTTTCGACATGAAGATTGGTAAATAATTAACATCAAGATTAATATTTACGTTTTAACATAGTTTTTATGGATTACGTGAAATACGAGCTCTCGAACCGAACAAATTAGTGAACTTTAGTTAAAAACTTACTTGGATTATTTATTATCATTGTTTATACAAATTGATTATACAAAACTGTTGTTGAATCTTGATTGAATTTTGTTAAAATAACGACAACTTGTGTTGTCGGGGCGTCCAAAAACAGAGGAAATTCTGCCCGTTTTTCGAGAAAATCCGTAAAACGAAACACGTTTTTAATATAAAGACACTTTATATACAAGTGTATAATATTTTCGACGACACTTTACAAACATACGAAAACAACGATTCTTTTATAAAATAGATATAACTTATCTATTTATTTCAAACGTCGTACAACGTGGATTTGTTTTTAAAAATAAATATAGTTTTATATTTATTTCAAACTTCGAACTACTCGATGATTCTATCGCAAAATAAATATAATATTTTGTATTTATTACGAACGCCGAAACGGCATATACATATATTTTGGCAAAAATATACAAGACGCAATATATATAATACAAGTTTATTATATAATACTTTCATACGAATATTCCTACATACTCAAACGACTTCTCGCGGCAATTTAACTTAGTCATTTTCATTAAGTTAACTATTTACCGCCAAATCGTTCGATCAACGATTCGGTAGAGCTCGGTAACACGTAGATTAGTTACCACATTATTCGAAACTTATTAGATATTCCGTGTTAGGAATATTGTAGAATGCACGATAGCGAGTCACGTCCTGGAAACGACATCGCGAAGTCGTATTTAGCTAGCTTTGCACAGGAATATTCAGGTGAGTTCATAACCCCACCTTTTTACGATTTTGCATTTTCTAAATGTTTTCGGGGTGGAAAGACATGCACTTTTTTCAAAGCATACAAGAATTACATATTTATAAACCATTTTACAAGCAAGATTTATCTGACACAAATGGTTTACGAAAAGCTTATGTTTTATACCGGTTTTTCAAACAAGCGTTTACACACGAATTCTAGTTTTCTAAACTACGAGAAAATACAAGAGTATACAAACACATGAGAATTGATACTTGACATAAAGAATACAAGAACTGAAAATTGATACTTGATATGATGGATACAAGAATGATACGAGAAATCGTGTCACGAATAGGGTACCATAAGCACCATTAATCGTGTACATACTTAGACCGCAGAACAAAAGGTTAGATCTAATGGGTTCCGGGCAGCCCCACTCTTGGCCACTCTTTTACCAAGCAGTGTTTTTGTGTCTCAGTCGTGAATCGACTACAGAAAAATGCCTATGGTTTGGTGACTTCCTATGTCGCGTCACATGTTAATGGCCTTGCAACCCATTAACAACAAGATACATACAGAATACTTGATTTATATAAGAAAACATGATACATACAAGAATACGTGATTTGTACAAGAATACATGATACATACAGAAATACTTGAATTATACAAGATACATACCATGTTTTCGTACAAAGTTTCTGTATAACTTGACAAGAAAATGATTTTAAATTCGTTTTCTCAACAATACATCAAAAACCGGTTATTCAAAAAGATTTATTTCAAATCTTTTACAAACAAACTATGAACTCGCTCAACTTTATGTTGATTTTTCGCATGTTTCTTTCTCAGGTTGCATTTCTAAGACAAGGGACGGTTGGAATAGGAGAACCATGAAGAGTCGAGTACTTAGTGGGCGTTCAATTTCTAAAAGACTTAGATTATTTGCTTCCGCTGTGCAATGAAGATACCAGTCCAGTCACGCCAATGCTCTGATAATTTCGGGGTGTGACATAACTGCGTAATGGAAAATTAATTTCAAGTTTTTATTTTAGTTTATCTGTTTATTTCTTTATTTGAATTCTTGGTACTTATCTTTATTGACTTTTATCTTAGTTTAAAACAATCATATAGTTGTAATAATTTGTTACAAAGTGCTGATTAACAAATTGCCTGTTGTTGGCGGAGATTGTGCTGATTAACAAAGTGTTCATTAACAAAGTGCCTATTGTTGCGATTTGTGAAGATTGTGCTAATTTACAAAGTGGCTGTTGTTGGAAATTTTCAAATTTTGATTTGAAATAGTGCATGAATATAGGGGATAATTAAAATTTGGAATTAATTAAATTCAAAAAATAGAGTGATAAAGTCTAAAATACCCTTGTCTAGTTTTTTTAATGAAGGCACATGTCTAATAGTGGTTGGTTCTTATAGTTCTTACACATATTGAGGTTTGTATTTGATATCATCTCACTAGAGATGTCCCTAAAATCTTCATAATTCTATTTCATCCTTTTCTATTTGTTTTAGTAACAACAAAATTCAATTTAATTAAAGATAATGTAACTAGGTTGATTTTTACTTTATCAAAACAGCACAAATTAGATCCATTGCATGGTGTTTAGAATCTCATGATCTAAAACAACCTTGTCACTTTTATCAAACTTGAATAAACCTAATTTGTTCATTTTTTTTTAACTTAACAATAAACCTATAACGTTGGCTACACCACACCGGTTAAGCGTTGGGCATGACGTAACCCTTTTGGTGTGGGGATTGTGTCTGGCATGGGGGGTGACATGACGGGCCATGGTTGGCTAGTATTTAATGATCGTTTGGCTAGTCGTTCGCCAATAACTATTTAAAAAAATCTTTTAATTATGTCCTATATAAACCTTTCATTTTTTTACCATATTTACAATCAAAAATTTGAAAAAAACCACTGTCAAACTCCAATATATATATATATAGGGGTTCGCTAAAATGAAAACCACCTCCAGTTGTAAGAACCATGGGAACTACACCGTACAGGGCGAGTTGGACCAAAAAAAATTTTCATAAACGTAGATGCGTGTATTACAAACACATTTGTACAAAAAAATTCAAAAAAAAATGTCGTGTGTGTAGTTTTGTTTGTGTTTATGGGTACCGTAAAATTTAAACCAAATTTACTGTACCCGTAAACGCAAACTTGTGGTGCTCAAAACTACACACACGATATTTTTTTTTTTTGAATTTTTTTTTACAAATGTGTTTATAATACACGCATCTACGTTTATGAAAAAAAAATTGGTCCACCTCGCCCCGTACGGTGTAGTTCTCACGGTTCGTACAACTAGAGATGGTTTTCATTTTAGCGGCCCCCTATATATATATATATATATATATATATATATATATATATATATATATATAGGGGAGGGTTCATTGGGGAACACTAAAAAAGTGGGGAACAGGGGAACACTTTTAAAAATTATACTTAACATGTTAAAAAAAAAAAAATTTCTAATTTTTTTTCAGCGCTTTTTCTTATAAATACAAGTAGAAACATTTTTGATAAAAAAAATCAAAAACTAAAAATATAAAAAAAACAGTTATATCTTATAGAATTAACTTAACATGTTAAAAATAAATTTTTTTAGGAGAATCTAGTCGAGTAAAAAAAAAAATTCTAAAAAAAAATTTTTTTAGCCTTTTTTTAATTTTTTTATAATATTTTTAGTTTTTGATTTTTTTATTAAAAATGCTTCTACAAGTATATATAAGGAGAAGCGCCGAAAAAGATGTTTAAAAAATTAATTTTTAACATGCTAAGTTAAATTTTTAAGAGTGTTCCCCGGTTCCCCACTTTTTTAGTGTTCCCCAATGAACCTCACACTATATATATATATATATATATATATATATATAGGGGAATGCTCCACAAAAAACCCTTTAAATTTAGAAAACTTTGGAAACTCATCACAAGGCCTACAATTTGCCACGTGTCCCAGCCATCTCCATCTTACATTTTGCTTTTGAGGGTACATTTGTAAATTCATACCCAATTCAAAAAGATATTTGACCTTTTTTCTAATATGATCTGACATCATTTATTGCACAATTATAATCCCAATGTATCTTTTCTCTCTTAATTTCTCTATCATTTTCATTTACAATAAAGTCCTCCATTAAAGACCTGCATCTCTTCCTTGACCATATACTCCTTCATTTCTTCCTTTCTCCATGAATGTCCATGGAGATAAATCCACCAACGAACGAGTTAATGTCGTCGGGCCATCTGCTCCCCAACAGGTTCATTATCAGTGACGTCCATACTGACGATGAATTAAATGCTCATTGTCTTGCCGCCGAGGCTCCGCCGGAGACTCACGGAAACGAAGGCGTATCCGTCAAGTGTTGAAGAAATTGAAGCTAAGCTTCTGATGCAGATCTTCTTCGACAGGTTGTTGTTGTTGTTGTTGTCATATATGATTAATTCGTTTGATTATCATTATTTTGGTTATTGTTTTGTATGTGATTTGTTTGAAATAATTTGTTGAAATTGTAAGGTGTTAAGAGTTGTTAAATCTGTGAGTTTTTTTTTACACTTAATATATCAAAAATTATTCATAAAACCTGGTTGTTAATAGATTTTTGTGTAATGGCTGTTATAGAGATGAAACGTGATTTTTTTTTTGTTAAAATGGTTCTTAAAAGGGGTAAATGTTTATGTAATTTGCAGGTTTTTATTTTTGTGTTAAAAAGTTATGCTTGGTTTGCATATGAACTGATTTTTGGCTGTGTTGTGATGTTATTTGAGAAAAAGATTGCAATTTAGCTAAAAACTTGTGATGTTGTTTGAGAAAAAGATTTTCTGGCTATGAATGTGTTAATAGTTATGTCTGGTTAACGACTTAACGGTTATCTTATCTTTTTGTTATTAGGATGGTGATGGATACAAGGGAAACAAGATCCAATTATCGGGACCGTTGGTTTCGTCAAACGTGGATCAGATGCTTAAGGATCATGATCATGTTTATGTTACAGCACAACACAACTAACACGTGTTATAGTTTGAACTTCAGGACATGCATGTGTTACATGTGACATGAAACCCATACAACGTAACACGTGTTAGTGCTATGTATTTTTGTTTACTAGTAATATGTAATGTGAGACTCTTCTTGTTTTCTCTAGTACACGATGTTAAAACGGTCTAGACTTAACACATTTTCTGTTGGAGGCGCCCATATTTGTACCTCTACTGTTACAGTTACTATTGAAGTTTATGCATCCATTCTGGAAGTCTTAAGACATGTTATAATAGAGGCTTAACACACGATATATCAGGTTTACTCTGTTGTTATTAAGTTAGTATTGGAGTTTATTCATCCATTATGGAAGTCTTTACAAACGTTATAATAGATGCTTAACACACGTTATACATTTCAGTCACTTAACACATGTTACAGTATGTATATACACATCATGGTGTTTTGGAAACCAATAGCTTATACATGACACCATGTTAGGTTAAACCAAGATTATAACAGAGGGTTAACACACTTTATCCCAGGTATACGGTGTTACGATATTAACTTGTATGTTCCATATTAACTTGTTCACGTGTTACGATCAGTATATGCACATCATGATGTTTTGCAAACCACTTTCATATACATGAATACAAGTCGGGTTATAATGGATGCTTACATGTTATCATATGTATACAAGTGGGGTTACAACAAGATTACGATATTAACTAAGCTCCCCATTAAACTCATCGCCCCCGTCGACTGTTTTCACCCTTCTCACATGTTAAGCAATTACATGTTCCGAACAGACAAATTGTAACACATGTTAGATCAGTATATACACATCATGGTGTTTTGTAAACCACTAGCTTATACATGAATACATGTCAGGTTACAAAAAGATTATAACAGAGGCTTAACACATGTTATACATTCCAAAATGTGCAAAACAAATGACCCGTTTCATATTATATATTCCAAAATTACCGGTACATGTGTTACCATAAATGGCTCGTTTCATGTTACACGTTACATACTAACTTCTACATTTATTACTTGTACAAGTTTTACGCTCAGTATCCACATTATCGGATATTTTAAACATCAACAAAAATAAAATAGATATTACTTGTTTTTTTTAATTAACAAAAGGTTAACACACGTTATATATCATTCTAACAGGGGCTCAACACATGTTATACATGAACACATGTCAGGTTACATCATGGTGTTCTGTTACAGCATGAACCAGCAACACATGTTACAAATGAACGAAGACTTCTTTCCCAAAGGATGTGACTTATTCAATGTCCCCGCATTAACGTCGCCTTCATTCATCCAGCTTGTCAATTCAATATCTTTTATGGATCTGTTTCTGTAAATCAACACACGTTATATATCATTCTAACAGGTGCTTAACACATGTTATGGGACTGTCTCTGTAAATCAAGCAATCCAACAAAAAAACAATTATTGTTAAGATCAAAAGCCCAAAACAAGCAACCAAACCAACAAAAAAACCCGTTCAAAATCTCATCCTAAAGGTTTGGATTTATTTAAAATACATGAACATTAACCATTACTAGAACACGCATTAACTTCGCGTACATCCATCCAGCTTCTCAATTGAATATTTTTATGGGTTTGTTTATGTAAATCAACACACGTTATATAACATTGTAACAGGGGGCTTAACACATGTTATGGGCCTGAGTCTGTGAATCAAGCAACCAAACAAAAAAACACTTACTGTTCAGATAAAAAACCCAAACAAGCAACCCAAACTAACAAAAAAACAGCTACTGTTAAGATCAAAAGCCCCTAACAAGCAACCAAACCAACAAAAAAACCCGTTCAAAATCTCATCCTAAAGATTTTGATTTATTTAAAATATATTAACATTAACCATGGATACCCCATTAACCATTACTAAAACACTTTCAGCACACAAAAACATATCAACAACCATTTCAACAAAAAATCAAGTGTGAAATGATATTTCAAGAACACTTACCGGATCTATACCCGTCCGATGAACACGAAGAAGATCTTCAAACCTTCTTCACACACACACACACACACACACTCGTGCGTGTGTCTTTGTGATGAAGATTGTTGTTTCTCTATCTAAAACATCAACTTTCTCTCTCTAAAAACATTCATCTTGTCATCGCTCTTCTCACACACACACTCGTGCGTGTGTCTTTGTGATTTTTTCAGACCACATGATGCTGAAATTATCTTCAAATGAAGATCACCATTGAAGGATCACCATTGAAGATTATGAAGCTTTCTTCTTTTCACATGATGAAGAAGGAGGAGAGAGATAATAATTTATTAATAGATTTGACTAGAAGAAAGAGGAGAGAGATGATGACACAAGTGGGTTTTGTCATTTTTCAATGCCAAAAAGTGGGTTTTGTTCTACCGAAAATGCCCTTCCAGACTTTCAAATGTATATTATACTATTTCTTTTAATTATAAATCTTACCAAAATAATGAGAGCCATTGATCAAGTTAGATGAGAGATAATCAATGGCTCACATTGGGTTTGCATAGTTTTTTAAAAAAGATGGGGTTTCTTGTATAGCCAAGCCCTATATATATAATAGATTCTTCAAGTTCAAGCGATTCGTTGATTAATTTGTTTTGTCATCCTCATCCGACAATGGGGCGAAATTATTATTATCAGCAATGTCAATGGTGGTG
This sequence comes from Helianthus tuberosus, assembly GCA_030545235.1. Taxonomy (NCBI): domain Eukaryota; kingdom Viridiplantae; phylum Streptophyta; class Magnoliopsida; order Asterales; family Asteraceae; genus Helianthus; species Helianthus tuberosus. Next base: position 128,499,053 of record CM060437.1, read on the forward strand.
AAAGCTATTGTTGAAGATGTAGATGAAGATGATTGATAATTTTTTTGTGATGTAATGTATTTTTTTTATTATAGTTATTAAATATGTTTTTAAAATTAGGGTAAATTACTTTTTGAGTCCCTATGTTTTATGGGTTTTAACTAGTTGAGTCCAAAAGCAAAAAGTTTAACGACCTGAGTCCCTATAAGCATTTTCCTTAACCATTTGAGTCCAAATTCCTAACACCATCCATATTTTCTGTTAGTTTTCTATTAAAAGACTAAAATGCCCATGTATCTTCTTCTTTACCCTTATAAAAACCTAAAAGTTCTACATCTGTGATTAGTTTTTGCAATGAATCTGCGTTGGTGTAGTTCCTTTCAGTCAGTGCTTCAATACGCTATACGTTCAACCGCAGCCATTTGTACCTCTTGGGGAACACGCGATGACTCCCGGGCATCCAAGGTACTAACATAGACTGTTACAGTATCCCCATCTGCTACTGCCTTTGCATCCACCTATTTCGAATCAAACGCATTCACATTAGTAACGGTAGTAACAATTCGAGCTTGTACAAATTGTGAGCTTTGAGTGTAGCAGAAACTGTTCTTACCGGAAGCGTGTGCAACTCAAACTTGATCCCGTCAACGAGTGATGGCGCATCAACCAGAAGATGTGGAAGACGGAGAACGTAGAACGGCCATAAGCCCTCTATATCGGGTGTTGGGTGTCGTTGTAGGGTGTGACTTACAAGCCTGGAAGCTTCTTCAGGTGTGTTTGGTGGAGGTTTAGATTCCCTCCATGCGTTTGATACTTGGTTATACCTTCAATTAATTTGTTGAGCTTTCTTAAATTAACTCACATGATTACTCAGATTCAGGAACCTACAATTAAACAATTGAAACGACTGTTTTAACAATTGTGAAAATGTTTGGAAATTGAATTCACTCCGATGAAAGCTCAAATTGAATTTCTTTAAGAAAATTAGAAACAGGTGATTTTGGTGGATTAAAAGTGAAGATATGAAATTGGGGGTGAGAGTGAAGATAGGCGTACCTGAGAGGTGAATTCAAAGTGTTGGGTTTGTGTGCGGTGTAAGTTTGGAGAGATGTAGAACTGTCAGGTTTTTATAAGGGTAAAGAAAAAATACAGGGGCACTTTAGTCTTTTAATAGAAAACTAACAGAAAATATGGATGGTGTTAGAAATTTGGACTCAAATGGTTAAGGAAAATGCTTATAGGGACTCAGGTCGTTAAACTTTTTGCTTTTGGACTCAACTAGTTAAAACCCATAAAACACAGGGACTCAAAAAGTAATTTACCCTTAAAATTACTTTACTAAATCTCAAGATAGACCTAATTGGAGGCAAGGTTTTGGGAACCGGTTCGGACCGGCCGCTTCAAATCCGATCACGACAGTTTTAGAAAATCAGAAAAAAACCGGTCGGTTCGTCTTTTTGGGCGGTTCGACGATTCGGAGATTCAACCGGTAAGTTGCTTAGATTCGCAACATATCAGATGAATATTGCTTCGATTCTTTCCTTTTTATGCCCCAAAATGCACCCATCTGTTGAATATTGCTTTGATTCACTGAATATTGCTTCAATTCGCAACACATCTGATGAAATAGAGAAGAGTAATGGATGATGAGATAAGAACTAAATGTTTGAAAAGTGAAATGGTTGTTTGTCGATGCAAAGTTGCAGATGAAATAAATTGGAGAAAGCGAACATTATATTTCCAAAGTCCAACTGTAATGCATTTGTTTTTAGATTTAATTATTAGACCATGTATGGTCACAAGGGAGTTATCCGACAAGTGACGAAACACGTAAGAGAGAAGTTTTATGGGGATTTATATCACAAGAGGGTGTAGTGGGGTTATATATGTATGGGGCTTTATAAATATGTGTGTGAGTTAGTATATGAAATATCCCCCTCACGCCGTTATGATTTTCATGGGAGCTGGAAAAAAAACACCCTATAGCGCCCGTCGTAGTGGTGTTGGCGGCGCTATAAGAGCGCCATATATACTTTTGGCGTGATATAACGTTGCATTACAGATGCCTTTAAATAGAAAAACTAATTCCATTTAAGGTTTACATGTATAAGAAAATATATTTTATATATATGTAATAACTACCAAAATAATTATATTAGAAAATTAAATTATTAAATCATTTTTCTATTCCCATAAATTTCTTAAAATTTCTCTTATTCATATTATTAATTTTTAAAAAATATTTATAATGTCATCCTGTTCTTCAATCCGGTCCGACCGGTGAACCAGTAAGACGTCCGATTTGATGTCTGATCCGGTTCTGAAAACATTGATTGTAGTTTTTTTCGCTAATTTTTTTTTTACTTGTGTTCTTAATCTTGACAGGCTTGAGTGGGTTTTTTACAGCAATTTCTAAGCTAAATATACAACATGCACTTTACAAGATTTTGACCGTTGTGTAATACGCCACCTGAATGATTAACTAGGTATGTTTGTTTATATTTTTCTTTGGGCTTTTTATACAATATTCCATTTGCTTGTTAAAAATATTCTACGTTGTCAGAAATAATTAAACTACAGAACTTTAAATTTTAAAAACTATTATAAAAGTTAGGGGTGAGCATATAACCGAATTAACCGAACCGTAACCGAAATAACCAAAAAAACCGAACCGAAATAACCGATAACCGAAATAACCGAAGGGTTGGTTATTTATATTTTTAATAACCGATTTTTGCGGTTCGGTTATGGTTATTCTTATTTTCATAACCGCAAATAACCGAACCGAATATTTTAAACATAGCCAAATCAGTAGCACCATAAGTCTTTAAGTTTGTATTTAAATGCTTAACTGTTGTAATCCTATGTTAAAAAGCCGTTGTAATCCTATGTTAAAAAGCCATAAGGCCCATAACATGACCTTCCATCAAGATTCAGCCCCATTTATGACCTCCAACATGAAATCCAAAATATGCATGAAGAATCAATAAAAACTAATCAATAAACATTAAGCCTCTCTTTATATATTGTAAACAAGAGAATGGCAAATTCAGAGTGTTCTCAACTTCCAGTGATTTTGATATAAGGGTGTTTAGAACGGTATCGCATGTACCATTCCTAAAACCCCTAGACACCACGAGAGACGCGTTACAAACCCAAGGTGCGTGAACCGTAAAAGCTAAACCCGAAATACTTTCAAAATCATCTAATAACACCTTCTTGTATGCCTTGCATACTTGAGATACATACTTACCCATTGGAAGTAAAGATTCACCCACAATATCAATATCCGAATGAAGATTCACCACTACGGTTCCGTGTTCGGGATGAACCCGTTCCCCCAAGGCTTTGAGGAAAGTAGAATCCGGGTCCCACAACTTGCGGGGAAAAATATCGTCACCGTCATAGGCATCCACAAAAACCATGTCGTAAATGTTGCTGCTTTCTGTGATGAATTGCTCCGCATCAGCTTCGTATAGGAATAGCCTTTCGTGAATGCCATTCCATATAAGTTTGTCTATAAGATTTGGTTTCGAGTGCGAACGCTCCCCATGTTTTTTCATGATAGAGTAAGAAGGAAAACCCATTGCTTGGGTTGAAGCAGAAATAACTACCGGGTCAATTTCTACTATGTCGATCATGGCACCTGACAAAAAGTTCAACGCCAGTTAGATTTGACAAAGTAAACTTTAAAACCATAAAATTATGTCTACAAACATGAAAGCACTAAGAGGTGGCAATTTCGGCATGTTATATGATGGGTCAATCAACTTCTTGGAATGCAGCCATCAATAAGGGTGGTCGCTACAGATTGACCCCCAAACACTTTTTGTCCAAATTTGTGAATAATTTTATAAACTATTAGCTTGTCAAATGTGACTAATAAAACTTCATTATTTCAAGAGTAAGCTTATTGTGTGAAAATATATAATATTGCAACCTTAGATAATATATAGTTGTATCATACTCAAAAAAGGGACTGCTACTATCTTCAAAAAATGTAATACAGATTCACAGAAAATTTGTAATAGTCAAAGTACATCTGAAAGCAAGATATACAACAGTACGTAAAATATTAATATTCCAAAAATTGATATAGTATTTAAATATATAACCTGGAATTTTGCAAGCCAAAAACAACGGTAAGCTTCCACCACCATGACCAATGCACAAAACTTTCATACTAGTCTTCCCATATACAGAACTTAACATATCACAATTACATGAGAGGGAAGTCAGTCCAGCAGATATCATACTTTTAAGATCTGCAGTAGATGCATAACATTAAACGCAAACTTAAAATAATGTAAGTAAAAAAGGCGTGATGCGCTCCGATGCATTTTGATCACAAAAGCCAATGCGCCAGGGGCCCACAACACGTATGAGAGTAGTTCGTTCTAAAAAAAATTAATTATACATGACAATGTTTAAGGAAATTACATGGAACAGCCAAACAATGTGCCTGCTGCATTAGGAATATAGATCCAGGATCTAATTCATTATAAGCGGTCATGACTTTAGCTGTGCTTTGGCGCGTATCATCATTAAATCGAAGTGTACGCCACTGATACCCGAGAATTCTGAAAGACACGTTCTGTTCACTCCTTGGATGTAACTCTGCATACCGTTGCCCAAGCCAATTCTCAGTTTTGTACCACTGACTTCCATTCTGTATCAAATAGAACAAAGAAAACACTTAAGAAAAAAAAAATAGACATCATTGTAACTCTATAATGAGGGTGGGCCTTAGAGCAACTAGTAAGGTTGCTGCTTAGAGGCCACGCCGTGGAAACAGCCTCTTGCACAAAAAGTGTAGGGTAAAGCTGCAGCCTTGCATACATCAGATTGCAAAGCAAGCGGTCCGGCCCCTACGGAGATCCTGCACAAACGCGGGAGCCTAGTGCACCAGGTACCCCCTTTATAATACTAGTTAGTTTAAATTTCACCGGTTGAAATTCTCAAACAAGTGTGATCTTAACAGGTAAACTTTATAAACCCTAACTCCTTTCTACCATTTGAAACCCTAACGCCTTGCTAGCAAACAAGTGTGATCTTAACAGGTAAACTTTATAAACCACAAGGCATATATAAGTTAACGTGAAAGAGGGAGCGAGAGCATACCGGTCTGGAAGAATGAGAAGCTACGACAGAAACGACGCCGTTTCCCTTGTCGGAAACAGAACGGAAGACCGTGTTACCATTGTCGTCCCACCATTCCGATGAGTAAAACCAGTCGCCTTCGTCTTCGATTCGACGCGGATTCGAGGTGGTCAACCTCCGAAGGTGTTTGATTGATGAGAGTTTCAATCTGCTTCTATTCAAAATCAACATTATTATGAATGGATCTGGTAATTGATGGAGATTAGGGGAAATGATAAACCCTAAACCCTTATAAACATTATGAAGGTGTTACTTTTGTTTGATGATTTGGATGGTCTCAACAAAAGTCTTGTCTTCAGCCCAAACTTCTATTTTGGGGCTTCACTTTTTGCAATGGGCTTCTCAGGCCGCTACTCCACATTTTGGATTGTTGGCAGATTTTTCTAGTACTTGTGAGCGTAGTGATTCATGGATTCCCGACTCTGGCACTACCGCACACATGACCGCTAATTCTTCTCTGGTTTTAGACTCAGTTCCATATACTGGGTTCTGAGAAAGTTATCTTTTGAATAAGTATCTCTTACTATTTCACATATTGGCACTACCTTATTACATTTATCCTACCATAGTCTAGTTCTTGGACATGTTCTTGTGGTTCATGCCTTGGTCAAGTGTAACGCCTCGCTTTTTAGAACTTCACGTATTTAGAAAGCTCGCCTTGTATTCTGTTTATGGCTACTATTGTGGTCTTCCACGACTAGTGGTGTAGACCCATGACTTTTTAACGGGGGTAATTAGGGGGTTTAACCAAACTTTTTTGAGTGTTGATATTGATTTTTGCCTCAGTTTGTAATTGGGTGCACCCATGTCCTTGACTGGTTCTTGCAAATTTCTATCTTGTTTAATGATATGGGTAGGGGTGTTCATTGATTTGATTTAATTAGATTGCTTCTCGGTTTCGACAAAAGAAACAAATAACCATTAATTGTTATTGGGTTGGGTTGGACAAAATAAGACTTTGCTACAATTGTAATATATTTGGGCTTAACTTACTGAAGAGGTATGGTCCCAATTCCTTGCCAACATGGCAAGGACCACACCACCTTTTCCATCAGACGTGGCGCTGACATAGACGAAGTCATCCAGAGGCTTCTAGAAGCTTCAGGAAAATATCTAGGTGGCTCCAAAGATGCTCCACCCGACATAAAGGACACAACGTGTCACCAGTCACCGGGCGCCGCGTAAGCCTGTAACAAATCTAAGGGCAGCCCGACAATGCCAGTACGACGTCCTCAAGATGAGCAAATGCGAGCGCGCCACGTGTACCACTACACTGACCACAGCAGAGGAGACCAAGAGGATATTCCCCCTGGTCGGACAGCTGGCGCGCAACCACAGCTGGCATCGCTGCTCTTCCCTCTCTCACCCTCCGGCTATAAATAGGACCCTTCATCATCCAGGTTGATCATCTTGCCCTCTCTATTCTCACACTTAACACACACTCTTATTTCCTCATCGGAACAGTACTTATTCTCACGCCGGAGCCTGGTTAAGAGGAAAACCCCCATATTCCCCTCTTAACGAGACTAACGGTGTTGCTGTTTTGCAGGAACGGCCATCACGAGTAGAAAGAGAGATTGAACCCACAGAAGAAACAACCCCACTGATTAACCATAGTGATAACCAGTGTTTCATCATTGGCGCCATCCGCTTTTAGCAAAACCACTCTCATCTCTTTTTCTTTCCAAAAAACACTCGTCAAAATGGCTGAACAAAACCACCCGGTAGATGGAGACGTTTCTTCTTTTGAACTCATTTCGGACAACATACACGTCCAAAGAGACCAAAGGAACGAAATTATCCAAGAAAGACCGGCGAACAACGAGTTTCCCAGCATCTTTGGGAGTACACCCAGGATTGCTCCTCAAAACGCACCTGGTGCTACTTTCCAAGCTCCAACCAGAATCATCACTCAGACCACAAACGGGGCTACGTTCCAACCTCCGTCAGAGGTAGTCCAACAGACACCACCACCAGTGCAAACTCAGAACCATGGAGCTGGTCCCTCAGCTCCATCGGACCAAGCACAACTAAACTTCTCTGCACTACTTGGGCTACCTGAAGGAAAAACTCTGGCTTCCTGGTATGCCGAACAAGTGGCGTCCATAAAACTCGTTTACACACAACTCAGCGCGCAGCAAGCCCTGCTTCAAGCACAAGCAAACCAGTCTGCATTTGTCACTCCACTGCCAAGGCCTTTGAGCGCTCCCATGCCTCAACAGACCAGTGCATTCAATCTGCGCCCTGAGTCAACACCTCCGCCACATATTAGAAGGCCAAGTGCGCACGACACGCGCGATACTTACGGTGAAACAGAAAGCAATTACGTGCAACATTCTCACCAACCAAAGAAGGCAATACAAAGTCGATTAGGCCCACGCAACATAAACAACGAATTGGAAGACGACGAAGAGACGAACACAGTGTTCAGCAGGCTGCCACCAGAGCATGAAGCATACAAACCTCGCAAGCGCGCGGGTTATGATCCAAAAGCTGAGCATGATTACACCCTAAGCTATCGTCCAGACGACATGGCTGAGAATTCAAAGTTCATCAGAGAAATCGCCACGGCTGCCATAGACAAAACAAAATTGCCACACAACGTGGGCAAATACAATGGTCTGACAGACCCAGACGATCATCTCCAAGTTTTTAACGGCGCGGGAGCAACGGGCGGATGGAACTTACCAACCTGGTGTCATCTCTTTGCTCAAACCTTCATAGGCGCAACGCGCGTCTGGTTTGACAGCTTACCAGCAAGGAAAATCAAATCATGGGTCGATTTCCGAGAGAAGTTCCTGGCACACTTCTCACAGCAACGACGACACACCAGGGATCCGGCTGATTGTTTGAACATATGGCGCAGAGACCACGAGAGCGTGGAAGATTTTATTACAAGATATAACAAAGAATGTTTGGAGATCGGCGACGTAGGCGAGAAAATGATGCGCGCGCACTTCATGAGGGCAGTCAAGTGCGAAGATCTAATCAAACGTGTGAAAGGAAGAGACGGAGGGCCCAAAGATTGGGAAACCTTCATTGAAGCAGCCAAAACCATTGCGCAGTCAGACAGGCAGTTGACCGGTGACGATCATCGTCAACGCAGTTACAACCATAACGACCGGCATGGCAAGAAAGGCAGAAGCCAACCATGGAAAGCATCCGGTCACAGAGAAAGAAGCCCGGCAAGAGAAGATGCGCGCCACACGATCAACCAAATCGCACACCGAAAAGAGGTGAAGAGAGAGAACAGAGAAAAGCAGTGGACACTCTTAACAAAAACCCCTTCAGAAGTCTTGGCAACCGAGAACCACCAGTTCAAACCACCACTGCAAATGCGCAACAAGAGGGGCCAAGATCCAAACCTTTTCTGTGAGTTCCATAAGGACACGGGCCACTTAACCGATGATTGTTTTAGCCTCAAACAAGAGATTGAGAGGGCCCTAAGAGACGGGAAGTTAACTCACCTGGTCAAAGGTGGACGGCGTGATTACCGCCAGATTCAGAGAAGAGAAGAAGGGCCGGATAACAAAAAACTCCGAAAGTTAGAAACCCACATGGTTCAAGGGGGTCCACGAAGGCCAAGAAGAAACTACAACAAGCGCGCACAAGATGACTCATGGCGCGAGAAACAAGTCGTTTTCCCTGTTGTAAGAGGAGGCCCACGAGAGAGAAGACCCATAGTCATCTCAGGCGTCATAGGGCATTACCAAACAGATTACATCTTCATCGATCCGGGGAGCACTGCAGATATCATATATGAACAGTGTTTTAATCAGTTTGATCAAGAGGATAAAGCGCGCTTAGAACCAGTTGATTACCCGCTCACTGGTTTCTGCAACGAAGCCGTTTTTCCTCTAGGACAGATATCGTTCCCAGTGTTGCTCTCGGACGGAAGAAACTCAAGAACAGAAGAAGTCACATTCATGGTGCTGCCAGCACATTCAAGACATGATATTCTGCTGGGAAGAGAATCCCAAGGTGATTTCAGCATGATTTGCTCTGGCCCACACTCAGCAGTGGGATTCCCAACAGAAACAGGCGTAGCCATCATCTATGCAAGTAAAGAAGTATTAGCGACAGATGAGCTACGACCTGCAAAGACAAGGAAACCTGAAGCACGCCAAGAGGCAGAAAAATGGGTGCTAAACAGCGCATATCCGGAACAGACAGTAACCTTGGGACCTGCAATGTCCGATCTGGCACGCGCGGCGCTAAAAAAACTGCTGTTCCAAAATATGGATGTTTTTGCCTGGACGCCAGCAGATATGGTGGGTGTTCCACGGCACATAGCTGAACACCGCTTAAACGTCTCGGAAGAAGCCAAACCGGTGGTACATGCTAAGGACCATTTGGGAGATATAAAGCACGACGCCATGAAAGAGCAAGTGATAGAGCTGTTAAACGCGAGAATCATCAGGGAGGTCAGGTATCAAACATGGGTGGCAAGCCCAGTGATGGTCCAGAAAAACAACGGTAGCTGGAGAATGTGCGTAGACTACAAAGATCTGAATAAGGCATGTCCGCGCGACTGTTACGCCTTACCAGACATCGATGAAAAGATCGATTCACTCGCCACATTCCGATGGAAATGTTTCCTCGATTGCTACAAAGGGTACCACCAGGTACAGATGGCCGTGCAGGATGAAGACAAGACCGCGTTCCGCACGCCAACAGGGCTATACTGCTACACCAAAATGCCCTTTGGTTTAAAAAATGCGGGCGCGGCTTATCAGAGGCTCATGAACGAAACCTTCCACGACGCCATCGGCAAGTACATAGAAGTGTATATGGATGATCTGGTTATTATGAGCAAAGAGGAGAGTACAATGTTGCTGAACATCCAAAAGACGTTTGACACCTTGCGCGGAGTCAGCATCAAGTTAAACCCAGCGAAGTGCTCCTTCGGAATGGAAGAGGGGAAATTCCTGGGTTTCATTGTCACGAAAGATGGCTTCAAGGTGAACCCTGACAAGATACAAGCAATAGAACGCATGCCGTCACCTTCAACGATCAAGGAGATGCAAAAATTGGCAGGACGGTTGGCAGCACTCAACCGCTTCCTGGCCAATCACGCAGCTAAATCATTTCCGTTTATAAAAACTCTCCGTAACTGGATGAAGAAGAGTCAATTTCAGTGGACTCCGGAAGCCGAAAGCGCATTCCGCGAGATGAAAGACTGCCTCATCAAGCTGCCAACATTAACTGCACCAGTCAAAGGCGAACCTCTGGTACTGTACTTATCAGCCTCCGACAGAGCAGTAGGAGCAGTGTTGCTTGTAGATCGTCAGGGTGTCCAGACGCCAGTCTATTATGTGTCACGAACTCTAACCGACCCAGAAACCCGGTACGCAATCATGGAGAAACTAGTACTCGCACTGATTCATGCGTCAAGAAGGCTGCGCAGGTACTTTGCAAACCACGTCATTCACGTGCTAACAAACTACAACATTGGCAACATACTCGCAAGGCCGGAGATTTCAGGGAGACTAGCAAAATGGGCAATAGAGCTCGGGGGTCATAACGTAGTGTTCAGACCAAGACCGGCGATCAAGGGCCAAGTACTTGCGGATTTCATGACAGAGGTACCGGACGACAAAGATCGAGAATGCAAGGCGATGGAAAAAGCCGAGAAAAAGCAAGTGGAAGAACCATGGCTACTATACACAGATGGTGCGTCTAACGAAGACGGCGCAGGTGCTGGTCTCCGGCTGGTGAGCCCTGACAAACATGAGTTCACCTACGCCATACGCCTGGATTTTAAAAGCACGAACAACGAAGCTGAATATGAAGCTTTCCTTGCTGGTTTAAGGTTGGCAATCAAAATGGGAGTACGACACATCGAAGCACATGTGGACTCCATGCTGGTAGCAGGCCAAATCAACGGGCAATATGAAGCCAAAGGAGATACAATGGCACTTTACCTGAGCCAAGCAAAGACGCTGTTGCAAAACTTCTATTCCTACAAGGTGCACCACATCAATAGAAGCGAGAATAAACCAGCAGACGCGCTGAGTAAGCTCGCTTCTACAAGTTTCCAACACCTAGCAAAGGATGTGCGCATAGAGGTTTTGAGCAACCCGTCGGTGCCACTAAGAGAAGTAAGCGTCGTGCAACTAGGAACAACGTCTTGGATGACTCCGATAATAGCATACCTCCAGTCTGGAATCCTCCCGGAGAACAAAGCGGAGGCAAGGAAAATCCAGTACAAATCCGAACATTATCAGATGGCCGATGGGATCTTGTACAGAAAATCCTACCTCGGACCTTTGTTAAGATGCGTTGATCCCGAAGACGCAAGCTATTTGATCAGAGAAGTGCACGAGGGAATCTGTGGTATACATGCCGGACCAAGAATGGTGGTGGCAAAGGTCATGAATGCAGGGTATTACTGGCCCGGAATGCATTTGGATGCGGTCAAAGAGTTGAGGAAGTGCAGTGGATGCCAAAGACATGCCCCCAAAACGATGCGCCCCAAAAATGAGTTGGTACCAGTCACCACGGCGTGGCCCTTTCAACAATGGGGAATAGACATGGTCGGACCTTTTCCCGAAGCCCCAGGTGCGGTCAAATTCATAATAGTCGCAGTTGACTATTTCACCAAATGGGTAGAGGCGAAGGCCCTCGCATCAACCACAACCACCGTTGTCAAAAAATTCATTTGGGAGCAAATCATATGTCGCTTTGGATTACCCCTCAAGATCGTCACTGACAATGGAACCAACTTTGCCGAAGACAATCTCCAACAGTGGTTTAAAGAACTACACATCGAGCATACCTTCTCCTCGGTCGCGCACCCGCAGGGGAATGGTCAAGTTGAGGCCGTCAACAAGAGTATCGTCGATGGAATCAAGGCAAGGCTGGGAGAGAAAAGAAGAGGTTGGGTGGACGAATTGCCCAACATTTTGTGGGCACACAGGACGATGCCCAAAACAAGCAACGGAGAAACTCCGTTTAGCTTGGTTTACGGGTCAGAGGCAGTAATTCCAGCGGAGATAGGATTGCCGTCACCCAGAATGCTCTAAATGAACGTGATCAACAATGAAGAAGAGAGGAGGATCGACCTGGACCTCCTAGAAGAACGAAGAGAAATGGCGGCAATCAATGAAGCAAAGTACAAAACGAAGCTGGAAAAATATTACAACTCTAAAGTCCGAGTATGCACCTTCAACCCGGGAGAATACGTCCTCAGGGACAATGAGGCCTCAAATGCAGAAAAACCCGGGAAATTGGCTCCCAAGTGGGAGGGTCCATACGTAATCTACGCCGTGCTCGGCAAAGGAGCTTATAAGCTGCGCACCATCGACAACAGGGAGGTTCCTCGCACATGGAACTCCCAACAGTTGAGAAAATGTTACCTATGAAGAAAATTCTTGTAATCGCAATGGCCAAGTCGCCAACACATTTATATTTATACAAGAAGTGTTTGGCTATCTTTCTATCATGCAAATTTCTGTCACAACTGCATATATTACTTTGGGCATACACGAAAACACCAATGGCTCGACCATTAGGAAACGTTGTAGACCTCCAAGGCCTGTCACAAACAAGTGCACAGCCGGGTCAGACACACAACTAAAGCCTAACAAACGCCAACAAAAACTTCGTGCCCACATAAACACGAAAACATCGAACACAGGACAAACATTGTAAACACCCCCAAGGCTGAGAACAGCCGGGTACACACAATAACCTGTAATTCGATCACTTCGTATTCACGACCCAACCTGCGCACAAGTACGACAGAATAAAACGTAATAAACACAACACAACCTGTCAGCGCCATTATTCATTCGTGATACCTGAATCAAAGTAATTACACATGCACATATTATGACGATAACAAAATTCGCATAAAAACAGAACTATTAGCATAACATATGTCAACACACAGCCAAATACCCACAAGCATAACAAGGAAGTTAAAACTGTTTATCGAATTGTCAAGTACAAGACCATCCAAGGTCATACGCGGCGCGCAGGCCGGAGTTCTTCATTCGGGATGACTGGGTCCAACACCCCCAGTCGCGCCATCGTCATCACCTAACGCCCTCTTTAACATAGCAACACCATCTGGTCTTCGAGCCAGTTTTCTCGCAGCTTTAACCACCGCAAACTCCAAAGACGAAAACTCTTGTCTTTTCGCGGCGTAAGCAGCAGTGCAATCCTCCTTCCACAGCTCGAAATGGTGCTCTTTCTCCTTTTTAAGGGCCGCAACCCTACCTTCGTTGTACCCATCCTTACGCCCGCTGCTATAACCAGCCTGCCCCAACTCATACATATACTGGGCAAGCTCATGGGAGTTGACAATACGATCAGCAATCAGCAAGAAACAACAAATAAGGGACAGTTCACAAAAGTAACACAACTAAAATGAAAGAGATTACCAGAGGCACCGCGCGCGAGAGCAACCACTTGCAATCAGCTGACGTTTCCTCGGCAAGGACTTCGGAAGCCTTGCATTCAGCAGTCTTCTCTTGAAGAAGATGATCAGCAGTCTCATATTGCCTGGCAAGATCTTCCAACTTAGCAATACGCGCAATATACTCTTTTTCTTTCTCTTCAAAGGCAACACGTGCCTTTTGGGCTTCATCAGCAAGATCAGCCTTCTCTCCGGACAAACGAGTAATAGTACCACGCTGAGCTCGAAGCTCTGCATTGGTACGCTCGCATGCAGCCTCCCAGTTCTTTTGCTTATCAGCATTGGCTTGTTTTTCTTGAGCAAGTTTCTCCTCCGCATCGGCCACCCTCCAGATCAACCCCTTATTCTCAACATTAAACCGTTCCTTCTCTTCCGCAAAGAGTTTTTTCTCATTCTTAAACTCCAGATAGTCTTCCCCCATTTCTCTCCACTCACGGACAATCTCCTGTGACGTGGACCAGAAATTGACCCCGGCTTGAACATGCTCGTCCAAGAGTTCTAACCGGCGACGCCTCTTCTGGAACATCCTTTCAGCCGGGGGGAGAGACATGGAGAAAAAGTCATGACAATTATCCAGATTATCCATCCTGGAACCCTGGGTCAAGTTCCAACGGGGGACGTGCGGAAGATCATCACAAGCAGGATTCCTTGTATCAAACGAATCAGCATGAACTTTTCCAACCTGGGGGCTGCGGACAGCACCTGAGGTTGCACCACCACCATCACCTGGTGGGCGTTTGGTATACACCGTCTGATGAGGAGTAGTTCCACTCACCTTTACTTCAACCTCAACGTTCTTACCGCGATCACCACCAGCAACACCGCCCGCAGCACCACCTGCATTACCACCACCTTCTCCAACCTGCTCAACCCTCACATCTTCTTTCTTCGTCCCGTCAGGAGTGTCATGAGGAGGAGACAACCCAAAAGTCCTCGACGGCGGAGATTCTGGAGGAGTAATTTTGGAAATATCGACCTTGTGTCCAACCTTGGCTGTTTTAGCACCTGCTCCAAAACGAGCAGTACATTCAAAGAAAAGAAGGACAAACATACAAAACGCAAAACAGACTCAAAGAAGCTTAAACGAATACCGGAAGCTTCAAAAATCTTCTGCAGCAAATCCGAAGGTTTTTCAGCAAAAATACCCATATCAATGTCCGATTCAGAGGGGGCGGGAGGATTCTCTTTTTGAAGTTTAATCTTCTTTGATGCAAGCACAGCAGCAGCCTGCTCATCAAGTTTCCGCTTCCTATCCTCAAACATCTTTTTCTGCATAATCTCAGTTAAAGTTGCGCGGTCCTCGGGGTCCGACTCAGGGCGTTTCTCTCCAACCCCTAAACCGGGCAACGTGTCAGAAACGACAACATAATCAAGGATACGAGGAGTACGAAGTCGCTTACGAGGAGACTTAGTGGAAGTTCCTTCAGCCTTCTTCCCCTTTCCCTCCGCCTTGTCAGCCTTCACCTTTCTCTTCGTCTCCAACGGGTCAACAGGTTCGACCGGCATTTCCAAATCATCACAAACAGCCTCGTTCACCGGTTCGTGCGTAACCCCTTGCGCCGGACCTGCACGCGCGGAACGAGAGGTTAGGTCTTCCAAAGATCTGCCAGACCCATCACTCGAGAGAACGACAACTTCCTCTAGAATGGAATCAAATGCATCATCATCGTTTTCACCATCTTCACCTAAGACAGTGTTCACATAAGCGGTGAAACTCTCATTGCTCGGATGCAGAAACCGGCCACGGATCTGATCCAACCAAGGCCGCTTATCAGGTTTTTGTATCGCCTCAACCATTGCACCCGGCGCCTTTGGATCCAAAACGTTCAACAACGTGAACCCTACTGCACAAAAAGACAGAGATAAAGAACAATGCACAAGTAATACAACGTACAACATACAAAAAAAAAAAGAAAGAGAGAAGAGTCGGATTACGAAACGAAACGTACACTTGCCCTCATGACCATAAACCGGGACCCCCAACGGATTTTTAGGGATCCACTTCATACTCATCCCGGCACCAACCAACGCCATCTCCTCAAGCTGGACTATCGGAGTGGCTTTACGGGTCAACCTCTTATACCGTTCTTGATCAACAAAATTTGCAACCACATCCACCTTCGGGATACCCTCATCCACAGATCTGTAATGCATGTCCACAGGAACAACACCCCGGCGAATGTAAAAGAACTTCTGCTTCCAGTCATGGAGACTCTTCAACGGCACAAAACAAACCGGAGTAACGTTGGTACGAGCACTGAAAGAGTAAAACCCACTCGTATACGTAACAGTGTAGAAGACGTTGAACATCTCAAACGTCGGATCTAAATGGTTCGCCATACAAACGAACTCGAAGTGAGTAATCCGAGGGAGTCCGATGGCATTTATCTGAGAGATGTGGAGACCATAACCCCTCAACACATCAGCAGTAAATCGGGTCATTGGCAACCTGAAGTTACCCTCCCGGAAGAAGGCAGCATACAGAGTCATATGCCCGAGAGGAGCATCCATGGCTGTAGAACCAGGAGTAGGATACTGAGCACCCCAATCAGGGAGAAAACCCATCTCCTTTACTAAATTCTGGAATTCCTCCTCTTTCCACCCTATCACCGCCTGATCTGGGCCCGGAGGAGTTTTCCCCTTGTTCCTCCTTTTCCTTGAAGACGGATTTGCAGAAGACATAGTGGGAACACAAACTCTAATGCAGAAGAACTCACACAGAAGAAGGAAGAAAATGAAGGAAGAAGAGAGATCTCCGGAATTCAAATTTCGAATAGGTGGAGAAGAAAGAGAAAACCAACGTGTATTTATACCCATCGCATTTAATGCGATGGGTAGTGGAGGCGTCAAACTCGGAAAAAGCAACCAACAGGGAGAAGACACGTCAGAGGAGAGAGAAGGCGGCACCTCTTTTTCCGGAAACAGGTGAACAGACGCCTGACATGTCGCCGAAAAAGCAACTGACGGCTACTGAAAAGACAACTGTTCATCTGACACCCGCCAGTCACATCAGTCATCCCTTCCCAAGACAGACAAAGTTTCCTCTCGACGCCAACTTTTCAAAGAGCTAAAACCCATGCGCCATGCGTCCATTTGGCTCAATTTTTCAAAGAGCTAAAACCCATGCGCCATGCGTCCATTTGGCTCACTTTTTCAAGGAGCTAAAACCCATGCGCCATGCGCCATGCGTCCATTTGGCTCACCTTTTCAAAGAGCTAAAGCCATGCGCCATGCGTCCATTTGGCTCACTTTTTCAAGGAGCTAAAACCCATGCGCCATGCGTCCATTTGGCTCACCTTTTCAAGGAGCTAAAACCCATGCGCCATGCGCCATGCGTCCTTTTGGCTCAAATTTTCAAAGCACCAAACTCCATGCGCGGTACGCCACGCGTCCACCCGGCTCAACTATACAAGTTGACAAACTCCACGCGCCGTGGGCTCATCAGGTGCAGATTTCTTAGGGACCCCATGAAAGCCTCACGCCATAACGAAATACCACACTTATAAGTCCAGAATCCCTCCTAGACGATCAACTCAACTAGAAGGCACACTGGACTGGGGGGACTTGAAGAGGTATGGTCCCAATTCCTTGCCAACATGGCAAGGACCACACCACCTTTTCCATCAGACGTGGCGCTGACATAGACGAAGTCATCCAGAGGCTTCTAGAAGCTTCTGGAAAATATCTAGGTGGCTCCAAAGATGCTCCACCCGACATAAAGGACACAACGTGTCACCAGTCACCGGGCGCCACGTAAGCCTGTAACAAATCTAAGGGCAGCCCGACAATGCCAGTACGACGTCCCCAAGATGAGCAAATGCGAGCGCGCCACGTGTACCACTACACTGACCACAGCAGAGGAGACCAAGAGGATATTCCCCCTGGTCGGACAGCTGGCGCGCAACCACAGCTGGCATAGCTGCTCTTCCCTCTCTCACCCTCCGGCTATAAATAGGACCCTTCATCATCCAGGTTGATCATCTTGCCCTCTCTATTCTCACACTTAACACACACTCTTATTTCCTCATCGGAACAGTACTTATTCTCACGCCGGAGCCTGGTTAAGAGGAAAACCCCCATATTCCCCTCTTAACGAGACTAACGGTGTTGCTGTTTTGCAGGAACGGCCATCACGAGTAGAAAGAGAGATTGAACCCACAGAAGAAACAACCCCACTGATTAACCATAGTGATAACCAGTGTTTCATCACTTACCATCATTTATTATTTGGTTTGAACCGTATTTAGATTTTTTGGAGACAAAAGGCAAATATTTAATTCAGTTTACTTTTAAACGGATTTGGTTCAGGTCATGTCCATTTAAGCGATTTAACCGACTATTAATTTCCTATAAGCCCATCTTAATCGTTAAACATTACATGTGTAATGAGTGTGTGTGCATGAGAGGGGCTCAACCACATCAGCACAACGCCCACGGAACACCGCATCGCGATTATGAGAGAGAGTCGTGGGCCTACCCTTTGTGATTCAGGCAATGAGCGTGGGTGATGAGAAATAGTCGTTGGGCTCATTGATCGAGAGTTAAACAACCGCTAAGGGTGGAGGGTATGAGTCAAACACCTTAGGGTGTTTGAGTCATTGTCCAGCGAATAATATTATGCCATGTCAAATCCCCATTCCACTTCCCATTTTGCACTCAATCACTGGCAATGATTCAAACATCTTGAAAGTGTTAAAGAATTTTAAAATAAAAAAATGTGATTGGTTGAAAGGGGTTGGGACCCACCATTAAACCACCTCCTTCCCTCCTCTTCCCCGCAGTGGTGACTATACACCGAAAACCCCACTCACCGACATCGGGGCGGCGGCAAATCACCGATCGGTGAAACATACTCCCCGAGGGAGTTACCGCAATCATACCGACCCCCTAAGGGCATATTTGGATTAACTTTTTCATTTCTCCTTATTGACTTTTTAACCTCCTTATCTTCTTTTTGAAAAGTCACAACAAAGTGACTTTTTCATTTCTCATTTTCAATGCGTAAAAAAACTTATTTTCACATTATTACCCAAAGACCATTTCATAAAAACTCATTTTCTAATAAGTCATTAAGGAGGTAAAATAAACACATTCAAACATATCCTAAATTAAAAATAAATAGACAAACAACCTACAAATCAAATACTACTCTTCTAATACAATTTCATGTTTTACATCTTTCTAATAATTTTTACACAATTTCATCTTCTATCTACGACAATTTCATGTTTTACATCTTTCTAATTATTTTTACACAATTTCATCTTCTATCTACGATATATTTTTAATCAGTAATATCCCGAAATAGCAAGTAAATTTAAGTTGGCCCCCGTAATCTTATCATCTTCACATCCAATTGGATATCTTTTGTCCACGTCAGCCTAGATAGCTAAAAAAGGCCACAACCATTTTCCTTTCCTTTTGATCACCCACCATGGCTGCTACAAACGCCACCGCCGCCGCCGTCACTCCCTTCTCCAAGCACAACTCAAAATCTAAACCATGGCCCTCCGATCCTATCTTTCTCAGATTAAAATCCACAACACCCATATTACAACTCTCAACATCAGTGCCTCACTCTCGTCTGATACCCATCACCGGAAAGTTCTCGGAGATGAAACTATCGGCGTCGGTAGCTCAAGAAGAGGCGGAGGTATCGGTGACCGATGAGGAGGAAGTCTCCGGCGAGGGTGGAGATGAAGCACCGACCGAAAGCGCTGTAAATACAAAGCTTTACTTTGGAAATCTACCGTATCTGTGTGACAGTGCTCAGCTCGCCGGCATAATTCAAGATTACGGCAGCCCGGAGCTTGTTGAGGTATGGATCCGTTACCCTATTCATTACATATATTATGATCAACTAGGCTATCACCCACCCGGGAACATCCCGGCTAGAAAAATTTAGTTTTCAATAATAAAAAGTACATAAACAACATTTTCAAACTCATTAGTATCTTCTTTCCCATAATTTATTTGAGGGAATTTGATCTGTGGATTCACCAGGTACTTTACAACAGGGAAACCGGAAAAAGCAGAGGCTTTGCGTTTGTCACCATGAGTAGTGTCCAAGATTGCAAAGCGGTTATCGAAAACCTTGATGGAAGGGTACGTCAACGCTTTCTACCCGGAGGGTTTACATTACAATTGTAATAATAATAATAATATCATAAATGCCACATTTGTTATTATGATTATTTATAGATTTATAGATATAGATATAGATATAGATTTAAAAAAAAGAAGGTGTTTAACATTACCCAGCCTCCTCTCGAACCTATAGATCGGATTTAACAATATCAAACGGGTGATACTAACATGTGTACAGGAATATGGTGGTAGAACATTAAGAGTGAATTTTTCTGACAAGCCAAAGCCAAAAGAACCATTGTATCCAGAGACCGAGTTCAAACTATTCGTCGGAAATCTTTCGTGGTCGGTTACCTCTGAGAGTCTAACCCAACTGTTTAGTGAACATGGAAATGTGGTTGGAGCACGGGTTCTATACGATGGAGAAACCGGAAGGTCACGTGGTTATGGGTTTGTCAGTTACCACACAAAAGCCGAAATGGAGACAGCCCTTCAGATTCTCAACGGAGTGGTAATAACTAATAACTTTAGCTATCCCCACATAGGGTCTCGAATTTTTTTTAAATAATGACTGTGTGTCGTGTCGTGTCATGTGTTTAACAGGAGCTAGCAGGGCGGTCAATACGAGTTAGCCTAGCGCAAGGAAAGAAGCAGTAAGAGTAGAGTCTCCAAGATTAAAGATTTCAAGTGATTAGATAGAGGGATCAACTTGATCTGTTGTGTGTTAGTACTCACTTTCAATGCATACAGTTAGCATTGTACTAAGTCCTTTCTAGAAACAAAGAAATTAATCAGGAGCCATACTATGTTCCTTGATCAAGTTCGGTTATGATGCTATATTTGTACTCGCGCATTGTGATGAAACTGAAAACTTTATAGGCATTGTTTTAAGAATTAACTTTCATGAATGATACATCCAAAGGTTCAACAAGTTACATTTACCTTACAAAAGTAGCAAAGTTTATGATGGTGTCACAAGCATATCGACATTCAGAAAGAGACATGCATCATCAACAGATGGGTTAATTTACAACATGGAAATTAAAGTGAGGCAAGAAAAATAAAACATTTAAATAAATATGATACTAATGAGTAATAATCAAGCTTATGTCATACAATAAGCATGTACTAATGATTGATTTTTTGGTGTAAAACGTAAAATCAAAATGAAATTAACTAAATACAGATTTCAGGCGCTAGCTAAGCATAGTGGAAACACAAATAACTGAAGAGAAACTCAAGGAAAATTAGTAACTTTCAGATCCAATAAAACAATAACATCGAGCCCCTTTTTGTAGGCAAGAACAGCAACAAAATTACAAATGGAAATACACCAATCTTTCCAACGTATGATTTTTACAGAGTTGAAGATTATCTTGTTTCTAGCCCTCCAAACGCACCAACAAGCCACTTTAATAATCCCTCGAATAGCTTTTTTTTAACCCGGCTCAAGGAAAACGAGTTCTTAATTTGTAGAATGTAACCCTTGTGCAAAATTTCGGACTTTCAAAAACTTTTTCTTTTGAAAGCAATTCAATAACCGATACTTAAACGTAATCCGTTTAACGCGACGAACACTCCGGAACAAGAACATTGGCTACACATACCCTAAATACCCTTTACATAACTTAGAAATAAGTTTCGAAGAGTTAGCGATGACGAAAACACGTTTATTCAAGTTCAAGGACTATTTCCGACAAACTATGAAAGTCTGTCGATTCTCGTATTTCTGAATACGAACCCTATGTACGAATTCAAATATTTTTGCATTCAATAAAATCTTGCATTTTATTGATGAGAATGCAAGAATATTGATTGTTACGAAATTTGGATCATTTTCGTGTCCGTTAAAACATTTTACGCATTTTTGCAAAATGTTGACTTCTTGACATCGAGTCAATAAATTTCTTGGAAAACTCCTTTTCTTTTCGAGTTATATACATGGTTTCCATCGTAACCATGTCAAAATTTCTCTTGTCAATACATGTATCCATTCTTGGAATATGTCTAAACCAAAGTCAATAGTCCCTAATACCACTTGTTTTAGGGACTATTATATGAAAAAATATCACACGTACACGATCTAATTAATATTTATAAGTTAAATATTACTCCTAATATTTATTGTTTATAAATCGATTAATCAACTATTTAATAGCATTTACTAATTTGGTAGTTAATTATTTTTAAAGTTTATTATAAAAGAGAAAAAGAATATTTGTTTATAAATTTGTGGATTATAAAGGTTTTATATATTATCTCTTTTATCAACTGCTTAAACCAGTAAAACAAGTTTTGTTTAAAACAAAAGAAATAGTGTGAAACTGTAGGGAAATCGGGATCAAAATCGAGACTCCCATGACTTGTTACTGAAATCAAACCAGTTGATTTTATGTTGAATCATCATTCTTTAAAATATTAAACTGCCACCAATGGTTATCTTGTTCAAACTCATTACCCAGTCGAACAGAGGAAACCCACACCATGTTTCTGTTTTCATTTCTTGTTTGATCTTGATATAAAGAAGCTTTTTATAATGCACTATAACTATAAAAAAATGAACACAAGAACATAGAACCAATTGATGGGAAAAGGTATACCGAAATGAAAAGGAACGAGGGCGTCGGTTTCGGTTACTCCGGCTGGCTTCGAGTTCTTTCGACGTCGACTAGCTTTCTCCGTGAAGACACATGTCCGAGGCCGGACATGATCCCTGGGACGAACCAGACTCCACACGAACCGGACATGATCCCTCCGAAGACGAACCTCCATTCAAGTGCGTCAAGACGGATGATGTCATCTCAGTTGACTACTATAAATACCCCATCAAGTACAAAGCCAAGTACGATTTTCTGAACCTTCGTCCTTACTTTCTCTCTCTACTTTCTCTCTCTACCAATACTTATCCTCACGCCGGAGGGTGGTCGCAGAGGGGCCCTCCCATCTCTGCGGCGAGCCTAACGGTTTTCTGTTTTGCAGGACTGTTTTTCCAGCTCTCTCACAAGATCCAAACCCTCGTTTACAGGCTCCGGCCTAAACACGATTCTTTGGTTCTTCAATTGGCGCCATCCGATCTCAAAGCTCTTAGTCCTTCACTCCGGTGAATTTCTTGAGCAAAGAACTGACAAATGGCGGCCTCAGGTTCTGTGAATCTGGGATCTACAACTGTTAGTACGCAAGTTACAGCACCGGCAAGTACTGTTTCCATAACCTCAGCTGCTTTAAGCTCAGGTCCAGGAACAACCTTGCCTTTTGTTCTAATTCCTACTTCACAAACATCCGAGTTTGACGCGGAGTTTCTCTCCAAAAACGCAAGCCTTCTGCGACGATTGAAGGCGCAACAAGCTAGAGATGAACAAATCCTCGGTTTACGAACCAGGTTATTTCAAGAAGAAACTCCGATACGGACCATGGGTCCTACGATGTTTACCTCTCCAACCTTTTCCACAGTTGTCACCTCAGAAACTTACACAGGGTATGTCCAGGGATCGTCCGGACCCTCGCCAGCAATGGCCATACGAAATGAAGCTCAGATGGATGTAGTTAATGATCCGGAACTCACTAAACCATATCACCCAGTCTCCATGACCGCCAAATCAAAGTTTAGCGCCCGCATCACACATGCCAAGCTTCCTCCGAAGCTCAAAATGCCAACTACAGTAAAAAAATATGATGGCACAACTGATCCAGATGATCATATGTTCGATTTCGACGGAGCCGCACGGGTAGAACAGTGGCCGATGCCAGCTTGGTGTTTTATGTTCACGCAAACACTCACCAGAGCTGCTCGAGTGTGGTTTGATGCGCTGAATGAGGGTGAGATAAACGATTTTGAAGAGTTCCGAAGATTATTTCTCCAAAATTTCAGCCAGCAAAGGCATTACTCCAAAGAAATCACCGAAGTTCACAACATTCGGAGAAGAGACGGAGAATCTTTGGATAGCTTCATTGACCGGTTTAACCGGGAGAGTATGCAGATTAGTGGAGTAGTTGATCAGCTGAGGATCTCCGGATTCTGTCACGGAGTTCGGAACAATCAGTTGGTCGAAAAATTACATGAAAATCTCCCAAAGACAATGGAGGTACTCATGGAGCGAGCCAGAGCTTTTGCTCGAGGCAAAAACGCATGCAATCCAGCTCCGGAGTCAGATCACAAGATGTCTTCCTGGAAGAAAAATGGTGGGTCCGTCTTCGATAAAGCTCCGTCCAGTAATAGAGGGCGACCACACCCATACAACAGGAACGACAGACCTCCACGTGGAAGAAGCTCCGGATCAAGATTTTACAACTTGTCAGACCTTTCCAAAACTCCCAGTGAAATTCTTAGTGCGGAAGGGTCAAACTTCCCCGCTCCACCGAAGCTCCGAAACCCGGGTGATAAGAACTCCAAGAAATACTGTGACTATCATCATGCTCGAGGCCACAACACTGATGATTGCTGGTCCCTGAAGCAAGAAATAGAAAAAGCAGTACGATCCGGAAAGCTGTCGCACCTGGTGAAAGAAGTGAAGGAAGGAAAGTCTTCAGGAAATTCGGTGGATAATCCGAACAATCAACCAGTAATTGGCATGATCAGGAAAGCAGGTAACCAAGGCATCAAGCGGTCCAGTCACCATATGGCCGCTTGGATGCAGCAACCCATTGCTTTCCCTCCCATTAATCCTGAAGAAATCAAGGACGGACCAATCATAGTGTCTGCGATCATAGCAGGTCACAAGGTCCGGAGGATTTATGTCGACAGTGGAAGTGCCACCGAAATCATGTATAAGCAGTGTTTTCAACAGCTAGCCCCGCAGACCAAAGCAAAATTGGTCCGAGTATCAATGCCGTTGGTAAGTTTTTCCGGAGAAGTAGTACAGCCTATGGGGCAAATAACCTTACCAACAACGTTGGGAGAAGGGAATTTCAAGCGAACCGTAAATCTGACGTATCTAGTGGTAGAAGCAAGGTCCGTGCATAATGTTATATTAGGAAGGCCCGGAATGTGCGCCTTCGGTATCATCAGCTCTACCATTCACGGATCACTAAAATTCCCCACTGAAGCAGGGGTGGCAACTTTGCACTCTGAATCTACAATTTGTGTAGCAGAAGTACGACAAAGCAAGGGTACTGACAAATCTCCGAACCTCCTCACAGAAGAGTGGGCTATTCATCCGCACTTCCCAGAGCAAAAAATTTCAGTCGGAGCTCAGCTACCTGAACGCACCAAAAAGAAGTTGTGGAATCTTTTATCTAATTCTCTCGATGTATTTGCCTGGCAAACCTCCGATATGGTGGGAGTTCCTCGATGTTTGGCTGAACATAAGCTGAAAGTATCACATTCGGCAAAGCCAGTGGCTCAAAGAAAAAGAAACATGGCTCCAGCTCGAAACAAGGCAATCGCTGAGGATGTAAGAAAATTGTTAAGTGCCGGAATCGTCCGTGAGGTACGTTACTAGACCTGGGTTTCTAACCCAGTAATGGTAACCAAAAAAGATAAAACCTGGAGAATGTGCGTAGATTTTTCCGATCTAAACAACGCATGTCCGAAGGATTGTTACCCCCTACCAGAGATCGATCTAAAGATTGATTCCCTCTCCAGCTTCCGCCTTAAATGCTTCTTGGATGCATATAAGGGTTATCATCAGATACAGATGGCTACAGAAGACGAGGATAAGACAGCGTTCGTAACCAATGAAGGGCTTTATTGTTATACCAAAATGCCGTTTGGGTTGAAAAACGCTGGAGCCACGTATCAGAGGCTGATGGATAAGGCGTTCAAGGGTCAGATTGGAAGAAATTTGGAAATCTACGTGGACGACCTGGTCATCAAAAGCCAGGCTGAAGATAACATGATCGATGATATCCTCGAAACCTTCACCAGGCTTCGGAGTATCAATCTTAAACTCAATCCCAAAAAATGCTCCTTCGGCCTTGAAGAAGGGAAATTTCTCGGTGTATGGATAACTCAGTCCGGAATCAAGGCACATCCAGACAAAATCAGAGCGGTAGTCTCCATGCAACCCCCTAAAACCGTCAAAGAAATTCAATCGCTAAATGGGAAGCTCGTTGCTCTCCATCGTTTTGTCTCAAAGGCTGCAGATCGTTCCATTCCTTTCATGAATGTCTTAAAAAAGCGAACCGGAAAAGGACAAATAGAATGGACACCGGAAGCTGACGTGGCGTTTCAAGAATTGAAAGTCTGTCTTGGGTCATTACCAACCCTGACCGCTCCGGTCACCGGAGAAACTGTCACGGTGTACCTCTCCGCGTCTCATTTTGCCATAAGTGCAGTGCTTGTAGTGCATCGGAATCAAGCACAGATCCCGGTCTACTATGTAAGCCGTATCCTGAAAGATTATGAAACCCGGTACCCGATGATCGAAAAATTGGCACTTGCCTTGGTACACGCCTCAAGACGCCTCCGAAGATACTTCCAAGCCTTCAATATAGAAGTACAGACTGATCTCCAGATCCAACAAATTCTTAGAAAGCCGGAGGTCTCCGGACGTTTGACGAAATGGGCAATTGAGCTTAGCGCTTTCGACATTACCTATCGTACCAGAGGACCGGTGAAAGGTCAGGCGGTGGCAGATTTCCTTACGGAGGTTCCAACCGGAGAAAGCACCAAAGAAAAATCCGCCCTACCAAGGGTATGGAATTTATATACGGATGGAGCTTCCAGTAAAGAGGGATCCGGGGCAGGGCTAATTCTTATTGATCCGGAAGGGATAGAGTACACTTATGCTTTGCGGTTCGAATTTAAAACTTCAAACAATGAAGCAGAGTACGAGGCTCTCCTTGCAGGTCTCCAAACCGCGGCCAAAGCCGGTGCAACCTCCGTACTGGCACATGTTGATTCTTTATTGGTAGCCAATCAAGTCAGCGGAGAGTATGAAGCACGAGAGGGTAACATGGTTCGGTATCTCCAACAAGTTAACAATTTAATCTCCTCTTTCGATTCCTGCAAGATAGTGCACATACCGCGGAGTAAGAACAAAAAGGCCGATGCCTTGAGTAAACTTGCATCCGTAGCATTCTGTCATCTGTCCAAAGAAGTCTTAGTTGAAACCTTGCAAGCCCCGGCCATCCAACAGACGGAGTCGGTCATGTCTGTCTCTGTGATAGAAAAATCCTGGATGACTCCGATTGTGGATTACTTAAAAGAAGGGACGCTCCCGGAGGACAAAGCTCAGGCCCGGAAGCTAAAGGTAAAAGCGTTGCAGTATCAGATCCATGATGGGCAACTTTACCGAAAGACCTTTTTAGGTCCGCTCCTTAAATGTTTAACTCCGGAGGAAGCCAGCTATGTCATAAGAGAAATCCACTGGGGAATATGCGGCATTCACGCTGGACCAAGGATGGTCATAGCTAAAGTAATGAACGCGGGATATTTTTGGCCGGGTATGCATCAAAGCGCAGTAAACGAACTTCAGTCATGTGAAGATTGCCAGCGGCACGCTCCCATTAGCCACCGAGCTAAAAACAATCTCGTTCCGGTAACATCGGCATGGCCTTTCCAGAAATGGGGGATTGACATTGTTGGTCCTTTCCCTGTCTCCACCGGAGGGGTAAGATTCCTGTTGGTAGCTATTGATTATTTCACGAAATGGGTCGAGGCAAAACCCCTCCGGACCATCACAGGGGAGCAAGTGCTGAGGTTTGTCTGGGAAAACATAGTGTGCAGATATGGGATGCCGATGTGCATAGTCAGTGACAACGGAAAGCAGTTTGCTGAAAAACCGTTCAAGACATGGTGTGAAAGGATGTGTATCGAACAGAATTTTGCTTCGGTAGCCCACCCCCAAGCCAATGGGCAAGTTGAAAGAGCCAACCGCAGCATCGTGGAAGGCATTAAAAAACGCTTGGGAAAAGAGGGTGTTTCATGGGCCGATGAACTGCCGCATGTCTTATGGGCTCACCGAACGATGCCAAAGACAAGCAACAGAGAAACACCCTTCAGCCTGACATACGGCACCGAAGCAGTTATTCCCGCCGAGGTAGGGATACCCACTCCACGCATGCAGCTGAATCAAGAAGAAAACGACCAGGAACTCCTTCTGAACTTGGATCTAGCCGAAGAGAGGAGAGAGCTCGCGGCAATCCGAGAAGCCAAATATAAACAAGAGTTGGAAAAACATTACAACTCAAAGGTGAAAGAGGTTCGGTTCAAGGTTGGGGATTACGTCATACGGAACAACGAAGCAAGTTTAGCGGAAGGCTCCGGAAAAATGGCCCCCAAGTGGGAAGGTCCTTACCTGATTAACACCGCAGGAAGGGATGGTGCGTACACACTCAAGAAAATAGATGGAACCATTATACCACGCACCTGGAACGGAGTCCACTTAAAGAAATGTTTTCTTTAAAAAAGTTTCTTATTTTAATAAGATTGTAATGCGGAGCTACGGCCACCGTCACTCTTTTTATTTCCATGTAATGCGGATGGATATGCCCGCACCAAATGAATTATAAGTTCCAAGAAACCGTGGAGGGTTTTACCCACGGATTGCACGAAATGTTTTTACTATGTCAATCGGAGAAGTATAAAACTCCGGAAAAGAAAATAGAATAAAATTTTCTATCTTTAACAAACGTTGCAACAAGTGTAATTCTCGGCCGAACTAGGGATACTAACCCTAAAAGGTAAGGACGAACTGGCCTCGTTCGTGCTTTTCCTTCACTTAAAAAAAATTATCCTAACAAAATCAAGACAAATCGGATCCGTACTTCAAAACTGAACGTTCTAGAAACATAAAAATGTAATACACAAAGCATGGACGCATGTAAAAAAGTGTTTACATCCAAAATTCACCGGACTCGTGTAAACCGGAGATTACAAAACTATACACAGGATAATTGTTCAAACATTGGTAAAAGCATCATTACATTCATCCTAAATAAGGTGCATGCCCCAAATTGCCGGACATGTCCACCTTCCAAGAAATCTAAATCAATAACAAACTTCACAGGTGCATGCCCCAAAGAACCAGGCATGTCCACCTTGCTACTATGGAGAAGCGTCATTTGCAAAGCGAAGAGCTTTCTTAATCTCAGAAAGAGGCGCGTCAACAAGCTTCGGAAGGTCTTCTATCACCGGAAATTTAAGAGTATCAAAGCAAGTAACGGCTGCCTTCAGCTCCTCCCTAGCATTACGGTTCAAAACTGGAACGTCTTTATAAGCAGTCTTCTTCTGAGCATGTACATAACCAGCATGCACTCCGGAGTTGATGCCCACCGCACTCATTGCATTATTAACTCCAGCCACGGCGGCAGTCATCTCTGGACCCTTGTGAATATTCTTAGCCAAAAGCTGAGCTCCCTCAGAGAGCATCCAAACCTTCGTCTCCTGCAGATCCTCCACTTTGGCTTTCAAAGAAACATTCTCCGCCCCCATTTCTTCCTCGCGCCCTTTCATCTCCTCTATACGCTCCTTCAAATCAGCCTCGCCTGATTTAAGCGCGTCCCGTTCTGGAAAAAGTGTTAGAAAAACAGGAACTAAGAAACAAGTTGAAACCAGAAAAAAGACGTACCAGCCAACATGTTCTCATAAGCAAGACGCGCCTTATTAAGAGAATCCTCCATGTTTGCCAATACCACCTTATGCTCTTCATCCTTCTGTTTCATTGATTCAGAAAACGCCTTAAGCTCCGAAGAGATCTTGTCCCTGTCTTCCACGGCAGCAGCAGCAGTCGCCTGGGACGACTGATTCTGGGCAGTCAAGGACTTAACCTTCTCCTGCTGAGTTTGCAGATCTTGGGTCAGTTGAGTAATTTTCTTCTCCGCATCTGAAGTTTTCACAACCCTTCGTTTCAAAGAGCGGTTTTCTTTTTCCAAATCCTCCCTACCTGACTCCGCCTCCACCCACCTACGGTACAACTCCGTCACAAAGATGTTTGACTGGGCCTGGTTGGTCAGAACCGCAGCTCCCAGATCTGGATTCTTCATCTTCCGGCTCCTTGCATGGTCTATCGGAGTATTTATATTAAAAAGCATAGTCCTAGCCACCAAGGTATCCATCACCGAATCTTTGTTTCGGATATCCCAATCAGGAATGAACTTTTCCTCAGCAGTCGCTGGATCGATATCCATGTCATCCGAAAACAAATCTGCATATCGAAAAAAGGACATCAACTCAGGTCCGAACCAGGATGGGGGAAGCGAAGACACTTGATCTTCCTCATCATCCAAAAAACAGTCCGGACCCAAAGATGAGCCCCAATGCGTACCTGAAAAAGTAACCACTTTTGGCTCACCATGACCTTTTTCCTTATCCGTAACCACCGGATTCTCAACCTCCATGCTTTCCACTTCACTATCAGGAACAAAACCTGAATACGCAGGAGTTGGTTTAAAACGAGCCAAAGCGGCTTCTTCCCTAGAAAATTTACCTCCGGTAAGATGTTCGTCCAGTTCTTCCAGCACATTACCTTCGGAATGAGAACTTTTCTTTGCTTTCTTCGACGTTGGAAATGGAAGAGGATCGGTAGCACGAATCTGAACCGATTCATTCTTCTTCCTCTTATGGGAGCGAGCCTTTAAAACCACTCCTGATAAATCCACACCTGACACAACATCCTTGTTTTTTAAAAGAAGAAGGTCGATACTGCAAGGCCTCGTCCAGAGTATGTAACTCCGGATCGCTATCCACATCATCAAGAAAAGATTTCCTACCAGTTCTAGATCCGGACGAGCCCTCAGCGCCCTTCAGAGATAATGGAATGGAAGAAGTAGCCTCAACAGCAACCTGTTCAGGTACGTCCTGAGGAATAGAAGAAGTTGCTTCTGCAATAGAAGGTTCAGCCATGTCTTGAGCTACCTCCGGACGAATCGGCTGGGCCGAAGACGCCACTTGCTTCATAAAAGGAACATCTTCTTCACCTTGCTCTTCGAAGTCAAAATCGAATACATCCGTGGTTGGAACCTTCAGGGCATCAAGGAGCGACATTACGACACCTGCAAACAAAAAGGCAAGAGTCAGCAAAACAACAAAATAATGCCGAAGGGGATGTGAAGGACCGGAACTTACGATCACTCTTCCGGCGAATAATCGGCCAATCCCTATCCCCTTGGGCCCAGGAAAAACTGACTCGGCCTAACCAAAGGTAATGCTCGGGAAGGGGACGAATAGGGGATTTATGCTCAACAAGGGCACGGACTAGACTCTCGTTAAAAACAAAATCTTCATCAAGATCGAAGGACATCGACTGATCTTTGAAACGCCACCTCATATCTTCCGGTAAGCAGCGATCGTCCAACCAGAAAAAATTGTCCTTCCAATTTTTAAGGCTAGACCGCTCGCCGGAGGATGGGGAAGGAACATTCTTTCGATGAGCGAATGTATACCAATCTCCGGCCGTAATAAATTCATAAAAATATCGAAAGACATTCAGATCCGGCCTCTGGTCTAGGGCTCGGCAAGAAAGTTCAAAATGATTGATACGGCTAAGGCCGAACGGGTTAACTTGGCTAATATGAACCCTAAAAAATTGTAAAACCCTAATAAAAAAGCGAGAGAAAGGAACCCTATAATTCGCAAAATTACAGACGCGAGTATAAAGGGAAAACTTCCCTTGACGTAATGGGTATATGGCTTCCCTTTCGGAAGGAAGGACCGGGTGAAGATCTAAGGGAATCCTATAATCACTAATGAACTTATCCAACTGACGTTGGGTAAGCACGCTCACGCTCTCCGATAGATTGTCCTTTCCAGGAGCCATACCTTTAAAAAATGAAAAGGAAAGGGACGCACCTTTTTTTGAAGAAGAAGAGGAGAACAGAGAGGATAACAGCAGAGAAGAAGATGAAAAAAGAGAGGAAGAGGGTAAAAATGAGGTGGTAAAAACCCAATTTATAGAGAAAGTAAGTCGGTGGTGGGGCTGTCGTGTCAACCGTCACCTCCCACGATTTCCAATGCGGGATTCGTTAACGTCACCAGCAGGTGACTGACGGTCAAAACAATAATGGTCACCCGCACCATTCAAAATATGCCACTTCATCAATTCAAGACCACTCCAATGGCGACACGTCATCCGAATAGGACAAAAAGCTTGAAATAATAGTTTGCCAAGTCTTTACAAAGACTTACCAAACTGGGGGACTTGAAGACACATGTCCGAGGCCGGACATGATCCCTGGGACGAACCAGACTCCACACGAACCGGACATGATCCCTCCGAAGACGAACCTCCATTCAAGTGCGTCAAGACGGATGATGTCATCTCAGTTGACTACTATAAATACCCCATCAAGTACAAAGCCAAGTACGATTTTCTGAACCTTCGTCCTTACTTTCTCTCTCTACTTTCTCTCTCTACCAATACTTATCCTCACGCCGGAGGGTGGTCGCAGAGGGGCCCTCCCATCTCTGCGGCGAGCCTAACGGTTTTCTGTTTTGCAGGACTGTTTTTCCAGCTCTCTCACAAGATCCAAACCCTCGTTTACAGGCTCCGGCCTAAACACGATTCTTTGGTTCTTCACTCCGGCAAAGCTCCGGTTGTCCGGCAAGGGTGCAAAGATGTACGAAAGGTGTTGTGGAGGTGTGAGGGAGTAAAACAGTGATGAAGGTTTTCGGCTTGTTCCTTCCTTTTAAAGTTAACTCGGTGATGATGATTGTAAGATAAGGAAACACGTTTTCTATGGGCTGTGATATTGGTGTAAGCATGGTAAGATTATGGACGTACACTCGTCCAGATTCCTGGCTTCGTACGAACGCAGAATCTTGGCTTCTTACGAACAGTGTCTTGTTAGTATTTTTATCTAAAAATTTTTCCAAGTGTTTGCAATTTTCAGGTACAAAACATGGCTGATGAATTTTTGAATCCATTCTCCGATTCATATGCCTTTAAAAGGACTGGAACAACATCTTCTGACGGAAACCCAAGAATCGCAATGAAAGAGATTTCGGATTCATTCAGTGTTGATAACGCATATGGAACATACAACAAACCTCCAAAATTGATGAACATTGAAGACTATAACCGATGGTCAAAGAGATTTGATAACTGGCTGAGCGCATTCGCTTATGAGAGTTGGAAGCTGGTACAAGTGGGATACACGACTACACGATCAGAGTTTATAAATTTGGGAGCGGAGGAGCAAGATTTGTTTATAGCTGAAGAGAAAGCGATAGCGTTACTTCATCAATCTGTCCGGGACGATATCATTTCATTACTCGATTATAACACATCAAAAGAATTGTGGGAGGCCCTAAAGAAGAAATGCACAAGAGGTGATGAAATAGTGAAAAACAAGCAGTCGTTACTGAAAAAGGAATTCGATTTGTTTGTGTGCATGAAAGGGGAAAACGTTCGACATATGATTGAGAGGTTCTGTCATCTGAAAGCTGAACTTGACAGATTTGAGATATAAAAGGACCAAGAGGAGATTGTCGCGAAACTTTTCGAAGCGTTACCCAATGAGCAAGACTGGCAGTATTATGCAATTGTGCTAAAAAAAATACAAAACCAATGAAGGAAATAACGCTAAATTGGCTAATCGAAAAGTTGGAAGGTCACGAACTTGACATTAAAAAGCAACATAAAATGAACAATGCTACCTATCAGCAAAACGTGGACCTTTATTACCGTGGAAGCATGATCTCGAACATTTCATCGCCCAAAACAGCATTTAGTGCTGAAAATTCAAACAATACTTCAAAAGATAACTCAGGAAGTGGATCTTCGGGTACTAGTGGTTTTGGTTATCATAGTTCAGGGGCAAGCATGACAACACAGTCTACTCCAAATGCTCAACAGAATCAAAGTGCTCCTAATTCAAATGTTTTCCAATGTAACATTGTTGTGAACCTCAATAACGCTTAAAACTTCAATGCTGAAACCGTAAAGCAGCAGATGGTCTTCTTGGCTTCTATTCTTGAGTCGTATGAGAGCCTAGTCACAGGAAAGATCGGGAATACCAATATGACAAAAGAAGACTACGAGCAAATTGATCCTGAAGAAATGGAGCTTATTAACATAAAGTGGTGTATGGCCAGTGTGATTCGCTGGGCTCAACGTTTTAAGGAAATTATAGGGAGACAGTCAATCAGTGGGCCATCGACAAAGCTGGGCTTTGATAAATCAAAAGTGACATGTTTCAAGTGCAAACAAAAGGGTCATTTTAAAAGAGAATGCAAAAACTCTGTTGTTGATGAAACTGCCAATCCGTTTCAGGATGATTATTATCGTAAAGTGGTTTATCACAGAAACAGAGAAGAACCACAAAAAATGAGACAAATTGAAGACAACCTAGTGAAAGAAAAGTCGAGAGCACTAGCAGTAATCCAAGACGATGAGGGCTTCAATTGGAATGATTTTATTCCGGATGAAGATTAGATAGGATCTGCTTTCTTGGCTGAAGTAACACCGGTGACGTTTAACAAAGAGAGAAAAATTGCACAGATAAAAATGAACAAAATTCACCGAGCTTACAAAGAAGCGGTTAAAGCAAAAAAGATGGGATCCTGACAGAGAATGTTATCTTGATCCAAAGGGAAATGTTTGCACAGACCCAAAAAAAAAAAGATTTTGATGCTCTAGTGAAGTCGATTCCAGCTGAAGCAGAGGAGATACAGAAAGAGTAGGAAAAGAAGGAGAGGGGAGAGAAGTCTGAGAAGATGGCAAAAGAAATCATTGATGTGAATGTAGAGATGACGGCCGAAAACCTAAAGAAAATGGTTGATCAAGTCCTGATGGCTAAAGCACTTGAGGTACACACCAAATCTGCTTCTGAGTCTGAGTCATCTAGCAAGGTCAGTTTGGTCAGTCCAAATGTTGAATCAGGTAAGGCTCAGGAAACAAAAACTGAGAGTGATTGCAGAAATTGCATGAAGGCATGCAAAGTCTGTAATACACATGAGTTTTTATTAAACTCTAACATCCAGGACTTAACCAGTAAAATCAACATTTTGAAAAATGACATGGTTTTAAAAGATAAACTGGTAAAAAGTTCAAAGGAAAGAATTGATGAGTTAACAGAAAAGATAAAAAATGATGAGAAAAATGTTGAAAAATTTCGAAAAGAAAATGAGAAACTTGTGCTTGATGACAGAAAATTAACTGAAGATTTTGAAAAACTAAAACGAACAATTAAAGATTCAGACGCTAGATATTTTCAAACTCAGAAAGAAAACACTCAATTAAAATTTGTTATTCAAGAAAAGGAGAAACAAGTTAACAGTCATCTGGATGAAATAGCAAACTTAAAACTTCAGATCGAAGAAGTAAAGATTGAAAATGAGAGAATCAATCCGAAGTTGAAAAGTTACCACTCTGCCAGCTTTGTTCTAAAACATATTGTCCCGAAACCCATCAGGAAGAACAAAGATGGTGAATATGTGTATCAAGATGGAACTGGGGTAGGGTATCACAAAGTTCCACCACCCATGAACAACAATTTTACTAAAACACAGTCTGGGTTGGTAAAATAGTTAGATTTGAATGTGAAAAGTGATGTTGACAACCTGCCAGATAACATAGATATCACATTTAGTGCACAATCCGATGAGGATAGTGTCGAATCTGAGGTTGTGAAAGATGTGGTTGAAAAAGTTTTGAAAACAGATAGTGATTCCACAGTGTCAAATGAGGATGATGATTGTTTTCTGAACAATTATCTTCCGAAATCCAAGTCCAAGAACAACTTAAAGGACGAACCGACTCTGGTAATGTCCAGATGAGTGGTTCTGATAAGTTGTACTCAGATAAGGAATTTCCAATCAAAAATGTAAATGTGGATAAACTTGAGAAAGTTTTTAAACTGGTTGAGATTGATGTGTCAGAGGTTGACGGGTTGTCAAGTTCAAAAAGATTTTTGAATTTCCAAAAAGATAAGTCTTACTATAACAATCCCAAAGTGCCACCACGTTTTCAAAATAATAATTAGAAAACAAGGTTCAACGGGTAACGGGATGGTAAGAACTATCAATGAAGAAATTTTCAAAAATCAAAATTTGTGAAGCAAACAATATTTGTGAGAAGTTCAAGTTCGATGAACAAACGAGAGTCTGAGATTTTTTTCAAAATGTAATGAAGAATTTTTTGAGAAGAGAGCTTCACAAACACAGACTGAAGGTCAAAGTCAGGTTGTTGATAACCGGACATGCTTTAAATGCAACAATATTGGACACATTGCATGAAAGTGCACCAATTCAAGACCTAAGTCTATGATAGTTGAAAATTCCAAGAAACTGAATGATGCAAAAGGCAAGGCGCCAATGTTTGTTGAGAAGAAGATTCAAAAACCTGAAACTGCTAAAATCAATGTTAAGCCAGTTAAACAACCTGTTAAGAAAACTGGTGAATCTTCTAAACGTTTTAACACGCAACAACAAACTTGGAAGCCAAAATCTCAAGCCAAAGCATCGGTTGAAGCAAAACCAAAGGTTTCTGTCAGTGCTACAAAAGAAAAACAAACTCCTCTATCCAAATCGGTTAAGAAGTCTGTTCCTTTGGATTTCCATCAAAAGTTGGAGAAACAAACTTCTTCGACCTCTCCGGTCAAGAAGTATGTTCCTAAAACTGTTCAACCATCTGTTCAACCAGCAAAAGATGAATTTTTCTTGTATAAAAAGGTTGAGGTTGGAACAGAAAAGAGTTTGGAAGTGAATGATAAGAATTTTCCACCACTTTATACTACCAAAACTCACCTAAACGTTAAGCTACCCAAGTCAATGGAGGCTTGGGTTGCTTCAACTAACTAATTGCATTTGAAACGTGCAGGAGCTCCCGAGATCGATATCTAAATGGATAATGGATAGTGGAGTGTCCAGGCACATGACGGGGAGAAAAACCCTGTTATATGATGTAAGAGGTTTCAACGGAGGGTATGTGGGTTTTGCTGGTAACCAAGGTGGTAGAATAATCCGGGAAGGGACTTTATCGAATGGTCTTGTGTCCTTTGAAAGAGTTAATTACATTCCAGAGCTAGAGAACAACTTGCTTAGCATTTCCCAGATATGTGACAGAATGTATACAACTCATTTCACCGATAAGGAGTGTCTGATTCTGAAGCCGGGGTTTGTTGTCCCAGAAGAGTGGATCATAATGTGAGCACCGAGAGAGAATGATTTGTACGTTCTCGACATGAGTACAACAACTACAACAACTGGTCATCCTAAGTGTTTCGTTTCTAAGGCTACCGAAAAAAAAGTCGATTAATATACACCTAAGGAAGATGAACCATTTGGTGCATAATGATTTGGTCAGAGGTGTAAATTTGAAAAGGTTTCACTTGGAAGGTGAGTGTATCAGTTGCAAGAAAGGTAAACAAACCAAGAAGTCTCACCCCAAGAAGCTTGAAAACTCGATCACGAGACCGTTGGAAAGGCTACACATGGA
The DNA here is from genome assembly GCA_030545235.1 of Helianthus tuberosus. NCBI lineage: Eukaryota > Viridiplantae > Streptophyta > Magnoliopsida > Asterales > Asteraceae > Helianthus > Helianthus tuberosus. Next base: position 128,536,016 of record CM060437.1, read on the forward strand.
TCTTTTCGGTCCTGTGAATGTGAAGACTGTAACCGGAGATCTCTATTGTCTGGTGGTTACAGATGATTATTCGAGGTTTTCGTGGGTCATGTTCTTAAAGTCCAAAGTTTAAACCTTTATGAGTTTGCTGAATTTGCTCAGGAAATTAGAGAATATGTACCAAAAGCCTATTTGTCGACTCCGAAGCGACAATGGTACGGAATTTAAAAATAGTCAAATGGAAGAGTTTTGTGACAAAAATGATATTTTGCAAGAATTCAGTGCTCCGTACACTCCGCAACAAAATGGAGTGGCAGAGAGGAAGAATCAGAAACTTATGAAAACAGCACGTACTACGTTGGCCGACTCAAAGCTTCCTGTGAATTTTATGGGAGAAGCCGTATCAGCCGCTTGCTATACCTTGAATCGGGTATTGACTGAAGAAACATAATAAGACATGTTTTGAGCTGCTTAACAACCGAAATCCGAATCTTGAATATCTAGAGCCGTTCGGGTCGCCCTGCACGGTGATAGATCATGACGGGAAATTTGGTTCTAAATGTTTGGAGGGATTCTTTGTGGGATACTCTAGTCCGCTCAGACGAGTGTATCTTCCAAGTCTCAACAAAATTATTGAAGCTCAACATGTGGAGTGTCAAGGTTTTACCATGCCAACTCAGAAACCTGGTGACTCAAAGTTATTCAACTATGAGATGTTCTGGGAGTCATTCGATCTTCCTGAAGAACCAGATTTTGTAGAACAGATAGGGTTGTATCAGGACTACGAGTCTTCACAGGTGAACACATGTCCGACCAAGTCTTCCAAACGTCAGCAAAATAGTAATGATCATGAAGCTGGTCCAAGTCAAGTGGTCAAAGTGATGCAGATGTTCAGCAAACTCAGACGACTTCAGAACAGGAACCTGCTCAAGAAAATCAAACAACGGTGTTTGTTGAATCTGAATCAGACTCGGATAGCCCAACCTATGATAGAGGAGATTCAGAGTCTGAGGAGGAGCAGATCCAGTCGACAGATCAGACAATCCAAGTTGATGATCAAGTTGCTAATCAGAATGTTACTAATCTGGATAGCGAGGTGAATGTTCCTGGTGAGGTAATTCTGAGGACGCTATCTTACCACCCCGAAGAGTTTATCATTGGAGAGCTGCAATCTGGAGTCAAAACAAGACACCAAATCGACCAAGGCTTTACTTGCTTTTATTCAAAAGTTGATTCATTTCAAAATAATTTTTCTCTCAGCTGTTTCATTTCGCAGGTTGAATCGACAACTTACAAAGAGGCACTGACTGAGGAATCATGGGTGAACGCAATGCAAGAAAAGCTAGGTCAATTCGAGAAGCTTGGTGTGTGGAAGCTTGTAGATCTTCCAGATGGTCATAGAAAAATCAACACAAAATGGGTGTTTAAATGCAAGAGGGATGATAGAGGCGTGGTTGTTCGTAATAAAGATCGCCTGGTTGTTCAGGGCTTCACTCGACAGGAGGGAATAGATTTCACAGAAGTTTATTCCCTAGTTGCTAAACTTGAAGCTATTCGCATCTTTCTCGCATTCGCATCATGGAAAGGGTTCAAAGTGTATCAGCTGGATGTAAAGTCGGCGTTCCTATACGGAAAGGTGAAAGAGGAGGTATATGTCGGTCAGCCACCGGGCTTTACCGATCCAATTCACAAAGATAAAGTCTATCTTCTAGACAAAGTGTTGTACGGGTTGCACCAGGCCCCGAGAGCCTAGTATGAGACGTTATCTCAGCACCTTCTATCCAACGGCTTCATTCGAGGGAAGGTAGATGTGTAACAACCCGACTTTTAAAGTCAAAGTACAAGTCAAAGTCAAGACATGTCAGCATTCTGATCTGTCATTTCTTACTTAATTACTGCTTGTACTCTCAGACTCGATAATCAATACTTTATTTAACGCTATTTTAGTCTACGATTTATTATTATATGAAGTAACAATGCGATAAACGCAACTAAACGCAATTCTACTTAATGCTATCAGATCGCTATCGCATTGCAACTCAAATCACAGTTATTGAATTGTTCTATATGTGTGTGTGTGCTATTATGTGCTTTACTTGTGCATGTTTATATTTGTTTGAGGTGTTATTCGAAAACGCAATCGCAACTCTATCGCATCGCAATCTAATCACAGACGCTAAACGCAAATTTACTTACTTGTATGTTGTTATGTGTTAGTTATGTTATTTGTGTAACTATTGTTTAATATTATCGCATCGCTTACTCGTAACTCGCTTAAATGCAACGCAACGCAACGCTCAACGCACGAAACGAAAGTCAGAAAACTAACCCGCACGAGCCAACCGATCGAACGACCATTCGATCGAATGGACATCGACCGAATGACCATCCGATCGGATGGCCATCCGATCGAACAGCTGTCCGACCAGTCTACTCCACACCGCCTTCTCACCTCTCACACTATAAATACCCCACTGTCACATCAACTGTTCATTGATGTGACAGCTCCGTCCGACCCGTGCACTCTCAGCCACTTTTCCCTCGATTCCCCGCAATTCTTGTAAGTTTCCTCCCTAAATCTTGTACTTCCATCTTCATTACACACTTTCTCATCATCTTCACCAACAAATCTCACAATTTCACCATGAAATCATCTGATTAGGGCTGTTCTAAGGTGACGTCATCATGGAGTTCTTATGAACATTGAAGTGTGACCTCATCTCATCAAGAACGGTTCGGATCTAATGGATTTCTACACGTTTTTACACTGATTTCGACATGAATCTAAACATTTAACAACTGTCTTCAAACTTTTCTTAAACATCATTCACTTTTCACTCAAAACCGTTGGAATCTGGACTCGTTCGAATTCTCTACTCATTCTCTAGTGGAGAACCGGTCTGAGAATGGATTTCTATCGGAGAGACGACCAATTCACGGGTTGAATATGAAACTCCATCAAGAACAGTTGATTTTGATCGAACGGGGTGATTCCCGTCCGATCGAACGGGTTGAACTTGATGTGATTTCCGCTGTTTAACACGCCGTCATGCCGTCTCCGTCAAATCGCAAACTTCTTAACTTAGAAAACTTTGTGAATTTTTTCAAACAGAAAGTTACTCAATCGAATAGTCGTTCGATCGGATGACCATCCGATTGAACGACTATTCGACCAGGTGACTTGTAACCTCAAACACTTAGACAATTTTCAAAACTTCAAAGAATATCAGTTTTCAATTGAACAACCATCCGATCGAAAGGCCATCCGTCCGGATGACCATCCAATCGAATGACTTCATTTATACTACAACGAAAACTTCAAAAGTTCAACATTTTACAAACACACCTCCCTCAGTCGAATGACCATCTGACCGACGGTCATCCGTCCGGATGACCATCCGTCCAGACAGTCATCCAATCGAACCACCATTCATTTGCTCATCTCACCGACACACTATTTTACGCACTGCTCAACGCTTATACTGTCATACTGTGATCAGGCTAACTCTCAAGCGTTCCATTCAATCCAAGACTGTGTTTATTTACTAAACACGATCTGTGAGTATACTCGATCCCTTTTTGCTTAACGCACTTTTGGGTGTTACATACGTTACTTATATCAAATCACAATCAACACACAACGCAACTACTTTTATACACTAACCGCTCTCGCATGTTATATGTGTTATTCGATGAATGCTTGTATGTTATCTTTACACAGTGAATGTTGCCTGACACCTTATCAATGATAGTACTATAGTTTGGACTCAGCACCTGTCGTGGACAAGGGTTGTTAAGGGTTTTACTTCACATGTCACAGTGGTGATATGTGTTGCGCATTCTACAACTCGCAGTCATGTATGTGCGTATTTCATTATCGATAGCTTACTTGCTTCACATTTCTACGTGTTACATGCTGGTTATGCGTAAATCGCTTTCACTACTATATGCTATTAAACTTGTGTACTCACCTTTACACTATGTGTATTGACTTTATTTTAACGTATGTGACAGGTGTTTAGGTTGCTTTGCTTGCTGTGATGCAACGAGTTTAGGTGGTCTAGAAACCCACGAATAATTTATGAGTTGTCGGAACATATTTCTCTTTGAGAACAATGTCTGTAATAACGATTTGTGCTTTATGAGTTTATGGTATGGGACATGAATGTTAATTATATCGGCACTAATAGTGTTACGGATTCTCTGTGATAATATGTTTCGCTCAGTGCCTCACCCCGATGTTTCCGCCATCGGTTGGGGTGTGACAGATTGGTATCAGAGCCATAACTATAGGGAATTAGGCAAGACTCGACCTAGTCCTGGTCGATGTCTTAGAAATAACCTAGTCTATAGTCTAAGTACCAACAGACCGCCTTGTGCGAACTCAGTAAGGGTTCTGCACGAGCCTATTTCTGTTACACTTTCTCGAACTCATTCTTGCGCGAACACCGCATACTACAGCTTTGCGCAAAGCCAGCCTTTCCTAAGGCTGGAACACTGCCACTTAGCCTTTCCTAAGGCTAACAACACACACGATTTTTCGAAAAACAAACGAGTGATTGGGTCAAGATTAGGTGTGAAAACCGCAAACTCTCGACTAGGTCGCTCGCTCAACGCGTAATTTTTCACTATAAACACGAGAATTTGCGTTGAGTCAAGAGTGAAATCCATATCTCGACAAAATTCTCCCTCTCCATCTTGTGATTCTATCACACAACTAGGAATAAATTCGTTAAGTTAGGGGTGAAACCCGCATCTTAATGACTTAATCCGCTCTCTATTTTGGTTTTACAAAACTCTCACCAAAGTCTCGATGGATTCCAAAGACTCAATTCACGTATTAACTGAAAGGATGCGTGCCATTCACCGTATGCCGGTGAGAGAGCACAGTCTATTAGGCCAAAGCATGTACTCCAAGTCCTTGAGGATAGTCAAATCACTTTGGGTGTGAGACATGTTTCAACAGAACCCATGACAATTTATTTTCGATTTCAAGCCCACAATCGCAGATTTTACGATTTTATGTGTGATTTTTATGTGTTTTATGTGGTTTCATGTGTTATATGTTTCGGTTTTGGAGACTCATACGTTTTTACGCTCTTCGCTTTAATAAACACACACAACTCACACTGCACATTTGTCTCAAAACGCTAACAAATCGCAGACAATCTATGGATCCCCGTATGTTATATTACTCGGTTATGCTACTCGCACTCGCTACTCTCGAACGCACTTGCGAGACTTGAATGATAGGTGAATACGTGCAATATATGTAGGTGAATACGTGCAAAATATAGTGCGATGTGTGCTTCTGTGCTCTACGTGCTTATGTGCTTATGTGTTTGTGTGCCTATGTGGATTATGTGCTTACGTGACTATGTGCCTATGTGTTAGACGTGTTCCTGTGCTTTATATAAAGTAGCTTTTGGAGATATGCTAGACTATTCCTGATATAATCGAATCGTGTCTAAATCCTATGACGATGTCTATTGCAGACAATGTTGTCATTTGGATCTCACACTTCTCGCGCTACCCGCCGCAACCACGCTGACAAACGCATCGGATCGCTAGTCGCCAAGGAAATGGCTAAGGTCATTCCGCAAATCGTCAGCAAAATCAATGAAATCGGTAACAAGTCCTCTGAGGAATCTAGGACTGACTCACCCAAAGCTACTTTTAGCTTCAAGCAGTTCAAGGCCTGCGGCCCCAAAGACTTCACTGTTGAAGATGGGCCCAGCGCCATGTTTCAGTGGTTCGACTCGATTGAAGTCACTTTCGTCAAAGCGGATGTCCAGACAACCTCCGCACTGTTAACGCAACTGGCGTTTTCCAGTCCAGGGCTCTGGATTGGTGGACTGCCGAAAGAACCAGGTGAGGTAACGACGCAGTCTACGGACTTTCTTGGGAGGAATTGAAGGAAATCATTATGAAAGAATTATGTCCCCCACACGAGCTCCAGAAGCTGGTGGACGAGTTTTAGAATATCAAGCATGAAGGTGGCGACAATGTTGGTTTTACTGCTCGCTTTAAGCAGCTTAGCATCATCTGTCCTGGCCAAGTCTCAACTCCCGACATCACAATCAAGAAATACATTCACGCTTTACCTGATTGTGTTGCTGATTTCGTGCAAGCCGCCAAGACGACTACCATCGAAGAGACTTATCAACTTGCTTCCGAGATCAATGATAAGCGAGTTATGGTTGGTTACTTCAAGAACACCACCAAAAGTCTCCATCAAGTCACCGCTACTCCCGCTCCTGAAACCGCCGCATCGCAAGGGTCAAAATCTTCACGCCGCAAGCGCAAGAGCAACAACAACAACAAGAACTATGCTGTCACAGCCGCACCTCTCAACGTTATTCCTGCCTAACCCCAGAACCAGAATCGCCAAGTAGCAGCACCCGTGACCAACGCACTGCTTGCTAAGCATGCGTATACCGGTCCGCACCCTCTGTGCCCTACTTGTACTTACCATCATCCTGTTGGGATCGCTTGCCATTTTTGTGTCAAGTGCAAACTTTAAGGACACTTTACCGCTAACTGCCGTACTGGTCCTCATCAGCAAGCTCAAGTTCAAGCTCCTCCTGCACTGCCAGCTCCTCTTCCCGCTCCTCAGGGTCAACAAGCAGCTCCTGCTCCTGCTGCTCACGCATGAGCCTGCTTCGCATGTGGTGATCCTAACCACTTCGCAAACGTCTGCCCAAACCGAGTGGTGAAGCAAGAGCTACAGCAGCAACCAGTGCAACAACCAGCGCAGCAACAACATCAACAGCAGCAGCCTCAGCGGCAGCAGCAGCCAGCTCAACAAGTAGTCCGTGGAAGAGCATTCAACATCAATGTCCGCAGGCTCAAACTGACAACAATGTTGTCAATGGTACGTTTCTTGTCAACGGTATTTATGCTTTGTGTTTATTTGATACTGGAGCCGATAACTGTTTTGTGTCAATAGAATTCGAAAAGCTCCTAAATCGTAAGCGCGCTAACCTCCCAAGGACGTTCGACGTAGAAATTGCCACTGGTAGAACCATCACCGTTAGTTTTGTTCTACGTGATTGTACCCTTGAACTCAACAATCACGTCTTCCCAATCAACCTTATCCTGATCCAGCTTGGTAGTTTTGATATCATAGTAGGCATGGATTTTCTTCGTGAAAATCGTGCTGAAGTCGTTTGTTTTGATTAGATGATTCGTTTCTCGCTTGCTATTAGCGACCAACTCTGTGTCTATGGCGATCTTAAACTCATGTCGTGCATACAAGCGAGCAAGTATCTCCGAAAGGAATACAAGGCTTTCTTGGCACACATCGTAGTAGCGGAGGAAAAGGAAAAGAAGGCAATGGAAAAGGTTCCTGTGGTTCGTGATTTTCCTGTTGTCTTTCCTAACAATTTGCCTAGTTACCCCCCGAGTCATGATATTGATTTCCGTATCGGCCTCATTCCTGGAGCTAATCCTGTTGCTAAAGCTCCTTATCGCCTCGCTCCATCTGAAATGCGCGAACTTTCGAGTCAACTCCAGTAATTGCTTGATAAAGGCTTTATACGCCCTAGCACCTCTCCTTGGGGCGCACATGTCCTTTTCGTCAAAAAGAAGGATGGATCGTTCCGGATGTGCATCGATTACAGGGAACTCAATAAGCTGACTATCAAGAATCACTCTCCCTTACCCCGAATCGACGATTTGTTTGATCAATTGCATGGCGCTACGTGTTTCTCGAAGATCGATCTACGCTCAGGTTACCATCAGTTACGAATCCAGGAGGAAGATATACCTAAAACCGCTTTTCAAACCCGATGTGGCCATTATGAATTCGTCGTTATGCCCTTTGGTTTAACCAACGCACCCACGGTTTTCATGGATTTGATGAATCACGTGTGTAAACCCTTTCTCGACCACTTCGTCATCGTGTTTATCAATGATATCCTTATCTATTCAAAATCGAAAGCCGAACATCCGCAGCATCTACGTTTGGTTCTCGAATTACTCCAAGGGAATCGACTCTATGCCAAGTTCTCCAAGTGTGAATTTTGGCTAGAGGAGGTTCAATTCCTCGGTCACATCGTCAATAGTCAATGTATACACGTCAATCCCACGAAGATTGAAGCAGTTAAGAGTTGCATTACACCAAAATCCCCGTCCGAAGTTCGTTCGTTCCTCGGACTGGTGGGCTATTTGTGACATATATGCTTATGTAATCATTGTATAACTCTGAACAATTCAATTATAAATAAAGCAATGTGTTTTGACCCCAATATTTTTTTATTTATGTTTGACATTTTGCACGTTTTGATTTTTGTTCGATTTTAAATTCTAAATCGCTTTCTGGAAAGTTATACGCAAACTGATGCGTAAACATAATCAGTTTAACGCGATAAACACTCCGGAACAATGACATAAGCTTAACATACCTTAAATAATCTTTACATAACTTAGAAATAAGTTTTAAAGGGTTTGGTATGGCAAAAACAAGTTTATTCGATCACAGGGACTATTTACGACAAACTGCAAAAGTCTTCTGATTCGTATAGCAACATACATTCCGTAACATGATCATAAGCTAAACATACTTTAAATATCCTTTTCATAGCTTAGAAATAAGCTTTGAGGGGTTCGGTGTGCGAAAATGCGCTTATTTGATCAACAGGGGCTAAAAGCGTCAAAAGTGCATAAGTTTGCATTTACGCGCATATCTTATGTTCTGAACATATCCAGACATCCAAAAAATTTTGTAATCATTAAAATATTTTATTTTAGTGATAGGAATGCAAAAATACCATTCGTCGCACAATTTGGATCATTTTCGAGTCCGTTCGAGTTTCATCGTAATTAACCGAATAACGTGACCGTACGATCAAACGAACTAACATCCGGGATATTTTTAAGCATATTTCAAGTCCCCTATACTTTGAAATCATTATAGAGCCTTGAAAATGGGTTAACGGGGCATAAACATGTCGAAAATCAACTTTATAGCATGCAGGGACTGAAACTGAACATTTTTGAAAGTTCTGGACAGTAGGTCGCGGGGCGCGTAAGCCTTAGTTGATTCTTACATGGGGCGCGATAGACCTTAGCTGGGCAGAAGCCAGTTTCTTTCAAAACAGCAGTTGAATCTTGGTTTTAATCCTAGTTTTTCAATACCTTGGGGTTGTTTAAGTGTTCCCCAAGCCCTCAAATCAGTGTGTAACATGTGTAGGGCTAGGATCTTGCTTTGATTCACTCAAAAACACATGTCATTGATCCAATGATTCAAGATTTTCTATAAATAGCAAGCAATTTTCATTCAATCCTTGCTCATTCATTTCTTTCTTCTCCACCTGTTCTCTTGAAGCTATCCCACTTGGTTGAAGGTTTCATACTTCAGTTTTCTTTGTTCTTTTTCCAATCTTAGACCTCTTGTAAGTTTCTTTCATACTTGGTTATGTATTTCAAGCAAGAAAGTCAAACAGTGTTTGACTCTCTGCTTTGACCATGTTTTGGTCAACACAAAGTTCGTTTGAACTTTGCAACGTTAGCGTAATCACGATGGTTATAGTCGCTTGTGACCATACCTACTGATTACCACGTTTATTAGGCGTAGTGATGAGTCATAGTTTTGGTCAAAATGTTGATTACGAGCATTTTGCGACGAAACTATTTTCGGGTATCAAAACACTTTGTTTTGATGTCAAACCTGTTTTCTAACGTAGTTAAACATGTTTTAAAATGTTTTAACATGTTTAACTCGTCACTTTTAGGTTAGTGCTTACTTAGGGTCGTAAGTCAAGCGGTCTAAACCACCGCTTAGACTTTCGAACCCGACCCGTTTGGTCAATCATTTGGATCCGACGAAATATATTTTGTGGCCATAGTTGTATAGGGAATAACTTTCCGAGGTTATACCTTATGGTCACTTTGTTTAATTAGTTGTATGATAGGTAGTTTATATGCCTTAGGAAAATGACCAAATGCCCTTTTTGCGCATAATTTCATTTTAAGCATATGTAATTTAATTTTTGACACTTAAACTGATTACCCAATGTTATTAAGCATGTTAAGGCATATAATACTTATCATAGGGCTAGTTAGACCGTCTGAACACGCTTTTGCGTGAACGACATGTTAAAGTAGCGTAAACTACCTTAACGAGTCGTAACGGGTCATAAGCACTTAGGATAGGCTCTGATTTAGAATGTAGGCTTTATTAAACCATATCATATGAGTTCCAATACTCATTTGGTTTACAAGACCTCATTCTATCCGATCTTCCGAATTAGGATCGGATTATTAACATAGTTACCTATATTAGGTGCCGATTGATTCCGTGATTCCTCAAGTGTTATTTGATCATTATTTCAAGACTATTTAGCAATATCAAGTGAGTACATAGTCCCCTCTTTTACCGCTTTCAAACATTTTGGGGTGATACACATGTGCCTACTTGTTACTTTCATGCTTTTCATGCTTTTCATGACATATACTTGCTATGTTCATCTAGTACACATATAGTACATGATTTCAATTATGATTTGCTATGTATGTTGACTGAGAATGCTAGCACATTGATTTCATAAACACTTTTGTTTCATATGTTTACTCAGCATATGGGCACATTGATTTACATGACATTTTCTGCTTCGTATGTTTACTTAGCATACTTAGTACATGGTTTTTACATAACATGCTTACATTTGGTATGTTTAACAGGACAAAAATACGTTCATTAACATTGATCACGCCGCTCGGTAGTGTCACACCCCGACCACGTATAACATACAAAACGTGGCGGAAACGTCGGGGAGTGTTGTAACAGAATTATTGTTTCACAACCATGGCATACAAAGTTATATTTTATTTATTAAACAAGAGTGTTATATTGTCTTAAACAGGAAACAAAGAGTTCATAACATAATTAAACTAGTCTATCTTCATTTTTAGTCTCTAAGGCACAGGTCCGCCCTAGTGTCATGATCATCATCCTACGCTATAGCTCCTGAAAACACATGTGAAAATAGGTACGTCAGAATAAAAATGCCTGTGAGATACATAGGATTTGTGAAAATAGGATTCATGACTTATAAGTTTAGGAAAAGTTGTTTAACAAAAGTCAGTCATGAACCTTGTAAGTTGTTTTGTTTTGTAAATCATTCAAAAAGCAATGATATATATAAATAAGAGAATAATGTAAGGTTAAATGAATAACCAAGAAAATGAGTTTGTATAAGATAAGTTGTTTTGTAAATCAATGTCTTGTGAAAATAAGTTGTTTATGTAAAACGTAATATGTCAAATATTGAAATGATTTAAGTAGCGCTACGACATGTAATATCATACAAACACTTGTTTATAGGAAGTACCAGCGGCGTATCCACCATGCTTGTATCATATTACACACGCCTCGTTACTCAAATCACTTACTCAAACCAACCACCAATGTAAATTGTTTATGTATAAATGAATTGTCATGTGTTAATGTGTAAACCAAATCGAAATGTCTATGTCCAATGTAAACCACTAATTGTGTATATCAATGTCAAAATGTTTATGTTTAATGTAGATCATGTAATGTATACCCAAAAATATCATGTATGGTAAGTGAAATATATCAACTAAACCATATGTGAAATGCACAAAAACAAGGTATTGAAGTAAAACATGGTTTAAATCAAAGTTATGTTTTGTGGAACAGATGCATGCTATACTGATACAAACATTTATGCGGTATTGTGAAAATGCATACATCCAAGCCTTGAGATTGTGGCGATAAACCCTTAAATAAATTAAAGGTTTATCTAAGTTATGTGTATCGAATTCGGTCATTCCTTCCAATCCAAACAAACCCATGATTTCAGGAACGGGAGTTGTCAATTCCTATGGTACCACTACCTACTAACGAACGGCGTAGCTAATGTTAATGAATGTATTGTTCCATTGTAAACAACCCAAATGTCATAACAAAATGTAAGCATGTGATGAAAACAACTGTACTAAGTATGCATACAATGGACATACATAGCATGAAATGTAATGTAAAACAATGTACTAAGTATGCACACAATGGACATACATAGCATGAAATGTAATGTAAAACAATGTACTAAGTATGCACAAAATGGACATACATAGCATGAAATGTAATGTAAAACAATGTACTAAGTATGCACACAATGGACATACATAGCATGAACACAATGAAATCATGTACTATAATTGTACTAATGAACATAGCAAGTATATGATGTGAAAGCAGGAAAGCACGAAAGTAACAAGTAGGCACATGTGTTTCACCCCAAAACAGTTTGGAAAACAGTAAAAGAGGGGTCTATGTACTCACTTGAAATTGCTCAGAAGTCCTTGAGTAACAACCAAACAATGCTAGAGATCACGGATATCAAACGGCACCTAATATAGGTAACTATGTTAATAAACCGGACCTATATCGGAAGATCGGATAGAATGAGGGTTCGTAAACCAAACGAGTAAGGAGACTCGTGTAATATGGTTTAACAAAGCCTACATACTAAATGAAACCTAACATAAGTGCTTACGACCCATTACGACCCGTTTAGGTAGCTTATGCTACTTTAACGCGTCGTTCGCGTGAAACGCGTTCGGACCGCCTAACTAGTCCTATGACAAGTAGAATATGCCTTAACATGCCTAATATTGTCGCCAAATCAGTTTAGATGTTAAAAGTTATGTCACATATGTTTATAATGAATTTTGGCATCAAAGGGGTATTTTGGTAATTTACCTAAGGCATATAAACTACCTATCATACAACTACTTAAACGTCGTGACCATAAGGTATAACCTCGGAAGGTTATTCCCTACCTACTATGGTCACCTAATGTATTTGGTCGGATCCTAATGATCGACCAAATGGGTCGGGTTCGAAGGTATAAGCGATTTATTAGATCGCTTACCCTTACGACCCTAGACAACGTGGTAATCAGTAGGCATAGTCCCAAGGGACTATAACCATCGTGATTACAATCACGTTGCGAAGTTCAAACGAACTTCGCATTGACCATAAACTGGTCAACGCAGAAAGTCAAACAAAGTTTGACTTTCGGACTCGAAAAGCAATAAAAGAACGAAGGAATACTTACAAAGGGTCCAAGAATGGAAGGTTTGAATTCGAACACTCTCAGGTATGAAGTGTTAAACACGACAACTTAGAGAGCAAGTTCAAATTCAAAGGTGTGAGCTGAGAGTGAAGTGGGTGTTGGGTATTTATAGGATTTCCTGAACCGTTAGGATTGTTTCTTGGAAACCGTGCTTTGATCTTGGCCATACACCTCAAGCACATGGTTTTAGAAAACCATTTGAGCCCCTAGTATTGAGAAATACCATTTGCAAGGTGGTTTAGTGGGTAATACAGCTGTTAACAGGCTGTTAAACTGAGTTTTCTGATCTGGGAGACTGACGCGGGCCGCGTAAAGTTTAAGCTTGTGTTTACGCCCCAGGCCTAAGAACTTTGACAGATTTACATTTTTAGCCCCTGCATGCCCAAAACTTGGTTTTCGATGCATTTTTGACACGTATAAGCCCCGTTAACCCCATTTCAAGGCTCTAAAATGAAGTTAAAGTATTGGAAACTCAAAACATGCTCAAAAATATCTCGGATGTCGGTTCGTTTGGCCGTACGATCGCGATGTTCGCTTAATTACGACGGAATGCGCATAAGCGCGAAAAACGATCCAAATGACGCGACGAATGGATTTTTCTTATGCCAAACACTAAAATAAAATGTTTTAGTGCTTACATAAATTTTTTGATGTCCGTATGTATTCAGAACGTAAGTTATGCGCGAAAGTGCAAACTTGTGCACTTTTTGACGCTTTTAGTCCCTGAATGACCCAAAAGTTTATTTTAGCACAACGAACACCTCAAAGCCTATTTCTAAGCTATGTAGAGGATATTTATGGTATGTTTAACTTATGGTCAGGTTCCGGAATGTCTGTTACAGTTCAAATTGGCATACTTTCACAGTTTGTCAAGTTTAGTCCCTGTAAGCGAATTAACTTGTTTTTGCCATACCAAAGCCTTTAAAACTTATTTCTAAGTTATGTAAAGGTTATTTAAGGTATGTTAAGTATATGTTGATGTTCCGGAGTATTTGTCGCATTAAACTAGTTACGTTTACGCACCAGTTTGCGTATAACTCTCTCCAGAAAGCGATATAGAGTTTGAAATTGAGCAAAAGTCCAAACATGAAAAATGTAAAACACAACCAAACAAACATTGGGATCAAATAAAATTGTTTTATTGATAACCGAACTGTTCACAATGATTACAAGCACAGATGTTACAGTCTCCCCTACTTGTGGAAATTTCGTCCCGAAATTTATTTAGAGGAAACTCGTGGGAAAAGATGCGGATATTTCGCCTTCATTTGATCTTCGCGTTCCCAAGTAAACTCGGGTCCACGTTTAGCTTCCCAACGAACTTTGACCAAAGGAATGCGCTTGCGTTTAAGCCACTTGACTTCACGTTCCATGATTTCCACAGGTTTCTCGACAAATTTCTGTGTTTTATCAACCCGAATTTCGTCAAGTGGTATGTGGAGGTTCTCATCAGCTAAACACCTCTTGAGATTGGACACGTGAAAAGTTGGATGAACATTTCCAAGTTCAGGAGGTAACTCAAGTCTGTAGGCTACCTTACCGATTCTTTCGACGATCTTGAATGGTCCAACGTATCTAGGTGCAAGTTTTCCTTTCTTTCCAAATCTGATCACACCTTTCCAAGGTGAGACCTTAAGTAATACTCGATCACCGACTTGAAATTCTAAGGGCTTGCGTTTTGGGTCCGCGTAACTCTTTTGACGGCTTCTAGCTGTCTGAAGGTTATCACGAACTTTCTTGACCTTATCAGTTGTCTCTAAAATGAGGGCAAGTCCAGTAAGCTGAGCCTCGCCGATCTCATTCCAGCAGACTGGTGAATGACATTTTCGACCATAGAGAGCTTCGAAAGGAGCCATTTTGATGCTGGTGTGATAACTGTTGTTGTAGGAGAATTCAATTAACGGAAGATGTGAATCCCAACTACCACCAAAGTCGATCACACAAGCTCTAAGCATATCCTCCAGAGTCTGGATTGTTCTCTCAGATTGACCATCCGTTTGCGGATGATAAGCTATGCTCAGATTAAGTTGGGTCCCCATAGCAGATTGCATGGTTCTCCAAAAATGAGAAGTGAAACGAGCATCTCTGTCAGAAATGATGTTCAAAGGAACACCATGTCGAGCTACAATTTCATCCACATAGATTTTTGCAAGTCTGTCAGCAGGAAAGTCCTCACGGATTGGCAAGAAATGTGCTGACTTAGTAAGACGATCAACGACTACCCAGATGGCATCATGACCTTTCTTTGTGCACGGGAGTTTAGTAATGAGATCCATAGTAATGTTTTCCCATTTCCAAACTGGGATCTCTGGTTGCACCAATAAGCCAAAAGGACGCTGATGTTCAGCCTTAACCTTAAGACAAGTAAGGCATTTTGATACGTATAAGGCAATGTCTTTCTTCATACCAGGCCACCAATAGTGAATACGAAGATCCTTATACATCTTATCTGAGCCAGGATGAACAGAATAACGAGACTTATGGGCTTCATCCATAAGCAAGGTGCGAAGGTTATCTTGGCTTGGGACCCACAAACGGTCCATGAAGTAGTACGATCCATTGTCCTTCAGTTATAGATCAGGTGTTATGTGATAGGGAAATTCCTTATCCATTAAACCTTGTGAAACACATGATTGTTGAGCCTGAGAAATGCGTGCTTGGATATCGGATCGAGCTTGAATAACAGATTGAACACGTACACAATGAAGCTTAGTACGTTCCTTACGACTCAATGCATCAGCTACGACATTCGCCTTACCAGGATGGTAGCGAATTTCGCAGTCATAGTCGTTTAGAAGCTCAACCCAACGTCGTTGCCTCATGTTGAGTTCTTTCTGATTGAAGATATGCTGAAGACTTTTGTGGTCCGTGAAAACCACACATTTTGTTCCGTACAAATAGTGTCTCCAGACCTTAAGAGCGAAGACAACTGCACCTAACTCAAGATCATGAGTGGTGTAGTTCTTCTCATGTATCTTCAACTGCCTCGATGCATATGCTATGACTTTGTTCCTTTGCATCAGGACGCAGCCAAGACCCAATTTAGACGCATCACAATAAACGACGAAATCATCATTGCCCTCAGGAAAAGTTAGAACAGGCGCGTCACAAAGTTTCTGCTTCAAGTGTTGAAAAGCTTCCTCTTGCTTGAATCCCCAATCAAAGGGTTTGTTTTTCTGAGTTAGAGCAGTTAGAGGAACTGCAATCTTTGAGAAGTTTTCAATGAAGTGGCGGTAATAACCCGCTAAACCAAGAAAAGAACGAACTTCAGTAGGAGTAGTAGGCGTATCCCAATCCTTGATCGCACTGATCTTGGAGGGATCTACATGAATACCTCGTTCGTTGACAACATGTCCTAAAAATTGAACTTCTTTAAGCCAGAATTCACACTTGGAGAATTTGGCGAAAAGTTGCTCTTTCTTTAGGAGTTCCAGAGTAAGACGAAGATGTTGCTCATGATCAGCTCGCGTCTTAGAATAAATCAAGATGTCGTCAATAAAAACAATGACGAACTGATCCAAATAAGGCTTCCAGACCCTATTCATTAAGTCCATGAAAACAGCAGGAGCATTAGTCAGACCGAATGGCATGACCGTGAAATCATAATGCCCATAACGAGTGCGGAAAGCTGTCTTGGGAATATCTTCTTCATGCACACGAAGTTGATGATACCCGGAACGCAGATCAATCTTCGAAAAATAAGAAGCGCCCTGTAACTGATCAAAGAGATCGTCTATGCGTGGTAGGGGATATCGATTCTTGATGGTAAGCTTGTTAAGCTCACGATAATCGATACACATCCTAAAGGATCCATCCTTCTTCTTGACAAAAAGAACGGGAGCACCCCAAGGTGAAAAGCTAGGACGTATAAAACCTTTGTCAGAGAGCTCCTGAAGCTGCTTAGACAACTCTTGCATCTCAGATGGTGCAAGACGATATGGAGCTCTGGCAATGGGATTTGCACCAGGTACGAGATCAATGCAAAACTCGACTTGGCGTATTGGGGGTAAACCAGGTAACTCTTCAGGGAAAACTTCAGAATAATCCCGAACGACAGGGATATCTGAAATAGACTTACCCTTGCCTTTATCTGCTGTAACATGTGCTAAGAAAGCCACATAGTTCTTCCGCAGATATTTCCGAGCTTTAAAACAAGACATGAGTTTGAGGCCACCAGACGGTTTCTCACCTTGAACCTGTAGGATCTCGCCTGTCGAAAGTGGCACACGAACGATCTTCTCTAAACAAACTACCTCTGCGTGATGCTTGGATAACCAATCCATACCCACTATAACGTCAAAACTTCCAAGTTGCATTGGCGTGAGGTCGATAGGAAAAAGATGATCGTTAAGGTTCAACTGGCAGTTGCGAAGAACAGAGTCAAGAATAATGGGCTCACCACTAGCAACCTCTACTGTCAAAGGTTTACCTAGTTTCGTTCTAGACACGCGAAGCATTGGCTCAAAAGACAATGACACAAAACTCTTGTCGGCATCCGAATCAAAAAGAACAGATGCAGGCTGATTATTAATAAAGAACGTACCATTCACCACGTTATTGTCTGCTTGTGCCTCTTGAGCATTCATGTTGAAGACTCGCCCTTGAGCCTGAGCCTGATTCTGGTTAGCCAGCCTTGGGCACCGGTTTCTGTAATGGGTCAGATCCCCACAGTTATAACAAGCACCTGGTGGGTAGTGCGGTCGTGCAGCTTGACCCTGTTGCTGAGCAAGAGGCTGAGCAACTTGTTGAGCCGGTTTCTGAACTGCCTGGTTCTGGTTAACAGGAATGCGACAAGTAGCGGCAAGATGACCCGACTTCCCACAGTTATTACAGAAACGGCACGGATGTTGCGGCTGATGGTGACTATTGCATCTATTGCACAAAGGTGCATTCCCTGAATAGGGTTTCTTCGCTGGAGGCTGTGCGGGTTGGTTGGGAGCTGCCTGGTTAGCTTGGGCAGTGACAGCAAAATTTTGGGAAGCCTTACGCTTCCTTGACCCTCTTGAAGAACCAGAATTCTTTCCATTCTTGTTTTGACCTTTCTTGCTATCCTCTTTGTCAGACGACTGTTTCTTGCCCTTGTTACCCTTCCTGTGTAACTTATTCTTCCGAATCTGCGACTCAGTCAATGTCGCTGCTAAATCGATCGCCTGACGGAGTGTGGCAGGGTTACTACCAGTAATGATGTCTTGTACTGAGTCAGGTAGACCATCGATGTATCTTTCGATAGCCTTGTCGAGTAGGGTGACCATCGTTGGGCATAGCAAACTCAGCTCCTCAAACCTATCAGTATATGCCCTGTGCTTGCCACTGTCTTGTTTCAAGTCATCAAACTCTTTCTCCAACGCTCGCTGTTCATGACGAGGACAGAACTCCCTAATCATAAGAGCCCTAAGTTCAGCCCATGTCTGTGCTAGAGCAACTTCTGCACCACGGTCTCTCATAACCCCGTTCCACCGTGTGAGAGCCCTCTTCTGAAACACACTCGAAGAAAACTCGACCTTGCGATTGTCAGGACACTGCACGTGGCGAAAAGTATTCTCAATGCTCTCGAACCATTGAAGAAGCCCAGTTGCTCCTTCAGTACCACTGAACTTGAGTGGTTTAGCCGAGTTAAAAGTCTTGAAATTGCATGGACCATTGTTGTTGTTGTTGGCTTGGTTCCATTGAGCAAAGAGGTTTGGGAATTGAGCAGCCATCTGCTGCGCAATGATTTCTGCCAGTTCGGCAGTTGCTATCTGGTTTTCGCGTCGAGGAGGCATTCTAAAAGAGAAAAACATGAAAGGAAACGAGTGAGATGTTTGGATGAAGAGAATGAGATGAAACAAAATCAACAGAAGCAAAGATGGTGGTCATTTGTCCACATTACCAAGCAAACAAACGACACACAGTGACTAATCAAAGTAAATGGATCAAAAATAATGTATCGCGAAGACATGCTCGCCTATAAGTGAACACTCATCCCAAGAATTCCCAGGTAAGCACAACTGGTCTCGCGTCTGATGAGATATATACGAAGTGCTTGCCCAGACAGAAAACCCAGAATACAGGCATTCACCCTTCCAGTTTGCACGTGTTCACATTATTTAAAACCCAAAACCTTGATGAGATTTTGAAAACTCAAAGGGGTTCAAAACCTTATAACAGAGGGTTCAAAACCTTACAATAGAGGGTTCAAAACCTTGTAATAAATCATCCAAAAACAGATGATTGTTTTTCAAAAATCGTTTCGGAAAAATTTGGTTTTTGTTTTGATAATCACCTAAGGATAGGTGATGTGCATGTTTTAAGATCTAAACACAAGATAACTTGTGTTAGGGTCCTAGAAAGGTTATAGCCTAGGTCAAAGAATTACTAATAACCTAATTCCCTATAACCATTGGCTCTGATACCAACTCTTCTGTCACACCCCGACCACGTATAACATACAAAACGTGGCGGAAACGTCGGGGAGTGTTGTAACAGAATTATTGTTTCACAACCATGGCATACAAAGTTATATTTTATTTATTAAACAAGAGTGTTATATTGTCTTAAACAGGAAACAAAGAGTTCATAACATAATTAAACTAGTCTATCTTCATTTTTAGTCTCTAAGGCACAGGTCCGCCCTAGTGTCATGATCATCATCCTATGCAATAGCTCCTGAAAACACATGTGAAAATAGGTACGTCAGCATAAAAATGCCTGTGAGATACATAGGATTTGTGAAAATAGGATTCATGACTTATAAGTTTAGGAAAAGTTGTTTAACAAAAGTCAGTCATGAACCTTGTAAGTTGTTTTGTTTTGTAAATCATTCAAAAAGCAATGATATATATAAATAAGAGAATAATGTAAGGTTAAATGAATAACCAAGAAAATGAGTTTGTATAAGATAAGTTGTTTTGTAAATCAATGTCTTGTGAAAATAAGTTGTTTATGTAAAACGTAATATGTTAAATATTGAAATGATTTAAGTAGCGCTACGACATGTAATATCATACAAACACTTGTTTATAGGAAGTACCAGCGGCGTATCCACCATGCTTGTATCATATTACACACGCCTCGTTACTCAAATCACTTACTCAAACCAACCACCACTGTAAATTGTTTATGTATAAATGAATTGTCATGTGTTAATGTGTAAACCAAATCGAAATGTCTATGTCCAATGTAAACCACTAATTGTGTATATCAATGTCAAAATGTTTATGTTTAATGTAGATCATGTAATGTATACCCAAAAATATCATGTATGGTAAGTGAAATATATCAACTAAACCATATGTGAAATGCACAAAAACAAGGTATTGAAGTAAAACATGGTTTAAATCAAAGTTATGTTTTGTGGAACAGATGCATGCTATACTGATACAAACATTTATGCGGTATTGTGAAAATGCATACATCCAAGCCTTGAGACTGTGGCGATAAACCCTTAAACAAATTAAAGGTTTATCTAAGTTATGTGTATCGAATTCGGTCATTCCTTCCAATCCAAACAAACCCAGGATTTCAGGAACGGGAGTTGTCAATTCCTATGGTACCACTACCTACTAACGAATGGCGTAGCTAATGTTAATGAATGTATTGTTCCATTGTAAACAACCCAAATGTTATAACAAAATGTAAGCATGTGATGAAAAAAACTGTACTAAGTATGCACACAATGGACATACATAGCATGAAATGTAATGTAAAACAATGTACTAAGTATGCACACAATGGACATACATAGCATGAAATGTAATGTAAAACAATGTACTAAGTATGCACACAATGGACATACATAGCATGAACACAATGAAATCATATACTATAATTGTACTAATGAACATAGCAAGTATATGATGTGAAAGCAGGAAAGCACGAAAGTAACAAGTAGGCACATGTGTTTCACCCCAAAACAGTTTGGAAAACAGTAAAAGAGGGGTCTATGTACTCACTTGAAATTGCTCAGAAGTCCTTGAGTAACAACCAAACAATGCTAGAGATCACGGATATCAAACGGCACCTAATATAGGTAACTATGTTAATAAACCGGACCTATATCTGAAGATCGGATAGAATGAGGGTTCGTAAACCAAACGAGTATGGAGACTCGTGTAATATGGTTTAACAAAGCCTACATACTAAATGAAACCTAACATAAGTGCTTACGACCCATTACGACCCGTTTAGGTAGCTTATGCTACTTTAACGCGTCGTTCGCGTGAAATGCGTCCGGACCGCCTAACTAGTCCTATGACAAGTAGAATATGCCTTAACATGCCTAATATTGTCTCCAAATCAGTTTAGATGTCAAAAGTTATGTCACATATGTTTATAATGAATTTTGGCATCAAAGGGGTATTTTGGTAATTTACCTAAGGCATATAAACTACCTATCATACAACTACTTAAACGTCGTGACCATAAGGTATAACCTCGGAGGGTTATTCCCTACCTACTATGGTCACCTAATGTATTTGGTCGGATCCTAATGATCGACCAAATGGGTCGGGTTTGAAGGTATAAGCGATTTATTAGATCGCTTACCCTTACGACCCTAGACAACGTGGTAATCAGTAGGCATAGTCCCAAGGGACTATAACCATCGTGATTACAATCACGTTGCGAAGTTCAAACGAACTTCGCATTGACCATAAACTGGTCAACGCAGAAAGTCAAACAAAGTTTGACTTTCGGACTCGAAAAGCAATAAAAGAACGAAGGAATACTTAAAAAGGGTCCAAGAATGGAAGGTTTGAATTCGAACACTCTCAGGTATGAAGTGTTAAACACGACAACTTCGAGAGCAAGTTCAGATTCAAAGGTGTGAGTTGAGAGTGAAGTGGGTGTTGGGTATTTATAGGATTTCCAGAACCGTTAGGATCGTTTCTTGGAAACCGTGCTTTGATCTTGGCCATACACCTCAAGCACATGGTTTTAGAAAACCATTTGAGCCCCTAGTATTGAGAAATACCATTTGCAAGGTGGTTTAGTGGGTAATACAGCTATTAACAGGCTGTTAAACTGAGTTTTCTGATCTGGGAGACTGACGCGGGCCGCGTAAAGTTTAAGCTTTGGTTTACGCCCCAGGCCTAAGAAGTTTGACAGATTTACATTTTTAGCCCCTGCATGCCCAAAACTTGGTTTTTGATGCATTTTTGACACGTATAAGCCCCGTTAACCCCATTTCAAGGCTCTAAAATGAAGTTAAAGTATTGGAAACTCAAAACATGCTCAAAAATATCTCAAATGTCGGTTCGTTTGGCCGTACGATCGCGATGTTCGCTTAATTACGACGGAATGCGCATAAGCGCGAAAAACGATCCAAATTACGCGACGAATGGATTTTTCTTATGCCAAACACTAAAATAAAATGTTTTAGTGCTTACATAAATTTTTTGATGTCCGTATGTATTCAGAACGTAAGTTATGCGCGAAAGTGCAAACTTGTGCACTTTTTGACGCTTTTAGTCCCTGAATGACCCAAAAGTTTATTTTAGCACAACGAACACCTCAAAGCCTATTTCTAAGCTATGTAGAGGATATTTATGGTATGTTTAACTTATGGTCAGGTTCCGGAATGTCTGTTACAGTTCAAATTGGCATACTTTCACAGTTTGTCAAGTTTAGTCCCTGTAAGCGAATTAACTTGTTTTTGCCATACCAAAGCCTTTAAAACTTATTTATAAGTTATGTAAAGGTTATTTAAGGTATGTTAAGTATATGTTGATGTTCTGGAGTATTTGTCGCATTAAACTGGTTACGTTTACGCACCAATTTGCGTATAACTCTCTCCAGAAAGCGATATAGAGTTTGAAATTGAGCAAAAGTCCAAACATGAAAAATGTAAAACACAACCAAACAAACATTGGGATCAAATAACATTGTTTTATTGATAACCGAACTGTTCACAATGATTACAAGCACAGATCTTACTGGTAGTATGTAGTGGTACCATAGGACATGACAAATCCCGTTCCCGGCTTCCTAGGTTTGTTTGGAAGTAGGGAATGACAGAATCCGATATACATAATTGATAACCTTTAACTTGTTAAGGGTTTATCCGACAGTCTCAAGGCTTGAATGTATGCGATAAACATTACTGCATAGAAGTTCGTAACAATAAAGCATTGATTTTTGCAAAAAAAAACATAACTTTTGATTTCAACTACGGTTCATTCAAAAACATTGTTTTGTACATGACATTTGGTTTCACATGACATTTGATTATACATTGACATATACATGTGGTTTGAGTAAATACTTTTTATTCACCATACAAGACATTGTTGTCACTTAACATTTGCTATACAAGACATGATTTACACATGACATTGAGACATTAAACATTGTTATACATGAACATTTGACATTAGTTAAACAAGAAATTTTGGTGGTTAATGATAAGTGATTTAAACAACGAGGCATGTGTAATATGATAAAAGCATGGTGGATACGCCACTGGTACTTCCTATATATAAGTGCTTTTATGATATTACATATCGTATCGTTATTTAAATCATTCCTACAAAGACAGGATACAATTTATACAAATGACATATTTAACAAGACATTGTTTTACAAGTAACATGTTTTATATAAATTCATTTTATTTGGTTATTCACTTAACCTTACAACTTTCTTTTATATCATCTGATTTTCTTATCGATTTTCGTATGATTTATAAAAGAAAACATTTTTATAAGGTTCATGACTATTTTTTTTTGTTAAACACTTCTTTTAACTTACAAGTCATGAATCCTTCATTAACAAAACCTATGTATCTCACATGCATTTTTATGCTAACGTACCTATTTTCACATGTGTTTCAGGAGCTAACGTTTGATGATGTTCGTGACACACTTAGGCGGACTCGGGCCTTAGTGACTTAAAATGGAGCAAGACAAGTGTAATTTATGTTTCGTTTTCTGTTTGAACTAAGACAATGTAAACAATTTAATAAATAAAACCAAACTTTATATACCATGGTTGTGAAACAATAATTCTATCGCTCCACTCCCCAACGTTTCCGCCGCGGTTTTTTTTTTACGAGGTCGGGGTGTGACAGAAGAGTTGGTATCAGAGCTCATGGTTATAGGGAATTAGGTTATTAGTAATGCTTTGACCTAGACTATAACCTTTCTAGGACCCTAACACAAGTTATCTTGTGTTTAGATCTTAAAACATAAACGTCACCTATCTTTAGGTGATTACCAAAACGAGAACACAAATTTCCAAAATGATTTTGAAATCAATCATCCATTCTTGAATGATTCTTTTGGCCTTGTGCCATCCAAGTTTTCAAACTCTCGTCAAATTTTGGGTCTAAATAATGTGAACACGTGCAATCTGGAAGGGTGGGTGCCTGTACCTCGAGTTTTATGTCTAGGCTAGAGTGTTCGTACAAATCCACATAATCGGACCAGTCACTCTTACCTGGGAACTCTTGGGGTGAGTGTCCACTTATAGGCTAAAGCATTTCTTCGCGATACATTATTACGACCCATTTACTTTGATTAGTCACTGTGTGTCATTTGTTTGTTTTGAGGTAACGAACGAATGACCACCATCCTTACTTTTTGTCGATATTTGTAACATCTCATTTTATCCAATGACATCTCATTTTTTTCATCATATCATCTCACTTGTCTTCTCTAATGTTTTCCTCTTTTAGAATGCCTCCTCGACGAGACGCACAACAACCTAACGCCAAACTGGCGGCTATCATAGCGCAGCAAATGGCTGCTGCACTCCCAAATCTCATCGCTCAAATTAACCAAGCCAACAACAACAATGTTAATGCACCTGCTCTGTGCAACTTTAAACAATTTAATTCGGCTAAACCGCTCAAGTTTAGTGGTTCTGATGGAGCAACTGGGCTCCTACAGTGGTTTGAGAGTATTGAGAGCACTTTTCGCCATGTTCAATGTCCTGATAATCGTAAAGTCGAGTTTGCTTCTAGTGTATTTCAAAAGAGGGCTCTTATGTGGTGGAATGGAGTAATGAGAGATCGTGGTGCTAATGTTGCTTTGGGTCAGACCTGGGAGGAGCTTAGGGCTCTAATGATGAGGGAATTCTGTCCTCGTCATGAACTCAGGGTTTGGAAAGAGAATTTGATGATTTGAAACAAGACAGTGGCAAACACCGTGCTTATACCGACAGATATGAGGAGTTGAGTTTAGTATGTCCCACAATGGATACCCCGCTGGATAAAGCCATTGAAAGGTATGTCGATGGTCTGCCTGACCCTTTGAAAGATATCGTTACTGGTAGTAATCCTACCACTTTTCGTCAGGCCATTGAGCTAGCTGCAACCCTGACTGAGTCTCAGATCAGGAAGGTTAAACTCCATAAAAAGGGTGACAAGAACGAAAAACAAAAGGGTAAGAAAGCTGAGTCTTTAAGGAAATCTAGGAAGCGCAAGGCTTCCAAGAATTTTGCTGTTACGGCATAGGCAAACCAAGCTGCTCCCAATCAGCCCGCACAACCACCTGCCAAGAAACAATATGCTGGCAATGCACCTTTGTGCAACAGGTGTAACAACCACCATCAACCACATGCTCAGAGCCGTATTTGTACTAACTGTGGAAAATCTGGTCATCTCGCCAACACATGCCGCTTTGCTCTTGCATCAAATCAAGTAGCTCAAAACCCTGCACAACAGCCTGCTCAACAACCAGCACAAGCTGGATGACCTCACTACCTGCCTGGTTCTTGCTACAATTGTGGGGATCTGACCCACTACATAAACCCATGCCCGAGGTTGGCTAATGCAAATCAGGCGCAGGCTCATGGACGAGTCTTCAACATGAATGCTAACGAGGCATGTGTAGACAACGAGATGGTGAATGGTACGTTCCTTGTTAACAATCAGCCTGCTTCTGTTCTTTTTGATTCAGGTGCCGATAAAAGTTTTGTATCCTTAGCTTTTGAGCCTTTGCTTTCCATGACTAGAACAAAACTAGGAAAGCCCTTGACAGTAGAAGTAGCTAGTGGTGAACCCGTTGTACTCGATTCTATCCTTCGAAATTGCCAGTTAAACCTTAATAACCATCTTTTTCCTATCGACCTCACGCCAATGAAACTTGGAAGCTTTGATGTTATAGTAGGAATGGATTGGTTAGCCAAGTACCACGTAGAGGTAGTTTGTTTTGAGAAGATTGTCTGTATACCGCTTTCGACTAGTGAGATCTTAGAGGTTCGTGGTGAGAAACCTGCTAGTAATCTTAAACTCATGTCGTGTACTCAAGCTCAAAAGTACTTACGAAAGAACTATGTGGCTTTCTTGACACATGTCGTAGAGGAGAAAGGTAAAGGTAAGACTATTCATGATATCCCTATTGTTCGAGATTAATCTGAAGTATTTCCTGAAGAATTACCTGGTTTACCCCTAGCACGCCAAGTTGAGTTTCGTATTGACCTTGTACCTAGTGCTAACCCTATTGCTAAATCTCCGTATCATCTTGCACCGTCTGAGATGTAAGAGTTATCTAAATCTCCATATCGTCTTGCACCATGGGGTGCTCCCGTTTTATTTGTAAAAAAGAAAGTTGGATCTTTCTGTATGTGTATTGATTATCATGAGCTCAACAAACTCACCATCAAGAATCGATATCCCTACCTCGCATTGATGATCTCTTTGATCAGTTACAGGGTACTACTTGTTTTTCAAAGATTGATCTACGTTCTGGGTATCATCAGCTATGAGTGCTCGAGGAATATATTCCCAAGACAGCTTTTCGCACAAGATATGGTCACTATGAGTTTACTGTTATGCCCTTCGGTTTGACTAATGCTCCTGCTGTTTTCATGGACTTGATGAATAGGGTTGTAAGCCTTATTTGGACAAGTTCATCATCGTTTTTATTGATGATATTTTGATCTATTCCAATACAAGAGCCAACCATGAACTACATCTCTGTCTTACTATGGAACTCCTGAAGAAAGAACAACTTTTCGCCAAGTTCTCCAAGTGCGAATTTTGGCTTAAGGAAGTTCAATTTTTGGGACACATCGTTAACGAACAAGGTATACATGTAGTTCCCACCAAAATTAGTACGATTAAGGATTGGGATATGCCTACTACTCCTACCGAAGTTCGTTCATTTCTTGGTCTCGCGGGTTATTACCGCAGTTTTATTGAAAACTTCTCCAAGATTGTGGTTCCTCTCACAACTTTAACTCAAAAGAATAAACCTTTTGAATGGGGATCCAAACAAGAAGAAGCATTTCAGACCTTGAAACAGAAACTCTGTGATGCACCTATCTTATCTTTACCTCAGGGCAACGACGATTTTGTCGTATATTGTGATGCATCCAACTTAGGCCTTGGCTGCGTTCTCATGCAAAGGAACAAAGTCATAGCCTATGCGTCGAGACAGTTGAAGATACACGAGAAGAACTACACGACTCATGATCTTGAGTTAGGTGTAGTAGTTTTTGCTCTCAAAATCTGGAGACACTACCTTTACGGTACAGAATGTATAGTGTTTGCTGACCATAAAAGTCTCCAGCATATTTTCAATCAGAAAGAACTAAACATGAGGCAACGACGTTGGGTTGAACTTCTAAACGACTATGATTGCAAAATTCGCTACCATCCTGGTAAGGCGAATGTTGTGGCTGACGCATTAAGTCGTAAAGAACGTGTAAAGGTTCATTGTGTCCAAGTTCGATCTGATATTTAAACCCGCATTTCTCAGGCTCAACATACTTGTGTTTCACAAGACTTGAGGGGGTAAAGAATTACCATATCATATTAAGCCTGATCTTGAACTAAAGGACAATGGGTTGTATTATTTCATGGACTATTTGTGGGTCCCAAGTCAAGACAATCTTCGCACCTTGTTAATGGATGAAGCTCATAAGTCTCGTTATTCTATTCATCCTGGTGCAGACAAAATGTATAAGGATCTTCGAACCCAGTATTGGTGGTCGGGTATGAAGAAAGACATTGCCTTGTACGTGTCCAAACGCCTTACTTGTCTCAAGGTTAAGGCTGAACATCAACATCCCTCTGGACTATTGGAGCAACTAGAGATACCAGTTTGGAAATGGGAAAACATTGCTATGGATCTCATTACCAAGCTGCCATGCACTAAGAAAGGTCATGATGCTATTTGGGTAGTTGTCGATCATCTTACAAAGTCAGTACATTTCTTGCCGATCCGCGAGGATCTCTCTGCTGACAAACTTGCTAAAATCTATGTGGATGAGATTGTATCCTGACATGGTGTTCCTTTGAACATTATATCTGATAGAGATGCTCGATTCTCGTCTCATTTTTGGAGAACCATGCAATCTACCATGGGAACCCAACTTAATTTGAGCACAGCTTATCATCCTCAAACGGATGGTCAATCTGAAAGAACAATCTAGAAACTGGAGGATATGCTTAAAGATTGTGTGATCGATTTTGGTGGTAGTTGGGATTCGTATCTACCGTTGATTGAATTCTACTACAACAATAGTTATCACTCTAGCATCAACATGGCTCCTTTTGTGGCTTTATACAGTCGAAAATGTCGTTCACCAGTATGCTGGAATGAGATCGGTGAAGCTCAACTTACTGGACCTGAACTCATTCTAGAGACTACAGATAAGGTCAAGAAAGTTCGTGATAACCTTGAGGCAGCTTGAAGCCGTCAAAAGAGTTACGCGGATAGACGACATAAGCCCTTAGAATTTCAAGTCAGTGATTGCGTCTTACTCAAGGTTTCACCTTGGAAAGGTGTAATCAGATTTGGAAAGAAAGGAAAACTTGCACCAAGATATGTTGGACCATTCAAGATCGTCGAAAGAATCGGATAAATGGCCTACAGACTAGAGTTACCTCCCGAACTTGGAAATGTTCATCCAACCTTCCACGTGTCCAATCTCAAAAAGTGTTTGGCTGATGAGAACCTCCACATACCACTTGATGAAATTCCTGTTGATGACACGATGCACTTCATTGAGAAACCTGTGGAAATCATGGACCGTGAAGTCAAGAAGCTCAAACGCAAGCGCATACCAATTGTCAAAGTTCGTTGGGAATCTAAACGTGGTCCAGAATTTACTTGGGAGCATGAAGATCAAATGAAGGCGAAATATCCACATCTATTCTCACAAGTTTCCTCTAGATAAATTTCGGGATGAAATTTCCTAAAGTAGGGGAGACTATGACATTTGTGCTTATGTAATCATTGTATAACTCTAAAAAATTCAATTATCAATAAAGCAATGTGTTTTGACCCTAATATTTGTTTATTTATGTTTGACATTTTGCACGTTTTGATTTTTGTTCGATTTTAAACTCTAAATCGCTTTCTAGAAAGTTATACACAAACTGATGCGTAAACGTAATCAGTTTAACGCGAAAAACACTCCGGAACAATGACATAAGCTTAACATACCTTAAATAATCTTTACATAACTTAGAAATAAGTTTTAAAGGGTTTGGTATGGCAAAAACAAGTTTATTCGATCACAGGGACTATTTGCGACAAACTGCAAAAGTCTACCGATTCGTATAGCAACATACATTCCGTAACATGATCATAAGCTAAACATACTTTAAATATCCTTTACATAGTTTAGAAATAAACTTTGAGGGGTTCGGTATGCGAAAATGCGCTTATTTGGTCAACAGGGGCTAAAAGCGTCAAAAAGTGCATAAATTTGCATTTACGCGCATATCTTACGTTCTGAACATATCCGGACATTCCAAAATTTTTGTAATCATTAAAATATTTTATTTTAGTGGTAGGAATGCAAAAATACCATTCATCGCGCAATTTGGATCGTTTTCGCGTCCGTTCGAGTTTCGTCGTAATTAACCAAATAACATGACCGTACGATCAAACGAACCAACATCCGGGATATTTTCAAGCATATTTCAAGTCCCCTATACTTTGACATCATTATAGAAGCTTGAAAATGGGTTAACGGGGCTTAAAAGTTTTCGAAAATCAACTTTATAGCATGTAGGGACTGAAACTGAACATTTTTGAAAGCTCTGGATAGTAGGTCGCGGGGAGAGTAAGCCTTAGTTGATTCTTACGTGGGGCGCGACAGACCTTAGCTTGGCAGAAACCAATTTCTTTCAAAACAGCAGCTGAATCTTGGTTTTAATCCTAGTTTTTCAATACCTTGGGCTTGTTTAAGTGTTCCCCAATCCCCCAAATCAGTGTATAACATGTGTAGGGCTAGGATCATGCTTTGATTCACTCAAAAACACATGTCATTGATCCAATGATTTAAGATTTTCTATAAATAGCAAGATACATTTTATACAAATGACATATTTAACAAGACATTGTTTTACAAGTAACATGTTTTATATTAATTCATTTTATTTGGTTATTCACTTAACCATACAACTTTCTTTTATATCATCTGATTTTCTTATCGATTTTCATATGATTTATAAAAGAAAACATTTTTATAAGGTTCATGACTATTTTTTTTGTTAAACACTTCTTTTAACTTACAAGTCATGAATCCTTCATTAACAATACCTATGTATCTCACATGCATTTTTATGCTGACGTACCTATTTTCACATATGTTTCAGGAGCTAATGTTTGATGATGTTCGTGACACACTTAGGTGGACTCGGGCCTTAGTAACTTAAAATGGAGCAAGACAAGTTTAATTTATGTTTCGTTTTCTGTTTGAACTAAGACAATGTAAACAATTTAATAAATAAAACCAAACTTTATATACCATGGTTGTGAAATAATAATTTTGTCGTTCCACTCCCCGACGTTTCCGCCGCAGTTTGTTGTTTTACGCGGTCGGGGTGTGACCATAAGAGCCTAAAACACATCTTGAACCAGAAGGAACTGAATATGCACCAATGCCGATGGGTTGAACTTCTCAACGATTACGACTGCGAGATAAGTTACCACCCTGGCAAAGCAAATGTCGTTGCCGACGCTCTCAGCCGACGAAGTTATTTGCATAGCGTTCGTAATACTCAAGCCCATCACGACCTCGAAGCTCTAATTCGTGACGCTCAGCATGCCTGCTTTATTGAGAATACCTTGAAAGAGGAAATGAAGAAGTGCGGTGCTGAAACCCAACTTGTCACCAAATCGAACGGTATCTATTACTATCTGGATCGCATCTGGATCCCCGCTTGCAATAACATTCAGGAGATATTATTGACTGAAGCCCACAAGTCCCGATATTACATTCATCCCGGTGCCGACAAGATGTACCATGACCTTCGTCTTCGGTATTGGTGGCCTGGAATGAATATGGATATCACTATCTATGTTTCGAAGTGGTTGACCTGTTCTAAGGTCAAGGCTGAGCAACAAAGACCCTCTGGCTTACTCGTACAACCCGAGATCCCTATGTGGAAATGGGAGAGTATAGCTATGGACTTCATTATGAAACTTCCGCGAACGCCATTAGGTCACGATAGCATTTGGTTTATCGTTGATCGTCTTACTAAATCTGCTCATTTTCTGCCAATACAAGAAGACTATAAGGTCGAACGATTAGCACGAATCTATACCGATGAAGTCATTTATCGACATGGGACACCTCGTGATATCATCTCTGACCATGATGGTCGATTTACCTCGCGTCTTTGGGAAACGTTTCAATCTGCTCTCGGTACTACTCTTAATCTAAGTACTGTTTTCCATCCCCAAACCGACGGTCAGACTAAACGCACGATTCGCACCCTTGAAGACATGCTTCGTTCGTGTGTAATAGATTTTGGTGGTAATTGGGATTCGCATTTACCTTTAGTCAAATTCTTGTACAACAACAGTTATCACTCTAGCATTCAAATGGCACCATTTGAGGCACTATATGGAAGAAAATGCTGATCGCCTATTGTATGGCACGAGATCGAAGATGCATAAATTACCGGTCCTGAGTAATTGCAAGAAACGACTGACAAGATCCTCCAGATACAAGACAATCTATTGAAAGCTCGGAGTCGTCAAAAGAGTTATGCCGATAAATGTCGCAAACCCCTTGAGTTCGAAGTTGGCGATCACGTACTCCTAAAGGTTTCACCTTGGAAGGGGGTGATTCGATTCGGCAAGAAAGGAAAGCTCGCGCCTCGATAAGTTGGACACTTTAAGATTCTAGAAAGAATTGGCAAAGTGGCCTTCAGACTCGAATTACCAGAGGAACTCAGCAACGTACACCCGACTTTCCATGTTTCGAACCTCAAAAAGTGTCTAGCCGAGCAGAATTTACATATTCCTCTTGAGGATCTACAAGTGGACGAAACATTACACTTCGTGGAAAAGCCAGTCGAGATCATGGACCAAGAGACCAAGAAACTTTGATGCTCACGCATTCCTATAGTGAAAGTTCACTGGGAAGGCAAATGCGGCACCGAGTTCACTTGGGAACTCGAGAGTGATATGAAGGCCAAATATCCACAACTATTCGTTACGCATGTGCCTTAATTTCGGGATAAAATTCCCTAAAGTAGGGGAGGCTGTAACAACCCGACTTTTAAAGTCAAAGTACAAGTCAAAGTCAAAGTCAAGACATGTCAGCATTCAGATATGTCATTTCTTACTTAATTACTGCTTGTACTCTCAGACTCGATAATCGATACTTTAGTTAACGCTATTTTAGTCTACGATTTATTATTATGTGAAGTAACAATGCGATAAATGCAACTAAACGCTATTCTACTTAAAGCTATCACATCGCTATTGCATCGCAACTCGAATCGCAGTTATTGGATTGTTCTATATGTGTGTGTGCTATTATGTGCTTTACTTGTGCATGTTTATACTTGTTTGAGGTGTTATTTGCAAACGCAATCGCAACTCTATCGCTTCGCAATCTAATCACATACGCTAAATGCAAATTTACTTACTTGTATGTTGTTATGTGTTAGTTATGTTATTTGTGTAACTATTGTATAATACTATCGCATCGCTTACTCGCAACTCGCTTAAACGCAACGCAATGCTCAATGCACGAAACGAAAGTCGGAAAACTAACCCGCATGAGCCAACCGATTGAACAACCATTCGATCGTATGGACATCCGACCGGATGACCATCCGATCGGATGGCCATCCGATCAAACGGTCATCCGACCAGTCCACTCCACACCGCCTTCTCACCTCTCGCACTATAAATACCCCACTGTCACATCAACTGTTCATTGATATGATAGCTCCGTCTGACCCGTGCACTCTCAGCCACTTTTCCCTCGATTCCCCGTGATTCTTGTAAGTTTCCTTCCTAAATCTTGTACTTCCATCTTCATTACACACTTTCTCATCATCTTCACCAACAAATCTCACATTTTCACCATGAAATCATCTTATTCGGGCTGTTCTAAGGTGATGTCATCATGGAGTTCTTATGAACATTGAAGTGTGACCTCATCTCATCAAGAACGATTCGGATCTAATGGATTTCTACACGTTTTTACACTGATTTCGACATCAATCTAAACATTTAACAACAGTCTTCAAACTTTTCTTCAACAGCATTCACTTTTCACTCAAAACCATTGGAATCTGGACTCGTTCGGATTCTCTACTCATTCTCTAGTGGAGAACCGGTCTGAGAATGGATTTCTATCGGAGAGACGACCGATTCACGGGTTGAATATGAAACTCCGTCAAGAACAGTTGAGTCTGATCGAACGGGGTGATTCCCGTCTGATCGAACGAGTTGAACTTGATGTGATTTCCGCTGTTTAACACGCCATCATGCCGTCTCTGTCAAACCACAAACTTCTTCACTTAGAAAACTTTGTGAAAATTTTCAAACAGAAAGTTACTCAATCGAATAGACGTCCGATCGGATGACCATCCGATCGAACGACTATTCGACCAGGTGACTTGTAATCTCAAACACTTGGACAATTTTCAAAACTTCAAAGAATATCAGTTT
Source organism: Helianthus tuberosus (assembly GCA_030545235.1). Classification (NCBI taxonomy): domain Eukaryota; kingdom Viridiplantae; phylum Streptophyta; class Magnoliopsida; order Asterales; family Asteraceae; genus Helianthus; species Helianthus tuberosus. The sequence continues at coordinate 128,569,950 of CM060437.1, forward strand.
TCAATCGAACAGCCATCCGATCGAACGGCCATCCGTCCGGATGACCATCCGATCGAATGACTTTATTTATACTACAACGAAAACTTCAAAATGTCAACATTTTACAAACACACCTCCCTCAGTTGAATGACCATCCGACCAAACGATCATCCGTCCGGATGACCATCCGTCCGGATGACCATCCGTCCGGATGACCATCCGTCCGGATGACCATCCGTCCAGAGGGTCATCCGATCGAACCACCATTCGCTCACTCATCTCACCGACACACTGTTTTACGCACTACTCAATGCTTATACTGTCGTACTGTGATCAGGCTAACTCTCAAGCGCTCCCTTCAATCCAAGACTGTGTTTCTTTACTAAACACGATATGTGAATATACTCGATCCCTTTTTGCTTAACGCACTTTTGGGTGTTACATACGTTACTTATATCAAATCACAATCGATACACAACGCAACTACTTTTATATGCTAACCCCTCTCGCATGTTATACGTGTTATTCGATGAATGCTTGTATGTTATGTTTACACAGTGAATGTTGCCTGACACCTTAGCAATGATAGTACTATAGTTTGGACTCAGCACCTGTCGTGGACAGGGGTTGTTAAGGGTTTTACTTCACGTGTCACAGTGGTGAGATGTGTTGCGCATTCTACAACTCGCAGTCACGTCTGTGCATTTTTCATTATCGATAGCTTACTTGCTTCACATTTCTACGTGTTACATGTTGGTTATGCGTAAATCGCTTTCACTACTATATGCCATTAAACTTGTGTAATCACCTTTACACTATGTGTATTGACTTTGTTTTAATGTATGTGACAGGTGTTTAGGATGCTTTGCTTGCTGTGATGCAATGAGTTTAGGTGGTCTAGAAACCCACGAATAATTTATGAGTTGTCGGAACAATATTTGTCTTTGAGAACCATGTATGTAATAACTATTTGTGCTTTATGAGTTTTTGCTATGGGACATGAATGTTAATTATATCATCACTAATAGTGTTATGGATTCTCTTGGACAATCTGTTTCACTCAGTGCCTCACCCCGATGTTTCCGCCATCGGTTGGGGTGTGACAAGATATCACTCTATTCACAAAGGAAGTCGTTGGTCATCTGCTGATAGTACAAATTTACATTGATGACATTATTTTCGGGTCTACTAATAAAGAACTCTGCAAAGAATTTGAGAAAGTGATGAAGCAGAAGTTCCAGATGAGTTCCATGGGTGAGATGAAGTTTTTCCTCGGCCTGCAGGTCGATCAACTGCCAGAGGGGATCTTCATACATCAGACGAAGTACGTTCATGATGTGCTGGAGAAATTCTGTATGTCAGGGACCGCTCCAATATCCACCCCACTAGCAACCAACCACGGTATTGGTGTGTGTAAGGTGTGATATGTTTTTATTGATATTTTAAGCCCATTTTACACATTAGTAAAGTTTTAAATTTATAAAACACGATATTCTACTAACACTAAACACACACTTGGGCAAGTGCACCCATCGTGAGCGTAATATAGCGTTGGTAAGATACCGAGGTCGTCCAAGGACACAAGAGCTTTTAGTATCGGTTTATCCTCAACGTCTAATCAATCTAAATTTTTGAGAAAAGGTTTAAAACATGAAAAATTAAAAACTAAAAATGCAGAAATAAAAATAAAAACAGATAGACAAGATGAATCACTTGGATCCGACTCGCCTTTAATGTACCCTTTGATAATGTTTGCACTTTTAGACTTTTTAAGAGATTATCTTAGTTATAGTAGTAGGCCCCTCTTTTGAAGGTGACGTTACCCTCAACCCAGTGGTTTGAGTCAGCAAGGATACAATCCCAAAGGGTCGGAATATTGAAAGATAATTAATTAAGTTATTAATGCGAAAAGTGGTAGGCCCCTCTTTTGAAGGTGACGTTACCCTCGGCTAAGTGGTTTGATTCAGCAGGGATACAATCCCAAGTAGCCGGTTTATTGTATTAATAGTAGTTTACATATGAGGGGATCAAGCCATTCGCCTCCCCGCCATCCAATACCAGTGGGTATTGAAGGAGGTCCTAGTAAGCTTGGCCCAGGTCCTTGCTGGATCTATACACTGAACAAGGCAAGAAGCTTACTAAACCATTCCCTTAACCCCCGACCAGGTAGCCAACATATCTCTATATAGACCGTAGAGACATGGGCGAAGTATAATGGGTGCCCGGGGGTGCACCCGCCCACCCCAATGTTTCGGTAAGAAGTGTATATGGTCCGATTTTTCGTCCGAAAATTTTAAAATTATATAGTATCGCCCCCCTCCCCCCCCCCCCCCCCCGGATATTTTTCCTAAATGATGGGTAGTTTGGTAAAAATATTTTAACTCTTATTTTATTTGTTTAACCCTAGATTACCCACCACACAATAAACTTAATATCTCACAAATAGCTTGATGATTTACATAGAAAAAGAAATTGCTGATAAGTTTGATTCGGAAGACATAATTGATGAATTAAAAAATCTTAAAGGTCGTCGGGCTGAGTTGTAATTCTTCGTCCTGGTTCCATTTATCTCGTATCATTATATATATAGAGGTCTTTTGTTTGTTATACAATTTTTAGTTTTTCTATGTGCAAGAACGGGTCCTTGGAATGAATGATTTTTTTTTATTTGGAACTACTGTTATTTGACCTGAATTGAATCGAATAGCCGACCCGACCCGAAACATAATGATAGGAAAACAAATTTGGCTCCCATCACTTTATGACCCCTCGAAACTTTTGGTCAAGCTCCGCCACTGCGTAGAGATATGAATGGTGTAAATCTTTTACTTTATATAGACAGTAAAGTAATGCCAAGACACCACGGACAAATGATAAAGAAAATTCACTTTCAACATAAGAAACTAGTTATTAAAGTCACTAATACAAAACCAAATAAAAAGTGTCGAAAGATTAAAAATCAAAAGTAATACATAAAAGACTTGTCTTCACCAAGTGATGTAAGAGGCTTAACCAAACATGGCCTTTGATTGGTAAGAACTCTTACTATCAATCTTGGATCCCGAGACTACTACACACTCTAAAGATGGATGATGGATGATGGTGGTGGGTGTTGGTGATGTAGTGGTGGTGGAGTGGTGGCAAAGTGGGAGAGTAGTGGTTTGCCAAGGGATGCCTTTGAAGTGAGCCAAGCACCCTTATTTATAGCCTGAACAGAACCCCGGCCACGGCCCCGTGTCCAGCGGGCACGCCCCCGTGGCCATCCTTTTCTCTTCCTTTCATTAAATGCATTTGTTAGCATAGGGCTCCACACGGCCCGTGTTCAGCGGGCACGGCCCCGTGGGGAGAAGCGTATCTGTACTACCAAGATTTTGCAAGATTCTACGTATCTTAGCGTTGACCACGCCCCGTGCTGAGCTGGGCACGCCCCCGTGGTGGGCGTAGAAGCTTCCACAGCTTTGTCTTTTCTGCAGGCGGCTGACCACGCCTCCGTGTCCAGCGGGCACGACCCCGTGGTCAGTCTTCTGTTCACTTGTTTTTGCTTTGGGGATGCTGTCGAGGGGTCGAGCATGTCACGTTTATTCCTTTTCTTTGTATTTGTGTTGGTTTTGGCTGCATATTTGTTCCTTGCTCGTTTAAGCTCATTTTGTCCTGTAAATTCAAAAGGAAGACAAAAACACACTTTTTCCAACATTAGTACTAAAAAAGGGTTAGTTTTATGCCTCATTTGATGTAATTTATATGTTACATTTTGCACACATAAAATACTCCCATTTGATAAAGAAACATCACAAGATGACTGAGCTTTTTACTAAAACAAGGGGTTGAAAAAGAAAAAGGGTTTTGGTGGGTGTTTGTTTGGTGGGTTTAGAAATGAAAAGGTTTATGCTCAAAGGGGTTAACTAGGGTGTTTTTGGGTAGGTGATAAAAAAATGAAAAATAATGGTGTTGAAAGGAAAATGGGTTAGTCCTATGCCTCCATCATTTACTTACTTGGGTTTAAGTTGGTAAGGACCGGGAATGTATCGTCGTGGCATGTTCTAGAGTAGTAAGAACCAAGCGGCTATTCACACAAAAAACGAAAAATGAGCATTTAGTTTAAAGATACATGCCTATATGCTCAATAAAGGCTCAAAACTCAGTTGTTGTGGGAATGGGTTTATAATGTGAGCAAGTATATATAATCAAATTTTAATTAGATTTGTCATGCCTTTTCATAATTTTCTTATGTTGGTTCTTTTTATCACGACGCTATCGGTTGTAAATTTGTAAAAATATAACCTTTTTAGAACTTGTTATTCCCAAATTAAACAAAGACAAGTAAAAAAATGAAAACTTTTTAAAAAAATTTGGGGTGATTAGCGGTTCCAATAGAGTTTTGTGTAAGGCTTGTTATTAGGACTTGCAAGATTCAAGGTTTTAGCATCCCCCCACACTTAAATTACACATTGTCCTCAATGTATCCCAAAAATAAGTTTTTATGTTGATTGAATGTGTAAAAAGGTGTTGAAAAACAAAATTTTGTGTTACTGGACGTCTGGCCACGGCCCCGTGTTGGTCCAGGCACGGCCCCGTGGTCAGATTGCCAGTACCAAAATTTAACAGAAGGTTGGACACGGGGCGTGTTCAGTGAGCACGGCCCCGTGTCCAGTTACCTGAACTGGGCAAAATTCTGCAGAGCCTGGGCACGAGACGTGTTGGGCTGAGCACAGCCCCGTGCTGAACTTGCTGTAATGCTGGAAAATTGTCGAGAGGCTCTGTTTTTGTGCATGGGGTGTGGTTTTAACGTTCCCTTGGTAACCTCCACCTTTCGAGTGTGTTTAACCATTACAACATCATCCAAACACCAATTGATAATTTAAACCATCATTCATTCAATAGTGCGAGATACACAGTTCCTAAGAAAATAAAAAAGTACAAACTAAAAACTAAGATAGATAAGTAGGTCATAGAGTGCAAGAAATTTTAAACCACAAAGAAGTTCTATCCTAGATGTTTTTATTATAAGAACAACAAAAACCCGAAAAATGATTTTTCCGGTTGAGTAGGGCTTTATAGAACTTCTTCCTGGAGGGTACTCCTCACACATCGTTGAGCCATTCCTCTATCTCCCAAGGGAGAAGGAAGACGGGCTCATTGTCCACTTCATGTGGAGGAGGTACGACCTCTACCGGAACCTGTTGTAAGGCGTCTAGAGGAGGTTTCGGGGGAATGTCATCCCACCCGGTGGAATTAACAACTTCTTGTGCCAAGTTCCATTCTTTTTATGGGAAGACTGGTTCCATAGGTGGCATCGCAAGAATATTCAACCTTTGGTGCAAAAGGTTGATTTCTTGGAAGCTACTCTCTAGCCCCACCATTAGATAGTTGATACGGTCAATTAGAACCTCCTCCACGGATGTCATCTCATCGAGTGCTTCTCTTAGCGCCATTACGTATCGCACAAGGGTTGCTTCAATCGATGGCCTCATTTTTCTACGACTATTCCTCGAGTGAGCTGCATATGTTTTGCTGTTCTAACTTGACTTTCTAAGAAAACAAGTTGAAAAGTTCAAAACAATGAAACAGTATCTCCGGCCACGGCCCCGTGTCCGTTGGGCACGCCCGTGGTCACCATTCTGCAAATTTTTGAAACAAGGAATCTTAGTGCTTTAAATTATTTTTCTGACTTTTGAGACATTTCTGAGCATAGATAACTTAAAACAATGTTATAAAACTTATTTTTAATAAAATTCCTTGGTTAAAAACCTAGCAAATGCCACAATAAAGCTTGAAAACAAGGAAGTTTCAAGCTTTAATGGAGGGTTGAGGAGTTTTTTAAGAAGAAGGAAAAAGACAAAAGTGGTAAAGACAAGATGGTTGTTGAGAACCTTCTTTGGAATATACCTTGTAGGGTATATGTGAAGATCCCAGCAGATCTTGGTCTTTGGAATGGGTCCAAATGTGCAGGAATCATGCTGACTTTATAGAAAACGACAGCACGCTGACCACGGCCCCGTGTCGGCTGGACATTGCCCTGTGGTCAGACATGACTTTGACACATTTTGTCCATATTATGGACATGGGGCGTGTTGGCCTGGACATGACCCCGTGGTCAATTTTTAGGCGGGCACGCGGCGTGTTGACCTAGACACGGCCCCGTGGCTAGAGAGTTTTATGAAGTTTCATCTTATTTTAAGGAATTTGTCCGGATCGGGTGGTTCCTTACTCGAGGGAACAAGACCGAAGTGCCTAAGGTACCTTGATTGCTCTTGATTTAAACAAGAACGCAAGAGGTTATCGGAAAGGGTAAAACCTAAGCTAAATATCGGTGGGCGAAACCGACCTTTATTCCCCTTATCTGGGCTCTCGTTAAAGAAGGTATATTTCGAATCGCTCAGGTGTATGAATGCATCGGCAGAAACCGATGGAGAGTCCTTCACGGCACAATCGACACAGGGACGGCTATCGTTCATGTCCTCACAAGAGTTGGAGGTGCTTTTGGTAACTACGATGTTGTTAGAATCCGAACGCGTCCCCAATAATTCTCCTTGATTGTCGTCTTGTGATGAATAACTTGTTTTCATCTCAAGCTCTTCTAATATTTGGAGAATTATTTATTTGAGCTGACATAATTCTTCAAAGGTTATGTCATCTAAAAGAAATGGTTGAGGGCATTCGGGGGAGAGATAGGGATCGTTTTTACTTTCGCCCATCTTAAGGTTACAGGGAAATGATGGGTCTAAATAGTGGGGAGTGTAATTTAGAAAGTAACATTCTAAATCTTTATGAGATCCACCACATATTTGACACCATTCACCATAAGAGGAGTGAGAGTGAAAGTAAAAATAATCAATATCGCTCATATTCTTGCCAGAAATTACCAACAGTCAGGAACTTACGGTTCTGTTTTCAGTAACTGGGGTTTGGACACGGGGGCGTGTTCCATGGGCACGACCCGTGTTCAGCTACTGTCTGACGTAAAACAGGATTACTAGTAACAATGATTGGGCACGGGGGCGTGTTCAGTGGGCACGACCCCGTGCTGAAGTCTGCAGATGCTGAAAAATAAAGAAAAATCCTAAAAAATAGAAAAATAAGTAAAAATGATTAGGCCGTTGATTCCTAACTTTCTTAAAATCCTTGTGTCCCCGGCAACGGCGCCAAAAACTTGGTGTGTGTAAGGTGCGATATGTTTTTATTGATATTTTAAGCCCATTTTACACATTAGTCAAGTTTTAAATTTATAAAACATGAAATTCTACTAACACTAAACACACACTTGGGCAAGTGTACCCATCCAATACCAGTGGGTATTGAAGGAGGTCCTAGTAAGCTTGACTCAGGTCCTTGCAGGATATATACACTGAACAAGGCAAGAAGATTACTAAACCATTCACTTAACCCCCCGACCAGGTAGCCAACATAGCTCTATATAGACCGTAGAGTATGAATGGTGTAAATCTTTTACTTTATATAGACAGTAAAGTAATGCCAAGACAACACGGACAAATGATAAAGAAAATTCACCTTCAACATAAGAAACTAGTTATTAAAGTCATTAATACAAAACCAAACAAAAACTGCCGAAAGATTAAAAATCAAAAGTAATACATAAAAGACTTGTCTTCACCAAGTGATGCAAGAGGCTTAACCAAGCATGGCCTTTGATTGGTAAGAACTCTTACTATCAATCTTGGATCCCGAGACTACTACACACTCTAAAGATGGATGATGGATGATGGTGGTGGGTGTTGGTGGTGTAGTGGTGGCAAAGTGGGAGAGTAGTGGTTTGCCAAGGGATGCATTTCAAGTAAGCCAAGCAACCCTATTTATAGCCTGAACAGAACCCCGGCCACAACCCCGTGTCCAGCGGGCATGCCTCAGTGGCCATCCTTTTCTCTTCCTTCATTAAATGCATTTGTCAGCATAGAGCTCCACACGGCCCGTGTTCAGCAGGCACGGCCCCGTGGGCAGAAGCGTATCTGTACTAACAAGATTTTGAAAGATTATGCATATCTTAGCGTTGACCACGCCCCGTGCTGAGCTGGGCACGCCCCCGTGGTGGGTGTAGAAGCTTCCAAAGCTTTGTCTTTTCTGCAGGCAGCTGACCACGCCCCCGTGGTCAGTCTTCTGTTCACTTGTTTTTGCTTTGGGGATGCTGCCGAGGGGTCGGGCATGTCACGTTTATTCCTTTTCTTTGTATTTGTGTTGGTTTTGGTTGCATAGTTGTTCCTTTTGCTCGTTTAAGCTCGTTTGGTCCTGTAAATTCAAAAGGAAGACAAAAACACACTTTTTTCCAACATTAGTACTAAAAAGGGTTAGTTTTATGCCTCATTTAATGTAATTTATATGTTACATTTTGCACACATCAGTATCAATCCTAATCTCACGGGAGAGAAGGTCGATGAAACGCTATACCGCTTGATGATTGGTTCACTTATGTATCTCATTGCATCACGACCCGATGTACCCAACCTGCCTCGCGGCCCGTTATCAGTCGAGTCCAAGAGCCTCACATATGGTCATCGTCAAACGGATTCTACGCTACCTGAAAGGAACTCCAAGCTTGGGGTTGTGGTATGCAAAAGATGGTGATTTCAGACTAGAAGGTTATTCAGACTCAGATTTCAGATGCTGCAAACTAAATTCCAAATCTACAACGGCCTGCTGCCAGTTCTTTGGAACATGCCTGGTAACTTGGCAGTGTAAGAAACAGACCACGGTCGCTCTCTCTACTTGCGAAGCTGAGTACGTCTCAGCTAGAAGCTGTTGTTCACAGTTATTGTGGATTTAACAGCAGATGAGAGATTATGGTCTGCAATTTCTTAAGTCGCCCATATTTGTAGATAATGAGGCAGCCATTAACATAACAAAGAACCCTATTCATCACGCTAAAACAAAACATATTGAGATCCGACATTACTTCATCCATGACTGTTACGAGAAGAAGTTGATTCGAATTGAAAAAATCCACACCGACGAACAAAAGGCTGACCTTCATACAAAACCGTTTGATAAAAACCATTTTCATTATCTGTTAAAATTGAACGGGAAGAAGCTTTTGTCGTCAGGGGGAGATGTGATTGGCGTTGATGAGGAATCCAAAGCAGAGGACGTTAGGAAGCAATCTGCTCTGGTTTGTCACATTTTTAGATGTTTTGGTCTTTAGGGGGAGATAAAGTTATAGAAAATCTAAAAACATTAAAAAATGTAAAAATACAAAAACAATAGAAAATTCAAAATGTATAAAATAATAGAAAACCCAAAAAGAGTTAGTGTAAAAAGAGGAAATGATAGTACATCAGCTACACTGTCACGGTACGCTAAAGATTTGGAAAGTTAAAAACGTTAAACGGTCTCACTGATGATGTGTCGATAGATTTTTACACATTCAGTAAACTGTATTCGGGATCTAAACCTAAATTCTATATCTTGCTTATCTCATGCGGAACATCTCTCGGATATATAGGTAACCCCTGAAATATTGTTTGAAAGATTGCATGTTTCTGAGATACTAGGTTTTTATACTTAGTGATATCTGGGGTATTATACCAGGACTTCTGATATTGCGGAAGCAATGGCCTTGTCCTCGTATAATACTTTATGCGCTTTAATCAAAGCTTTCCCACAGCATAAAATTGACAAATATCGAAAGATACAAAACAAGTGTTGTTGTAAAGAAGATCCCTAAGTGGGACACACCTAAAGTCGAGCCATCATCTCTCTGTCTGAACGGAAGTTCTAACCTGAGCTCTCATGGTCTCGCACTACCCAGAGAACAGATATCATTATAGTATATTCACCTGTTCGACTGAATATGGGGAATCTGGATACAAGAGTATATTCTGAGTTGGGACACACGAATAAGTTAAGTGCTTAAAACACTAATTCCGTATCTTGAATCAGTTGAACTTTGTGTGAGAATTTAAGTGGCTCAGTATATTGACAATCTAGGTGAATCGTCTTAATGTGTTATAAGCTCAATGGTGCTAGTGACTCGTTGGTAGCTGATATAATCCTCTAACACAACTCACAAAAATATGTTTGTAAATAGTTTCATGTTATTTGATGTGCTGAAAATGGGTTAACTAAACTACCTAAATTTACCCTAATTCTAGACTCTATAAGTTTTAAATTTATAAAACTAAGACTCTCTAAACCCTAAATCACACGAACGGCAAGTGTACCGATCGATGAAGTATAGCCTAAGGAAGTCCGAGTATCGAACCCAAGAGACTCTACTGATTACGCTAATGACTCTATCTAGACTCAAACTGACACGACTTAACTAATTTGTTTATTGATGGGGGGGGGGGGGGTTTCTAAAAATCCTAAAAATGCAAATAACGATTAACTAGATTAGCTAAACGAACTAGACACGAACTCACACAAAGGCTGAACTCAAGGATGATGAAGGAACTACCTAGACAGGAATCCTGATTGCTTTTAGTTATGATTATAATTGGAAGTTGTCTGCTATGGAACCAGGATCTTGAAATTCTTACCTCTCGGGAAATCTAAGGACCCCTCTCAAGAGCACGCTAAGATCCCCTAAAGGTTGTTAAACTACCGGTTTTTAGACTCCCTTACAAGACATCTAATTGGGTTTATAAAAGTATCCTACAAGGCTCACTCCCTTACAAGACCTAAACCTAGGATAGGTTTGTTTTCTCAGTTAGACTTGCTAGACAGCAGCCAATAGGTTAACTTCCTAAGAAGGACCCACCTTGCGGTTTAATCACTTAGACCTAGCAATAATCTCGCACCTTACAGCTATTGACGATTAGTAGAACACTTGATTTTATAAAATTACCGATAATTACTTCTAAGGTTACTTGTGCACTTTTCACCCTAAAGGATCGAAGGTTTATTATGTGATATAGACACTCACCAAAACCTAAAACCCTAGCCCGACTCTATTCCGTGATAAAGACCGTCACCAAGATTCAAGCGAAGCAATAATCAATAATAAAACAACATCAAGCACGCAAACACATCTAACTGATAGAACAAACCGTTTACAATTTATAAACAATCCATAGCATTTATAAATCCAAAAATAATCAAAACCTAAGCAATCATTCAACCATGTCTAGGTAGTAACAAAAATCTAGCCGATAATCATAATCAAGAACACGTTCCTAATCATCATATAAACTGAATTCATCATTGAACAATCAAAAACAAACGAAAAACGAATGAACAAGATGATAAAACCCGTTATCTTCGATCCCGTATGCTCCTGAATGGTCTCCGATGATTCCTTGGCTTCCCGAACCTTCCAAGCAGCCTCCTATGTCCGAAAGAACTCCAAAATTCGTCTTAAGTTCGTAATTGATGTTCGTCTTTTGCGTCAAAACTCGTTCCAGCCGTGATGTTCTAATCGTTGTATATGGCTCCTCTCTAATGTTGCGTGTCCCCCTCCAATTTAATGTGTGTCTCCTTTTTCCCCAAGTAAAGTGGCGTCCAAAGCCCACTTCTCACGTAAACATGCTGCTGGGCTTGTAAGTCTTCTACAGCCCACAAAGGGTGTTGTTTCCTATCTCCACGTCACGCCAAGAACAGCCCGAAGTCAATTCTACCAACAAATAAAATTCTGCCTCGTTTTGTCTTTTCTTGTGTTTTATAATGGCTGCCAAAGAATTGCCCCAAATAAAAATATGGCCTCCTGACTTCTTTTCAACATAAATATTAGTGCCAACAATTATTAATAGTACTTATGGCATCTGCATTCTTTTCGATCATAACATGATATATATCTTATCTTTTTTTTCCTTGTGCACTAAAGAAATTAATATATGAATGGCAGCCCAATGTTATCCCCAACAGAAAATAGCAGCAATTTTTTTATTCAGTCATTGACTCCAACTTTGCTCAACTAGCTGGTTATTATTTATTTTTCTTTTTCGCTCTATTTGCATCAAAACCTGTCAAAACACAAAATAATAAAATATAATACTAACCTAAATAAAAACAAATAAAACTTATACAAAAATTATACAATTTACACGGGACAAATATGTATATTTTACCCTACATCATTATTTCATTTCAGCTTAAACCCAAAAAGATTTTCAGTATGTTTTGATATAAAGTTTCTAAAATACAAAAAGATTTTATTTCTGCATTATTTTCGACAAACCATTGTGGAGAGCTGATCTTCAGAATCTCAAATGCAGAGAAAAGATGCTGAATGACTGGGTGGGAGCTTATCTGAAAGTTGGGAAACTTAAAATGTTAATCAAGTTCATTAAGTTGAAACTTGTAATTTCTTGAAAATGAAAAAGTTGAACAAACTGTCAGACGATTCATGAATCGGGTTAACCAAGGTCATTAACTTGAACTTGGTAGATAAATCGAGTAACCAGGGTCATTAACTTGGACTTGGATACCCGAGTGGATTTAAAGTGACTTAAAAAATGAACAAAGTGTTTAAAAATTGAAAAATTGAAAAACATGTTGGCCGGTTCGAACGAAGGCACAACAGTGGCTTCTAACAAAGGTTACTGTGGCTTCGTACGAAGCCATAGAACCCCTATATATATGTCACACCCCTAAAATACCACATGCGGAAACCCCCGCGAGGCGTGTGACGTACCAGGATCTAGCCACTAATCACATTGAACTCATAACAAGTTTTCAAATAAAAGCTTTCATTCATTAAGATAAAGTGTTACAAAACGTTAAGTGTAATTCATTGTATACAGCGGAAGCATAAATCATTTGTTTAAGTGTTTCATAAACCACATGTACAAAACCGTTAGACTTGTCTTGCGATTCCAAGTATCTCGACCCATGACCACTCCAGCATCCCAGACAGCAAGTTCCAAATGATATAAACCTATAGACATGCAAGCATGCAGACAAGTGTGTTAGACGACGCTGGTGAGTTCAAAGTTTGTTAACGTGTTTAGATACCAGTTACCAGATTAAAATGTTTCACAGATTCGATGTTGTTAATCACACGCTTACCGCCGATGGCTCCAGATTATTTGCCCTAAACCCCATTGCCTCTATCAAAGCAATGGTCAAGATGGGGGTCATTAGTTCCGACCTCCTCGGTGCGGTGTGAGGGTGCCAAACCTAAATAGCGCTATTAACTAATACCCCGTTGCCCTACAAGCAACAATCGGTAGGAGGGACTTGAGTGATAGATATAGACGTGTATTAATCAACAACCCAGGTTTAACATTCCAGTCAAACCCATTACCCGACATTCCTCCCCGAAACGTTTACCAGATGTCCCTCCCCGGGACGCATGCTTGGAAAAAGAGCTGTGAAATCACCTTAGATTTGCTCGGTATGTTACGTTACATTACCCGTTCCCAGTTGGTCAACCAAACCCTATCGTGGTTACCAATGACAGTCAGTTTCACAGTTATGTAAATCACAAACCCTAGGTACACATTGCACAAGTAGCAACAAGTATAGCACGTATTATCACACAAGTCGTAGTAAGTATTCTGCCTTACGCATATTCACATTACAAGTTCATATCATACGTGCTTGTTTCATTTTATCACTTAGTAACTAATTTGTCATTCACATGAGAATACGGCCTAAACTGTTAATATATAACTCAAGTGCTACCCATTCATACTACCCGGCCCAATTATATCAAGCCCAACCCAATCTGCGATCCGTTCTCATCCGAGGCCCATTAATTAGCGTGCGGCCCAACACGGACACATGGCCCAGGAAGTGCCAGCCCAAGGATTTATGCGGCTGACCATTCAAGCCCAGATACAATTATGCGATTCATGGGTGGGCCGGCCAAGCAGGACTGGCCCAGAAGCAATCTATGCGGCCCACTTCCCCAACCGCACAACTTGTGCGATCACCCCTAGTCCAACTATTTCCCTTATTTATTTATGCAACCACAATCTCACAATCAATTCCTTTAATTTCGTAGCATCAGTTATTATTTTATTCCCAAACTTCCATTCAATTACCAATTCACAATTATTCAATAATTGAGATTTCCATAACATTATTATTGATTAGCATGGATCCTAATAATTCTCAATAGAATCAAAACACCTTTAAGATCTATTAGCACTCAATCCACATTCTAACAGTTTCGAGATCATGATCATCATAATTACCATATTCCTCATGCATTCATATTTTCAAGCAATAACAAGTTACTAGTTAACAATAACAACTACATTAACATTAACATCCAGACCGAGTATCAATCATATTATCAAGTAACGATCATGATTTCACAAATTTGTGGCTCACTAGCGATCCCTAATCATTACCGAATCATTAGCGTATGATCATTAATCGAATCAGATCAACACAATAAACTGGATAACAAAATTGTTTCGTTAATTATTCATCATTATCATTGTTCATATTTAATCTGATCGGTTATCACCATAACCATCACAATGATTCACAAACACAAAATCCTAATTCTTCGTCATTACGGTCGGTTATGAACATCAACACACTTAAGTCTAGAAATTACATCGTTACAAAGGATCATCCATATCATATCATCACGCAAGCATGCACATAATCATAGAACCATAACTTAATCATATCCAATATACTAGCACATAACCACAGTAAGCAAAGGGGATAGATCACTAAATACGGAATCGTATCGATCGAAGGAGAGTACGATGTTGATTTAAATGAGATGGATGAGACTTCATAATGGGGCTTCAAACTAATGAACTGCCGTCAAAATCAAGAGGGGTTAGAGTTGGTTTGTGGGTTTGCTTAAATAAGAGGATCACACTAATAAGGAGGTGTACCCGTGTTTAACCGAGTGGGGCGGGCCCAACTAAAATTCGCCGGCATTTGGGTCGTGTAACAAAACTGACCCGTAATCCGGATGTTGCGACCCAAAACCAAGACTAGACTTATTTTAAGAACATGAACATGTATCAATCGAGAATAATTAAACATGCTAAACAATTTCCCATGAGATTCGCGTAACCACAAAATAGAACAGACTATGGCAGCAAAACGGTTCGGGGTTTAAACCTTAGAATTTCGTGTTGTCACATCATCCCCAACTTGAAAGTAATTTCGTCCCGAAATTTGATAAGTAGTCCAAAAGTGGCGAGGTGTTAGATCAGGATGACCAGGATGACTGAGAATTTTCCGCGGGTACCACATCATCCCCAACTTGAAAGGGAATTTCGTCCCAATATTCGCTAGTGACATCGGGAGTTGTTATAACCGTTGAATAATCGAGGATACTAGAGCTTTGTCTGTTATTTGCATTTCCACGTGAACTCCGCGATTGGAATTCCAACAACTGCAACTTGTCATAACTTCATATTCTAATAAGGGTATCACGAGCGTTTCATCGGGTGCACTGCCTTAGATTCGAGACATAAATGACATCATGTACGTTACCCAATTCGTCGGGTAACTCGAGTTTGTAGGCGACGTGACCGATTCTTTCCAGAATTCTGGATAACTCAGCGTAGCTTAAATTAAGCTTGCCACACTTCCCAAGCGTACCACACCTTCCCAGGGTGAGATTTTCAACATGATACGATCGCCTACAGTGAACTCCCAGTGTTTCCTAAGCTTATCAACTTTCCTGACGGTCACTCGTTGCTGCCAAACGATTTCCGATCCAAGCAATCTTCCCAAGAGTTTCGAGTACAAGTCCTGGACATGTGATTAGGTTGTCACCCACCTTAATCCAACAAGGAGATTAGCGTTATTGTCCATGCAATGCCTCAAACAGAGCTATCTGAATACTAGAATGGTAACCGCTGCGGTAGAACTCAGCCAAAGGTATGTGTCCTTTCAAATTTTCACTAAGTCAATCACACACATGCTCGCAGCATGTCTATGTGTCAGGATGGTTCATTTACTCTGACCGTTTGCCCTACGGTGATAAGCAATGCTCATGCCTAGATGTGAGCCAAGGGTGTTGTGTATCGCCTGTCATGAATCAGGTATAACTCAAAATCAGAAGTAACGGGAATTGGCACCTTGTGCCTAAACCGCCTCTCTCAGAGGAGCATTCACAAGCTGTGAAGACTCGTCAGTTTTCCTTGATTGCAAGAAAGTGTGCTGGTCATGTGAGACAATCAACGGTCACCCAGGTGATATTGTTTCCACTTCGAGTTGTAAGTATACTAGCGACAAAATCCATGGCAGTCTGTTCTCATTTTCCGAACGGGTGCTGCCGGTTGCTGATACTCCACCCTGACTTTCCCACAAGTCAAACGTCATACACTTACATTGCTAGGGGGGTCTTCATGCCCGATCACCAGTACAAGATTCATAGATCCTAATATCTCTCATCAAAATCTAGACGACTAGAATATCGAAGCCGGTGCGCTTTGCTCAACACAAGTTTCCTTAAAGTTGCGGTATAGTGGAATCCATATCCGTTCCATCAAGTAGCGAGTACCGTCCGTCTTGCCAAGAGTTGTTCCTCCATGCATCGCATGGACCCAACTTGAGAATTCTCTTCCTTCAGCGCTTTAGTTTGAACAGGGTGAATCTGATCGGGTAGGCTAGAGTCGATGGTGAGATGCATGTTCATACGTGTTTAGGTTCCATAGTCGTAAATGTGACAACTCGAGTTTCCGACTTTCATTTTCGCATTTAGTGCACGTTGACTTTGACTGTGTAGTTGTTTGACTTGTTTAACTTGTAACTGTACACGTTATATTTTTTTATATAGATATTTTTATGAACGCATTGTGGTTGCATGATTTTGTGTTTGGCTGTATAACGTGAAACCTGTTGAAAACTTAAAACTGTTAGCACATAAAAGGACTCGACGAAACAGACAGGACCCGACGAAACAGACTGTTTCGTCATAAGCATCCCGACGAAACAGAAGTCTGTTTCGCCAAGCCCAGTTTCGCCAAGCCCATTAAGGGCCCAGAACGGTAATTCATTCATATTAACGTGAACCGACTCCCTGTTTCACACTTTTAACAAAATAGAAACCCTAGAACTCTCCACTCTGTGAAGGCGATAACCATCTTCAACCATCATCTTTCTCTCTCGAATCTTCCCTTGTTCATCCCGGATATCTCGGTTAGTGCGTGCTCGTCTAATCGGTTTCTTTGTTCTTTGTTTTCTTTATACATGTTGTGTATATGCTTGATTTCTGGATTATAGGAGTATACGTGTATGATGAATACTTAGGGTTTCATGAACCTCTCAATGATTGTGCATGATAGCGGGTATGCATAGAGTATGGATTTTATGAGTGTTGTTTTGTGATGATTACATGATTTTATTGATGATGATGATGATATGATCCCTGTTTCATTGATGCTTCGGTTGAGATGCATAGATTAATGGTTAGTAACATAAGACTCATTATATTGAGCGAGGATTGAACGTTTTCTGTAAAACTGTTGTATCGGCGATTAGGGTTTCTGTGTTATCCGTATCTGCTGTTACTGATGTCTGCGAAATTGACATCCGACGAAACAGAACCCTCGGCGAAACAGAAAGTGTTTCGCCAAGAGTAATCGACGAAATTGAATTCTGTTTCGTCAAATGAGACCCCGACGAAACAGAACGTGTTTCGTCGAATCTGTGTTTCGCCAATATGTGTATTTCGCCGAACAGTTAATCTGCGCACTAACTTGGGTTAATTCTGTTAAGTGTTAACTGGAATATTTAACTGCTGTTAAGTGTAACCATCTTGTATATGATTGTGATTACGTGCTACATGTTTATACATGCACAACTTGAACACAAACTGATTTCACATACGTGCATACTTTAGGACGTGATTGATTACTAGCGAGCATACACTTAGCATACCGAGCAAACCAAGGTGAGTTCACACCCTTACTAAGGCATGGGATTCCCAGGGTTTGGGAAATGGGATGGAAGGAATAAGGTTGAATAGATTCGTACATACACTGATACTAGACTACCATACCATTGTCCTCGGTTGTGAAGGACACATACGTAAAACCTACGTATACTTATGCTACTCACTATCCTCGGTTGTGAAGGATACTCACGTAAAACCTACGTGAACTTATACTCAATACTATCCTCGGTTGTGAAGGATACTCACGTAAAACCTACGTGAACTTATACTCAATACTATCCTCGGTTGTGAAGGATACTCACGTAAAACCTACGTGAACTTATACTCAATACTGTCCTCGGTTGTGAAGGACACTTACGTAAAGCCTACGTAAACTATGTACGTACTACTGTTCTCGGTTGTGAAGAACACTTATGGTTACAAATAGTCTAGTGTATATGCAACATGGGAAGCCCCCACTAATAGAACATACGATCGGCCTAGTAGCGCCACATGTTACGGAACAAACTTACTATTACGAACTTAGTTACTGTGAACTCGCTCAACTAGTTGTTGATTCTCTGTTACATGCCTTGCAGGACCTTAGGTGCTTTTGGAGCTTGCACGGGAGGCACGGTCGTTGTGGACATGGATCGTGAAATGTGTTGTTAAACATTATGACATTTTGTACTTAAATTTATGTTGGGTTTACATTAAATGCTTCCGCTACACACTTGTTTATATTTGGTTTTGGAAACACCTATCGTATTGTTGAATGACTTTTACTATCTTACTTATGTTCAATATGATTGGTGGCTTGATCCTGGTCATGTCACGCCTCCAAGCGGTGGTACTCCGCGTGTGGATTTTGGGGGTGTGACAGATTGGTATCAGAGCCATTGGTTATAGAGAACTCGGTTTTAATATGGGGAAAACGATTTTTATTAAAACCAGACTATAACCAGAACAGTGCTCTCAACGATCCACAACGACGCCTCGCTCCACGTGCAAGACTCGACATCCTAGGTAATAAGGTTTATGTTTATTACCTTACATACTTGATAGAATTACATAGAACTTTGCTCGTGGTATGCTCAGATTACAGAACCTACTATATGTTATTGCTTGAGATTACTTGTGTGCTCACTCTCTTCGCACTATTCGCGAACCTCTCACCCACATGTTCTCCTTGATGTCGAGATCATGAGTGGACGCGTTAACCCAACTCAAGCCCAGTTGGCGGCTTCGATCACTGAACAAGTTACTGCAGCACTCGCAGCTGCCCAGGCAGGAGGTGTAACCTGCCATCACCACTTACTCTAGGATCCTTAGATCCTACTCTCGTAACTCAACACTTGTGCTTAATTTTGATTACTCTTACGCACACGACAAGTCAACACGCTCAGCCACCGGTATGCACATACAAGACTTTTATGGACTGTCGTCCTACTACTTTCAGCGACACTGAAGGAGCTGTTGGACTCCTCCATTAGTTCGAGGAACTCGAATCGGTCATCGAGTGTGAGAATGACCCGAGGCGTAAGGTGAAATATGCCACTGATATTCTCGAAGGCACTGCGTTAACTTGGTAGAACGCGCAAGTTCAGATGCTGGGGCTGGCGGCTGCTAATGCCACCCCATGGAATGATTTTAAGGAACTGATCAAACGTGAATACAGTAGTTATGATGCCATCCACAAGTTGGAAGTGGAGTCCTTTAACATGAAGATGACGGGGTCAGAGATAGAAGCGTACACGATAACGATCCAACAAACTAGCAATTTTGTGTCCAACTATGGTGAATCCTCCCATTAAGAGCTTTGAGCTGTACCTCAAAGGCTTAGTACCAGGAATTCAAAAACTATGTGATGACGGCTAATCTTGCTACTATTCAAGATGTTACTTATCTTGCTCATCGTCTCACAGACCAGGCAGTGGAGCAGAACAAGCTGCCTCAACGTATCAGCGATACTACTACCACTACTACTTCAACTACTTCTGCTACCCTCAGTAACAATGGATGAAAGTGGGATGGAACCTCTAGCAAGGGTTCGACTACAATTCCGTCCCAGGCACAGCAGCGAAAGATCAATGACAACCAAAGTCCTGGACAGCAACCTTTTAGTAGTCAAGGGCAGGGTGAATACAGGGGAAACCACCCCAAGTGCAAACAATGTAACTTGCACCACAGCGGGCAGTGCAACCGAAATCATTGTCAATGATGCGACAAGCTTGGTCATGGAGCCAAAGACGGTAGAAACTCACGTCCTGCAAGCCAGAACCAACAACAACAGCCACAAGATCTACAGAATCAGCAGCGACAGCAGGGTAATAAGGAATGTTATCAGGGTGGTGCTGAAGGTCTCTTCAAGAGACACTGCCCACGGTTGAACCAGAACCAGAATCAGAACCACAACCAAGGAAACGGGAACTAGCGAAGACAACAACGGGGATAATAACGACGGCAATGGTGCCAGGGGTCGAGTGTTCGTGATTGGTCAGGGTGATACTAGGAATGACCCCAGCGTTACGATAGTTTCGACATCGTCATTAGTATGGACTGGTTATCCCAACAACAAGCAGAGATCCGATGCAAGGAGAAGATCATCCGCATTCCTCGTGCTGGTTAAGAACCTTTAGTAGCTCATAGTAACAAGCTCCTGGAGCCAGCACCCATAGCTCGAGCACCTTATCGCTTAGCTCCAACTAAACTGGAAGAACTGTCTAAGCAACTGCAAGAACTCTTGGAAAAGGGTTTCATACGTCCTAGCTCTTCGCCTTGGGGAGCCCCAGTACTATTTGTAAAGAAGAAGGACGGTACCTTCCGCATGGGTATAGACTACCGTGAACTGAACAAGGTGACTGTGAAGAATCGCTATCCACTTCCACGCATCGACGACTTATTCGACCAGTTGCAAGGGTCGAGCTATTACTCAAAGATTGACCTAAGGTCAGGTTACCATCAACTGAGAGTCCGGGATGAGGACGTCTCCAAAACAGCATTCAGAACTCGCTACGGCCATTACGAGTTTTTGGTCATGCCTTTCGGGTTGACAAACGCACCTGCGGTTTTCATGGATCTTATGAACAGGGCTTGCAAACCTTATCTCGACAAGTTCGTCATTGTTTTCATCGACGACATCCTGATTTATTCGAAAAGTCAGGAGGAACACGAGCAGCATTTACGACTTATTTTGGAACTTCTTCGAACGGAACAGCTATACGCTAAGTTTTCAAAATGCGACTTCTGGCTTCGTGAAGTCCACTTCTTAGGCCACGTGGTAAACAAGGATGGGATTCATGTCGATCCATCCAAGGTAGATTCAATCAAGAATTGGCCTGCGCCTCGTACACCAACAGAAATACGCCAATTCTTAGGTTTGGCGGGTTATTACCGACGTTTCATCAAGGACTTTTCAAAGATTGCTCAGCCGCTTACGCTACTGACACAGAAAGGTGTTGTTTACCGATGGAGTAATGCACAGGAAACAGCGTTCCAACACTTAAAGGATAGAATCTGTAGCACACCTATCCTCTCATTTCCTGAAGGCACGGATGATTTCGTAGTCTACTGCGACGCATCTATCCAAGGTCTTGGATGTATATTGATGCAGAGGGATAAAGTTATTGCTTATGCTTCACGCCAACCTAAGATTCACGAACGGAATTACACGACACACGACCCAGGGCTGGGAGCCGTTGTTTTTGCGCTCAAGATATGGCGACATTACTTGTATGGCACTAAGTGCACTATATACATTGATCACAGAAGCCTCGAACATATCTTCAAACAGAAAGAACTGAATATGCGACAGTGACGAGGGGTTGAACTGTTAAATGACTACGAATGCTCAATCAGGTACCACCCAGGCAAAGCCAATGTTGTGGCTGACGCCCTCAATCGAAAGGACACCGCGCCTAAGCGCGTGCGAGCTTTACAACTCACCATACAGTCTAGTCTTCCTTCTCAGATACGAGATGCTCAGTTAGAAGCATTGAAACCAGAAAATGTCAGGGCTGAAGCCCTACGCGGCTCAAGGCAACGCTTAGAACAGAAGGAAGATGGTGCTTACTACGTCACAGGACGCATTTGGGTCCCACTGTACGGCAACCTACGCGAGCTTGTAATGGATGAAGCTCATAAGTCTCGCTACTCGGTACATCCAGGTTCGGATAAAATGTACCACGATATTAAGACTACATACTGGTGGCCTAGCATGAAGGCCCACATAGCAACTTACGTTAGCAAGTGCCTGACTTGTGCAAGGGTCAAAGTCGAATATCAGAAACCGTCAGGACCACTCCAACAACCTGAGATACCACAATGGAAATGGGAGCAAATTTCCATGGATTTTGTTACTGGCTTACCTAGATCTCAGCGCGGAAATGATACTATTTGGGTGATCGTAGATCGACTCACAAAGTCTGCTCACTTCTTGGCTATCAAAGAAACAGACAAGTTCTCTACTTTAGCAGACATCTACTTAAAAGAAGTGGTCTCGAGGCACGGGGTGCCCACCTCCATCATCTCTGATCGTGACGCACGTTTTACTTTAGAACTGTGGCAAGCAATGCATAAATCTTTTGGCTCTCGTTTAGACATGAGCACAGCTTATCACCCTCAGACAGATGGGCAGTCTGAGCGCACTATTCAAACTCTAGAAGACATGCTTCGGGCGTGCGTAATTGACCTTGGCAATGGTTGGGAGAAACATCTGCCACTCGTGGAATTTTCATACAATAACAGCTACCACACCAGCATTAAGGCTGCACCATTCGAGGCATTGTACGGGCGTAAATGCCGGTCACCTCTCTGTTGGGCAGAGGTGGGAGATAGTCAAATCACAGGTCCAGAAATGGTAGTCGATACTACAGAAAAGATTGTACAAATACGACAACGCATGGCGGCAGCACGCGACCGTCAGAAAGCATACATAAAGTTTCACCCTGGAAGGGTGTGGAAACTACTCGAATTCCAGGTTGGGGATCGAGCGCTACTTAAAGTTTCACCCTGGAAGGGTGTGGTTCGTTTTGGCAAACGAGGCAAGCTCAATCCACGATACGTTGGACCATTTGAAGTCATAGAAAAGATAGGCAAAGTGGCCTACAGACTGAACTTACCAGCTGAACTTAGTGCAGTTCACAACGTCTTTCATGTGTCGAATCTGAAGAAGTGGCAGTCAGATGAGACCTTTATAGTTCCTTTGAAGGAGCTCACTATCGACGAACGGTTGCATTTCGTCGAAGAACCAGTTGAAATCACGGACCGGGATGTTAAGGTCCTCAAGAACACTAGAATACCTCTTGTACGAGTTCGTTGGAACTCCCGTCGCGGCCCAGAGTTCACCTGGGAGCGCGAAGATCAAATGGAACTCAAATATCCCCAGTTGTTCGAAAACAATGCTACTACTACTGAGGCTGAAGCTACTACGGAATTTCGGAACGAAATTCCAACTCAACGGGGAAATGATGTGACACCCCAGGAAAACCAGTAAACGATAACTTACCTAGCTTTCTCAGTAACCGCATGCAAAATTTCGGGACGAAATTTCTTTCAAGTTGGGGATAATGTGACAACTCGAGTTTCCGACTTTCATTTTCGCATTTAGTGCACGTTGACTTTGACTGTGTAGTTGTTTGACTTGTTTAACTTGTAACTGTACACGTTATATTTTTTTATATAGATATTTTTATGAACGCATTGTGGTTGCATGATTTTGTGTTTGGCTGTATAACGTGAAACCTGTTGAAAACTTAAAACTGTTAGCACATAAAAGGACTCGACGAAACAGACAGGACCCGACGAAACAGACTGTTTCGTCATAAGCATCCCGACGAAACAGAAGTCTGTTTCGCCAAGCCCAGTTTCGCCAAGCCCATTAAGGGCCCAGAACGGTAATTCATTCATATTAACGTGAACCGACTCCCTGTTTCACACTTTTAACAAAATAGAAACCCTAGAACTCTCCACTCTGTGAAGGCGATAACCATCTTCAACCATCATCTTTCTCTCTCGAATCTTCCCTTGTTCATCCCGGATATCTCGGTTAGTGCGTGCTCGTCTAATCGGTTTCTTTGTTCTTTGTTTTCTTTATACATGTTGTGTATATGCTTGATTTCTGGATTATAGGAGTATACGTGTATGATGAATACTTAGGGTTTCATGAACCTCTCAATGATTGTGCATGATAGCGGGTATGCATAGAGTATGGATTTTATGAGTGTTGTTTTGTGATGATTACATGATTTTATTGATGATGATGATGATATGATCCCTGTTTCATTGATGCTTCGGTTGAGATGCATAGATTAATGGTTAGTAACATAAGACTCGTTATATTGAGCGAGGATTGAACGTTTTCTGTAAAACTGTTGTATCGGCGATTAGGGTTTCTGTGTTATCCGTATCTGCTGTTACTGATGTCTGCGAAATTGACATCCGACGAAACAGAACCCTCGGCGAAACAGAAAGTGTTTCGCCAAGAGTAATCGACGAAATTGAATTCTGTTTCGTCAAATGAGACCCCGACGAAACAGAACGTGTTTCGTCGAATCTGTGTTTCGCCAATATGTGTATTTCGCCGAACAGTTAATCTGCGCACTAACTTGGGTTAATTCTGTTAAGTGTTAACTGGAATATTTAACTGCTGTTAAGTGTAACCATCTTGTATATGATTGTGATTACGTGCTACATGTTTATACATGCACAACTTGAACACAAACTGATTTCACATACGTGCATACTTTAGGACGTGATTGATTACTAGCGAGCATACACTTAGCATACCGAGCAAACCAAGGTGAGTTCACACCCTTACTAAGGCATGGGATTCCCAGGGTTTGGGAAATGGGATGGAAGGAATAAGGTTGAATAGATTCGTACATACACTGATACTAGACTACCATACCATTGTCCTCGGTTGTGAAGGACACATACGTAAAACCTACGTATACTTATGCTACTCACTATCCTCGGTTGTGAAGGATACTCACGTAAAACCTACGTGAACTTATACTCAATACTATCCTCGGTTGTGAAGGATACTCACGTAAAACCTACGTGAACTTATACTCAATACTATCCTCGGTTGTGAAGGATACTCACGTAAAACCTACGTGAACTTATACTCAATACTGTCCTCGGTTGTGAAGGACACTTACGTAAAGCCTACGTAAACTATGTACGTACTACTGTTCTCGGTTGTGAAGAACACTTATGGTTACAAATAGTCTAGTGTATATGCAACATGGGAAGCCCCCACTAATAGAACATACGATCGGCCTAGTAGCGCCACATGTTACGGAACAAACTTACTATTACGAACTTATTTACTGTGAACTCGCTCAACTAGTTGTTGATTCTCTGTTACATGCCTTGCAGGACCTTAGGTGCTTTTGGAGCTTGCACGGGAGGCACGGTCGTTGTGGACATGGATCGTGAAATGTGTTGTTAAACATTATGACATTTTGTACTTAAATTTATGTTGGGTTTACATTAAATGCTTCCGCTACACACTTGTTTATATTTGGTTTTGGAAACACCTATCGTATTGTTGAATGACTTTTACTATCTTACTTATGTTCAATATGATTGGTGGCTTGATCCTGGTCATGTCACGCCTCCAAGCGGTGGTACTCCGCGTGTGGATTTTGGGGGTGTGACAGTAAACGCTAGAGAGTTCCATCGAATGACGCCGTCACACGTTCAGCTTTTTCGAAACTAGGGTACACGGGAGGCCCTTGTGATCGGTCTAAGTAGTGTATTTGGTACCATCCAAGTAATGCCTCCAACTTAAATCCAAAGGCTATGGTTTCCACCGCAGGTTGTGACTCGTGCAATTCCTCTTGTAAATCCACTACGTAAGTCATCACCTTCTCGTGTTGCATCGGCACGTAACTGGGACTCTGATTCGAATCATCATGGTATACCACTAGATCACTCGCACCCTCGGGTAAAGGCGATGCTTAGTGCGTTGCAGAGTTGAATTTCAGAAGCTGAAAAGACGTTCTCCTATTTTATCTCCCAAGGACACACAGCACCCCGCTGTGCTAAAGAGGTTAACGCTGTGCAATCCTCGAAAATCCTATGATGAATCTATGCTAGTATCTAGCTAGACCAAGAAATTACTGTATCCCCGATGGACTCTTTGGTGATGATCAATATCTAATAAAATGGATCTTTAGTGAGATCTGCATGTATTCCTACTTCGTTGTTTATATGACCAAAAATGTACCTCTCGAATCCAGAAGTTACCTTTAACAAGACCTCACGCGGAGTGGCTCCTCCCTCAGGAGCTCTACGATAGGATACATAAGCCGCCCATGCTATTCCTTTCTCCTGGTAATGATTCAAAACGTCACAGATAAATGCGGTAGATTCATGTGATCCATAAAACTACTGGTGTGTTGATTTTCCCAAAGGTCATGGAATACAAAGTCGCATTGGCCGCATTGTGTTCGATATGCCATTTTAAGAACATTCTCCCCTTGGACTTCCATCTGATGATAGTTCGCTCATTCATCAATCCTCGAATGGGAGCTTGACCCTTGCAACTGGTCAACAGGTTGTCAATACATGGTCGAGGCAAATGGTTCTTGACTGTCACCTTGTTGAGTTTATGGTAGTCGATACACGAATAAAGAACCTGTCCTTCTTTTCACATGTCGAGATCGGGCTCCCCAAGGCAAGGAGCTAAATCAGTTAGGACCGCTGTCCAGCGGTTCCTGAAGTTGATTAAGCAGTTCCTACAACCTTCCTGATGTGAGACAATAAGGAGCACCAGTACTAAGGGCTGCTTCTGACATGATACCGATATGATATTCCACCTGACGATGCGGAGGTAAACCTGATAGTTCTCCTGGTAGAACATAGGGAGAAATCACGAACAATTTGGTGGATCCTCGATCCTCTTTTCCTTAGCCTTAACATCAGTAACGAGTGCTAACATAGCGAGGTAATCCTTCCGTGGACACTTCTGACCTTCATTGCTGAATTGATGCTAGCCTCTACACCACTCGGATACTTTATGACAGACGACATCTTTCTCCTCACAGGGTATATCTACACGATATCTGGATAACCAATCCATACTGACTACTGTATCAAAACTATCAAGGGTAGTAGAAAGAAGGTCGATGTTGAACACTTGTCCCACAAGATCGAGTTTGCATCCCAACGAACATATGAAGTTTCAATTGACTTGCCATCAGCCGATTCCACAGCAGGTTCGGTTTCAAGAAACATTAGGGTTAAGCAGAATAGAGACGAAGCGGTTAGCTACCCATACAAGCTACCATGCTGCTATAATCCTAGCGTCGCCCACGCCAATCCTAATTGCCCTTCCACGAGCATCATTTCTAGTGTTGTTGTTGTTGTCGTTCCCTTAGTGGTTTTCGTCTTGATTCTAACAACGGCCAGTCCATGTCATAGGCACCTTTATTTCCATACTGTAGGCCATGGTTACAAATACCTTGATGTCGCCGTGACTGTTGTCTCTAACGTCGTTGCTTGAAACGGAGCCCTATGATCTTTCACCAACCAAGTCCATCTTTTCACATTCTGTGACACTCCCTATCGCGCTACTCACTAGGTTGGTAGTCACACATTCCACACTATAATCTGTTGTCATCGCTTATGCCCCGATTGATTCGTAAGAGTTGACTCCTATAATTTGCTGACTAGGGTTAGGGATTCAGTTGAAGTCGATTTGCTGGAGTTCGTTGCCGGTAATCAGGGTCGTTCTAATACTGAGGTTGGTAAGGCACTACGCTCATCCTCTTGTCCATCATCCTTGCAAGTTGACTGAGTAATACACGGTATGTTTTCAGAGTGTTGCAGAAGTGATCGCACTTCGGGGTTTAAGACATCAGTACATTGAGTTCCAATAAACGAAGAGGAGTGAGAAAGGTATAAACCAATCGTTCGACGCTACGACATCCAACTCAGGGACGTCCGTACTAGCACCTAGCATTCTACACGGTTCGATAAACGTTCAGATGGGTGTTCAGGTAATACTCGATAGCATCGAGATTCGAAAGGATTCAGAGAGGAGTGAAAAGATCACGTTCAAGTAGGAGACAATCACTGCTGTGACTCCTATAGATTTGTTACATTTCTCACTGATTAAATAACAGAACAGAACCCCTTTTTCACTTGTTAAGCCTCACTGGGACTCACATGCACCCCACGTTATTATTATGTGTGCACCCACAATAATATTGTGATTTGCATGCTCATCTCAGTTCCTCCTAACTCATGCCGAATGGTTCCTCAAACTCAGATGTCAAACGGAGGTTGTCAAAGTAATAAGATCACAAAATTCCAAGGACTGAGGCATACCATCAACGCATCATAAAGTAAACAAGCAATCCATGCCATCATGCTATAGTGACGAGTGTGTGTTCATATGTTACGTCATAAACAAATGTGTACTAGTCATGTAATGTATGCAACAAGTGAGAAAGACGAACCTTGCAATCTGGAGCTGAGTGTCATGGTCGTATTCACGTATTCTGAACTGTTCAGTTATAGTCTGGTTTTACAAAAACGTTTTAAAACCAAATTC
The DNA here is from genome assembly GCA_030545235.1 of Helianthus tuberosus. Lineage (NCBI taxonomy): Eukaryota > Viridiplantae > Streptophyta > Magnoliopsida > Asterales > Asteraceae > Helianthus > Helianthus tuberosus. The sequence goes on from CM060437.1 coordinate 128,598,242, forward strand.
ACTATAACCAGTGGCTCTAATACCAAACTGTCACACCCCCAAAATACCACATGCGGAAACCTCCGCGAGGCGTGTGACGTACCAGGATCTAGCCACTAATCACATTGAACTCATAACAAGTTTTCAAATAAAAGCTTTCATTCATTAAGATAAAGTGTTACAAAACGTTAAGTGTAATTCATTGCATACAGCGGAAGCATAAATCATTTGTTTAAGTGTTTCATAAACCACATGTACAAAACCGTTTGACTTGTCTTGCGACTCCAAGTATCTCGACCCATGACCACTCCAGCATCCCAGACAGCAAGTTCCAAATGATATAAACCTATAGACCTGCAAGCATGCATACAAGTGTGTCAGACGACGCTGGTGAGTTCAAAGTTTGTTAACGTGTTTAGATACCAGTTACCAGATTAAAACATTTCACAGATTCGATGTTGTTAATCACATGCTTACCGCCGATGGCTCCAGATTATTTGCCCTAAACCCCATTGCCACTATCAAAGCAATGGTCAAGATGGGGGTCATTAGTCCCGACCTCCTCGGTGCGGTGTGAGGGTGCCAAACCAAAATAGCGCTACTAACTAATACCCCGTTTCCCTACAAGCAACAATCGGTAGGAGGGACTTGAGTGATATATATAGACGTGTATTAACCAACAACCCAGGTTTAATATTCCAGTCAAACCCATTACCCGACATTCCTCCCCGAAACGTTTACCAGATGTCCCTCCCCGGGACGCATGCTTGGAAAAAGAGCAGTGAACTCACCTTAGATTTGCTCGGTATGTTACGTTACATTACCCGTTCCCAGTTGGTCAACCAAACCCTATCATGGTTACCAATGACAGTCAGTTTCACAGTTATGTAAATCACAAACCCTAGGTACACATTGCACAAGTAGCAACAAGTATAGCATGTATTATCACACAAGTCGTAGTAAGTATTCTGCCTTACGCATATTCAGATTACAAGTTCATATCATACGTGCTTGTTTCATTTTATCACTTAGTAACTAATTTGTCATTCACATGAGAATACGGCCCAAACAGTTAATATATAACTCAAGTGCTACCCATTCATACTACTCGGTCCAATTATATCAAGCCCAACCCAATCTGCGATCCGTTCTCCTCCGAGGCCCATTAATTAGCGTGCGGCCCAACACGGACACACGGCCCAGGAAGTTCCAGCCCAAGGATTTGTGCGGCTGACCATTCAAGCCCAAATACAATTATGCGATTCATGGGTGGGCCAGCCAAGCAGGACTGGCCCAGAAACAATCTATACGGCCCACTTCCCCAACCGCACAACTTGTGCGATCACCCCTAGTCCAACTATTTCAGTTATTATTTTATTTATGCAACCACAATCAAACAATCAATTCCTTTAATTTCGTAGCATCAGTTATTATTTTATTCTCAAACTTCCATTCAATTGCCAATTCACAATTATTCAATAATTGAGATTTCCATAACAATATTATTGATCAGCATGGATCCTAATAATTCTCAATAGAATCAAAACACCTTTAAGATCTATCAGCACTCAATCCACATTCTAACAGTTTCGAGATCATGATCATCATAATTACCATATTCCTCATGCATTCATATTTTCAAGCAATAACAAGTTACTAGTTAACAATAACAACTACATTAACATCCGGACCGAGTATCAATCATATTATCAAGTAACGATCATGATTTTACAAATTTGTGGCTCACTAGCGACCCCTAATCATTACCGAATCATTAGCGTATGATCATTAATCGAATTGGATCAACACAATAAACTGGATAACAAAACTGTTTCGTTAATTATTCATCATTATCATTGTTCATATTTAATCTGATCGGTTATCACCATAACCATCACAATGATTCACAAACACAAAATCCTAATTCTTTGTCATTATGGTCGGTTATGAACATCCACACTTAAGTCTAGAAATTACATCGTTACAAAGGATCATCCATATCATATCATCTCGCAAGCATGCACATAATCATAGAACCATAACTTAATCATATCCAATATACTAGCACATAACCACAGTAAGCAAAGGAGATAGATCACTAAATACGGAATTGTACCGATTGATGGAGAGTGCGATGTTGATTTAAATGAGATGGATGAGACTTCACGATGGGGCTTCAAACTAATGAACTGCCGTCAAAATCAAGAGGGGTTAGAGTTGGTTTGTGGGTTTGCTTAAATTAGAGGATCACACTAATAAGGAGGTGTACCCCTGTTTAACCGAGTGGGGCGGGCCCAACTAAAATTCGCCGGCATTTGGACCGTGTAACAAAACTGACCCGTAATCCGGATGTTGCGACCCGAAACCGAGACTAGACTTATTTTAAGAACATGAACATGTATCAATCGAGAATAATTAAACATGCTAAACAATTTCCCATGAGATTCACGTAACTACAAAATAGAACAGACTATGGCAGCAAAACGGTTCGGGGTTTAAACCTTAGAATTTCGTGTTGTCACAGTATATCATCCCGGTTCGAACGAAAGCTCATTTTATCATTCTCTGTTCGAACCAAATCCTCTCAAAGCTAGCCGTTACTCTGTCAAATTTTCTTCACGAATTTCATTGTAGTGTTGGCTTGCACATCACTTACAATGGTGAAGGTAAGTTTTTCTTGATTTACATGCTTTAAATCCTTCAATTTTGTGTTTTTAGAACCGCCAGACCTTAACTCTTAGATTTGATCATATTTAACGGTTCAATGTTAAAATTGATGCTTGAAATCTGTTAATCGGCACATGTAATACATATAGGAATCATCAATTTGAGTATATCACATCAGATTTGATGTTTGATTTTTATGGTGTTCATCTGTTCTTGTTCGAAAGGCCTGGCTTCGTACGAAGCCAGCCCAGATGTCTTAGATGTTTGAATATGTTAGGATGTGACATGTTTGATCTTGTTTCTTATATTGTTACATGTTGAGTAGATCTTAACAGTCTTTGATTCGTATGTTGCATTCATCAGTTGCTTGGTTCGAAGCGACTGGATTCGTACGAAGCCAATCAGAATGATTATAACTGTTAGATCTTCTAAGTGTTGGGTGTACTTGATAAACTAAATCTTTGAATCTTTAATCTGAATGTTTGTTAAGTGTTGCTAATCTCAACAGTGGGCTCGTACAAGCCAATTCCTTGGCTTCGTACGAAGGCAGGAGATGTCAAAGAGTTCAAAAATTTTCTAAGTGTTGAGTCTGGTTGTCAATGTGTTGTTATATTTTCTTGATAATCATGCCATGAATACTAATTGATGTTATTATATTTGCAGGCAAAGAGTTCGAGATTTGACAAAAAAGCACAACATCTGCTGCTTTCTAGACAAGACTTTACTGCGAATGAAACTGTTTGAGGATGTGGTAGACTTTATAGACCGCGGTAGAATAAAGAAAGCTCTTATGGATAGACACAGGTGCTACAGATCTCATATAGAAATGTTTTGGAAAATTGCAAGATTTGAGGAGGCAAAGAAAGAGATTGTGTCGGTTTTGAGGATTAAAGACGATAAGGGCAAAGACATTAACGTGGAAGTAACATTTGATGTTGGTGATGTTCGTAGAGTCTTAGACTTTAAAGATGATGACAAAGATCCAATTCAAGTATCTGAGATGTTAGTGAAAGGTTTTTGGATGAGAATGGGCTATGATGGATACGTCAACGATACAACCTACAACAAATTGAAGTTTTCGAGGCCCTACAAGTTTCTAGTGCATTCCACTATTCATGCACTTCATCACAGAAAGGGAGCATTCGATGTTTCATCTGATTTTGTGATGTGTGTTTTAACATGCTTGGTTCTAAATCGTTCGTTCAATATTTCTCAAGCTATTTTTAACTACATGGTTGATAATATCAATGGTGAGAAATTCCTGCACTATCCGAGGTTTATACAGATGATCTTGGATGACAAAGTGGAGAATCTGCCAAAGGTTGCTGATGATGAGCTTGTGTTAGATCATATGGATGCTGAGACACTAAAGAGGCTGAATGTTTACCAAGGCATTGATGAAGACCAAGAACCACCATACAGGAAACCGTTTGCTGGAATCTTAAAGCCTGATTATTTAGCTCCTCACTTTGACAAATGGAGACATGATGATAGTAACACAGATTCAGAAACAGAGAAGATGAAGCATTTTTCTAACAAGCGAGGAAATTTTTGGAAGAAAGGTGTAGAGATCAAGAGGAAAAGAGTTACTCCTAAAGCTGCAAAGTCTCTAACACCAAAACTTGCAGTTAAGAGAGTTTCCAAGAAGAAATCACCACCAAGATTGGTCGATGAACCAATTGATCTTCCTCCAGAGAATGTTGATGTTACTATTGGAGGTGAACCAATTATAGATGAAATGTCAATTGATGAATTTTTAAATATTTCAGCATAACAAGCTGCTAAGAATGCTGAAGCAGCAACGGGTGGTGAAGCTCAAAAGGAAACCTTTGTTGAAGGTGAAGTTCATTCGGATTCAAGTGCGACAGCTTCAGATATAGATATTACAAAGATGGCACCTACTTCGTATGTGAGTGGGAAATTCAAGCTGAAAGGGGCATCAAAGAAAAGGAAAGGTTCGGATGAAGACGATGTGCCCTATGTGCCAACTGAAGAAGAAGCTAGAAAGATTAGAAAAAGTAGAGGTATGAAAAGGAGTGCAAAGGTTGTTGGTGCTTCTCCAAGAAAATCCAAAGTTAGAAAGATTGGGATCAAGCCTCCTAAACAAAAGGTTGTTGAAGCAGAGAAGGTGACTGAGGAGATTCCTTATGTTGAAGTTTGTGTTCCTACTCCTCCAAGATCACCGGTTCAAGAAACTGTGCCAGATCAGAGTGAAGTAAGAATGGCAACACCTCCAAATTCTCCAGTACAACAAACTGTTCCAATTCAACCTGAAGTTCAGTCTACTTTACCTCAGCAAACGATTTGTGTTGAAGAGCCTACGTCTACTTCCAAGAAAGCTACAACTTCAGTTCATTAAAGTTCTATTCAAAGCTTTCCAGATATCCTTCAAATCTTGGTCCAGCTCCGTCATTAGATGATGTTCGTTTCTTTGGAGATGAGAGGGTAGATGGAATTTTGAAAAGAGTTAGCATTTTAGAGAAGGCTAAGGCTGAAGCAAATGAAAAGTTGAAAGCTGCTGAAGTTGCACTGAAAGAAACAAAAGAGAAGTTGAAGAGTGTGGAAGCAGAGAATGTTATGTCGAAGAATGAGTTAATTGCAGTGAATGAGAAGGTGTTAGAAGATGAAGCGAGAATTAATGTACTAAACGAGATGTTCGATGAAATAATTTCTTCTAATACTGATCTGCAAGATGCTAATGCAACAATGAGTCAAGCTAACGAGATTATGAAGAAAGAGCTTGAAGATCTAAAGGCTCATGATGAGAGCAAAACAAAGCAGCTTGATATGTTATATGCTGTAACTGAGGATCATCTGGGAATCAATGTTCACGTAGCATATGATGATATAGAAATCCGAAGAACTAAGGCTCGGAGGATGGAAATACAGAGATTGGATGCAGAGGAAGCTGTAAGAACTGCTCTTGATAAAGGCAAGAATATAGCAGAGGAGGAAGTGTTGGAATCCTCATCTCAACAGGAGCAGAAACAGCCTAAGATTGAAGTTCAAGTTGAAAACATTGAAGTTCATCATGCTGAGGCTGAAGTGAACGTCGAAGAAAATCCTCTTGCTCCTGATCTGTTGTTTACTCTCATTGGTGAGCCAAAACCGTTAATCTACAGCAGAGAGGATAATCTGAAAAGAATTGATATTGAAAGACGTCGTCTTGAGGCAAAGAAAGCTAAAGTTGCTGAGATTGTGAATGAAAATGAAGAAGACGAAGATGAAGAGGATGACGACTTCAAAGATATCGATGATTATCACTACGATGGTGATGATGATGATGATGGTGATGATAACAACAATGATGACAATCAAGGTGGTGCTGGTAGTGCGTTGATTGTGAGACCACCAGGTGTTTACAACATTGAAGATTATCTGAACGATGAGCAAAACGAAGAACATGAAGAAGCTCAACGTCATGGGGAGTCTACCGCCGGATCTAAACAGGTAGCTATTCATCAGGTACCCTCCAAAACTCCTAAAGTTATTTATTTGACTCATGACGTTGAAGAGCGGGAGTTAGTTGTAAATTAGTCGAGAACGGATAGTTAGATGCTCTTGGTCTGAGGGATGAGAATTTACAGTTTGATATAGAAGATGAAATACCAGAAGTTCCTGATGAATACTATGTGTTTAAGCATGTTGAAGACGCTGATAACTTCGATAATGTAGTCGTGGAGGATGATTCGTCAGATTCAGATAATGATGTTCCACCACACTATGAGGGTCTTGATGATGACTTTCCTACATTCACTGAGTTATTCAGAATTCATAACGAAGATGATCTGAGAAGGAAAGTGGCAGAAAAATTAACAACTGAAGGACCTCCAAAGGTTCTCACTGAAGAAGAGTTGAGAGAAGAAAGAAAGAGGTGGTTCGAGAAGCCTGTTGTTGAAGAAAGGAAGTTTAAGCGACCGCTGAAATTCTTCACAGGGCATCCGAATGAATCATTGGGTGATATTCTATCTCGGGGATACTTGGAAGATATGCTGGTTTATGCTATCAAGAGAGAACATGGTGTCCAGTATTTCAAGTATTTGAGAGATATCAAAACTTTACCTTGGTGGGACGTGGAAGAATTAGTTAAAACGAAGAATCTGCAACAATGACTTCGCGGTCTTGAAGTAAGATTTTATGAACAACGGCTGTGGAGGTACATCAAACATTAAGCGACGTTGAACTTTCCTGATTGGAAACCTCACAGGCCGAAGCGTATTGAGAAGATTGATCCTGTTACCGGTGAAAATGACATCACGCTTCATATTCGTAAACCTCGATGTATGAAGAACATGCCTCTGAAAGCTATGGAACAAGATTTTTTATAAAGATTTCAAGGGGTGGGTTCTGAATCCAAGAACAGTTGAAGCGGTGATTACATTGTTCGATGGTAAAGAATGGAGATATATTCATGTGCTAGATCCGATGTGGTTGGTCAACTGCTCGAAGAAAAATATTGAGTGTCTTTTCTTCAACAAGATCATGTACTACGAAGCTGATAAAGAGCAGGCACAGAAGTTTCAGAAGCTTGTGAATGTATGCTTTGAGAAAGATATCAACTCGGGACAATTTTGGGAATCTAAATGGCGAGACTTAGAGTTGGTAAAATTTCTAAAAGATGAACATCGAAATGAAAGGATTGAGAAGAAGATGGCTGAGGCTGCAAGACGTGCAAGTTGGAAATTGAAATGGCCAGTAACTGATCAAACACCAATTGAGTCTGAAGAGAGAAAGATACCAAAATGGTCAAAGACTATGGATGGGATCAAAGAAAACCGAGAATGGTGGATCAAAGTTGGAAGGCATAAGCGTCAACAAATGCTGACTGAGCGAGCTGCTGAACGCAAGACAAAGAACAAGGAGAAAAGAGAAAGCAGAAAGCACTGATCAAGACTGTACGAAACGACTACAGCTATATCCAAGGGGGAGTCTATAAATGAAAATGTCTATAGCTTTCATCAAGTATTGAGTCTTTATATGTATATGTTTAAGTTTGAGCATGTTTAATTGTATTTTGTATGCCTTTGTACGAAGGGAGTAGTATAGGCACAGTTGGTTCAAAGTGAGGGCACTGCCTGGCTTCGTACGAAGGCCCCTGAGGTCTATATATAGGGGCAGTGGGTTCTCACCATTTGTAACTTTTGGCATTCTGATCTGAACTGCAGCCAAATTTCTCCTGGCTTTGTATTATGCTAAAATCATCAATCAGAACATACTTTAACGGTGAATGCTTGATCTTCATGTCTACTACACAGACGGATTCCGCACGTAGTGTGTAGGTTTACCGAAACCGAGCGGAGCGCATTAGTCAAAGAGCGATCACGGTCCTCACATCAATAATGTGAACGACTTATTGGTGAGTTATCCATAACAAGAATGACATTCGTTAGCTTTGGCCAAGCCGACCAGTAGTGTGTTATGGTACTATAGGACTGACAATCCCGTTTCACTGGATTTGGTGGGTAGATTGGGGAACGACATAATCTGTTATTTTAACAAACCCTTTGGTGGTTTGTTAGTCAATACCCTTTGGTGGTCTAGACGAGTCACACAGGTTTGAATATATTCATAAAGAACGACCAAAGTTTTCACAACTAAAATACGGACGATTGACGAATGATTTATAACACGGACGATTGACGATTTATAACACGGACGTTTGACGATTGGTTTTATAACACAAACAATGGATAACACGGACGATTTGGACGATTAGTTTATGGTAAGTGATTTAGATAACGAGACGGGTGTAATGTGATAAAAGCATGGTGGATACGCCGCTGGTACTTCCTATATATGTGCTTTTATCGTATTACATGTTGTGGCTTATCTTGATCACTTGGACAAATGTTTTCAAACGATGCCCCGCAACGATTTTTACTTAAAGATATAAACCATGCGAAGTTTTCTTTTAAATCGATTTACTACTTGGTTTTACAAAAGAAATGTTTTAGTCAAGATTCATGGCTACAAGGTTTTCATAAACTTTAACCAACATGTTTTAGATGGTTAATTATATTGCAATATCAAACACTTTTGATACAAGGTTTTCACTTAACGGCACTCGTAGTTGGACGAGGTATTACAATATCTATACAAAGCCATGAATTTGACACACTCACAAAACCTATGTACTCGCCAGCTTTTTATGCTGACTCTCTTTTCACATATATTTCAGGAGCTATTGTTTGATGATATGATGCATGCTTAATATAGGATGGACGCGGGCTTTAGTGACTTAAAATTTGAAAGATAATATGTTTGAACTTGTTTCTTTTTACTTTAAGACAATGTAAAACACTTATAAATTAAAAAAAATGAAACTTCAAATGCCATGTGTTGTGAAACAATTTATCCTGTGACGTGACTCCCCGACGTTTCCACCGCGGTTTGTTGTTTTACACGGTCGGGGTGTTACAATATTAGCGTGTTAGAGTGTTGGTTTCACATTGTAAAAGTCTCTTCGTACGGAGGAATCCTTCGCACGAAGTGGACATGGTCACTCACATGAGATGCCACTCGCACATAGGTTCTTTCACACGAATAGGCTTGCCTATAAATAGTTGTGAGGGTGTTGGCATTTGAGAACTTTTGGCAACTTGTAGCGAAGCTCTGCTAAACAGATTTCAGGCTTTGTACTTGAACTTTTTCTAATGATATTACTGTTTATGAATGATATCTTGTGTATGTCTACTTTCCAATTGGATTCCGCACAATATGAAAAGCTAATTTGAGTCGGCCGGAGTATAAACGAGATAGAAACGGTCCTCACAGAAATTTCAAACTTTACGTCAAAATCTGATTGTTTTTAACTATAACTTCATATATGAATAAATAAAATCATATACATAAAAAACACTTTAGTCATTGTATGTTAATGTATAATACTAAATGTTCACCTTTCAACTAGTACCAACTACATGCTATCACCATTTGTGTGCCATGTAAAAGACCATTTGTGTGCCATGTAAAAAGATTTACATATTTAAACTTGCATATGTTAAACGAAAATTAGATAAACGTAAACGGATACTCATTTACCATAAAAATCTATTTAATAGGATACTTTGCCATAAATATGCATATAAAAAGATTTATAGATTTAAAAGGCCTCAGACCAAGAAAAATGTTCCACGTACGTTACTTGTAGATGAACCAAGTGAGGATGAGGCGGAACAAGTTGAAACTGGTGAAAAGAGCACTGCAGACACTCAAAAGATTGCTCAAAATATAGAGGCAAATGATTTTGGTCCAAATGTTGAGAATGTTGAAGCACATGACAGTGAAGGTTGATGTGACTAAGTGTGTATAGTTTTTTAATGTATAATCTAAGCCCTTTTACACTTTTTAGCCAAGTTTTAAATTTATAAAACACGATATTTACTAACACTAAACACACATATGGGCAAGTGCACCCATCGTGAGCGTAGTATAGTGTTGGTAAGATACCGAGGTCGTCCAAGGACACAAGAGTTTTTAATACCGGTTTATCCTCAACGTCTAATCAAATCAAAAGTTTAGAAAAAGGTTTTTAACTAAAAATATAAAACTAACTAAAGTGCTAAAAAATAAAATAAAATAAAAACAGATAGACAAGATGAATCACTTGGATCCGACTCGTGTGTAGTGTAACCTTTGATTATTTCCGCACTTTTGTACTTTTTAAGAGATTATCTTAGTTATTGTAGTACTCTTTTGAAGATGACGTTACCCTCAACCCAGTAGTTTGAGTCAGCAAGGATACAATTCAAAAGGGTCGGATTATTGAAAGATAATTAATTAAGTTATTAATGCATAATGTGGTAGGCCCCTCTTTTGAAGGTGACGTTACCCTCGGCTAAGTAGTCTGAGTCAGCAGGGATACAGTCCTAAGTAGCCGGGTTAAAGTTTTATTAGTAGCTTACATATGAGGGGATCAAAGAGTTTGGACCCCCGCCATCCAATACCGGTGGGTGTTGAAGGAGGTCCTACTAAATTTGACTCAGGTCCTTGCATGATCTATACACTGAACAAGGCAAGACTCTTACCAAACCGTTCCCTTAACCCCCGACCAGGTAGCCAACATACCTCCATATAGACCGTGGAGATATGAATGGTGAAAATCTTTTATTTTATATAGACAGTAAAATAATGCCAAGACACCACGGACAAACAATAAGGAAGAATCACCTTCAACATAAGAAACTAGTTATTAAAGTCATTAATACATAACCAAATAAAAAGTGCGAAAAGATTAAAAATAAAAAATATTACACTAGACACTTGTCTTCACCAAGTGATGTAATAGACTTAGGCAAACATGGCCTTTGATTGTCAAGAACTCTTACGATCAATCTTGGATCCCGAGACGACTCACACACTCTATGATGGATGATGGTGGTTGTCACACCCCCAAAATCCACCTACGGAATACCACCGCTTGGAGGCGTGACTGACCAGGATCCAGCCACCAATCATATTGAACATGCAAGTTAAAAGATATAAAAGTTTAACCAATACAATTGGTGTCCACACAAAACATAGTTAAGTTGCAAGCGGAAGCATAATGTTTAAAACCGTAACATAAGTTTAATTGTTTCAAAGTTTAACATGGCACATCTGTCCATGTCCCACAACGATCCTCCTCCATGCAAGCTCCAGCTAAGTACCTATTGACCTGCAAAGCATGTAGTAACGAGTCAACAACAAGTTGAGTGAGTTCACGGTTGGGTGTTTGTTTTAAGTTGTTCTGAAAACTGTTTCCTTTATCTGGCATCCTGCCGTGGGGGTTACCCCATAGTTGAAAACGCGATTTGTTTTATTCCCGGTTACTCTGGCAATCCAGCCGTGGGGGCTACCCCGTGTTAGTTATCTGGCATTTCGGCCGTGGGGACTACCCCATGTATCTACTAGACTCGTTACCATATCGACTACTGACGCTAGTCATTTTTATGTGCCCTTAGCGTCGGTGTCTATCATCACCGATGTGCCATAGTCCATTAGTTCACGCCCGTCCTCTGCGGCACGGTGTGAGGTTTGTCAAACCTAAATAGCGCTATCTAACTAATGACCCGCTCGCCATTGGCCCGGCGATTAAGTCGATATAAAAATGAGGGACTTCATGATAGAGTTTTGGTCTAGTACGAGTTATCTGTCCGTGAGGACGAGGAATTACATTCCTGAACCATTGCTGTCCTACCCAAGGAGGACGAGGAACCCATGTTCCTTAACCCCAATTCCCGACCCAGGGAATCCCATGCTTTGTAGAGGGTGTGAACTCACCTTGGTTTGCTCGGCAGATACACAGAAAGGTCAAACAAGCAATATTGTGGTCACTCACGTCCTATCATAGTTGTATCATGCAAATCAGGATCGTATTTAAGTAGTACACGTATGTTTCTAGCACATTGCATTCAAGTATCATTTATGGCAGTCCATCCACATTCACATTCAACAGTAACACCTAAGGTCTATGCATTAGGCCCAAAAGTCCGGCCCAATCACCTAAGCCCGTAATCATGCAAGTCCAATTCAGCGTGCACAAGTGTGTGGTCTCGAGTCGAGACTGTACGGTCTCTACTCGAGACTGTGCGGTCTCGAGTTGTAGTCCACAAGGTTTCGAGTCGCAACTAAGGTGATCTCGGATCATGCATGTAGTGGTCTCGAGTCGCAACTGGACTCGCAACCGCAGTCTCGAGTTATCATGCCCCCGGTCTCGAGTCGAGACTATAGGTTTTCGACTCGCAACCCGTGTCGCAACCGGGGATCTCGACTTGTCATGTGATGGTCTCGAGTCGAGACCAGGGGTCTCGACCCCCAACAATGGCTGATTCTGCACAGTTGTACTATCCAATGACATTCCGATTTCATGAAGTTGTGTACTATCCAACCAAAATTTACAAACATGTTTCCTTGTCTATTACTTACTAAAAACGGATCAAACATGGCAATTTCAAATATTCAAGGCATCTTCATATCATATTCAACAAGTTCTTCACATATTCAAGTCATGTTCATGTTGATTATTCAAACTTATTCATCATATTTCCGGTTTCTATCATTAATTCAAACATAATCATGAACAACAAATCAACACACTCGCACATACTCATCTAAAGGTTTCAAATCATTACATAACATCTCAAAACCAACTCTACACTAATCCGGTTTACATGGTACTACACATTTGCAAGCCGGTTTTCATGAACATTCACATTTAGACACAAAATATCATGAGCTCATTATGCAACAATCCGAAATCCAAAACATGTTAGCCGACTATCAACATCATACACAACCGATTCACAAAACATCATTAAGCATACAACTATACTAGCTAAATCATAATATTCATATTATCATTTAACAACAAATCATCATAAGGACACTAACCGGTTGATGGGTTTCAAAGATGAGTATGAAGCTTCCAAACGGGTGTGTGTGTGAGTCGATCCGAGAGCTCCTAGTGATCACCGGTTTGAATCCGAGAATGGAGGAGAGGAAATGTTGTGGTTTAGGGTTTTAGTGAGGGAGAATGGAGAGTGTGTGTGTTAGAGGAGTATGTGTGTTGTTTGCCCAAAAATGACAAGTGTGGCTATCACTAAGGTTATATATCCGTTCCAAGTAGTGCACCCTAATGGGCTTTCGGTTGGGTTAAATGGGGTGTGTGGCCCATCCGGCCCAAGTGTTACTGTTCACTCGAGACCGCATGGTCTCGAGTCGGGTCCTTGTTGTCTCGGTTCATATACATACACGCATACATACAATTACCACATAAACGTAACACGTAATCACATAGTATGTTCACATATATCATTACACCATTACGTCAACTAGTCACATAATGTTTCAAGTGGGATACGCTAAGATACACGAAAGGTTCTAAATTTCGAGTTGTCACATCATCCCCAAGTTGAAAGAAATTTCGTCCCGAAATTTGGTAAGCACTCACTGAGGAAGCTAGTTAAGTTGTATGGTTTTCCCGGTTTTCCTGGGGTGTCACATCCACCCCCCGTTGATCTGGAATTTCGTCCCGAAATTCCGTAGCTTCAGCCTCAGTAGTGGTTGTATTGTTTGCGAACAGTTGGGGATACTTTTGTTTCATCTGATCTTCGCGCTCCCAGGTGAACTCTGGGCCACGACGTGAGTTCCAACGAACTCGAACGAGAGGTATTCTAGTGCTCTTGAGGACCTTAACATCCCGGTCCGTGATTTCGACTGGTTCCTCGACGAATCGCAACTGCTCGTCGGTAGTGAGTTCCTTCAGAGGAACCACGTGGGTCTCATCTGACAGACACTTCTTCAGATTCGACACGTGAAAAACGTTGTGAACTGCACCGAGTTCTGCTGGTAAGTTCAGTCTGTAGGCCACCCTGCCTATTTTCTCGATGATTTCGAAAGGTCCAACGTATCGTGGGTTAAGTTTGCCGCTTTTACCAAAACGAACCACACCCTTCCAGGGTGAAACTTTGAGTAGTACCCGCTCCCCAACCTGGAGCTCAAGTGGTTTCCTGCCCTTATCGGCGTAGACTTTCTGACGGTCACGAGCTGCCGCCATGCGTTTTCGTATTTGAGCAATTTGTTCGGTTGTGTCTACCACATGTTCTGGACCGGTGATCTGACTATCTCCCACCTCTGCCCAACAAAGAGGTGACCGGCATTTACGTCCGTACAATGCCTCAAATGGAGCAGCTTTAATGCTGGTGTGGTAGCTGTTATTGTATGAGAATTCCACAAGTGGCAGATGCTTTTCCCAGCTGTTGCCAAAGTCGATTACACATGCACGAAGCATGTCTTCTAAGGTTTGAATAGTACGCTCGGACTGCCCGTCCGTCTGAGGGTGATACGCTGTGCTCATATCTAGTCGTGAGCCAAAGGATTTGTGCATCGCTTGCCACAGCTCTGAAGTAAAACGCGCATCTCGATCTGAGATAATAGAGGTGGGCACCCCGTGCCTCGAAACAATTTCCTTGAGGTATATTTTTGCAAGAGTGGAGAATTTATCCGTCTCCTTGATGGCCAGGAAGTGTGCAGATTTTGTAAGTCGATCCACGATCACCCAAATAGTATCGTTTCCGCGCTGGGATCTAGGTAAGCCAGTAACAAAATCCATGGAAATTTGCTCCCATTTCCATTGAGGTATCTCTGGTTGTTGGAGTAGGCCTGATGGTTTCTGGTATTCGGACTTGACTCTCGCACAAGTCAAACACTTGCTGACGTAGGTTGCTATGTGGGCCTTCATGCTAGGCCACCAGTACGTGGTTTTGATGTCGTGGTACATTTTATCCGAACCAGGGTGTACCGAGTAGCGAGACTTGTGTGCTTCATCCATCACAAGCTCTCGTAGGTTGCCATAGTGTGGGACCCAAACGCGTCCCGTTACGTAATAAGCACCGTCTTCCTTCTGTTCTAAGCGTTGCCTTGAGCCGCGTAGGGCTTCAGCCCTGACGTTTTCTGGTTTCAATGCTTCTATCTGAGCAGCTCGTATCTGGGAAGGAAGACTAGAACGTATCGTAAGTTGCAAAGCTCGTACGCGCTTAGGCGCAGTGTCCTTTCGACTGAGGGCGTCAGCCACAACATTGGCCTTGCCCGGGTGATACCTGATCGAGCACTCGTAGTCGTTCAGTAGTTCGACCCATCGTCGTTGCCGCATATTCAGTTCCTTCTGCTTGAAGATGTGCTCGAGGCTCCTGTGGTCGGTGTAGATTGCGCACTTGGTACCGTACAGGTAATGCCGCCATAACTTAAGTGCAAAAACAACAGCTCCCAGCTCTAAGTCGTGCGTAGTGTAGTTCTTTTCATGAATCTTAAGTTGGCGTGAGGCGTAGGCTATAACTTTATCTCGTTGCATCAACACGCAACCAAGACCCTGAATTGATGCGTCGCAGTAAACCACAAAGTCGTCTGTGCCCTCCGGCAAGGAAAGGATAGGTGCGCTACAAGGTCTACCCTTTAGGTGCTGAAATGCCAACTCCTGTGCATTTCCCCTGTGAGAAACAACGCCCTTCTGCGTTAGTGAGGTGAGAGGCTGTGCAATCTTAGAAAAATCCTTTATGAATCTCCGGTAGTATCCCGCCAAACCCAAGAATTGGCGAATTTCCTTTGGTGTACGAGGTGCAGGCCAGTTCTTAATCGAGTCTACCTTGGATGGATCAACATGAATCCCATCCTTGTTTACCACATGGCCTAGGAAATGGACTTCACGAAGCCAGAAGTCGCATTTCGAGAACTTTGCATAAGGTTGTTCTGTTCGAAGGAGTTCCAGAATAAGTCGCAGATGCTGCTCGTGTTCCTCCTGACCCTTAGAATAGATCAGGATGTCGTCGATGAAGACTATAACGAACTTGTCCAGGTAAGGCTTGCACACTCGATTCATCAAGTCCATGAAAACCGCAGGTGCGTTTGTCAGCCCAAAAGGCATGACCAAGAACTCATAGTGCCCGTAGCGAGTTCTAAAGGCTGTTTTTAGAGACATCTTCTTCTCGGACTCTCAGCTGGTGATAACCTGATCTCAAATCGATCTTCGAATAGTAGCTCGACCCTTGCAGCTGGTCGAACAAGTCGTCAATACGCGGCAGAGGATAACGATTCTTCACCGTCACCTTGTTGAGTTCCCGGTAGTCGATGCACATTCTGAAGGTACCGTCCTTCTTCTTCACAAATAGTACTGGAGCTCCCCAAGGCGATGAGCTAGGATGAATGAAACCCTTATCCAAGAGTTCTTGTAGTTGCGTAGAGAGTTCTTCCAACTATGATGGAGCTAAACGATATGGTGCACGAGCTATAGGCACAGCTCCAGGAGCTAGTTCAATCTGAAACTCGACTTGGCGATGAGGCGGGAGGCCAGGTAATTCCTTAGGAAGTACCTCAGGATAGTCGCGTACAATTGGAAAATCTTCTATCTTCTTCTCTTTCTCCGAGGTGTCAGTAACGAGAGCCAAAATGGCAGTGTGGCCCTTTCGTAGGCACTTCTGGGCCTTAAGGAAGGAGATGACGTTCTCAACAGCACTCCTCTTGTCACCACGAATCATGACAGGTTCATTATCGGAACTAGGAATACGAACAATCTTCTCGTTGCAAAGGATTTCTGCCCGGGGTTGGGATAACCAATCCATCCCAATAATAACGTCGAAACTACCCGAGACGATAGGAATAAGGTCGATAGAGAAGGTCTGGTTAGCAAGAACAAGTCTACAACCCTTGACTACGTGTGTGGCCTCTAAACTCTTACCATTTGCTAGCTCTGCAGTGTGCTTGTTGTTCAAGGGTGTTGGAATACGCTTAAGCATTTGACTAACATGTAGCTAGTATCGACATCCGAATCAATTAAAAACTTTAACATAAAAGTCGTCGAGAAGGAACTTACCCGTCACAACATTGGGGTCATTCCTTGCTTCACCTTGACCAAGCACGAACACCCGCCCCCGGGCTCCATTGTTGTTGTTGTCGCGTTTCTGTCTCATCTGCGGACAGTTCCTCTTAAGATGGCCTTCAGCCCCACAACGGAAACACCCCTTTTTGCTACCCTGCTGCTGTTGGTTTCGGTGTGCAGGGTATGGGCTCCTGCAATCTCTAGCCACATGTCCCGTCTTCTTGCACCGATGGCAGCACGATTCCGCACATGACCCGGTGTGGTGTTGATGGCATTTGCGGCATTTCGGCTTATTCCCAAGGTATCCCCCTTGATTTTGGTAGTTCAGCCCCTGCTGTACGAGTTTCCCGTGCGGGTCCTGTTGTATAGGGCCACGACCTTCACTCTGGTGATCACCCCAAATATGCTTGGTGTTAATAAGAGCATTTGCATTGGAAGGGTTACGCTTGGGTAACTTGCCCTCTTCCACTGCCTGATCAGTGAGCTGGTGCGCCAAACGAACGACTTGTTGGATTGTGGAAAAGTTGGCCGCAATTACGGACCCTTGGATTTCTGGGGCTAAGCCTCTGAGGTATAGCTCGATTCGTCTAGAAATGGGTTGTGACAAGTTAGGACACAGGGCAGCCAAGTCGTTGGATCTTTTTGTGTACGCTTCGATCTCTGATCCTTCCATCTTCAAACCATAGTATTCTATTTCAAGTTTTAGAATGTCGTCCGGGTGACAGAATTCCTCCTTGATCAAATCCTTGAAATCGCTCCAGGGGGTGGCATTCGCATCCGCCAATCCGAGCATCTGAACTTGTGTGTTCCACCAAGAATACGCTTTCCCTTGCAAGGTACCAGCAGCGTACTCTACTCGCTTACTGGTAGGGCTTTCACTTTCTTCGAAAGCCGATTCGATCCTGCGAATCCAGTGTAGGAGACCTATCGCTCCCTCGGTGCCACTAAAGGTACTAGGTCGACAGTCCATAAAGGTTTTGAAAGTGCACACGGGTGGCTGAACGTGTTGACCTATCGTGGGTGAAAGAAAAGACAGAGTTTAACACAAGGGTTGGTTCACGAGGGTAGGATTCTAAAGATCCTAGAATGAGTTCGGACTGCAGGATATACCTCCTGCGTGTGCAGCTGCAAGTGCTGCGGCAACTCGTTCGTTGATCAGAGCCGTCAACTGGGCTTGTGTCAGGTTAACGCGTCCAGACATGATCTTCATATCAAGAGTAACACGAGTGAGAGGGGTTCGCGAAAGTATGATGATAGGATAGAGCAAGCACGCACGTGTTCAAGCAATAGTAGTTATACTAACCAAGCATACCATGAGCAATGCACTATATAACTATCAAGTAGGCAATACACATAGATCATATCACCTAGAATGTCGAGCCTTGCATGTGGAGCGAAGCGTCGTTGTGGACCGTAGAGCACTGTACAGGTTATAGTCTGGTTTTAACAAAAACGTTTCTCCTTTATTAAAACCAAGTTCACTATAACCAATGGCTCTGATACCAATCTGTCACACCCCCAAAATCCACCTACGGAATACCACCGCTTGGAGGCGTGACTGACCAGGATCCAGCCACCAATCATATTGAACATGCAAGTTAAAAGATATAAAAGTTTAACCAATACAATTGGTGTCCACACAAAACATAGTTAAGTTGCAAGCGGAAGCATAATGTTTAAAACCGTAACATAAGTTTAATTGTTTCAAAGTTTAACATGGCACATCTGTCCATGTCCAACAACGATCCTCCTCCATGCAAGCTCCAGCTAAGTACCTATTGACCTGCAAAGCATGTAGTAACGAGTCAACAACAAGTTGAGTGAGTTCACGGTTGGGTGTTTGTTTTAAGTTGTTCTGAAAACTGTTTCCTTTATCTGGCATCCTGCCGTGGGGGTTACCCCATAGTTGAAAACGCGATTTGTTTTATTCCCGGTTACTCTGGCAATCCAGCCGTGGGGGCTACCCCGTGTTAGTTATCTGGCATTTCGGCCGTGGGGGCTACCCCATGTATCTACTAGACTCGTTACCATATCGACTACTGACGCTAGTCATGTTTATGTGCCCTTAGCGTCGGTGTCTATCATCACCGACGTGCCATAGTCCATTAGTTCACGCCCGTCCTCTGCGGCACGGTGTGAGGTTTGTCAAACCTAAATAGCGCTATCTAACTAATGACCCGCTAGCCATTGGCTCGGCGATTAAGTCGATATAAAAATGAGGGACTTCATGATAGAGTTTTGGTCTAGTACGAGTTATCTGTCCGTGAGGACGAGGAATTACATTCCTGAACCATTGCTGTCCTACCCAAGGAGGACGAGGAACCCATGTTCCTTAACCCCAATTCCCGACCCAGGGAATCCCATGCTTTGTAGAGGGTGTGAACTCACCTTGGTTTGCTCGGCAGATACACAGAAAGGTCAAACAAGCAATATTGTGGTCACTCACGTCCTATCATAGTTGTATCATGCAAATCAGGATCGTATTTAAGTAGTACACGTATGTTTCTAGCACATTGCATTCAAGTATCATTCATGGCAGTCCATCCACATTCACATTCAACAGTAACACCTAAGGTCTATGCATTAGGCCCAAAAGTCCGGCCCAATCACCTAAGCCCGTAATCATGCAAGTCCAATTCAGCGTGCACAAGTGTGTGGTCTCGAGTCGAGACTGTACGGTCTCTACTCGAGACTGTGCGGTCTCGAGTTGTAGTCCACAAGGTTTCGAGTCGCAACTAAGGTGATCTCGGGTCATGCATGTAGTGGTCTCGAGTCGCAACTGGACTCGCAACCGCAGTCTCGAGTTATCATGCCCCCGGTCTCGAGTCGAGACTATAGGTTTTCGACTCGCAACCCGTGTCGCAACCGGGGATCTCGACTTGTCATGTGATGGTCTCGAGTCGAGACCAGGGGTCTCGACCCCCAACAATGGCTGATTCTGCACAGTTGTACTATCCAATGACATTCCGATTTCATGAAGCTGTGTACTATCCAACCAAAATTTACAAACATGTTTCCTTGTCTATTACTTACTAAAAACGGATCAAACATGGCAATTTCAAATATTCAAGGCATCTTCATATCATATTCAACAAGTTCTTCACATATTCAAGTCATGTTCATGTTGATTATTCAAACTTATTCATCATATTTCCGGTTTCTATCATTAATTCAAACATAATCATGAACAACAAATCAACACACTCGCACATACTCATCTAAAGGTTTCAAATCATTACATAACATCTCAAAACCAACTCTACACTAATCCGGTTTACATGGTACTACACATTTACAAGCCGGTTTTCATGAACATTCACATTTAGACACAAAATATCATGAGCTCATTATGCAACAATCCGAAATCCAAAACATGTTAGCCGACTATCAACATCATACACAACCGATTCACAAAACATCATTAAGCATACAACTATACTAGCTAAATCATAATATTCATATTATCATTTAACAACAAATCATCATAAGGACACTAACCGGTTGATGGGTTTCAAAGGTGAGTATGAAGCTTCCAAACGGGTGTGTGTGTGAGTCGATCCGAGAGCTCCTAGTGATCACCGGTTTGAATCCGAGAATGGAGGAGAGGAAATGTTGTGGTTTAGGGTTTTAGTGAGGGAGAATGGAGAGTGTGTGCGTTAGAGGAGTATGTGTGTTATTTGCCCAAAAATGACAAGTGTGGCTATCACTAAGGTTATATATCCGTTCCAAGTAGTGCACCCTAATGGGCTTTCGGTTGGGTTAAATGGGGTGCGTGGCCCATCCGGCCCAAGTGTTACTGTTCACTCGAGACCGCATGGTCTCGAGTCGGGTCCTTGTTGTCTCGGTTCATATACATACACGCATACATACAATTACCACATAAACGTAACACGTAATCACATAGTATGTTCACATATATCATTACACCATTACGTCAACTAGTCACATAATGTTTCAAGTGGGATACGCTAAGATACACGAAAGGTTCTAAATTTCGAGTTGTCACAGTGGTGGATGATGGTGTTGTGGTAGTGGTGGAGTGTGGGTGAAGTGTGAGAGAGGTGGTGTGCCAAGGGATGGTTTGCAAATGAGCCAAGCACCCCTATTTATAGCCTGAATAGCAGCTCGGGCACGACCCCGTGTCCATTGGGCACGGCCCCGTGTCCACCCTCCTTCTCTTTCTTCATTAATTGCAGTTTGTCTGCATTAGTTGACCACGCCCCCGTGTCCGCTGGGCACGACCCCGTGTGCAGAAGCGTATCTGTACTATCAAGATTTCCCCAGAATCTGCGAATCTTAGAGTTGACCATGGCCCCATGTCCGCTGGGCACGCCCCCATGGTAGGTGATAGAAGCTTCTACAACTTTGTCTTTTCTGCAGACACTTGGGCACGCCCACGTGCTCATTGAGCACGGGACGTGTTCAGCCTTCTGTTCTCTTGTTTTTGCTTGGGAAGATGCTGCCGGGGGTCAGGCATGCCACGTTTATTCCTTTTCTTGTATTTATGTTAGATTTAGTTGCCTTTTTGCTTCTTTTGTTCATTTGAGCTCATTTAATCCTGGAAATACAAAAGGAAGACAAAAACACACTTTTCAAACATTAGTACTAAAAAAGGGTTAGTTTTATGCCACATTTGATGTAATTTATATGTTGCATTTTGCACACATCAAATACCCCCACATTTGCTTGTCCTCAAGCAAAACTCTTTATAATGTGGCTTTACACTCCCAAATGGAATGGGTAGAAGAGAATGTTTTTGGGCTTGTCATAGAGTGTCGGGATTCCCAAGATTCTTTATTAAGTTTTATTTTTATTTATTTACAATCCTATTCATCATGATTTATTTAAAACATTACATAAGATAGATTACTTATTAGGGCATAACATGCCTTTTTAAAATTCCACTTATATACAAGTTCACATACTTCACGGGGATCACTCAACACTCGGCCGAAGATGTTTTTTTGTGAGTCACTCGAGAGCGGCATGGAACTTACTCCTACCATAAGCTTGCCAAGCAATCAATCCTCCTCCTTTTTAACTATACACCTTTGTAAATATCAAGATGACTTTTTGGGTGAAGGGTTAGGCTTGGTTTAAAGGTAGGTGGTTAGGTTAGTGGTTAGTAAAAGGGCGAAAGGCGTAAAAAGCGTCGGTTTTCGTAAGACTTTTTTTTGTAACTTTTTATTTTTGATGAAGCACTTTTTTCAAACAAAGTTCTTTTTGATAAACTTGTTTGTTTACTTCTTTTTGCTTCATCATCATTTTTTTTCATAAGGAAGACTTGAGAAAAAACGAGCTTGTTACTAAAACAAAGGGTTAAAAATAAAAAAGGAAAGTTTTGGTGGGTAAAAGGGTGTTTGTTTTGGGTTAAGAAATGAAAAAGGTTTAGGCTCAAAGGGGTTAACTAGGGGGATTTTGGGTGGTTGGTAAAAAAAGAAAAATAATGGTGTAGAAATAAAAAAGGGTTAGTCCTAATGCCTCCATCATTTACTTACTCGCGTTTAAGTTGGTAAGGACCGGGAATGTATTGTCGTGGCAAGTTCTAGAGTCGTAAGAACCAAGCGGCTATTCACACAAGAAACGAAAAATGAGCAATTAGTTTAAAGATATGTATTTGTATGCTCAATAAAGGCTCAAAACTCACTTTTTGTGTGAATGAGTTTTTATGTGATCAAGTATATATAATCAAATTTTAACTAAACTTGTCATGTCGTTTCATAATTTTCTTATGTTGGTTCTTTTTATCACGACGCTATCGATTGTAAATTTGTAAAAATATAACCTTTTTTGAACTTGAAACTCCCAAATTAAACCTAGACAAGTAAAAATAGCGGTTCCAATAGAGTTTTGTGTAAGGCTTGTAATTAGGACTTGCGAGATTCAAGGTTTTAGCATCCCCCCCACACTTAAATTACACATTGTCCTCAATGTGTCCCAAAAATAAGTTTTTAGGTTGATTGAATGTGTAAAAAGGTGTGAAAAAGCAAAAATTTATGTTACTGGGCGTCTGGACACGGCCCCGTGTCGGATGAACACGACCCCGTGATCAGAGTGCCAGTAACGTTAACTTACAGAAGGTGGACACGGGGGCGTGTCGGCTGAGCACGACCCCGTGTCTGGCAAAAAACTGCAGGATTTTTACAAACAACAGGTCTGGGGTAATGGGCACGGGGGCGTGTCGGCTGGACACGACCCCGTGTAGACAGTCTGCAAGGGTGAAAAGCAGGTTTTCTGGCTTCGGTTTTCCTATCCCGGCTTTAGTAGTACTAATGTTTAGTACTCTAAGCCTCGTATGTACCTGTTTTATCAATAAACACTACACCAAACCATAGCAAGCATCCTAAATTACCATAGTTCAAAACATCCACATCACAAAGTTAAAAAGAAAAAAAAATGCAGAAAATAAAAAGAGTTAAAGGAAGTAAATTGTTCAACACACGACACGCATGCCAGAAATTATTCATAAGAAAAGAGGGTTAACCTATGGGTTCACCAACCAGCTGCTCCTAACTCTGCTCCTCCCGCCTAGTCCATGTCCTCGTCTTCATCATCACCTCCTCCTCCGTGCCCCGCCATATAATCCCGGATGTTCTTAATGTCATCCTGAATGTCGGAGATGTTTCTCTCAATTGCTCCGATCCGGGTGTACGTATTGCTGGCCATATTGTAGGTGTTCCTGGTGCACATGTGGTTTTCCTGCAACAAATCATGTAAACTTTGAAAATTAGGAAAACCGCCTCCTTGCGAGGAGGACTGGCCGGATCACCATGGGGCTGATATTGGTATTGAGGAGGAGGCTGAAAGTGTGGAGCGTGAAGGACGAGTGCCTCTTGCGGGTTCCATGCATGCCCCTAGACTCTTTGGAAGCTAACCGTCCCGTCTTCGGCTTCATAAATCAAGTTCATGGAGCGGCAGATGTGTATGTCCACTCTTCCCGACCATGGCTCTTTTGGAAAGACCTGGGCATGTTCACGAAATGCTTGAAGAGATGGTATATCCACCCCCCGAAGAAAATAGGGGTTGGTGGAGTAGCAAGCCGATTCCAATGCATGTTTCGGAGCAGGAGGTACGGAACATCGAGGTGGGTGCGGGTATGAATGCAATGAAGGACCACCAGATCTCTCAACCCTACAACGCCACTGCTATCATGCCTTTGGCTAAGAGAGTAAGTGAGGACCCTATGGATGTAACAGTAGAGTGGGTCCATCAACTTAGTGCTCTTAGTGCTGCTTGGGTTGTAGTGCCCTTCTCCTATTTGAGCCCAAGTAGTTTGGCGTTCGTTTTCTGATAACTCGCGTAACCCTCCGGTGTTTTCTTCATTACCCGCATCTTCCTCCGCATACAACCCAACTATCGACCCAAACTGTGCCATCGAAATCGAGTACTTAGTCCCCCCACATCGGAATTCTACCCCCTCATTATCAAATGGGTCACATCTTGAATTGAACACGAATGTGCTATAGAATTCCAGATTATATTCATGGACTGAACGAAGTCGAGTGGTTAGGGCGGCTCTTAGTGGGCCGGTGACTAGGTTGTTAAACCGGTAAAGCTGGTTCACTGTTGTTAAAAGATCCATGCACACTTGTCATGGCTATTCCTCCAGTCTGGTTCTAAGCACATCGTATCTTGCTTTAGCATCCAGCTCATTTGCATTGAACCGTGTGAATTTCTTCGACATCTGAAAGGAAACACCAAGTAATTAGCATGAAACATTGAAATTTTTGGAGAAAACTAAAATCAGTCGGCTGAATACGACCCCGTGTTCAACGGACATGCCCCAGGTTGGTCAGAAAATAGCTGGACACGCCCCCGTGCTCAGCGAGCACGACCCCGTGTCCAAACGTCTGTTTCCCAAAAATCACATTTTTCGACCCGGTCCCGAAAACTTGAAAATTTTTGGTCCAGTAGGGACGGTTTTCCCCGAAAATGAAACCCCAAGTGTCGTTTTCCCAAAACAAATCGTTTACCCTTTCGATTTTATCTTTTTCGGTTCAAAAACAAGGGTTTGGGGTTTTTTTGAGAAATCGGGCAAATCTATGAACAATACAAGTGGATTTACTTCCTATAACATGAATCTAAACTAATGCTAACAGATTTATGCAAAAAATTGAGGTTCGATCCGGATGAAGTTCAAGAACCCTAGATTTTCCCCAAATTTTTGATGTTTTAACTACATGCAAATGGTTAATCTAACTACTAATGATGATAGAATCATACCTTGATGTTGTTAGAAGTAGAGGAGACGTCGAAATCTTGCAGAAAAATCGCCTGAACCAGAGAGTTTTCGAGGAAACGGGGCGTGTGGAAATGAAGAAACTATTTGGAAAAGGGGTTTTATCCCGACAGTTGCGCGGACACGGCCCCGTGCCGGGCTTTTTAAATGCTCGTGTGAGTGCCCTATTTTCCCAAAACTTGGTTAGAAGACTTACCGATTTAGATGTCAACCCGTTTGTTCGTAACTTACCAGGCATGATGTTGATGCTTTTATTCTTAGACCGTTTGAAGCAAGATTTCTTCCTCTTCATCCTCAATGAATCCTTGATAGAGTTTCTTCCTCCTTATTTGGTTGCTTATTTTGATCAAGAACTTTGAAAGTTTGTTCTATGGCGACCTCTTCTTCAACAAAGTGGTCAATCTTTTCACTTGTATCGGGTGGTTCATCTTCATCTTCAATTAGGGGGTCATTATTTCCGAAAGGATATTTCATTGAACGCTCAATATCGATGCTTCTTTTAAATGCCCCTAATTGAATTGATAGATTGTTGTTCTTCCGGTTTTTCAAAGCTTCGTGGGTTTTTACAAAAGGTCGTCCCAACACTAGAGGAGCGTCATCGAGGATGACAAAGTCGGTTGGGATTACCATTTGATTTGTTTGAACCAAGACATCCTCAACTACACCGATTGATTTTATTACTTTCCGATTGGATAGAAAAATGGGTATTTGAAGTGGAGAAAAATCACTAATACTTAATTTTTCGAAAATGTAGTTGGGCATTATGTTAACGCAAAGATCTTTATCAATTGTGACATTACTAATAAATGAATTTTGAAAAAAACATGGAACAGGTGTAATGTTGATTTCAAATGGGTCTTCTTTTATTAGCGAGGTTTGATCATTAGTTAACTTAAAGCTTACCGTTTCGTCAATTTTAGTGTTAGTGTTTAACTCTTTTAAAAACTTAGCATGAGTGGGTACTAAACAATGATTTTCAAAGGAAGGTGACAAGAGATTAATTTCTTCAAAATTAGACTCTTCTTGAATTTTAACGTTGTCGGACTCACCTTTTTCGTTGTTTAACTCATGTGTCGTTTTTTCACTTATTTGTTCTTCCATTTTTACATTTTCAACTATCTCTTCTTTATTTAATTCCTCTCTTGCGCGGGACTCCTCTTCCCTTGCGCGAGATTCTTTTATGTAACGCTCGATAGTTTTAAGGTGTTCTAGTATCCTATCGGTTACGTAGGCGATAGAGTAAGGATCGGGATTTTCAAAGCTTGAATCTGGATGTTCGATCCTTTGTTCCTCATAATACTCATAGGAAGTAGATGGTTCACACCATTGTTCTTCATTGTAAGTATATGATGGATAAGGGTCGTAATTTTGTTCTTCATAATACTCATATGAGGCGGGTTTTCACGCCATGGTTCCTCATAATAAGTATACGAAGGTGGTGGCTCATATCTTGGTTCCTCAAAGTACGAGTATGAAGGCTCATACCTTGGTTCATCAAAATATGAGTATGAAGGAGAAGGTTCATACCTTTGGTCTTCATAGGATGTGTATGAAGTTGATGGCTCGTACTTGGGCTCCTCATAGTAGGAGTATGAAGTGGATGGTTGAAATAAGTCACAATATTGTACCGAGTGCGGGTTTCCACAATTAGTGCAATAGTATTCCCTATAATCATCCTCATCATAGATGTAGTTGTAGCCTCCTGAGTATTGATCCATAAGAATCACTCAGCAGACCACAACTGAGTCTCAAGACCAGAAAACAAAAATAAAACGGAAACAGAGGCTGGACACGGCCCCGTGTTCAGTGGACACGGCCCCGTGTTCAGGATCTGTATCTGGGCGTTTGAATTAAAAGTTATTGGTTTTGTGCAGCATGGGGGCGTGTTCAGTGAGCACGACCCCGTGTTCAGACTCTGTATCTGGGTGTTTTATGAAAAATATGCAGCACGGCCCCATGTTCAATGAGCACGGCCCGTGTTCAGGTTACTGTAAATGCAAAACTAAACTAAAATGAAGAAAAATGTGCGCGCGTTTTGAAAAGGTTTTGAAAAACTGATTAGGCCGTCGATTTTAAGCTTTCTTAAAATCCTTGTGTCCCCGACAACGACGCCAAAAACTTGATGTGCGTAAGTGTGTGTAGTTTTTTAATGTATAATTTAAGCCCTTTTACACTTTTTAGCCAAGTTTTAAATTTATAAAACACGATATTTACTAACACTAAACACGCATATGGGCAAGTGCACCCATCGTGAGCGTAGTATAGTGTTGGTAAGATACCGAGGTCGTCCAAGGACACAAGAGCTTTTAATACCGGTTTATCCTCAACGTCTAATCAAATCAAAAGTTTAGAAAAAGGTTTTTAACTAAAAATATAAAACTAACTAAAGTGCTGAAAAATAAAATAAAATAAAATAAAAACAGATAGACAAGATGAATCACTTGGATCCGACTCGTGTGTAGTGTAACCTTTGATTATTTTCGCACTTTTGTACTTTTTAAGAGATGATCTTAGTTATTGTAGTAGGCCCCTCTTTTGAAGGTGTCGTTACCCTTAACCCAGTAGTTTGAGTCAGCAAGGATACAATCCTAAAGGGTCGGATTATTGAAATATAATTAATTAAGTTATTAATGCATAATGTGGTAGGCCCATCTTTTGAAGGTGACGTTACCCTCGGCTAAGTAGTCTGAGTCAGCAGGGATACAGTCCTAAGTAGCCGGGTTAAAGTTTTAATAGTAGCTTACATATAAGGGGATCAAAGATTTTGGACCCCCGCCATCCAATACCGGTGGGTATTGAAGGAGGTCCTACTAAACTTGACCCAGGTCCTTGCAGGATCTATACACTGAACAAGGCAAGACTCTTACCAAACCGTTCCCTTAACCCCCGACCAGGTAGCCAACATACCTCCATATAGACCGTGGAGATATGACTGGTGAAAATCTTTTATTTTATATAGACATTAAAATAATGCCAAAGATAAGAAGATGGATATGTTTGCTATTTTTGAATCTAAGTTCAGGGTGAGTGCAGAGGAAAAGTTCAATCAGATTGAGATCCGAAAAGTTGAAGTAAGAAGGATTGCATGAGAGAAACAGGCAGCTGAGGAATCTTCTAAGGTAAAGAAAGATAAAGAAAAAGTTGATGATGTGCCTGTGATTACTCCTATTAATGTTAGTCAATTTGTCTTTGTCGGTCAACCAGTGACTGCTGCATATAGTGAAGAGGAAATCAAAAGGTTGGCTGAAGTGGAAATGCGAAGGAATAAAGATAAGAATGATGACGATGAAGAAGATGATGAAGAGTTAGCGGATTTAGATGATCCTGCAAATTATGGTGATGATTCAGGAGATGATCATGATAATGATGATGATAATGATCAAGGTTGGTCGATGTTGAGAATTGAAGGTCGAAAAGCAGATCATCTTAATGAATATTTGAATGACAATCAGAATGAAGGGAGAGACAGAGCTCAAACTCAAGGGGAGAAAAGTTCTGGAGCTCAACATGATGATTTTGGAATCCTCACGGATGTTACCCCACTAATAACCATTCCAGAAGATCGTCCAACAAGAACAATCTACTTATGTCACGACGTAGAAGAAGGGGAGTTCACGCACAACTATACTCGAGAAGAGATAGCAAAGTTGATGGGCGTTAGTGAAGATTCATTCAACTTTGATTTTGAAAACGAGCTTAACGATATTGATATTGATTAGCCAGAAGCTTATATGTTTAAAGATATACCAGAAGCAAACAATATTGATGATGTTGTCGTGGAGGATGATTCTGACAATGACGAGTGTTTCAAACATTCAGGTGAAAGGTCAGAGGACTTCCCAACACTTCAAGAATTATTTGCTGAAAACAACGAAGACGTTTTAAGAAGGAAAGTTTGAAGAACGTGTAAAGGAAAGTGTACCTCCAAAGATGAGTCTTGAAGAGTTATTAGCGGCGCGAAAACACTGGTTCAGGCCACTACTGCAAGAAAAGAAGTTCAAGAGGCCATTAGCGTTTTTCATGAGACATCCTGATGCGTCGCTTGGTGATATTTTAAGTTGGGGGTGGATTCCTGAATTAAGAGTTCATGCTATGCGAAGAGAGTTTGGAGTACAATATTTCCGCCATCTTATCGACATCAAAACTCTGCTGTGGTGGAACACGCAGGAGTTATGTCAGACTAAATGTTTCAACTATTTGATAAGATTTGGTGAACAAAGATTGTGGAAGGTGATTCGATATGAGGCGAGGCATGACTTTCCAAACTAGAAGCCTCATTATCCAAAGAAGGTAATAACAATTGATCATATTACAGGAGAGAAAAACATTACTCTACGTATTAAAAGACCTCGCGCTATGAGGAACATGCCGCTGATGAAGCTTGAACAAGATTTTCATGAAGAATTTAGAGGTTGGTACTATGATTCTACTACAGCAGAAGCGGTGATCTCTCTAAGGTCGAAAGAAACGTTCATTTGGAGAGGTATTCGGATTCTAGATCTGATGTGGTTAGTAAACCTGTCAAAGAAGGATGTAGAGTGTTTATTCTTCACAAATATTTGGTATGAAGCTGTTGATAAAGTTCAAGCTATGCAATATCAGAACGTTATCAACACATGTTATGCGAAGGATATTCATTCAGGGCGTATGTGGGAAACTAATTGGTGAGAATTAGAAAGGAAGGAGTTCCTGAAAGAAGTCAGAAAAGAAGAAAGGATCGAGGCTAGAGTAGAAAGAGCATCGTTCTTAGGACGTCTGAAGTTGCATAACAAGCCTATCGATACAGATCAGACTCCTGTCCCGGAACAAGAATGACGAAAGAAGCCATACAAGAACTTCTTTGATACGAGAATGCAGAGGCAATGGTGGTTAAGGCAAGGCAAAGTTGAAATGTAAAGTTATGAAGAATTGAAGACTGATCGTGACTGCGGCTACATCCAAGGGGGGAGTTTGTTAGTACATAATGTTTGCAGCCTACGTCAGCGTATCGTGTCATGTATATATTAGCGTGTTAGAGTGTCGGCTTCACATTGTAAAAGCCCCTTCGTACGAAGGAATCCTTCACACGAAGGGGGCATGGTCACTCGCACGAGATGCCACTCGCACAAAGGTCCTTTTCGCACGAATAGGCTTGCCTATAAATAGTTGTGAGGGTGTTGGCATTTGAGAACTTTTGGCAACTTGTAGCGAAGATCTGCCAAACTGATTTCAGGCTTTGTACTTCAACTTTTTCTAATGAAATCAATGTTTATGAATGATATCTTGTGTATGTCTACTTTCCAATTGGATTCCGCACAATATGAAGAGCTAATTTGAGTCGGCCGGAGTATAATCGAGATAGAAATGGTCCTCACAGAAATTTCAAACTTTATGTCAAAATCTGATTGTTTTAACTATAACCTCATATATGAATAAATAAAATCATATACACCAAAAAAACACTTTAGTCATTGTATGTTAACTAGAAGGAATACCCGCGCTACGCTGCGGGGTTTCGGTCGATATCTATTTTGGTTCAGTATACCAATCGAAAGAAATATGCTCAAAAGAATATCGACACATGTTTTACATCGACCAAAAACCATAAAAATAAATTTCAATTGGACAGCAGGACGAATTGATTTTAAATTAATTGTAAATGGAAACGTAAATGTTATCTTAAATATAGCTTTAATGAAAACAAACCTAAAACTAAAACACTAAATGTAACACCTGTGCCTCCACGGCTATCAAACAAATACCAAACCAATGAAATATTATATTTCATACTTGGGATTTTTAAAAAAATATGTGTATCATTTGCACATATCAATTCTTGTTCAATTTCAAACTCTAAATCACTTTCTGGAAGGTTATACGCGCACCGATGCGTAAATATAACCAGTTTAATGCAACAAACACTCCGGAATAGTGAAATAGGCTTAACATACCTTAAATAACCTTTACATAACTTAGAAATAAGTTTTGAAGGCTTTGGTATGGCAAAATCAAAGTTAAATCGCTTACAGGGACTAAAGTTGACAAACTGCGAAAGTATGCCAATTTGAACTGTAACAGACCTTCCGGAACATGAACATAAGTTAAACATGCCATAAATATCCTTTGCATAGCTTAGAAATAGGCTTTGAGGGGTTCGGTGTGCTAAAATAAACTTTTGGGTCATTCAGGGACTAAAAGTGTCAAAAAGTGCCCAAGTTTGCACTTTTACGCATAACTTACGTTCTGAATACATCCGGACATCCAAAAATTTATGTAAGCACTAAAATATTTTATTTTAGTGTTCGGCATAAGAAAAATCCATTCGTTTCGTCATTTGGATCGTTTTTCGCGCTTATGCGCATTCCGTCGTAATTAAGCGAACATCGCGTTCGTACGGCTAAACGAACCGACATCTGAGATATTTTTGAGCACATTTTAAGTTCCCTATACTTTAACTTCATTTTAGAGCTTTGAAATGGGGTTAACGGGCCTTAAACGTGTCGAAAATGGGCTGAATGCATGACAGGGACTAAAACTGTAATTCTGCCAAACTTGTATGGCTACGATGCGTAGCCATATTTGCCCTACGATGCGTAGGGGGTCTTCAGACCAGGTGCAGAGTCTTTAACAGCCTGTTTTCAGCAGATTTATCCACAACCACATGTTCCTATTTGTCTAGTCATGTGATAAGGATGGAATTTTAGTTACCATAAGGTTCCGACAAGTGTACGGGTTGGATTCATGGCACGTTTTCCATGGAACGATCCTAATGGTTCGGGTATTCCTATAAATACCCAACCCACACAACCTCATTTTGCACAAGAATTCTGATTTGAGAGCTCTAAGTTGAAACCATTGTTTCATACCTGAGTTCTTGGATCGGGATTAGCATTCGGGGACCCTTCGTAAGTATTCTTTCGTTCTTTTCCTTATTTTTACTGCTTTTCGAGTCAGAAAGTCAAAATTTGTTTGACTTTCAGCGTTGACCAGTAATGGTCAATGCGAAGTTCGTTTGAACTTCGCAACGTGAGTGTAATCACGTTGGTCATAGTCCCTTGGGACTATGCCCACTGATTACCACGTTGTCTAGGGTCGTAGGGTAGGCGATCTAATAAATCGCCTATACCTTCGAATCCGACCCAGTTTGGTCGATCATTAGGATCCGACCAAATACATTAGGTGACCATAGTAGGTAGGGAATAACCTTCCGAGGTTATACCCTATGGTCACATCGTTTAAGTAGTTGTATGATAGGTAGTTTATATGCCTTAGGTAAATTACCAGAATACCCTTTTCATGTATAATTGGTAATTAAGCATATGTAACCTAAACCTTTGTCACATAACTGATTATGTAATATGTTTAGGCATATAACACTTGTCATAGGGCTAGTTAGGCGGTCCGAACGCGTTTCACGCGAACGACGCGTTAAAGTAGCATAAGCTACCTAAACGGGTCGTAATGGGTCGTAAACACTTAGGCTAAGTTTCATTTTAGTATGTAGGCTTTGTTAAACCAAATGACACGAGTCCCTACACTCGTTTGGTTTACAAACCCTAATGCTACCCAATCTTCCGATCTAGGTCCGGTTAATTAACATAGTTACCTATATTAGGTGCCGTTTGATATCCGCGATCTCTAGCATTGTTTGGTTGTTACTCAAGGACTACTGAGCAATCTCAAGTGAGTACATAGACCCCTCTTTTACTGTTTTCCAAACTGTTTTGGGGTGGAACACATGTGCCTACTTGTTACTTTCCTGCTTTCCTGTTTTCACATCATATACCGACTATGTTTGTTAGTACATTATAGTACATGATTTCATTACTTTTCTGCTATGTATGTTGACTGATAACATGCTAAGCACATTGATTTACATGACTTTTCTGCTATGTATGTTGACTGATAACATGCTAAGCACATTGATTTACATGACTTTTCTGCTATGTATGTTGACTGATAACATGCTAAGCACATTGATTTACATGACTTTTCTGCTATGTATGTTGACTGATAACATGCTTAGTACATTGTTTTACATGACTTTTCTACTTTGTATGATGACTTTGCATACTTAGTACATTGTTTTATACTGCATCTCTGTTGCATATGTTCCAGTAACATATGGACACATTGTTTTATAGCTCTACCCTGTATGTTTACTCTAGCATACTAGGTACATTATCTTCATAAAACATGCTTACATTTTGGTATGACATTTGGTTTGTTTAAACTATACTATACATTCATTAACACCGATCATGCCGCTCGGTAGTAGGTAGTGGTACCATAGGACTTGACAAATCCCGTTCCGGACATCCCAGGGAAAGGGGATGAAAGGAATGACCGAATCCGAATACATATTCTCTTGATAACTCACTTTTACATAGTTATCCGTCTGTCTCAAGGCTTGGATGTATGAATTTTCACAATACCGCATAAATGTTCATATTCAGTATAGCATGCATTATCTTACAAAACATAACTTTGATTTAAACCAAGTTTTACTTCAATACTTTGTTTTGTACATTTTTACTTATGGTTTAAGTAGTCTACATTTTACTTACCATACATATCATTTTGGTTATACATTACTTGACTACTTTTGGACTATAGACATTTGACATGGATATTTGACATAGACATTTGACATGGATACTTGACATAGACATTTGACATGGATATTTGACATAGACATTTTGACATGATTTACATCTTGACATGAACATTTTACATTGTTTGGTTTGATTAAGTGATTAAGTAACGATGCGTGTGTAATATGATACAAGCATGGTGGATACGCCGCTGGTACTTCCTATATATAAGTGTTTGTATGGTATTACATGTCGTAACGTTATTTGAATCATTTCAGTTTGAGACATAGAACATTTCATACAAATAACATACTTTTCACAAGACATTCATTTATAAACAACTTATCTTATGCAAACACATTTTACTTGGTTATTCATTTAACCTTACATTTATTTATACTTATCATTTGATCTTATCGTTTTTCAAATGATTTAAAAGACAAAGCAAATAAAAAGGTTCATGACTAAACATTTTCTCAAACATAAGTCATGAATCTTATTTTCACAAAACCTATGTATCTCACAGGCATTTTTATGCTGACGTACCTATTTTCACATGTGTTTTTCAGGAGCTGTTGCATAAGATGATCAAGATACACATAGGCAGACTTGGGCTTTAGTGACAATAAAAGATGCAAGACTAGTTAATTATGTTGTATTTCTTGTTTGTTAAGACATTGTAACACTTTTAAATCAATAAAACGAAACTTCAATTGCCATGGATTTGACACAATTAATTCTGTTACAACACTCCCCGATGTTTCCGCCACGTTTTGTATGTTCTACGTGGTCGGGGTGTGACAGAAAAGATGGTATCAGAGCCAATGGTTATAGGGAATTAGGTTATTAGTAATGCTTTGACCTAGTCTATAACCTTCTTAGGACCCTAACGCGAGTTTACTTGCGTTTAGTCATAAAACAATACTGTCACCTATCCTTAGGTGACAACCACAACAAGAACATAAATTTCAAAACCGCTTTGAAAACTAATCATCTGTTCTAGGATGATTGATTTCTAGGTTTTGAACCCTCAATTGTAAAGTTTTGAACTCTCTATTATATGGTTTTGAACCTCTTTGAGTTTTCAAAACTTCGTCAAGGTTTTGGGTTTTAAATAATGTGAACACGTGCAAACTGGAAGGGTGAATGCCTGTATTCTGGGTTTTCTGTCTAGGCAAGCACTTCGTATACATCTCATCAGACGCGAGACCAGTTGTGCTTACCTGGGAATTCTTGGGATGAGTGTTCACTTATAGGCGAGCATGTCTTCGCGATACATTATTTTTGACCCATTTACTTTGATTTGTCACCATCTCATTTGTTTGCCTTAGGTAACAAACAAATGATCACAATTTTCATTCGTTACCATTCGGTATTGATTTTCCAATAACCTTTCACTCGTTTCTTCCTCTGTCTTTCATTTTCTTCAAGAATGTCTCTTCATCACGATGACGCCCAGATATCCAAGCAGACTGAAAAATTCGCTCAGCGAATAGGCGAAGTAGTCCTGAAGACTGTTGAATTAGCTACTGCCATGTATCGTCTCCAGGATGAAGTCACTCAAGAGTCACCAAGACAGGCAGGACCTAGTCAAGTGACAGCACCACCAGCCAAGAAACCAATCGGGGAATCAAAGACCATGGATGAACGATCGCCTAAGAAGTCAAAGAAGCGAAAGGCTTCTCAGAACTTCGCCATGGTCGCTCACAATGGTAAAGCTTTCCCCAACCAACCAGCTCAACCCCTTGCTAGGAAGCCATACAATGGAACTGCACCCTTGTGCAACCAATGTAACCTTCATCATCACCCTAGTGTGAGGTGCCGCAAATGTCAGATTTGTGGACTTATAGGTCATACAGCAAGGGTTTGCCCAACTGCAGCTGTACCAAATCAAGCTGGTGACACTCCTGCTCAAGCTCGTTTCTCACGAGGGTCTTGCTACAACTGTAGCGAGATGGGCCATTTCCAAAGAGATTGCCCAAAGCTTGCTAATGCAAATCCGACCCACGGATGAGCATTCAGCTGAACAGAAGATGTTGCTGTCTTATGCTTTTGTTCTTTTGTTTCCTTGTAATGTAAAACAATTTGTTTTGTTTATAAATAAATCGTTGTTCACAAATTCTGATATACATATATAGTTACATGTGTGTATGATTTTCCTATGATACCTACATCAAGGAACTATGTACCTTACAAACTACTCTTGTGATTCTCTCTTTCAAATGATTGCTCATGATTCCCTCAAAAATTTTAAGTACTCGTTTCATTCTAAGAAACAAAGTACAGAGAATAAAGTGACATTATGAGTGATTATGCTTCTGCACATCTGTGCCTTTGAATCCTTGGTTAAATAACTAAGGGTATTTTCAAATCTCATACCCATTACGTTTTGATTTTTCAACATACACAGTACAAGTATTTCAAAACAATCTTCATGATCTCAAAACATTCCATATAGTTTGAAAACAATTTTTCTAGATACATTGTCTATGTTATTTCAAAAACATTGGCCATGTTATCAAAACCAACCTTTTTAATTTTAAAATATTTCATATAGTCTGAAGACAATATTAACACAATACATTTTTCTGATCAAGTGCATGATTTCGAAAAGCATCATTCATGTCTTTTAAAAACCTTATACATAAGTTCAAAAATTCATCTCGCATGATTTTAAAACATTTTTAAATATATCTATCTAATACACCTACTTTATGATTTCAAAAGTATTATATATATAAGGTTTCAAAAACGTTAAACACATTTCTCTTAAAAGAACCCCATGCACAGTTTTCAAAAATATTTTCCTCATACATTGACTTAACCTTCAAAATTCTGCTTCATATGTCGCCTTGATATATCAAGCATCTCAACTTCATAAGCATTTTACTTCATGTTTTGACTTAAGCACATCTCGTGCAAGATTTCGAAACATCTTCAACTTCTAAAATCCATAAGGGATCTTTTTATCTCCACAATTAGACCCTTGTGGATAATCATCGTTCAAATCAGAGTCCTTAATTGGATTCCTTATGTACCTTAATTCGAACCCTTCGGTTCCTAATAATCGAAATCGAATTTTCTTTTTGAATCTTTCTATCTTTATAGTTGGATTCTTGATAACGTTTAAAGTACCAAATGAAATCCACGGAATGGATTCCTAGTGTGCTTTAAATGCATGTACGCAATTTACAAGACAAATTAACAAACAATTTTGTGGTTATGTGGCTATGTGTTTTTCTTTTATGCATTTTGGGTTTTCTTCATTACATTTTGTGTTTTTGTATACTCTGGATATTCGTTATCCAAATCCTCGTAGAATCTTTCATATCTTCATATGAGGGATTCGTAGAAGGATATTCAAAGGTACTACCTTAAATCCTTAATGGGCTTCTATGTAATAGTTAAGACCCTTGGATTATATAGTACCACTCCAGACCCTTTTTAGAGGTCTAGTAAAAAAGATTGATTCACAATTTGGTTAAAAAAAAATGACATCTAGTGATGTAGCTGAACAGACTCCTTGATAGTCTATTTAAATCATTTATTGATTTAGTCTAAAGGACTCTATGGCGGTCTAAGTCACGCTCATCACAGGATTGTTCATTTGGTTTTATCCTACACATTATAAAATAGACTGTGTGAACTGTGCAAGGAATTCTCTAATTATGGATGCGCACATAATTATGAAATTTAGTGCACAGAAATCCAGTAAGATTTATTATGTGAAGGAACCGATAGTGACAACAATAACAAAATGAGAACGATGTAATGGAGGCATGGTGGACGCACCAATGACGCTTCATATACTTGTATATAAGTGTCCCTCTTACATTGCAAGCATGATGTTATTAAAGTTACTAGAAGTTCAGAACCCTAACCAATGTTGTTCGATCTTTTCAAACTTCATGCTTTCAAGCTCTCACAAGTTTCCTCTAAATAAATTTCGGGACGAAATTTCCTAAAGTAGGGGAGACTGTAACACCTGTGCCTCCACGGCTATCAAACAAATACCAAACCAATGAAATATTATATTTCATACTTGGGATTTTTAAAAAAATATGTGTATCATTTGCACATATCAATTCTTGTTCAATTTCAAACTCTAAATCACTTTCTGGAAGGTTATACGCGCACCGATGCGTAAATATAACCAGTTTAATGCAACAAACACTCCGGAATAGTGAAATAGGCTTAACATACCTTAAATAACCTTTACATAACTTAGAAATAAGTTTTGAAGGCTTTGGTATGGCAAAATCAAAGTTAAATCGCTTACAGGGACTAAAGTTGACAAACTGCGAAAGTATGCCAATTTGAACTGTAACAGACCTTCCGGAACATGAACATAAGTTAAACATGCCATAAATATCCTTTGCATAGCTTAGAAATAGGCTTTGAGGGGTTCGGTGTGCTAAAATAAACTTTTGGGTCATTCAGGGACTAAAAGTGTCAAAAAGTGCCCAAGTTTGCACTTTTACGCATAACTTACGTTCTGAATACATCCGGACATCCAAAAATTTATGTAAGCACTAAAATATTTTATTTTAGTGTTCGGCATAAGAAAAATCCATTCGTTTCGTCATTTGGATCGTTTTTCGCGCTTATGCGCATTCCGTCGTAATTAAGCGAACATCGCGTTCGTACGGCTAAACGAACCGACATCTGAGATATTTTTGAGCACATTTTAAGTTCCCTATACTTTAACTTCATTTTAGAGCTTTGAAATGGGGTTAACGGGCCTTAAACGTGTCGAAAATGGGCTGAATGCATGACAGGGACTAAAACTGTAATTCTGCCAAACTTGTATGGCTACGATGCGTAGCCATATTTGCCCTACGATGCGTAGGGGGTCTTCAGACCAGGTGCAGAGTCTTTAACAGCCTGTTTTCAGCAGATTTATCCACAACCACATGTTCCTATTTGTCTAGTCATGTGATAAGGATGGAATTTTAGTTACCATAAGGTTCCGACAAGTGTACGGGTTGGATTCATGGCACGTTTTCCATGGAACGATCCTAATGGTTCGGGTATTCCTATAAATACCCAACCCACACAACCTCATTTTGCACAAGAATTCTGATTTGAGAGCTCTAAGTTGAAACCATTGTTTCATACCTGAGTTCTTGGATCGGGATTAGCATTCGGGGACCCTTCGTAAGTATTCTTTCGTTCTTTTCCTTATTTTTACTGCTTTTCGAGTCAGAAAGTCAAAATTTGTTTGACTTTCAGCGTTGACCAGTAATGGTCAATGCGAAGTTCGTTTGAACTTCGCAACGTGAGTGTAATCACGTTGGTCATAGTCCCTTGGGACTATGCCCACTGATTACCACGTTGTCTAGGGTCGTAGGGTAGGCGATCTAATAAATCGCCTATACCTTCGAATCCGACCCAGTTTGGTCGATCATTAGGATCCGACCAAATACATTAGGTGACCATAGTAGGTAGGGAATAACCTTCCGAGGTTATACCCTATGGTCACATCGTTTAAGTAGTTGTATGATAGGTAGTTTATATGCCTTAGGTAAATTACCAGAATACCCTTTTCATGTATAATTGGTAATTAAGCATATGTAACCTAAACCTTTGTCACATAACTGATTATGTAATATGTTTAGGCATATAACACTTGTCATAGGGCTAGTTAGGCGGTCCGAACGCGTTTCACGCGAACGACGCGTTAAAGTAGCATAAGCTACCTAAACGGGTCGTAATGGGTCGTAAACACTTAGGCTAAGTTTCATTTTAGTATGTAGGCTTTGTTAAACCAAATGACACGAGTCCCTACACTCGTTTGGTTTACAAACCCTAATGCTACCCAATCTTCCGATCTAGGTCCGGTTAATTAACATAGTTACCTATATTAGGTGCCGTTTGATATCCGCGATCTCTAGCATTGTTTGGTTGTTACTCAAGGACTACTGAGCAATCTCAAGTGAGTACATAGACCCCTCTTTTACTGTTTTCCAAACTGTTTTGGGGTGGAACACATGTGCCTACTTGTTACTTTCCTGCTTTCCTGTTTTCACATCATATACCGACTATGTTTGTTAGTACATTATAGTACATGATTTCATTACTTTTCTGCTATGTATGTTGACTGATAACATGCTAAGCACATTGATTTACATGACTTTTCTGCTATGTATGTTGACTGATAACATGCTAAGCACATTGATTTACATGACTTTTCTGCTATGTATGTTGACTGATAACATGCTAAGCACATTGATTTACATGACTTTTCTGCTATGTATGTTGACTGATAACATGCTTAGTACATTGTTTTACATGACTTTTCTACTTTGTATGATGACTTTGCATACTTAGTACATTGTTTTATACTGCATCTCTGTTGCATATGTTCCAGTAACATATGGACACATTGTTTTATAGCTCTACCCTGTATGTTTACTCTAGCATACTAGGTACATTATCTTCATAAAACATGCTTACATTTTGGTATGACATTTGGTTTGTTTAAACTATACTATACATTCATTAACACCGATCATGCCGCTCGGTAGTAGGTAGTGGTACCATAGGACTTGACAAATCCCGTTCCGGACATCCCAGGGAAAGGGGATGAAAGGAATGACCGAATCCGAATACATATTCTCTTGATAACTCACTTTTACATAGTTATCCGTCTGTCTCAAGGCTTGGATGTATGAATTTTCACAATACCGCATAAATGTTCATATTCAGTATAGCATGCATTATCTTACAAAACATAACTTTGATTTAAACCAAGTTTTACTTCAATACTTTGTTTTGTACATTTTTACTTATGGTTTAAGTAGTCTACATTTTACTTACCATACATATCATTTTGGTTATACATTACTTGACTACTTTTGGACTATAGACATTTGACATGGATATTTGACATAGACATTTGACATGGATACTTGACATAGACATTTGACATGGATATTTGACATAGACATTTTGACATGATTTACATCTTGACATGAACATTTTACATTGTTTGGTTTGGTTTGGTTTGGTTTGATTAAGTGATTAAGTAACGATGCGTGTGTAATATGATACAAGCATGGTGGATACGCCGCTGGTACTTCCTATATATAAGTGTTTGTATGGTATTACATGTCGTAACGTTATTTGAATCATTTCAGTTTGAGACATAGAACATTTCATACAAATAACATACTTTTCACAAGACATTCATTTATAAACAACTTATCTTATGCAAACACATTTTACTTGGTTATTCATTTAACCTTACATTTATTTATACTTATCATTTGATCTTATCGTTTTTCAAATGATTTAAAAGACAAAGCAAATAAAAAGGTTCATGACTAAACATTTTCTCAAACATAAGTCATGAATCTTATTTTCACAAAACCTATGTATCTCACAGGCATTTTTATGCTGACGTACCTATTTTCACATGTGTTTTTCAGGAGCTGTTGCATAAGATGATCAAGATACACATAGGCAGACTTGGGCTTTAGTGACAATAAAAGATGCAAGACTAGTTAATTATGTTGTATTTCTTGTTTGTTAAGACATTGTAACACTTTTAAATCAATAAAACGAAACTTCAATTGCCATGGATTTGACACAATTAATTCTGTTACAACACTCCCCGATGTTTCCGCCACGTTTTGTATGTTCTACGTGGTCGGGGTGTGACACTAAACATAAGAAAACTAAAAAATAAAAATAATAAAGTCCAGAAAAAAATCAAGAAAGAAACAAAAAAGTTAATAGGATAAAAGCACTATCCACATAATTTGCTAATTGGAATTTGCGTTAAAGTGTAGACCAATTGAAAACATACATAAAAATAAGCATGAAAACGAATTATATTTGACACATATTTCTGAAGAAAATTTACGTCGAATCATAAACCAACTTAAATTTATACCGACGTGTGCATAAAAATAAACACGTAAGAAAATAGTTACGGCGTGTTGTGGCGTGTCGAAACGTAGAGTGACTCGAATTTATAGCATTTAATGAAAACGTATTATATTTTACTCGACGTGTTTCCGAACAAAATTTACGTCAAAACGTAGACCATTTGAACACGTACATAAAAATAAGCATGAAAACATATTATATTTTAACCGGCTCATTTATAGAAAAAAATTACATCAAAACATAAACAAACAGAAAATGTACATAATAATAAGCATAAGGAATATATTATATTTGACCCAACTTATTAACGGGAAAAATATACGTCTAAACGTAAATCAATTTAAATTTATAGAAACGTGTACATAAAAATAAATACGTAAAACTTGATTACAAATTTTTTAGAAAGTCAAGAGGTTGAAATTGTTAACATTGAAAGTTAAGGGGTAAAAGTTTAAAGAGAAACATAAAAAAAAAAAAAACTAATACTACTGTACATCCCCTTTGAATTTGTAAGGTTATAGAATATGTAATACTAAATGTTCACCTTTCAACTAGTACCAAGTACCAACTACACGCTATCACCATTTGTGTGCCATGTAAAAAGATTTACATATTTAAATTTGCATATGTTAAAAGAAAATTAGATAAAGGTAAATGGATACTCATTTACCATAAAAATCTATTTAATAGGACACTTTGCCATAAATATGCATATAAAAAGATTTACATATTTAAATTTGTATTGTATATTTTTATAGGAAATTAGATTAAGGCAATTGGGTATATCATAATATTCAGATTGTATATGTAATTAGAGTTTATTGAAAAATTAACTAATATTTTTAAGTAATTTAAACCTACACTATACACTCCATTTAAGGATTAATTTAAGGATGTGAGTGTAAGCTATAGAAAAGATTGAATAAATTAAGTAATCACAAGCAAAAAAAATCAAATTAAAACTATTGGAGTAAATACATATATAGACCATTGTACTCTAAAAGTTAATGGTAGTAAATAAATTAGACAATGCCCAATCAACAAAATTAAAGCCTTTGGCATGGGTAGAATAAAAACCCTTTTAGATACATGGTAGTACCGACTCTTTTTTTTTTTTTTTTTTTTTAACGGCAAATTTGGATCACTGACGGACCACTGGAGTATCATCGTGCCACAAGTGGAACCACCCGATCATATCCATCTCCACTAGGCATAATGCCTATACACCAATTCAGGAGGAAACCCAATAAATATGAGAAAACCCCCTTGTGGGAATCAAACCCGATACCTATTGATCCCAAAGTCTTATCCCACCACCAAGATGCTACTAGGCTATAAAGCCATGGGCGGTAGTACCGACTCTTGGTAGGAAATAGGTGATCGCAAACACCGGCTACTGCTACTAGTTGGTCGGTCAGCCAGCCATTAATCTATCTATGTGCGACGGACGGACGGAAAGGAAACATGTGTTGGGTGACGGCGAGGTCCCTCGCAATCTCTGCTCTTCACATCCCTCCCCCTCTCCCTCTCCCTCCCCCTTACTTTTCTTCCTTTACTCTCCTACCATGCTCCTCCTCGTAAGCTCCTCCTGTCCTATCTCTTTCTTTGCTTTTGATTTCACTCACATGTGTTATTATATTCTCACATTTTTACTCTACACTTTGATTATTTTTTGTTTTATTCTTGTTATGAATGGGTGCTTCAATTCAAATGTTGATGGTGCCACATATAGTCATTAAACAAATGTGTTTTTGACTGTGTTGCTGACAAAACACTTATGTAGCGTTCGTTTGGTGGAGTGTAATGGATTTGGAATTTAGGTGTATATTGGAATGCGGATTTCGTTCTTTATGTTATTATTCAATTCCAGTTCCATTCCATTCCATTTTGTGAAACGAGCACTAACTTATGTTTAGGAAGTTAAATTTATGTTAACATCCATTGGTTTATTCTTATGTGTTCATGAGTTTCTAGGGTATATATACAAGTTAATGATTCACGTTTAGAGATATTCTTCGAATCTTGAATATGCTTAGGAACTCTGATTATGTTGTTTCGGACTGGGATTGGTTAACCAAGTATTCCAATCATAAGAAATGTTGAATTTGATGCTCCCAAGCACCATCTATAGAATGGTATTACTATGTCGAGTCGGTTTGCGTTGACTCTCAAACCCTTTTTGTTCAATATCTTCTTGAATTTTCAAATAACATAATTTTTGAATGAAACAATTTAGGCATCTATGTCAATACACTTTTGCAACTTTCACTCTGTTTGACTTTGACTACTGTCTATGTTAGCTAAAGCTCTTTAATCTGACTCGTTAGATGTATAAGCAAACCAAATCGATCCATAAATGGATCAAATTTGCCATGCCTACTCCAAGCATATATCTTTCAAAGTGATAGAGAAGGTCTAAAATTCTCTCTCTCTCTCTCTCTCTCTCTCTTATTGGCCCTACCAGGCAGCCCAAGCAGGTCTACTGCTTCAAAGATAGAAGGTCTACAAGCACCAAATCAGCAAAAAAGATCAGGGAACTAAAAGATGTTCTTGTGGAGAAGGATTATCCTCATATCATGTGGTGGAAGGAGGTATTCTAGATCAACAATCATTTTTTTTTTAAGTAGCATGATATGAAAGTTTCTTATTTCAAATAGATGTCTTTGCTATCTCTTCTAAGCTTAGGGATGACAATGGAACGGGTATTGGTAATTACCCGCTGGGTATGTATTGTGTAATTACCCGTTGTGTATTGGGTAAACCCACCCGTTGGGATTTCCAAATACGTTTATTGCTATTTTGATTTATATATATATTTTTTTATTCAAAGAAATCAGAAATATAAAAATTAGTAGATTAATCTATCCCATCCATCCTTCCATAACAGTCTTATTTGTTCTTACAGAAAATGCTGACATGTGTGAAGACATCATCTATCCAATTGGTAACGCGACTGGTTTACTCCAATCTGCTTGGTTTGGATGACAACCTCAAGAATGGGAGGCAAGTGTTGTTTTCTCGTGTTGAGAACTATATTTAATAGTTTCTAGTTTATTTAGTGAATAGTTTCTGTCAACCTTATACAATGAAGTATTAGTGATTTTTTCTTTGTATTTATTATTTTGTGAAGTCTAAAAGAAGGAACGCTTAATTGCGAAATACTGAAATTCAAGTCAAGGTTCCCTCGGGAAGTT
The DNA here is from genome assembly GCA_030545235.1 of Helianthus tuberosus. Taxonomy (NCBI): domain Eukaryota; kingdom Viridiplantae; phylum Streptophyta; class Magnoliopsida; order Asterales; family Asteraceae; genus Helianthus; species Helianthus tuberosus. Next base: position 128,643,137 of record CM060437.1, read on the forward strand.
TTACTTTGTAGGGTATGTTGATAGATACTACTGTCTCTCCTTTCTATATCTTGGTCCGTCCTATTGCAAGATGGGTGGGTAGGTTAAAGGGTTGAAATGAGTACGGGCCAAAACCGGCTCGGTGGGTTGCCCTCAAGTACGTTTTTTCTATTCTTTAGAACTTTTGGTAAACAAATTTAATCTTTGAACAAAATGATTTCAGAAGCTGTATGCATTGACAGTGATTTTCAACTTGTTCCCTTTTGCTAAACTTATACATTTGCGATGAAAAAACCCAAAGTGACCCATCCGTAAGTAAATACGTCGAAATTGTCATCTTTCTTCATTGGTTTCTTAATATTCAATATCAAGCACAATATCATGAAGTTCTTTATATTTATAGGTTGGGGACTTTTATGAAGCCATTGGGTTTGATGCTTGCATCCTTGTGGAATATGCTGGTTTGAACCCTTGTGGTGGTCTTCGTTCAGATAGCGTTCCTAAAGCTGGCTGCCCTGTTGTGGTATTACATATAAAAAGTTTCAACTGCTAGCCCCTATTTGTTGAGCTTGGTTTATAAACATTACTTGATGCAGAAAATGATTGATCAACCACAACTTCTGTGATTGGCTATTTTTTGGACTTCTTTTTAAGTAATCAGTGTTGTCCGTTTTTTAATCTGCAGAATTTACGTCAAACATTGGATGATCTGACACGTAACGGGTTTTCAGTAGTAAGTTCTATGACTTTTGATTGCGGTCAACTTTACTCATCATAATTGATTAATCACTGTTTCTTTTTAAGATGAGGGTGAAGTTGAATTTTCTGATGTTTATGGCTGTAGTGCATTGTTGAAGAAGTTCAGGGTCCAACTCAAGCTCGTTCTCGCAAAAGCCGTTTTATATCTGGGTAGTTACATGCTCAAATCTCAGCTTTGCAACTTGCTTCTGAGAATGTTGTTAACTTCCCTTTGCATTCTGACTTCTTTCAGTTTGACCAGTTATATTTTGTGGAATATTACTAGCAAATAAATGATCATTTATCGCGTCTTAACTTATGGTGAAAATACAACAACCTTTCCTTTCCCTTGCTCTAAGCTGCAAATGTTTAAGCCGAAAAGAATGTGTCTTTTATAAATACCTTTAACATTAAAAATCTAATTCTAATACATGGATGAACTTGTATGTCAACTGTATGTGCTTGATAACAACTACATGAAGCTCAGGACTTGAACTATTAATTTAATATTATATTGTTTCATTAATTTATGAAGGCATGCACATCCCGGAAGTCCTTATGTTTTTGGACACGTGGAAGATGATCGTGATCTTGAGTTTCCTGAACCGATGCCGGTTGTTGGTATGCAAAAGTTACATATACTTTATTCGGTTATCACAGCAGCTACCAAAATTTTGTCACTTCATTTTTTTAATGATTTTTTCACGTGCTAACTATGTTTAATTTTGATCTTTACATTTTATAGGAGTATCCCGTTCTGCCAAAGGGTATTGCATGGTTTCAGTTCTGGAGACCATGTAGACGTTCTCTTCAGAGGACGGCTTAACTGAAGAAGCATTAGTTACGAAGCTTCGTACTTGTCGTTATCATCATTTGTTTCTCCATAAATCACTTAAGAACAATTCTTCGGGTATTTTTTCCTTTGTGATACAACACGTTTAGACTAAACGTCATATCATGACCCCCTTTCAATTAACAGGGACTTCTAGTTGGAGAGAGTTTGGTGAAGGTGGGCTATTGTGGGCAGAATGCAATGGCAGACACTTTGAATGGCTTGAAGGAGACATGCTCGATGAGATCTTATATAGGGTTTGTTATACATTTATGTATATTTAAATTTTTTATACCTACATCTCTCAACACGTTAAAATGGTTTACCGTTTATGTTGTATTGTATTTGCAGGTAAAAGAGCTATATGGCCTCGATGACGATGTCACATTTAGAAATGTAACCATTGCTTCAGAAAACAGGCCTCGTCCATTGCATCTTGGAACAGCCTCACAAATTGGTTAGATATCATCTCTTCAGTTATGTTGTACCTCGTACCATGCTGTTGTGTTCTGACACATGTCGTGTATATCAGGTGCTATACAGACTGAGGGAATACCTTTTTTGTTAAAATATTTGCTCCCCTCGAATTGTACCGGACTACCTGCGATGTAAGTGAAGAGTCTATTATTTCAAATCTTAAATATAAAAAGCATTGGTGGGATGAAGTCACGAAACAAACATTGAAAAGCTATGTGTACATCTTTTAGTCTTGAATTGGCTCAATCTTACCGAATAACACCTTTTAGTCTTGAATTGGCTCAATCTTACCGAATAACACGGAGTTCCCACAAACAAAAATAAGAATGTCAATTGATGCAATCATTTTATTTTAATTTCCTATTGTGTCCAAGGCTTGATGCAAAACTATTATCGAGCCAGGGGTCTCACTGGAAGCAGCCTCTCTATTCCTATGGGGTAGAGGTAAGGCTGTCTACATCTTACCCTCCTCAGACCCTACCTTAGTTTTTGCTATTGGTGGGGTTTATTGAGTATGATGATGATGATGATGATGATGTATGTTGATAATATATTTTTCCCTATTATTTTGGCATTAAATTTATTTCTTTTCTTTTTCTTCCATTTTTTGCGCTGTACAGGTATGTCAGAGATCTTCTTCTGAATCCTCCTGCTTACGCAATTGCATCTACCATTCAAGGTGAGTTTCTAATTAACATGTTGGCATCTTTTTTTTTTTTAATAAGGTTTGCCTGATGCGTGAGGCGTTAAAGAAAGCACACCAAGGGCAAAAAGGCATGCCTCATGTAGTTCTGGGTAAAAAGTGGTCAAAATTAGGGGTTGTAGGAGGTTTATATGTAAAACAACCCAAGGGGTGAATAAACTATGATGGGTTTACTTGATAAATAGGTTTATATGTATAACAGGTGGGAGATATGCAACTTCTGGTTGTAAATAAGGCTTATCTGGTTGTATGTAGATGACCACCTTATGTATGTGATGTGCGCACCTCGCGCCTCTTTAAACCAAGATTGGCATGAATAAAGTAATTACGATGAATAAACTCTTTTGACAGTGTGATAGTTTTAAAACTTCTCCGATAAACTATAACTACTTTTTCTTTCTATTTGAACATTTCGCAGACATCTGCAAACTTATGAGCAATGTTTCATGCACAATTCCTGAGTTCACTTGTATCACACCATCAAAGGTACTAAAAATCAGTTGTAGTTTCCATATTTGTTGAAGGCATGGAATTCAAACTTTGACACGTGTAAATATTTATCCATAGATTGCTTGTTATTGTGCAGCTTGTAAAGTTGCTTGAGTTAAGGGAAACAAATCATGTTGAGTTTTGCAAGATCAAAAGTGTGCTCGATGAGGTTTTACAGTTGTATAGTAACTCTGAACTCAATGAGATACTAAGACTATTAATGGATCCTACTTGGGTGGCAACGGGATTGAAAATCGACATGGAGACCCTAGTAAGTGTTGAACTTTTCTTCAAATGCTGAAGAAACACGAGTTCACCCAATTAGGGATGTAGAAGAGCTGAGCCGCTTATGAGCTACTCTAGATTGACTCTCTAAAAGTTGGAACCGAGTCAAGCTTCAACGAGCTCAAACTCAAATTAAGCTTGTCTAATAAACGAGCCCGAGCTCGACTTCAGTTATCGAGCTATTCATATTATATATATTAAATACATATTTACATAATCATCATCATCATCATCATAGGGGAAGGTTGACGTACCATAGCCCCTTAACGTGTGACCGTACGCGACTTAATTATGCACGTTATTTGCATAATTACGCATGGGTTGGGTTAAACTCTAATTACGCATGTTATTTTGGTGGTCACGTACGGTCACACGTTAAGAGCCTTTTGTGTGTGTGTGTATATAGAGGGAGAGAAATTGTACTGTACAATATTCCTTAACTTACGATGTGTACGCGATGAGATTTCCGCATGTTAAATTTCAAAATCCGCATGTTAAAAATTAAATCCGCATGTTATACACTAAATCGCAGGTTGTAAACCAAGTCCGCACGTTATAAATTAAGTCCGCATGTTATAAACCAAATCCGCATGTTATAAACCAAAGGCACATGAAACCAAATCCGCATGTTGTAAACTAAATCCGCATGTTATAAACCCATCGCGTAAGGTCAATTGTACGTTAAGGTCACTTGTACGTTAACCAACCCCTATATACATATATATCTTGATAAAAATAATTAATACATGGATATACATATATTATGTTGTATATAAAACTTTTAATCATAAATATATGTAAATAAATGTATAAATTAATTAATAATCATTAAACGAGCCGTGCTCGAGCTTAAAAAACTATCGGGAGCCGAGCCGGAGCTTTAAAAACAGAGCTCGAGCTTAGGGGAGCTTGGGCTCGGCTAACGTTGATTCTCATGATATACAAGTACAAAACAACGACAAATAGCTGTTTATGCATTAAAAACCTTTTACATAAGTGTATGACAACACTTATTTTTATATATGTTGTAATTATTCTATCAGAAGGGTAGTTAGCTGTTCCTTGGTGATTTTCAGGTGAAAGAATGTGAATGTGTTTCACGTAGAATTTGTGAAATTATCTCTACAGATGGCGAAAGTAATCAGAAAATGAGTTCCCATGTGAACATACCAAATGAATTCTTTGAGGAGATGGAGTCTTCATGGAAGGGCCGTGTTAAGAGGATCCATCTAATAGAAGCTTACGAGGAAGTTGATAAGGCTGCTGGAGCCTTATCTTTAGCCGTGAGTTAATAGTTGCAATCAAGTTTGTTGTTTATATTTCCGAAAACTAAGAATATGGTACTTGGTTTTAAAAAAGCGTGCATGAGGCACAAGGCGATCTAGATTTTGGAAAATGCTTCAATCCACACATGGGTCAAAATTGGTCAACATTATGGTACGTAGGAGGGTGATACGTAAAAACAACCATAAAGATGATTAATTTACGAATGGTTTACTTGATAAAAGCTTATTTGGTTGTACATAAAGCAACGCCTCGCGCCTCGGCTTTTGGAACCTAAACACCTTTTAAAATAAAAAGTCACGTAACTGAACATGCGACTATTCTTTTAGGTTACAGAAGATTTTTTTCCGGTAGTTACGAGAGTAAGAGCTACTACTGCATCATTTGGAGGTCCAAGGGGAGAAATCGCATACGCGCGGGAGCACAAAGCTATTTGGTTCAAAGGGAAACGGTTTACGCCAGCTGTTTGGGCCGGAACCCTAGGTGAAGAACAGATCAAACAACTTAGGCCATCTGTAGATGCAAGGGGTAGAAAAGTTGGGGAGGAATGGTTTACCACTGTGAAGGTGGAGGATGCACTCACAAGGTTAATTTTTTTGTTCGTCTTTAATAAAAAAGCTTTTAAAATCGTCTTTCTTTCATTCTACTTGTGCTTCTTTATTTATATTTCAGGTATCACGAGGCTTGTGCAAACGCAAAGACAATGGTCTTAGATTTGTTAAGGGAACTTTCTGCCGAATTGCAAGCTAAAGTTAATGTTCTCGTTTTTGCCTCTATGTTGCTTGTTATTGCAAAAGCGTTATTTGCTCACGTGAGGTAGATATTACCTTGTTTATTTTTTTTTTGTAAAAAGCGTGTGGTACGGAGCAAGAGGTTTATATAGGCGAAGCATTGCTCTATGCCTCTATGTACAACCAAATAAACTTTATGTACAGCCAAAAGTTGCATCTCTTTCTTTTATGTGTCAACCTTCATCAAATATACCAATCATAATAAAAAACCAAAACCTTTACATGGGCGTCTTAGTTTGTAAGATTTTTTGTGATCAATTAAGATTTTTATTTGCTTCTTGATTTCTTTAATGTTGACACAGTGAGGGGAGAAGAAGGAAATGGGTGTTCCCTACTCTCATCGATTCGTCTGGTTCTCAGGTATTTATCCCCGCGCGTTGCGGCGGTATCCGTACCGTACTGGCACTCGGTTTAGTTTTAAAAGAAGGAAATAGTAACTTTTTTTAAGTTTAGAGATTGTATGATAACTTAAGTATTTTTTCCTTTCAATACAGTTGTAAAAAAGGAAAAACCAACAACTTAATTTAAGTTTAGAGACAATATGATAACTTGAGTATTTTACCCCGCGCGTTGCGGTGGTATCACTGCAATATTGTAGTCGTCAAAGAAGGGGAAAAGACTAATTTTATTGAAGTTAAATGGCTGCATGAGAACTTTATTAAAGTTCAGGTTGTGTAAACGAAAAGTTACACTAAAAGACAAAAGAGATTAAAAGAGAAAAATAAAAGTTGGATGCTACATGGCAGCACGTGGTTGGATGGAATCAATAGTGGGGGGGTTCTTAATATATATACAATATAAATGTTAATGTCGTATAAGGCTTGGCATCATGTAAATTTTCGGGTTCCGTGTAAGTATTTGGTTTTGACGTTGAAGTTTTCGATGTAGGAAAAGGGACGAACAGATGGATATCACGAGATGCAGATTACAGGTCTATCACCATATTGGTTTGATGCAGCCGAAGGCAGTGGTGTGAGGAATACAATTGTTATGAAGTCGATGTTTCTTTTAACCGGACCAAATGGAGGTGGTAAATCAAGCTTGCTTCGTTCGATTTGTGCTGCAGCACTATTTGGAATATGCGGGTTTATGGTCCCGGCTGAGTCTGCCACAATTCCTCAATTCGACTCTATTATGTTGCACATGAAATCTTATGACAGCCCTGCAGACGGGAAGAGCTCATTTCAGGTGACATAACCGTTCATACGTTTTAAACGATCGTGTTGATATATATACATATGCTTTAAATATAAAAAAATCATTAACTAGAGATGTTCACAAACCGTTAGAACCAATCGAACCACCCAAACCGAAGAATGTCGGCCGGTTAGAGATCCAAAACAGTACGGTTTAAACCGTTTCGTGGTTTAACGGTTTGGTACGGTCTAGAACTTAGAACCGGCCGTGTAAATTGAACTAGCCATTTAACCCTTAGTATTTATAGAATTTTTTGCAATACGTATTTTTTGTGTATATGGTAAATTTTCATCAAAACCGATCGAACGGACCGTGAATTTTCCAACCCTATCTATGTATCTTGTGATCTCAGATAGAAATGTCAGAGTTGCGGTCTATTATTGTGGGGGCCACTTCAAAGAGCCTTGTCCTTGTGGATGAGATATGTAGAGGAACCGAAACCGCAAAAGGGACATGTATTGCTGCTAGTATTGTGGAAACTCTTGACTCCATCGGCTGTTTGGGCATTGTATCAACTCACTTGCATGATATCTTCAAGCTACCACTAACGGCAACGAATACGGTATTTAAAGCAATGGGAAGTGAATACGTGGATGGTCAAACCAAACCCACATGGAAGTTGATTGATGGGATATGCAGGGAGAGTCTTGCGTTTGAAACGGCCAAGCGCGAAGGAGTTCCCGAAGCAATCATACAAAGAGCAGAAGAGCTATATATCTCAATGCACACAACGGATGAACACGATCTTTCCAATGAAAACGGATCTCATAGAACCAACAATCACCCAATTGTTAATGAAACACCGCCTAATCTTTTGTTTGTTGAATCAACTGTCCAAATGCAGAAGTTTTTGAAGGAAGTAGAAAGTACTGTCCATATGATATGTCAGAGAGGGTTGATTGAGGTTTGCAAGATGAGAAGTACATCAGAAGCAGTAATAAGATGTGTTCTCATTGCTCCCCGGCAACAACCCCCGCCATCGGCAATTGGTGCATCAAGTGTTTATGTGATTCTTAGACCTGACAACAGACTTTATGTTGGGGAGGCAAGTCATCTCACTTAACTAATGTTTAGGGTCGGTTTTGGGCTCAAATAAAACCAAAACAGAATTTTGGTTTTCGGAACTGATTGGTTTCGGTTTGGTTATTGTTCGATTTTCTTTTTTACATAGCCTGAAAAGAATTGGCCGGCCCAAAATAAAGAGTCTGGTCCTAAAACTTTTGGCTTTAAAATATTTGTTAACCACTTATACTAATTTGGGGCTTATGCCCAAAATAATGAATTCTGCCATAATTCCAATAATACACATTCAAACAAGTTTGGTGTGGTTCGGTTGCCAAGTTTTGTTCGGTTCGGTGTAGTTTGATTTTGGAACAAGGTACAAGGGAAACCAACCTGTAATTTTGGTTTCAAAAACGAAGCAACTCGAATCGGTGCGCTATAAGTTTGGTTGGGTTAATTTGGTGCACTTTTGTTGTTGATTCAGCTTCGGTTACAGTTAATTAGTTTTTGCTCACCTAGAAGATGTCTTGGTTTCAAAGAATACTTAGATTTTCTACCTACTAATCTTTGATAAAAATTTCAGACTGATGATTTGGAGGGACGGGTGCGTGCTCATCGATCAAAGCAGGGAATGCAAAATGCTTCTTTCTTATATTTCTTAGTTCCCGGGAAGAGCGCAGCTTGCCAGTTGGAAACTCTTCTGATTAACCAGCTACCGAAGCATGGGTTTCAACTCACTAATATAGCCGATGGTAAGCATAGGAACTTTGGTACATGTGTTTTCTCGATAGAAAGTATAGGTGATTAACCGTGTAAATTCTTGAGTTATTTAGGTGTTGTAGTCTCAAATACTGGTGTGGAACTGTCATTTTTGTTATCAACCAGGCAACACCATTTTTTGTCAACCAAAACTGATTTGGCGGGCCTGAAGGTATTTTAACCTTTTTTTAACGGTTGGTTGACTTAATGTAGTACTAAAGACGACCCATTTCCAAAGTCGTTTTAATGCAGGCAGGTGTGAACTGCTTCATACCTGCCTTAGTGTTATGTTAATAAGAGACACAAGGTGCTCTGGAAAGCGAGGTGACGTCTCATGTATTTATGAGCAGATGGATAAGAAATCATGAATGTTTAGTTGAATAAAAATGTTATGTAAATCAGATTTTGGTTGTAGATAAAGCTTAGTTAGACTTAAAGGCCCTGCCTACGTGATATGTGTGCCTCGGCGACTTTTTAAACCGAGATACCATGTTTCATATTCATTTAACCATCCTTGTGAAACTATATAGGAGCCCTGAAAATTATGTATGAAGAATGAGGAGTTGAATAATAGACTGACTATAGCTGACGCATCAAATTTACTTTCTTGCATATTCATATTCATGTTTTTTTTTTTTTTTTTTTTGAACAGCTAATTTCATTCACAACCAACACCAAAGCTTACATCACCTCAGGTTAGTGGGTTACCAGACCAAACTCCAAATATGATCGCCACATAAACAAATACAGAATGACCAAACTTAAAAAAACAAAAAACAAAACTGCGGCGCCTTATTCTATACCTCGAACCGTGCCCACTTGCTCCATTCAAGTAACCTTTTTTTCGCCCTGCATTTAATCCATAAGGAACTATTCGCTTGCATCTCCCCGAAAATTGCATTGATGTTGACACGTTTACCCCTGAAAATGTTTTCGTTTCTTGCTTTCCATATTCCCTAACATGTTGCAAGAAAAATAGTTTGAACAGTCTTTTTTCTGCGCTTCGATCGCCGAGCTCTTATGAAACTCCAGCAAGTCTTTCATGGTTAAAGCAAAAACTTGCATATTCATGTACTTCATTATAATCGTTTTATTTATATCGATAATAATAATTAATTAAAAGAAATTGGATGTTCTAAAAATCTGCTCTTTCAAGACGCCAACTCTATGGATCTGCCTTGTGCATAATTGTTGGGAGATATGCCCTATTTAATCCCTACAAGTCGACCATGACTTCTTTACTAACACCATCATATCCAACCTTTTTTGGTCTTAGAGCATCCACAATATGGGTGTTCTACAAACCTTCACAAATTCCATCAGATTTTCAAACCTTTCATAAAAACCTAGATTTTTTCCATATTGTACAAACCTTCACTTCACAAGACAATTGCATATTTCTCTTTATAAACCTTCTTAATTGCATATTTACCCAACCCTAAATTAAAATTGCGTATGTCCCCTTCCTTAATTAAAAGAATTACAAATTTGCCCATTTTGTTTTATTTTATGAAAAATAAATTATACAAAAACTATTTTACCCTTACTTTTACTAAAACTTTAAAAATTGTACATCTACCCATTTTTCAACAGGGTAAATTATATAAACTATTTTACACTTGGTTGCTTTTTCGTTTCTTGTGTTTTAACTAGGTTATTCTTTTCTTTCTTTTGTTATTTTTTCCGTTATCTATACTACATAATAAAAGAAACCACTTGAGAGACACTTATTATCATATTAGGGCATCCCTTATAGATAATTATTATTTTAGTTTAATCTCTTCTAATTAATTATAGATAACCATTCTACTAAATATTATTTAATTTAATATCTTATTTTATAGATAACACTCCTACTAAATATTATTAGTTTAATATCTTATGGATAATTATTATTTAGTTTAATCTCCATCTCATTTATAATATTATTTATTTGAATTAATTATATTTGAACGTTTTTTAGTTTGGTATCAAATAGATCTTACGAAACTTAAAATAAAAATAACTAATATTATTTATCATTTATACATTTACGGATTTTTAAATAAATGGTTAAATTTATTAAGACTTTGTTAACAAATTTTGCAACAACAGAATAATCTATTTTTATCACAAAAACCAAAATTTGTATTAATATATTAAATAGAGTTAATTGCCCGGATGGTCTCTATGGTTTCACGTTTTCTCACATTTAGTCCCTACATTTTGAAAATAGCAGGTATGCTCCCTATGGTTTGTTATTTTGTTACTCGGATAGTCCCCTGAGTAGATGTCAGTTAGTTTGGAAATAGCAGGTATGCTCCCTATGGTTTGTCATTTTGTTACTCGGATAGTCTCCAGAGTAAATGTCAGGGGACTATCCAAGTAACAAAATGACAAACCATAGGGAGCATACCTGCTATTTTCAAAAGGTGGGGACTAAACGTGAAAAAACGTGAAACCACAGGGACCATCCGGGTAATTAACTCTATTAAATATTTTTATTTTCACTATACAAAATTACATTTACTAGACCTATGTAATACATGAGGTTTTTTAAAATATAACTTTTTATTATTTGATATATAAAATTAGATTTATTCAATTCGTACAATACACTAGGTTTTTTTAAGGATATATATTTTTTTATTATTTAGTACAGAAAATTACATTTATTCAAACCGTGTAATACACATATTTTTAAAGATGTATTTTTTTATTATTTGGTATATAAAATTACATTTATTCAACCCGTGTAATAAATGAGGTTTTTTAAAGATCTATTATTTTATTATTTGGTAGACAATATTACATGTATTCAACTCGTGTAATATACGTGGTTTTAAATATATAACTTTTTTGAGTTAATTACATAGTTAGTCCCTGTGGTTTGCACAAAATAACAAACTTAGGTACTAATAGTTTCTGATAACATTCTAGGGTATTAACTTTTCATTTTGTAACGTTTGAGGGTATTAAGCTTATTTGTAGGCTTAAAATCACATTTTGTTAGTACCTAAGTATGTTATTTTGTGCAAACCACAGGGACTACCTATGTTATTACCTTAGAAGTTAATACCTCCAAACGTTACAAAATGAAAAGTTAATACCCTAAAAGGTGATTTTAAACTATTAGTACCTAAGTTTGTTATTTTGTGCAAACCACAGGGACTAACTATGTAATTAACTCTAACTTTTTTATTTGGTATATAAAATTACATTTATTCAACCCGTACAATATGGTTCTTATAGATATAACTTTTTATTATTTAATATATAAAAGTATATAAAATTTATTTATTCAACCCCGTGTAATACACGGGGTTATAACCTAGTATACATAACAAGCTTTCGGTGTTGTAAGTCACAAGGATCAAATGCACAAATCGCATCATAACAACATTAACATAAGGAAAATGGATTTTATTTCGTTCATAGGTAAGAAACATGCCAAACTCCTTAAACCTGTATCTCCTTTCTCAATTTCTTCCCCAAAATTTCATGGGTAAGAAACAGTCGGCCGTTTGATCCTACCATACTTATAATTTTTATATTTGTTAGGATTTTTATTTTTAAAAGGGACAATCTTGTCATTTTGAAAAGTTATAACAAAGAAGTGGAAGTATGTAATTTTAATTTGAAGCTAGGTAAATATGCAATTGACATGTTTTATAAGAGGAAATATGCAATTACCACTTAAAAAATATTATGTGTAGTGGGGACAAAAATTCTGAACTTCCATTCCAAGCCTCACCAAGACACCCACAATGTATGGTTTAACCATGGTTCCGCCTTTGTATTTAAAGAACTAGTGTGTTTCCTCGCGCTATGCAGCGGGAACTCAATTAGTATAGGTTCAGTTTGTATTGGTGTCAGCACTCATTATGGCAATTAAAAAAGAAAACTAAAAAATAAATAAAAATAAAGTCGTGATATTATCGAAAGGATATCGGCTGTATTCCACGTCAATCGAAAACCATAAAACGAATGCTGGTTCTGATGCTATGGATATTGGTATCAATGTTGTTCGTTCGAAAGCGTCACGGTTCGGTATAGTGTCAATACTCTTACAATCAAATTAAGGTATAAATGAGTTAATTAAAAAAAACTCATTCAAGGTATAAATGAATTATTATTAAAAAAAACTCATTCAAATTTCAAAATAGCTATTCATCAACTCTTTCTATTCATGTATATAAAATTCTAATTTTTCTTAAAACACAAATCTTTACAATTTCATTCACTAAAAGACTAATTTTTATTTTGTATATAAAATTAACATTTTACTTTAAACAAAAATCATTACAATTTTCATTCATTAAAAGACAACCTTTTATTTTACTTTTTTTAACGGTAGATCAACTGGATTTCCAACTTACTCTAAAGGGCCAGCATACGCTGTTTAAACCTCTCACCCCAAGTTCGAATCCCCCCAGAGGTGCTCTCCCATATTTACTTACTTCTCCTCTCTTCTAACTTCTGGCGATTTCTAGGGTTTCTGTTTCTTCTGGATTCAAAAAGCTTCAAGTTGAAGAATGTCTTTGGCAAAGAAGACCGATGGTGAATCACTGTTTTTGTCACTCAGTTTCATAGATGATTTGAATCCCTCGAAAGATATGTGGAATATCAAGTGTCGAATCATCCGTAAATGGGTTCAGTCCTTTCGGATGGACCTCATATTGCTCGATGAGAAGGTATTAGTTTTTGTGAAGTGTTTATTGTTTTATTTTTCTGTTCTAGGTATTATAAAGAGATGGTTATCTAATCCGCTGTATTTGTGAACTGTGATTCTGCTATTATACTGTTCTAGGGTTTATACAGAGGTGGTTATCTAATCCGCCTGATTTTGGGTTTGTGTTTAGTTTCTCAGATGTGGTTGTGTAATAGAGGTTTGTGTTTTGTGTAATTTAGGTTTGTGTTTTGTGTTATACAATTAGATATTTTGTGTTTTCTGTAGTTTAAGGTTCGATATAAACCCTAGAAAGATGAATATTGTTTGGTTGATCATTGATCATTGATAGAAGTTTGTTTTGAGTTGTTGTTTGTTTGTTGTGATATGTTGTTTGTTTTTTTTTTTGTTTGGTTTTTGAAAGTGTTTCGTGTTTTGTGTAATTTATTTTTGTTTAAAACAAGTTATATGTTTTTAGTATGAAAGAGATTAGTGTTATTTAGTGTTAGGTATCCCTGATGCTATGGTATGTTAGTGATTGTTTCTTTGTTTTAGTGTTAGGCCTAATGAAAAATACACGAAAATTCTTTTTTTTTTCTTTTTCATATGTTACCATAGTTGAGTATGTTTTATATTTTTTTGAGTTACCATTTGTTTTTTTGTTTCTAAGGTATCTCATTTCATTTATTTGGCCAGGGTAGTAAAATTCAGGCAGGTATTAAGGCTCCGTTGATACCTGTGTTTATCTCACAACTTCAAGAGGATGAAGTTGTTATTCTATCCAGATTTGGTGTTGGAGAAAACACTGATGCCTACAAAGTTGTGAATCATGGTTACAAGATTAACTTTTATCGTTGTACGGTTGTTACACGTGCTAATGGTTGGGAAGGTGTTGATTACGGATTTAACTTCATGGCACATTCAGAAATTCTTAAAGGAGAAGGAAAGAATCTGCTAACTGTTGGTATGAATGTTTCTAATAGTCTGATATATATATTTTGCCTACATTTCGAATCTGATTATTATTTCTATGTTTTTCATTTTAGATGTTGCTGGAACTGTTGTCTGGTGTTCCGATATGGAAATCTTTCCTCATGAAAAAAAAAGGATGAACTTGGATCTTCAAGATGTGCAGTAATTTCTACTTTGCCATTTATACATTAAATGATTTGTTTGTGTCTTATCACCACCTTTATACATTAAATGATTGTTCTTATTTAATACATAAATGATTGTAGTTAATATCCATTAAATCATTGTTCTTATTTAATACATAAGTAGAACAGTGTTGTTTTAATACAAACACATGATTTTTCAGAGCAGTGTTGTTTTAATACATAAATGATTGTAGTTAATATCCAATGATTAGGTTGTTTTATATATAACATTCTTCATTGCATTTAATACAAACAAATAGTAGATCATTGCCATTATTTATGCTAAATGATTAGTGTTGTTTTAATAGAAAGTATATATTTTGGTGGAACTTTTAATGCTGTTTTTTTTTTATCTTTTTCTTGTAGTGGAGAAGTAGTTCGTTGTACTTTGTGGAATGGATATGCACAACAATTTAATGATTTTTTGTTACAAAACAATCCGAATGAGAATGTCATGGCTGTCTTTCAGCATGCGAAGATTAAGAAGTGGCAGGGTAATTTACATTTGACTAATTCACATACTTTAGTGTTTCCAATGTGTTATTTGTTACATTTTTGAAGAACATTTTCTTATTTATGTAGACACTTGTAATGAATTGTTGTATATGTATATTGTTACGTACAGGACAATATACTGTTCAGAATGATAAATTTGGAACTCGACTGTTTTTCAACGAAGAAATCAATGAGGTTAATGAATTTCGTAGGAGGTACTATCACTGAAGTATATTTGTTATTTTCATGTTTTTATTAACACAAGTGTGAGTATTAACACTAATTGGGTTTTTATTTTTATAGACTTTTAGTGAAACTATTTGAAGCTGGTGCTTCTTCTTCTCAAACCATACTTTCATCCTAGAGTGTATTTCCGGTCCGTCAAGAATTTCTGATTGAGACTCCTAAGAGGCATGTTGATGAAATAATCGAGATTGAAAGCGTATGAAATTTTCTATATACATACATAGACATTTAATTTCCCTTTATTGTTTTCTATGTTTTATCAGTTGAGTATGTTAAAAAAGCTTTATCTTTCATGTTATAGGTAATGTCGTGTGTGGTAGTTGCAACAATCAAAATTGTTCAAGAAAACTATGGGTGGTTTTATCCGGCATGTCAAAACTGTAACAAGAAGGTGTTGACTAAAACTGAATACTTACAATACGCTAAAACCATTTCTGATGAGGTCGTGGATCTGTCACCTACTTCATTGGTTTGCCCGAAATGCGATCAAGAATGCACATCGATAACCACAAAGTAAGCTAATGTTGCTTTTTAGGTTTATTACTTCCTACAATTGGACTTTAATTTAATTACTATTTATTACAGGTTCAAGGTACATTTGAGAGTTCAAGATGAAACCGGTAGTGTGTCTTTTGTGATGTTTGATAAAGATGTAATCAAGCTCATTGGTTCAACTGCGAGTGATATAAGGGAACGCCAACTGAAGTCAGATGATACTGAAAGTTTTCCACATGAAATATCACGGTTGGTCGAAAAGAAGTTGGCTTTTAAAATTGAAGTTTCTGATTACAACCTTAACCATGAATACCACGTTTACACTGTTCAAAAAGTATGTGATGATCCGGAGATAATTGTTGAATTGGTTACTGGTAATGGTAATGCTCTTGAGGTTGCTGATGAGGTAAGGCTTTTGGGATATCTTATACTGATTTGTTTTTGGTTTCAAATTTTTGTAGTTTAAATAACTTAGCTGAATTTCTTTTGGTAATATTTTGATATTAGGTGTTTAGTCAAGAAGGTTCAGAATTCAAAGCTGTTCAATTATCTGAATCCTCACAGATGGCCGGTGCTTCAATTTCAAAGGTGAATATGGATTCTATAGTTTCATTTATGATTGTTCGTAGATTATATTACCTTATTTGATACCTTAGTAGTTGTTTTGTGATTTGATTCAAGGATGTTGTATCTGTTACCGCCGACTCTTCTGCCGTCGAAGCCGAGAAGGATTCGGGCACCAGTCCCAATGGTAAACGTTCGTTGCAGGAGGTTGAAGTTCAAAATGCTGGGGAACTATCTTCAAGTAACAAAACGCGGAAGAAGCCATCTAGGATTAACACCTAGCTCCTTTCACCTCTTTATCTTTTGATGTTTAAGTGAATGTATGTTTTTGGTATGTACTTAAGTAAGAACAAGTTTGAAGTTGGGTGGTTGTTGGTAAGTGTTAACTACTAAAACAATGGTTATGTATGTGTTAGATGTTGGTAACTTATGAACTTGGATTTTGTAGTAAACCGTAATGTGGTTTACTTTTTTGTATTATAAACTATGTTTTATGCTGCTAACTATAATCTTTACTTACAATGTGTGTTTTGATTTGTAAGGAGTAGTCTAAATACTACTTTTTAAATATTAGTTTGGAGTAGGATATAATTCATACATATTAAGCAACCTTTTTATAAACTAATGTAGGAACCAAAAGAATGATAAGACGAACACAAGGATGGTGGCAGATCTTATGTAGTATTTAAATCCATATTCTTCTTATCGATGCAAATAAATTACTGGACAATGTGACTACGTATGAATGTATCATTAAACTTCAAGTCCAAATATATCAAGGTGGGTCGCGTTATAGTAACTTCATTGTAGGAACCCATACATTGGCAAAACCAATACAAGTATTATTAAAAAATATGTAGTATTTAAATCTATATAAATTATGATGTTGAGCGTTTAAGTTTCTTATATGTTTTATCCAAAAACCAGTATTTGGTTTACGACATATAAAATCATTACAAAATAAAATCAACCAAAGGCCCCCAAATTGGGCTGCATTTTGCAATTATTTACTCATAAACCTTTCAATTATTTGTGGCCCATAAGTTGTGAACTATAAAACCATGTCAAAGGCCCACAACTTGAATCAGGTTTCTTAAATCATTATCTCATTACCAACACTATGACTGACTTCCGTCTGAATCAAAGTCACGAGCAAAAATTAGCGCCAAACTCTGAAGTTTCAATTTAACACCCTCTCACTTTGAAAGCAATCGATGAACAAGTAATGGTAGGTTTTTCTATTCCATTTGTTTAAATCTATTCTGAAGATTTGTCTGTGTTGATTGTTTTATTTAGTTAGGTTTTAAATGGGGATGTTAAACTATCACTGGCGGTTCAAAAAAAATTGATTTTTTGGATACTGATTACAATAATCAAACATATTTTCTCAATTCTTATGTGCAGTTATGGAGAGTAATAAGAATTTTATACCAAGAGATAGAAAGGGTTTTCCACAGTGCAGTACCCAACAGTCTAAAGAGTCAAGGATGATAAGAAAGTCTATCCTGAATAAGCGTCGAAACCGTGGTGTGGTTCAATTTGTACAGACACGTCCTATTATTGATACACTTCCGGCCAATGTTACTATTACTACGAACGATAATGGAGGTATCTTTTGGATGGTCATTTTTTCTAATATATATATATATATGTAATGTTATATTTGCTGAAACGTTTTTGTTAATTTATAACAACCAATATCCTCCAAAGGTGTCAATGAAGCGTCAACTGTTCATTACACGCCATCTACCATAAATCAGAATTAAACTGTAATGTCATTCGAATCCTCTTCTAAAAATATGGGTAAACGTTCGTTGCTACTTTTCTAATTATCTTACATACTGATCCGAGTGAAATATGTTAGAATTGTAAGTTTTTATAGCTGGAATTAACCAAATATCGTCATGGACAGCATGTCACACGCCCGCCCAGATAGATCGAACATGTGTTAGTACGATTCCTCTGACTTCATCCAGTCTTGGTAAGTTTTTAAATTGTATTTTTTAAGGTATGATATCAGATTTGACCTTGTGACTTTGTTTCAATTTTAGGACAATCCGAAAATGCTAATTATGGTGTTCAGGACTCTAGAAAGAGGAAACAAAGATTTAAATCGATGGATATAAGTAAATTTGATTTATATATTGTAGCTGATGAAAGGAGGACAACTTCAATGGTTACATCTCTTGAATCGTCAAATCATAACATTGAGAGCAGCCCTCTAATGAATATTACAAACTGTATGTTGTATAGAGTTTTGTTATTTACGCTTCTCATTCATTGAAGTTTGCTCGAAGTTTGTTAACATTTGAAAATTTTCGTAATATAGTGGATCGCGTTACAGTAAGGTCGCGTCGAAGTCAGATTCCAACTCCTCCGAATATTGATATTAGAACTTCTCGACGATTGTCAAAGTGTTCCGTAGTAGACATTAATGGTATGTGGCTATTTTTAATGCAGAACTAAATATAGGTTTCCGATTCACTATATTTGAGTAATGTATTGCATATCTTCCTACCTGTTGTAACCAATGTTAATGGTCATTTCTAAAATGAAATGGCAGGAAAAGAAAACTCCTACCCTGGTGAAAGGTCTAACCTTGATGATTCCAATTCCTCTGATTGTTTACCATCTTCTATCGTAAAAAAGATTTACGGAATTGCAAGAGGTACATACCCTCCTTTAATATATCAAAGTATTTTTCCAGATAACACTTTAATCTCCTAATATTTTCTTATATAATGATCTTTTTATGTGCCTATATAAATTTGTAGAATACGTTGATCATGGAGATGCTATTTTTGTATGTTCTTACTGTCATGCAATGCTTTGGAAAGATGAAATGCTTAGGGGTAATTTGAATTCTAAGAAATCTGCTTTTTCTCTTTGTTGTTCGAACGGAGATGTTGAATTGCCTCCCTCACCTGTTCCTCCTCTATTACTCGAAAGGTTTTACAAAAGAGTTACCCCTGAAAGCCGCAATTTCATGAATAATATTCAAGCATATAACATGATGTTTTCTTTCACATCGCTTAGTGGCAAGGTTTCTAAAAGTTTTCAAAACAGCAAAGGTCCTTATGTTTTCGGATTACAAGGCCAAAAATACCATCGCATTGGTAGTCTGCTACCAAATGAGGGTCAAGAGCCCAAATTTTCACAGCTTTATATTTATGATTCCCAAAACGAGGATTTTAACCGTCAAAAGGCTGTAAGGTAAATTAAGCATTCACTAAATATTGTTTCTGTTATCTGTTATATATATATGTCTTATAAATAATAATGTAATTTTCTACACAGTGTCGAGGAAGGTTCGAAAACAATCACTAAACAAGACCTTGATCTTGGCATCATATCCAGTCTTAAGAAAATGTTGGATTCTTGCAATCCACTTGTGAAGTCATTTAGAATGGTACGAGATTGTTTTAAAGAAAATGATTGGCAAAATGTAAGACTCAAGCTCATTGGAACAAAGGATAAAGATGGTCGAATTTTTAACTTGCCCACTGCTGAAGAAATTGCTGCATTAATAATTGGTGATTTTGATGGAGCATTTGATAAAAGGGACATCATAGTTCAAACAAAATCAGGTGGTCTTCAGAGAATTAGTGAGCTCCATCCCTCTTATCTTGCATTGCAATATCCACTAATCTTCCCATATGCAGAAGATGGATTTAGACTTGGTATTAAACATCGAGGTGTTTCAGTTGATTGTGATATACTTAGGACCAGCACCACAATGAGGGAATTTTTTAGTTACAGAGTACAACACAGAGCCAACCAATTTTCGTTGTTACTCAATGCCCAAAAGCTGTTCCAGCAGTTTTTGGTCGATGCGTATACAATGATAGAATCTGCACGGTTAGCTTACATAAAGACCCAACAACCCAAACTTAGAACTCAATCGTTTAAGAATTTAAATCAAAGTATTGAAAGAGGAGAAAACGATGCGTCAAATTATGGAAAACGAATTTTGTTGCCTTCATCATTTACTGGCGGAGAGAGATATATGATGTAAAAGTACCTAGATGCTATGGAAATTTGCAAAGTTGTAGGATATCCGGATCTCTTCATAACAGTCACTTGTAATCCCAATTGGCCTGAGATTTATAGGTGTTTAAAAGACAAACGGCTAAACCCTCAAGATAGACCGGATATTATCGCACGGTTATTCAAAATTAAAATCAATCATCTAATTCAAGATTTCAAGAAACATAAATTCTTTGGTGAGATACAAGCAAGTAAGTTATTGTAAAATGTTTTAATTAATTTCTCAAATAATAATTTGACTAAATGTTTTTTTGATATAATATTTCAGTTATTTATACAATCGAATTTCAGAAACGTGGTCTACCTCATGCACATATATGTTTGTTCTTAAGTGCCGACAGCAAGTTTCCAACTGCTAAAGAAATTGATTTGGTTATTAGTGCTGAAATACCTGACAAAGAGACCGATGCTGAACTTTATGAACTTGTTAAACAGTTTATAATCCACGGCCCTTGTGGTACAGACAAGCCTCATTGTCCATGCATGGTTAATTTAAAATGTTCAAAGAAGTTTCGAAAAAAATTTGTAGATGAGACTTCTGTTGATTCTGAAGGATATCCTATCTACCGTCGTCGTCAAACATCTAACACTGTAGAAAAAAATTGTGTGCAACTTGACAACATATTTGTAGTTCCGTACAATGCTATGCTACTAAAAAAGTATCAGTGCCACATAAATGTTGAGTGGTGTAACCAAACAGGATCCATCAAATATTTGTTCAAATACATTAATAAGGGTCCGGATAGAGTGACAACTTCTGTTTACCAAAGTACCACAACCGACGGGGTGAACAAGCAAAATGAGGAAACGACAAATAATCAAAACCTGACAAACAAAACAGAAGTAGATGAAGTTAAATCATATCTTGATTGTAGATATATTTCGTGTGAAGCTGCCTGGAGAATCTTCAAGTTTAACATACACTTTCGACTTCCATCTGTTGAAATATTGCCTTTTCATTGCGAAGATGGTCAGGCTATTGTTTATGACGATAATTCAAATTTGTGTGACGTAGTCAGTAACCCAACTGTGAAAATGACTATGTTTACAGAATGGATGAAATGTAACCAAATGGATGCATTTGCTAGAACATTGAAGTATATAGACTTTCCAAGACACTTTGTATGGATACGCAAAGAACGAAAGTGGCTTCCTTGAAAAAGACCTTTTGGTGCTGTTGGTAGGATACATTATGTACCTCCATCACTTGGTGATTGTTATTTCTTGAGAATTTTATTGAATCACGTTATAGGACCAATGAGTTTTGATGATATAAAAATAGTTGATGGAAAAATTTACCATACCTTTAAAGATGCATGCTTCGCTCGCGGTCTTTTGGACGATGATAATGAGTATATAATTGCCATGAAGGAAGCAAGCACATGGTCCACTTCTGATTTCTTGCGTACATTTTTGTAATGCTGTTGATGTCAAATTCCATTTCTAGGCCCGATCATTTCTGGACATAAACAAAATCTCTATTGTGTGAGGACATATTATATCAGCAACGGAGGGTTACTGGTATTCCTGGTAATTTTAAAACTTTAAATAAATTCTTAGATTCCATTCCGACTTTAATGAAATATTTACAAAATCTAATTACTAAACATCTGTTTTATTTTTTAGATTTGGTTCTTCCAGAGGAAGAGATTGAAAAGATTTGCTTATCACATATCGAAAAATTGTTACTTGCTTATGTGTAACACCTGTGCCTCCACGGCCGTCAAACAAATGTCAAACCAATGAAATATTGTATTTCATACTTGGGATTTGTAAAAATATGTGTATCGTTTACACATATCAACTCTTGTTCAATTTCAAGCTTTAAATCGCTTTCTGGAAGGTTATACGCGCACTGAAGCGTAAATATAACCAGTTTAATGCAACGAACACTCCGGAATAGTGAAATAGGCTTAACATACCTTAAATAACCTTTACATAACTTAGAAATAAGTTTTGAAGGCTTTGGTATGGCAAAAACAAGCTAATTCGCTTACAGGGACTAAACTTGACAAACTGCGAAAGTATGCCAATTTGAAATGTAACAGACATTCCGGAACATGACCATAAGTTAAACATGCCATAAATATCCTTTGCATAGCTTAGAAATAGGCTTTGAGGGGTTCGGTGTGCTAAAATAAACTTTTGTGGCATTCAGGGACTAAAAGCGTCAAAAAGTGCACAAGTTTGCATTTTTACGCGTAACTTACGTTCTGAATACATCCGGACATCCAAAAATTTATGTAAGCACTAAAATATTTTATTTTAGTGTTCGGCATAAGAAAAATCCATTCGTCGCGTCATTTGGATCGTTTTTCGCGCTTATGCGCATTCCGTCGTAATTAAGCGAACATCGCGTTCGTACGACCAAACGAACTGACATCCGACATATTTTTGAGCATGTTTCATGTCCACAATGTTTAGGCATCATTTTAGGGCCTTAAAGTTGGCTTTACGGGCCTTGGAAGTGCCGGAAATGGGCTTAAACACATGCAGGGACTGAAACTGTAATTTCTGAAACTTGTTTGCTGATCAGAAGCCTCAGGCGGCCCGCCTGAGTTTTCCCTGATCCTGACGCGGGCCGCGTCCGCCTGTCTGATCAGATAACAACGAACAGTCAGCACGATCCAGCTGTTTTAACCACAACCACATCTTTCCCACTTGCATTTTCAGCTGATAAGGATGGTTTTAAGCCACCACAACTTTCCGACACATGTACGGTTGCGATTAAAGCACGGTTTACATGAAACGATCTTAACGGTGGACCGAAAACTATAAATACCCCACCCCCCATTACTCCAAATGCACTAGAATTCTGATTTGAGGAGCTCTAAGTTGAAACCATTGTTTCATACCTGAGATTCTTGAATCGGGATTAGCATTCGGGGACCCTGGGTAAGTATTCTTTCGTTCTTTTCCTTATTTTACTGCTTTTCGAGTCAGAAAGTCAAACTTTGTTTGACTTTCAGCGTTGACCAGTAATGGTCAATGAGAAGTTCGTTTGAACTTCGCAACGTGAGTGTAATCACACGCCCCGCTTGCGGTATGCTCATATAATGTATATATGCGTGGGCGCTCGGGGGGCAAAAGTGAAAGTGCACTAATTTTAATGTTATTTTACTAATTTCGTGAAAATAACGTTAAAAGAGGGGGACGGTTAATCATGCATCATGTGGTGGCGTTGATAGCCAAAAGACAAAGGGGTGCATGCACTAATCGGCGTTTGTCTCAATTGCTGAGTGTTATGTGCCTTATGTCCAAGGCTTGATGCAAAACCACAATCGAGCCGGGGGTCTCATTGGAAGCAGCCTCTCTATTCCTACGGGGTAGAGGTAAGGCTGTCTACATCTCACCCTCCTCAGACCCTACCATAGCTTTGCTATTGGTGGGATATACTGAGTATGATGATGATGATGATGATGAACGTGAGTGTAATCACGTTGGTTATAGTCCCTTGGGACTATGCCTACTGATTACCACGTTGTCTAGGGTCGTAGGGTAGGCGATCTAATAAATCGCCTATACCTTCGAACCCGACCCAGTTTGGTCGATCATTAGGATCCGACCAAATACATTAGGTGACCCTAGTATAGGGCATAACCTTCCGAGGTTATACCCTATGGTCACATCGTTTAATTAGTTGTATGATAGGTAGTTTATATGCCTTAGGTAAATTACCAGAATACCCTTTTCATGTATAATCGGTAATTAAGCATATGTAACCTAAAATTTTGTCACATAACTGATTTTGTAACATGTTTAGGCATATAACACTTGTCATAGGACTAGTTAGACGATCCGAACGCGTTTCACGCGAACGACGCGTTAAAATAGCATAAGCTACCTAAACGGGTCGTAATGGGTCGTAGGCAGTTATGTTAGGTTTCATTTAGTATGTAGGCTTTGTTAAACCATATCACACGAGTCTCCACACTCGTTTGGTTTACAAACCCTAATGCTACCCGATCTTCCGATCTAGGTCCGGTTAATTAACATAGTTACCTATATTAGGTGCCGTTTGATTCCGAGATCTCTAGCACTGCTTGGTGGTTATCTTTAGACAACTGAGCAATCTCAAGTGAGTACATAGACCCCTCTTTTACTGTTTTCCAAACTGTTTTGGGGTGGAACACATGTGCCTACTTGTTACTTTCCTGCTTTTCTGTTTTCACATCATATACCGACTATGTTTGTTAGTACATTATAGTACATGATTTCATTACTTTTCTGCTATGTATGTTGACTGATAACATGCTAAGCACATTGATTTACATGACTTTTCTGCTATGTATGTTGACTGATAACATGCTAAGCACATTGATTTACATGACTTTTCTGCTTTGTATGTTAAATTAGCATACTTAGTACATCATTTTACATTGCATCTCTGTTGCATATGTTCCAGTAACATATGGACACATTGTTTTACAACTCTACCTTGTATGTTTACTCTAGCATACTAGGTACATTATCTTCATCTCATGCTTACATTTTGGTATGACATTTGGTTTGTTTAACGGGTCTATATAACATTCATTAACATTTGCTACGCCGCTCGGGAGTAAGTAGTGGTACCATAGGACTTGACAAATCCCATTCCTGACATCCCGGGTTTGTTTGGATGTAAGGAATGACTGAATCCGAATACAATTCTTTTGATAACCTTGACTGAAAGGGTTATCCGACTGTCTCAAGGCTTGAATGTTTGCGTTTAACATACTGTATAAGTGTTTGTATCAGTAAAGCATGCATTATTCTACAAAACATAACTTTGATTTAAACCAAGTTTTACTTCAATACTTTGTTTTGTTCATTTTTACTTATGGTTTAAGTAGTCTAAATTTTACTTACCATACATATCATTTTGGTTATACATTACTTGACTACTTTTGGACTATCAACATTTGACATGGTTTATACAAGGACTTTTGACTATTGGTTTAAACATAGACATTTGACATGGATATTTGACATAGACATTTGACATGGATATTTGACATAGACATTTGACTTGGATATTTGACATAGACATTTTGACATGATTTACATCTTGACATGAACATTTTACATTGTTTGGTTTGGTTTGATTAAGTGATTAAGTAACGATGCGTGTGTAATATGATACAAGCATGGTGGATACGCCGCTGGTACTTCCTATATATAAGTGTTTGTATGGTATTACATGTCGTAACGTTATTTGAATCATTTCAGTTTGAGACATAGAACATTTCATACAAATAACATACTTTTCACAAGACATTGATTTATAAACAGCTTATCTTATACAAACACATTTTACTTGGTTATCCATTTAACCTTACATTTATTTATACTTATCATTTGATCTTATCGTTTTTCAAATGATTTAAAGACAAAGCAAATAACAAGGTTCATGACTAAACATTTTCTCAAACATAAGTCATGAATCTTATTTTCACAAAACCTATGTATCTCACAGGCATTTTTATGCTGACGTACCTATTTTCACATGTGTTTTTCAGGAGCTATTGCATAAGATGATCAAGATACACATAGGCTGACTTGGGCTTTAGTGAAAATAAAAGATGCAAGACTAGTTAATTATGTTGTAATTTCTTTGTTTGTTAAGACATTGTAACACTTTTAATTAATAAAACGAAACTTCAATTACCATGGATTTGAAACAATTAATTCTGTTACAACACTCCCCGACATTTCCGCCACGTTTTGTATGTTCTACGTGGTCGGGGTGTGACAGAAAAGATGGTATCAGAGCCAATGGTTATAGGGAATTAGGTTATTAGTAATGCTTTGACCTAGTCTATAACTTTCTTAGGACCCTAACGCAAGTTTACTTGCGTTTAGTCATAAAACAATACCGTCACCTATCCTTAGGCGACGACCACAACAAGAACATAAATTTCAAAACCGCTTTGAAAACTAATCATCTGTTCTAGGATGATTGATTACTAGGTTTTGAACTCTCTATTATATGGTTTTGAACCCCTTTGAGTTTTCAAAACTTCGTCAAGGTTTTGGGTTTTAAATAATGTGAACACGTGCAAACTGGAAGGGTGAATGCCTGTATTCTGGGTTTTCTGTCTAGGCAAGCACTTCGTATACATCTCATCAGACGCGAGACCAGTTGTGCTTACCTGGGAATTCTTGGGATGAGTGTTCACTTATAGGCGAGCATGTCTTCGCGATACATTATTTTTGACCCATTTACTTTGATTAGTCACCGTCTCATTTGTTTGCCTTAGGTAACAAACAAATGATCGCAATTTTCATGCGTTATCATTCTATTTTGATTGTCCAATAATCTTTCACCTGTTTCTCCCTATGCTTTTCTTTTTCTTCAAGAATGTCTCTTCATCACGATGACGCCCAGATATCTGAGCAAGCAGCCAAATTAGCTCAGCGAATAGGCGAAGTAGTCCTGAAGACTGTTGAATTAGCTACTGCCATGTATCATCTCCAGGATGAAGCCACTCAAGAGTCACCAAGACAGGCAGGACCTAGTCAGGCGACAACACCATCAGCCAATAAACCAATCGAGGAATCAAAGACCATGGATGAACGATCCCCTAAGAAGTCAAAGAAGCGAAAGGCTTCTCAGAACTTCGCCATGGTCGCTCACAATGGTAAAGCCTTCCCCAATCAACCAGCTCAACCCCCTGCTAGGAAGCCATACAATGGAACTGCACCCTTGTGCAACCAATGTAACCTTCATCATCACCCTAGTGTGAGGTGCCGCAAATGTCGGATTTGTGGACTTATAGGTCATACAACAAGGGTTTGCCCAACTACAGCTGTACCAAATCAAGCTGGCGACACTCCTGCTCAAGCTCGTTTCTCACGAGGGCTTTGCTATAACTGTGGCGAGATGGGCCATTTCCTAAGGGATTGCCCAAAGCTTGTTAATGCAAATCAAACCCTTGGATGAGCATTCGGCTGAGCAAAGGATGTTGCTGTCTCATGCCTTTGTTTCTTTTGTTTTTGTGTATTGTGAAACAATATGTCTTGTTCATAAATGAAAGTAGTTGTTCACAGATTCTGATGTACAAATTGTAGTTACATATGTGTAGGATTTTCCTATTATACCTACATCAAGGAACTATGTTCCTTACAAACTACTCTTGTGATTCTCTCTTTCAAATGATCGCTCGTGATTCCCTCGAACATTTTAAGTACTCGTTTCATTCTAAGAAACAAAGTACAGAAAATAAAGTGACATTATGAGTGATCATGCTTCTGCACTTCAGTGCCTTTGAATCCTTGGTTAGATAACTAAGGATATTTTCAAATCTCATACCCATTACGTTTTGATTTTTCAACATATACAGTACAAGTATTTCAAAACAATCTTCATGATCTCAAAACATTTCATATAGTTTGAAAACAATTTTTCTAGATGCATTGTCTATGTTATTTCAAAAACATTGGCCATGTTATCAAAACCAACCTTTCTAATTTCAAAATATTTCATATAGTCTGAAGACAATATTAACACAATACATTTTCTGATCAAGTGCATGATTTCGAAAAGCATGTCTTTCAAAAACCTTATACATAATTTCAAAATTCATCTCGCATGATTTTAAAACATTTTTGTAAATATATCTACCTAATACACCTACTTTATGATTTCAAAAAGTATTAAATATAAGGTTTTAAAAACGTTAAACACATTTTTCTTAAAAGAACCCCATGCATAGTTTTCAAAAATATTTTCCTCATACGTTGACTTAACCTTCAAATTCTGCTTCATATGTCGCCTTGACATACCAAGCATCTCAACTTCATAAGCACTTTACATCATGTTTTGACCTAAGCACATCCAGTGCAAGGTTTCAAAACATCTTCAACTTTTAAATCCATACGGGATCTTTTTATCTTCATATTTAGACCCTAGTGGATGATCATCATTCAAATCAGAGTCCTTAATTGGATTCTTTATGTACCTTAATTCGAACACTTCGGTTCCTAATAATCGAAATCGAATTTTCTTTTTGAATCTTTCTATCTTTATAGTTGGATTCTTGATAACATTTAAAGAATCAAATGAAATCCACGGAATGGATTTCTAGTGTGCTTTAAATGCATGTACGCAATTTACAAGACAAATTAACAAACAATTTTGTGGTTATGTGATATATGTTTATGTGTTCTCCTCTATGATTTTTGTGTTTTTATATACTCTGGATATTCGTTATCCAAATCCTCGTAGAATCTTTCATATCTTCATATGAGGGATTCGTAGCAGGATATTCAAAAGGTACTACCTTTAATCCTTAAATGGGCTTCTATGTAATAGTTAAGACCCTTGGATTATATAGTACCACTCCATGATTCATAAGAGACCCTTTAGTGGTCTAGTCAAAAAAAGATTGATTCACAATTTGGCTAAAAAAAAATGACATCTAGTGATGTAGCTGAACAGACTCCTTGATAGTCTATTTAAATCATTTATTGATTTAGTCTAAGGGACTCTATGGCGG
Source organism: Helianthus tuberosus (assembly GCA_030545235.1). NCBI lineage: Eukaryota > Viridiplantae > Streptophyta > Magnoliopsida > Asterales > Asteraceae > Helianthus > Helianthus tuberosus. Next base: position 128,671,805 of record CM060437.1, read on the forward strand.
TCTAAGTCACGCTCATCACAGGATTGTTCATTTGGTTTTACCCTACACATTATAAAATAGACTGTGTGAACTGTGCAAGGAATTCTCTAATTATGGATGCGCACATAATTATGAAATTTAGTGCACAGAAATCCAGTAAGATTTATTATGTGAAGGAACCTATAGTGACAACAATAACAAAATGAGAACGATGTAATGGAGGCATGGTGGACGCACCAATGACGCTTTATATACTTGTATATAAGTGTCCCTCTTACATTGCAAGCATGATGTTATTAAAGTTACTAGAAGTTCAGAACCCTAACCAATGTTGTTCGATCTTTTCAAACTTCATGCTTTCAAGCTCTCACAAGTTTCCTCTAAATAAATTTCGGGACGAAATTTCCTAAAGTAGGGGAGACTGTAACACCTGTGCCTCCACGGCCGTCAAACAAATGTCAAACCAATGAAATATTGTATTTCATACTTGGGATTTGTAAAAATATGTGTATCGTTTACACATATCAACTCTTGTTCAATTTCAAGCTTTAAATCGCTTTCTGGAAGGTTATACGCGCACTGAAGCGTAAATATAACCAGTTTAATGCAACGAACACTCCGGAATAGTGAAATAGGCTTAACATACCTTAAATAACCTTTACATAACTTAGAAATAAGTTTTGAAGGCTTTGGTATGGCAAAAACAAGCTAATTCGCTTACAGGGACTAAACTTGACAAACTGCGAAAGTATGCCAATTTGAACTGTAACAGACATTCCGGAACATGACCATAAGTTAAACATGCCATAAATATCCTTTGCATAGCTTAGAAATAGGCTTTGAGGGGTTCGGTGTGCTAAAATAAACTTTTGTGGCATTCAGGGACTAAAAGCGTCAAAAAGTGCACAAGTTTGCATTTTTACGCGTAACTTACGTTCTGAATACATCCGGACATCCAAAAATTTATGTAAGCACTAAAATATTTTATTTTAGTGTTCGGCATAAGAAAAATCCATTCGTCGCGTCATTTGGATCGTTTTTCGCGCTTATGCGCATTCCGTCGTAATTAAGCGAACATCGCGTTCGTACGACCAAACGAACTGACATCCGACATATTTTTGAGCATGTTTCATGTCCACAATGTTTAGGCATCATTTTAGGGCCTTAAAGTTGGCTTTACGGGCCTTGGAAGTGCCGGAAATGGGCTTAAACACATGCAGGGACTGAAACTGTAATTTCTGAAACTTGTTTGCTGATCAGAAGCCTCAGGCGGCCCGCCTGAGTTTTCCCTGATCCTGACGCGGGCCGCGTCCGCCTGTCTGATCAGATAACAACGAACAGTCAGCACGATCCAGCTGTTTTAACCACAACCACATCTTTCCCACTTGCATTTTCAGCTGATAAGGATGGTTTTAAGCCACCACAACTTTCCGACACATGTACGGTTGCGATTAAAGCACGGTTTACATGAAACGATCTTAACGGTGGACCGAAAACTATAAATACCCCACCCCCCATTACTCCAAATGCACTAGAATTCTGATTTGAGGAGCTCTAAGTTGAAACCATTGTTTCATACCTGAGATTCTTGAATCGGGATTAGCATTCGGGGACCCTGGGTAAGTATTCTTTCGTTCTTTTCCTTATTTTACTGCTTTTCGAGTCAGAAAGTCAAACTTTGTTTGACTTTCAGCGTTGACCAGTAATGGTCAATGAGAAGTTCGTTTGAACTTCGCAACGTGAGTGTAATCACGTTGGTTATAGTCCCTTGGGACTATGCCTACTGATTACCACGTTGTCTAGGGTCGTAGGGTAGGCGATCTAATAAATCGCCTATACCTTCGAACCCGACCCAGTTTGGTCGATCATTAGGATCCGACCAAATACATTAGGTGACCCTAGTATAGGGCATAACCTTCCGAGGTTATACCCTATGGTCACATCGTTTAATTAGTTGTATGATAGGTAGTTTATATGCCTTAGGTAAATTACCAGAATACCCTTTTCATGTATAATCGGTAATTAAGCATATGTAACCTAAACTTTTGTCACATAACTGATTTTGTAACATGTTTAGGCATATAACACTTGTCATAGGACTAGTTAGACGATCCGAACGCGTTTCACGCGAACGACGCGTTAAAATAGCATAAGCTACCTAAACGGGTCGTAATGGGTCGTAGGCAGTTATGTTAGGTTTCATTTAGTATGTAGGCTTTGTTAAACCATATCACACGAGTCTCCACACTCGTTTGGTTTACAAACCCTAATGCTACCCGATCTTCCGATCTAGGTCCGGTTAATTAACATAGTTACCTATATTAGGTGCCGTTTGATTCCGAGATCTCTAGCACTGCTTGGTGGTTATCTTTAGACAACTGAGCAATCTCAAGTGAGTACATAGACCCCTCTTTTACTGTTTTCCAAACTGTTTTGGGGTGGAACACATGTGCCTACTTGTTACTTTCCTGCTTTTCTGTTTTCACATCATATACCGACTATGTTTGTTAGTACATTATAGTACATGATTTCATTACTTTTCTGCTATGTATGTTGACTGATAACATGCTATGCACATTGATTTACATGACTTTTCTGCTATGTATGTTGACTGATAACATGCTAAGCACATTGATTTACATGACTTTTCTGCTTTGTATGTTAAATTAGCATACTTAGTACATCATTTTACATTGCATCTCTGTTGCATATGTTCCAGTAACATATGGACACATTGTTTTACAACTCTACCTTGTATGTTTACTCTAGCATACTAGGTACATTATCTTCATCTCATGCTTACATTTTGGTATGACATTTGGTTTGTTTAACGGGTCTATATAACATTCATTAACATTTGCTACGCCGCTCGGGAGTAAGTAGTGGTACCATAGGACTTGACAAATCCCATTCCTGACATCCCGGGTTTGTTTGGATGTAAGGAATGACTGAATCCGAATACAATTCTTTTGATAACCTTGACTGAAAGGGTTATCCGACTGTCTCAAGGCTTGAATGTTTGCGTTTAACATACTGTATAAGTGTTTGTATCAGTAAAGCATGCATTATTCTACAAAACATAACTTTGATTTAAACCAAGTTTTACTTCAATACTTTGTTTTGTTCATTTTTACTTATGGTTTAAGTAGTCTAAATTTTACTTACCATACATATCATTTTGGTTATACATTACTTGACTACTTTTGGACTATCAACATTTGACATGGTTTATACAAGGACTTTTGACTATTGGTTTAAACATAGACATTTGACATGGATATTTGACATAGACATTTGACATGGATATTTGACATAGACATTTGACTTGGATATTTGACATAGACATTTTGACATGATTTACATCTTGACATGAACATTTTACATTGTTTGGTTTGGTTTGATTAAGTGATTAAGTAACGATGCGTGTGTAATATGATACAAGCATGGTGGATACGCCGCTGGTACTTCCTATATATAAGTGTTTGTATGGTATTACATGTCGTAACGTTATTTGAATCATTTCAGTTTGAGACATAGAACATTTCATACAAATAACATACTTTTCACAAGACATTGATTTATAAACAGCTTATCTTATACAAACACATTTTACTTGGTTATCCATTTAACCTTACATTTATTTATACTTATCATTTGATCTTATCGTTTTTCAAATGATTTAAAGACAAAGCAAATAACAAGGTTCATGACTAAACATTTTCTCAAACATAAGTCATGAATCTTATTTTCACAAAACCTATGTATCTCACAGGCATTTTTATGCTGACGTACCTATTTTCACATGTGTTTTTCAGGAGCTATTGCATAAGATGATCAAGATACACATAGGCTGACTTGGGCTTTAGTGAAAATAAAAGATGCAAGACTAGTTAATTATGTTGTAATTTCTTTGTTTGTTAAGACATTGTAACACTTTTAATTAATAAAACGAAACTTCAATTACCATGGATTTGAAACAATTAATTCTGTTACAACACTCCCTGACATTTCCGCCACGTTTTGTATGTTCTACGTGGTCGGGGTGTGACATTATGGAAGTACGTTAAGCTGCTTTTCTGACATGCCAAATGTTCCTGGCAACTACATTTCAGCAGCGAACAATCAAATGATAATGAAAGAACTTTCGTATGATCGGGCTAGCTTAAAAAATGAACTTGAATCTTTCTTAAAATCTTTAATTGATGAACAGCAAAAAGTGTATCAAACCATCATGACTGCAGTTGCTAAAGGAAGTGGAGGTGTTTTCTTTCTATATGGTTACGGTGGAACTGGTAAAACATTTCTCTGGAAAACATTTGCAGCTGCGTTACGTTCCAAAGGTGAAGTTGTTTTGAATGTTGCATCCAGTAGTATTGCATCACTTTTATTAGATGGCGGTAGAACAGCTCATTCCAGATTTGTAATTCCGATAAATGTTAACGAGGAATCCATATGCTCTATATAACCGCACAGTGAGCTAGGAGGCTTAATAAAAGAAACTAAGATGATAATCTGGGATGAAGCGCCAATGACACATAAGCATTGTTTTGAAGCTTTTGATAGAACAATCAGAGATATAGTCCGTTCCAGTAATCCGTCCTTGCATTCCAAGCCTTTTGGCGGAAAGATAGTCCTTTTTGGCGGTGATTTTAGACAAATCCTTCCAGTCATTCCAAAAGGTACCAGATGCATGATTGTAAATTCTTCATTGAATTCTTCTTATATATGGCAGGATTGTCAGTTACTCAAACTAACTGAAAACATGAGGTTAAAAGTCGGTAAAAAAACAAGTAATCTTCACGAGACTAAGGAATTTGCTGAATGGATTTTACACCTTGGTGATGGTCTACTTGGTGATCCAAATGATGGAGAGGTGGAGATTGAAAATCCAGATGATCTACTTATACTTGATGAAGTCAATCCTATATCTTCATTGATCTCATTCACCTATCCGGATATGCAAAACTTTTTGTAGGATTCAAATTACTTCCAACAAAGAGCCATTCTTGCTCCCACAAATGATGTTGTTGATTCAATAAATACAGAACTGTTAAATAGTATCGTTGGTGAAGAGAAGATATATCTTAGTTCGGATACTTTATGTGAGACTGCGCAACAAACCGACCTTAACATGGCATTGTTTCCTCCGGATGTGCTAAACAAAATGCATTTTTCAGGATTACCTAACCATAAATTGGTTCTTAAGGTTGGAGCTCCGGTAATGTTACTTAGAAACATTGATCAAACAAATGGTTTGTGTAATGGTACACGGCTTCAAGTAACAAAACTTGGAAAACTTGTAATCGAAGCAAAGATTATTACCGGAAATAATATAGGTCATCGTACTTTGATTTCAAGATTGAAAATGATACCAAGCGATAAAAGATTACCGGTGAAAATTGCACGAAGACAGTTCCCACTATCTCCATGCTTTGCAATGAGCATCAACAAAAGCCAGGGACAATCACTTGAACGTGTAGGGCTATATCTTCCACGTCCGGTTTTTAGTCACGGACGACTATACGTTGCTGTATCTCGAGTAAAGAGCAGGAGTGGTTTGAAGATTTTGATATGTGACAGGGGAAAACAAGTGTGTAAAACCACAACTAACGTTGTCTACAAAGAAGTTCTACAAAATCTATAGTTGTCGTAGAAATATCATTTTGGATAGAAGTCTTTTTCATATATGAAGGAATATGGTTTGATCTTTTGAATATCCTATCAACATCTTTCTTATATCTAATAATAATGGATGTTATTTTAGTGTATTGTTTTAAAAAATAGTATACATGTTTAAAATTTGATAGTTTTAACAGTTATAAGATAATGAAAGGCAAATAAGAATAACATATATATAAAACACAAGGAATAACTAATGGAAGTAATACTTCCATTCGTTAGTCATTAGGAACCATTACATGTTTTTAATACATTGTTCAAAACTGCCGGTTTCAATTATTACAAAAGACTTTTAAGTAAACCAACAACCACAAACAAAAAACATTGTTTCCATACATCATAACATTAATTGCACCAGCCGTACAACCATTCAGTCAAACAAGAAAAATACCTTTACCCATCACGAACTTAAGGGTAAATTCTTCACGAGGAACCATCTTTTTATCCTTCACAAATTTCTTCATGTTTTTTTTATGTAAAACCGACCATCCGGAGACTCGATTCCAACTCGAACATCCCAAAAATTACCATCAGCATCTACAATCTTTAAACACCTCTTCCTATCCAAGCCAATTTTTTTAGCAAGATTTTTTTTAATGCGCTGTAACAAACAACAAATTATGTTAAGAAAGATAATATTATGATATGGTTAATACATCCTAAAGTCCTGTTAGTACTTTTTGGTTACAGAAACTTACAAAATGATTGTCCACACAGAAAACTACTGGAATAGTTTCGTCATTCGTGGTTACAGGGAGCGTATTAGCTTCTGTACCGTTAGTAACCTCATCCACATCTTCAGCATCAGAAATACTGATAACCTCTTATTCATCTTCTTCCTTAACAGCAGCATATAATTCCGGCGGCAACACTAAATCAGCATTCTTGGAACAATTGAAAATGAACATATCAAAAGTATGAAGATCAATCATTTCAAACACAAGCATATGCTCATCAGTTATTGACAATTTCTTCTTAATCCGATCCCATCCAGTTGTTATGTAAAGCTGATTGTCAAAAACTTCCATTCGAACAAACACTTTATGCTTCCCAGGACCTCTAATAACAACCGGATAGTTTGGAATGGTATTGTCCATCTTGTGATGTACAAATAAACGATTGATATGCTTCACCGAAAAAAATATTAGTAATATATATACTAACAATAAATAAATAACAACCCATAATCAATATAATGAATTCAGATTGTGAAGTACATACCATAGCATCAGGTTTATCAAAATTGTCACACCTGCTCGTAGCGGAAGCGCGAGGTGTGATCTGATCAGTTCTCATTGCATAACAATATAAGTGAACAATACTAAATGAATAAAAACAAGCTCCAATGCCATTGTCATAATTGTTTCGAAAGAACGCAACATAAGTTAAATGTATTTGTTACAAACCATCAAATAAAAATGCGTTTTCATCGTTCTATACATCGAAATGTAAGTCTTAAAATGTCAAGGCTTTGACCACTATATCACCGCAAAGAGGCGGTATATAACGGGCAAACCCTTCAAATGGTGGCATGGAGTCTTGATACTTGCTTTCCTTGACTGAAATGTCTGTCAGGTCCACTAATTTCCTGAAATACATGTTAAGTTTGAAAACATCAACAAAAGTTGAGCGAGTTCATGCAGTTTAGCTGTATGAGATGTATCTGTAAAATGTGAGTTGTATAAACTGTATCTGTAAAATGTGAGTTGTATAAACTGTATCTGTATGAATGATGTATAAACCGTATCCACAACATGTGAATTGTATAAAATGTATCTGTATGTATGATGTATAAACTGTATCCACAACATGTGAATTGTATAAAATGTATCTGTATGTATGATGTATAAACTGTATCCACAACATGTGAATTGTATAAAATGTATCTGTATGTATGATGTAGTATGTAAAGCGTTAATGAAATCGTTGATCATTAATGTTTCGCGAGGACATTAATATGTGTGACGAATTAGGAAGCAATCCAACCCTAGACGATTTTATGTCGACTCCTATCGACTGGGACACAAACGCACTCTTCTGTATGGGTCCACGACCAAGAGTGGGGCTCGCCAAAACCCATTAGATCTAACCCCTTGTACCTAGGTCCAAACTGGATTAATGGTGCTTATAGTATGGCCCTAATTCGCACATGATCTATGGTGTTTCATTACCTAACTTTAACATACTCTGAACATGTATCTTCCCCGATAGTTGTAAAGTTGTAAAACATTTAAATGAATAGGGGAACATGAACTCACAGAATTGCGTCCGTGAATAGAAGTAAATAAGATCTCACGTGCGGTCGTCCTGAATAGCGTTGCGACCTACAAATGTTCTTATTTTTGTTAGACACTTCGGTCTTTGTAAAGAACTTGAGTACAAGTCTTGTGTCTTCAATATGTGTAAGACTTGTATGTCTTTACTGTTCGTTAACTGTGTATTCGATGAATGAGTTGTTTAGTCGGATCTAGTCCGCTGAATTTCGTGTCTTATATGTATCAATTGTATAGTTGTGTTTCCAATAATGGTAACATTGGGCCAAGCCCATGTTTTCAAGTTATTGGGCTTAAATAGTGCTGGGCCTTAAATAGTGTTGGGCCTCAATAGTGTTGGGCCTCAAATAGTGTTGGGCCTCAAATAGTGTTGGGCCTCAAATAGTGTTGGGCCTCAAATAGTGTTGGGCCTCAAATAGTGTTGGGCTTCAAATAGTGTTGGGCTTGAATTGGGCTTGAATAGTGTTGGGCTTGAATAGTGTTGGGCCTCAAATAGTGTTGGGCCTCAAATAGTTTTGGGCTTCAAATAGTGTTGGGCTTCAAATAGTGTTGGGCTTGAATTGGGCTTGAATAGTGTTGGGCTTTGGCCCATATTTTTAGTATTTGGGCTTAGCCCATGAATTTATGTTAAGTCCATTATGAAGATAAGCCCATTAAGAAAAATAGCCCATTAAGTAAAATAGCCCTTTAAGTAATATAAGCCCATTTGTTATAAAAATAGCCCACTAGTATAATAAGCCCATTTATTTTTATAAAAACCTTTTTATAAAAATTTACTAAGTATACTTGTTAGTAAATAAAAACATACTAGTTTTTATAAGTTTATAAACATCCGAAATTTGTTATTGATATGATACTTATATTTCGTGTCGATAAATCGTCTAAACGTCGTAGTAACTCCCCGGATTGGCAATTCACTTATGTAGTCGTCCGTCGTTCATTTTGACCATAATTGGTGTCCGATTATTCGAATCGTCCGTAACTCGTTTTAAGGCGTAATTATGTGAAGTCTTATAAGACTTTGATTATTATGTATCATGTGTTCATTATTACCATTGTAATAAAGTTCCTATCTTTGATATATATAACTAATACCATCAAATAATCACATAGCACATAAGTTGTTAAATCACCAAATATATATTTTTCTAAAAATATATATATATATATATTTCTCTTGTCTAAATACAACCAAAAATGTTGTTACTTTATAAAATAAAGTTTTTATGAAAAATGGCTATATAACCTTTGTATTTTATTCTAACCATGTTTTATAAACATATCATTTTCTTTATCAAATCACCACCAATTTACTCTACAACTTAACTAAACATATGAGACTTTTATAACATGAAATTATCAAGATGATATCCAAATCATGTAGGGTTTTAACCATGATTATTTCATATGCTAACAAGTTCAAAAACCAAGTTTAATTTTAGTTTTAACAACTTTTATAAAAATCTCTAGTTGTATGTTACTTTTTATAATCTTGTGAGAGTATTGTTTTTAACCAAAAACCTTATATATTTTCACAAGATCAATAGTTATGATCATCCATTAATCCTTTATGTTAAAAACCCTTTAACATAAACATGCATAATTTTTAGATCATAACTTAAAACATCTTCTAATAATTTATTTGCATCATAAACATCATAACAAGACTAAATAAGCATATATCAAGTCTTAGATCATAATATAAACAATCATAATTATATCATGATTTTTATCTTTGCTTCTTTGTATTTTTCATGCTTATTATGTATGATTACATGGTTATTATTAGTAATAATAACAATCATAAACTTAATATATTTGCATAAAAAAAATAGATATAGAAGCTTACTTCTAGCACTAGGCTAGGGATGATCTTAGAAGATTATTAAGAACTAATAAGATGATGATCTTGATGATTTAAGGTTCTTGAATGGATGAAAAAGCTTCCTTTAACTTGTAAATGCTTTAGATCACCTTATGTTACTTGGAAATCCATCTTGATCATGAAGGAGATGATAAAAATAATTGGGTTTTTGGATGGTGTTCTTGGTGAAAAGATGAAGATTGAAAGAGTTCTTATGTGTGTGAAAGATAAGGTGAAAAGGGTAATAAAATGCTAGTAATGTTTAATGAGATAAGTGTTATAATTATCCACCAACATCATCCACTTGTAACTTAACAAAAATATCTAGATATTAAACACATGGTTAAGTAATGTGGGGCCCCCTAATTTACGGTTATACATGGGGGGGGGGGGGGTCTTGTATGGTAAAAATGACTTAGTTATTTTTTTAGATTTCAAAAGAATATAAAGATGTAAGCCTTTAGGTGTTTAGGTTTTGCAATTTTCCGAGATGTTTCTTGACTTGCAAAGACCATAAACTAGCTTTACAAGACCAAAAATAATTACCACTAGTTCGCTACATGTGCCAAAATATAGTTCGGCTAGATGTTTAGCGCTCGTTTCGCAAGTAAATAGCCGAAAGGTACGCTTACGGAAGTTGTAGGAAAAATTCCAGTTATGTATGTAATGGATATTCCATAATTATTTTTATATGAAATTGGTGTCTAAACATCAATTTTTGCATCTTGTAATAAAATACAATTGCTGAATCTTGCGGAAAATTCATGAAATGGTCACTTTTAGCGCATTTCGGACAGTTTTTAGTGCTACCGGACATCGGTAAAATATTACCCGAACTCTTGTATTCCCATATCGGGTTTAATATATAATTGATATTGGACTCTCATCCGAGTCCTAAAGATGTCATTTTAGATGTTTTCTGCGGATCCAGAGTTTTCGTCAGCACTAAAGTTCACTAGGCACTACTCTAGTTGTTTCGGTGAATTGTTTGCACTATTTCAAATGTACCCGATAAAAGTGAATCATGTGTAATAATAAACGAATATTCCATGAGTTTTCTAAAATGTATAACATGTAATCATGCAGTCCGAATATTCAGAATACATACTTGTATAATGTAAATCATCGTTTTAAATGTAAGTAACTTACCCGAAAGTGGCAGTTGTCAAATTCTCCCCCTGTTATTGAGAATTTCGTCCCGAAATTCAAGATGAGTCATCCTTTGCAGGATTGTTCTCAAACAGGTGAGAGTATTTGGCTTTGATTTAATGTTCTCGTTCCCAAGTATACTCGGGTCCGTGTCGAGAGTTCCAACGAATTTTTACTAATTTGTTACGACTCCTTTGTATTTTCTGGACCTTCTGGTCCATGACCTCAACAGGTGCTTTGGCGAATTGGAGTTTGTTATCTATATGAACCTCATCCTTCGGGATGAAAACTGTTTCTTGCGTTGGACTCTTCTTGAGATTCGACAAATGAAATATGTCGTGTACTCTACTTAGTTCTTCTAGTAACTTTAGTTTGTAGAAAACGGTGCCAATCTTTTCCAAGATTTCAAATGGTCCAACGTAACGTGGGTTAAGCTTTCCACGTTTACCAAACCTTGATACGCCCTTCCAAGGCGAGACTTTTCAACAAGACTTTGTCTCCAACCTCGAAAGATAATGGTTTTCGTCTTTTATCTGCGTAGCACTTTTGTCGATCGCGAGCCGTCTTGATACGGTCTCGGGTCTGAAAAATTTTTATCCGTAGTCTCTTGGACTAGTTTCGGACCAATTATTTAACTATCGCCTGTTTCCGCCCAACATAGCGGAGAGCGACACTTTCGACTATAAAGAGCTTCAAACGGTGCAGATTGTATACTAGTATTGTAGCTGTTATTGTAGGAAAACTCAACTAAAGGTAGATGAGTATCCCAATTGCCGCCTAAATCCATAACACATGCGCGAAACATATATTCGAGTGTTTGGATTGTCCGTTCGCTCTGGCCGTCAGTTTATGGATGAAAGGCTGTACTTGGATTCAAATGAGATCCAAAGGCCTGTTGAAATGATTTCCAAATTCTAGAAATAAAACGACCGTCTCGGTCTGAAATGATTGAAATAGGCACTCCATGACGAGCCACTATTTCTTTGAGATAGAGTTCTGCTAGTTTCTCAGTATTATCCTTCTACCAAATCGGTAAGAAGTGCGTGGACTTTGTTAGTCTATCGATGATTACACATATCATGTAGTGACCTCTTGAGGTCCTGAGTAACTTCGTAATGAAGTACATCGATATTTGTTCCCATTACCAAACGGGAATCTCGGGTTGTTGTAACAAGTCCGAGAGATTTTGCTACTCGACTTTGACTTTCGCGCAAGTCAAGCATTCTCCGATATAAGTCGCAATATTACTTTTGAGGTTAGGCCACCAGTAGTATTCTTTCACTACTTAGGCCTATGTGCTTCCTCAAAATATCATCTCGAAGGCCGCCAAAGAATGGAACCCAATTTCGACTCATAAGGTATAAAGTTCCATCTTCTTTACAATAATTGTTTCTTCATGCCTCGAAGTGTTTCTGCTTGAATATGCTCTTCCTTGAGCGCTTGTGAATCATCTTCTCTAATGCTTGAACTCTCAGTGTTCTAACTCGTTCCTTGCGGCTCAAGGCATCTGCTACAACATTTGCCTTGCCCGGATGGTACTTTATTTCACAATCATAGTCGTTCAACAATTCAACATACATCGTTGACGTATATTTAATTCTTTTTGGTTGAATATGTGTTGAAGACTTTTATGATCCGTGAAAATAATGCATTAAGTACCATATTAATAATGTCGCCATAATTTTTAAGCGAATACCACCACGCCTAACTCAAGGTCGAGAGTGGTATAGTTCTTCTCATGAACTTTTTAATTGGGCGCGACGTGTACACAATAACTTTTTCACATTGCCTGAGTACGCAACCCAATCCTTGATGCGAAGCATCATAGTCTACAACAGAGTCATCGGTATCGTCGGATAATGATAAGATTGTAAAATACTATGCACCAACCTTAAGAATAAGTTGTAAGGCTATATCTTGTTTTTCGATTTGGGGCGAATTTATTGTCTTTAACAACTCTAAAATGGTTCTCAAATGTTTCTCATGTTCATCAGTCGATCGAGAGTATATCAAAATGTCGTCAATAAACACTATGAAGAATTTGTCAAGATACGGCTTGCACACACGATTCATTAAATCCATGAAGACCGCTGGTGCATTTGTTAAACCAAAAGGCATAACGAGAAACTCGTAATGACCGTAACGAGTCTTAAAAGCCGTTTTCGGTATGCTTTCCTCTTGAATTCGTAACTGATGATACTCCGATCGTAAGTCTATCTTAGAGTAGAAGCTAGAACCTTTCATAAACCATTTGAGTTAGCTGGAAATTCATTTGTAACATGGTTTAGAAATATGAATTTTCATTCATCGAAATGTTGTGCAGTTTTACGAAACTTTCATGTCTTTCCACCCCCAAAACCTTTATAAAGATGTATAATGGTAAAGAGTGGGGGTTATGAACTCACAACATCCTTATTCGGTCAACTACAAGGTTCAGAAGGTGCTAGTCAACATGGAGATTTGGCTACGGTCGCAGCTCCCGGTACCAAGTCGATGTGAAACCCGACTTGTCGATATGGTGGTAGTCCTGGCAAGTCTTTAGGAAAGACTTCAGGGAATTCTTTTACCACAAGAATATCTGTCAGCTGTGGCCCAACGGCCTTCTTGTCTACAACAAGTGCTAGATAGGCAATACAACCTTTCCGTAAGCACTTATGTGCTTTCATGCCATTGATGATCCGCAATGGGGTGTCGCGCTTCTCTCCATGTATCACAAGTGTCTCTTCGTTCAGTAGTGGTAGGCGAATGATCTTCTCGTGACATAAGACTTTGGCTAGGTTATCGGATAACCAATCCATGTCAACCACTACTTCGAAACTACTCAACTGAACAGGGAAGAGATCGATATTGAATTTCAGCTCTAGACTCGACTAGTTTACTTTTTGCCAATTCTATAGAATGAGGAGACGTCTAGCTTGCTTGACTCTAGGCCAAGTACATTTTAAATTCTGTGTGGCGAGGACTTCACTGTATAGTTTTAGGAACCCTATGTTTAAATGTAGGATTACCCAATCCATATGTTTAGATGTAGGATAACCCAATCCCTAATTGTAGCTAGGACAATCCCGTCCCTAGCCATGAAACTCATGTATGTGAAATGTTGAGATAAAGATAAAATTGCCAATTGTATAAAATAACATGGATGTGAAATGTTGACGAATAGGATACGTAACGGTGACCCTTTATGATTTGACAAGAGTCAGCTAATTCCCCATTAGCTAACTTGATATAGTAATGTGTGTCCAACAAGACTCTAATTCGAGTATATGCTTAACATTTAAAAGCAATAGCTAAGCTCGGTGTTGGTATTAATAAAATTGATACATGATGATCGTAGAGTGTACGTACTCATGACTTCATTGGGATTTTGTGGAGTATTCATAGTTCTAACCACACACACACTTATTCACATTTAGGATTTCGACAAGTTACCAGCATACATCCTGGTACCAAAATCGTTTATGGCAGCAGTTGCCTTCATTTCTCTCATGGCGAGAGTTATTGTTTGAGTGATTGAGGTAGGGAGGGATGATGCTGTCATGCTTCGGATCTCCGAGGCTAAACCCGAAATGTAACACTCAGTGTGTTTGAATTCGGGTGTTTCCCAGTATAGAACAACCTTTGAGAGACCGTGAAAGCATCAAGGGTAACCATCAACATTGGCTCCAGTTATGATCGAGTTCTTTTATAAAATCATATGAAAATAGATATGAAAATCAGATGATATAAAAGAATGATGTATGGTTAAATAAATAACCAATAAAAATGTAGTGTATAAATATATCATGTCTTGAAATAGAATATTATATCTTGTGTAGAGGATGTCGCGTCTTGTGCAAAAATGTCATGTCTTGTCTTTGTCGAAGAGATTTGAATAACACCACGATATGCAATATAATATAAGCACTTATATATAGGAAGTACCAGCGGCGTATCCACCATGCTTTTATCATATTACACACGTCTCATCACTTACAAATAACCACCAAAAATGTCTTGTGTATACCAACGTCAAATGACATGTATAACAATGTCTTGCGTAACCATGTCATGTATAAAACATGTCTTGTGTAAAAGCAATGGTTTTCAACACATAACTTTTAACTTAAACAATTGATTCTTTTGGCGCTATGATCTTTTTAATACACACTATTAAAAGAATCTAGACATGTATTTGGATAAATAAAGTCTATCATGTGCCCAAGAATGAAGAATGCAATCAATCGGTCATGGAAACCTCAAGACCATATTGTGCATACATGTTTGAATAAATGATAATGTGGATAACCAAAACCAAAAGGTGTAATGCCTCTTGCGTGTATTGGTCATATGTTTAAATGGAAAAAGAAGAAAAAAAAAATTTCGTTGAGGAGGGGAAACCAACCAGTGGTCTCCATCCATATAATATGTATTCCTACTCTATGGACCTCGATCATCCTAAGTAGAGAAAATCCTTTGTCTTACTTGTCCATGTGACCATTATGGTAATAGTGCTTGAGTTTCACGAGCTCTAGCAAGATTATTAGAATCTCCAAAAATGTAGAATAGAATGTAATGAGGGAGTTGCAGCATGGCGCATGCCATACCATCCCTTGGAAAAAGACAAATGTCAAACGACGGAATTTATTGTATCACTTCCAATAAATATGATAAGGTGGAATATGATAAAGTAAGGTAAGGTAAAGTAGGGTAAAGTGTCATAGACACCATGGAACCAACTCATGTTCAAGAATTCCGAGAATGTTGAGGAAAATCCTCATGAGTAGCTAACACGTTTTATTCGTTTAAATGACTAGTCTCAACTGAAACGTGATATAGATCGAATGTTAAGTGTGAACAAATACTTGTCGTCTTCCTGTATTGTATTGTATTGTATGGTATTGTATTGTATTGTATTGTATTGTATTGTATTGTATTGTATTGTATTGTATTGTATTGTATTGTATTGTATTGTATTGTATTGTATTGTATTGTATTGTATTGTATTGTATTGTAGGGTGTTATACTAACCACCACAGTTCGTGTTCTAATAGATAAGAAACATTGAATCTCGAATAATAATTTAAGAATTTGAACGAATAGTGATCATTAGCTTGGCCCGCAGAGTCCACCAGAATTCCCATGCACTACAAGTTGTTATTACGTAGGCCTCCGTAATAATAAATTGCCTTGCATGGTCACCCTAGCGTTCTCTCGTACAAAACAACCGATCAGTCAGAGGGGGGACACTATTGTCTATATACCTTCAACATAGGAGGGACCTTCGTGATAACTCACGTGTTAACGTCCGTTGTTGTTACTCGCAGGACGGTACGACGTTAGATGAAATAGAAATGGAAAGAATCTGTAACAATAACAATTGAAGAGGCACCTTCAAGATGAGTACTTCATCTTCCTTGTAAGGACAAGAGTATATCCACCTTGATTAGTATGAGTCACATGGATCTCGTCCCACTAATGGAGTTGTTGTCCAAGGTTACCACCTTCGCCTCATCGTCATTATCATGGTCAGGCATCTCAGCATTCGCGAGAAAGCAACCATATTTTACGGAATTAAGTTTAAGATTTCACTTAGGAATCATGTTCGCCATAAGCTCCGCAATACACATGAGGTCGATATTTTCACCGTGTGAGTAAAGAATAATAATAGAGTTTGAAGTCGAAGGTATTTTGTTCTTGGCAAAATATTTCATGCAACATATATATGAACCACCTATATATATAATCATGTAAATCCTATCAATCAAGGATTTCTATCTTGTATAAGCTGAACCAGTAAACTGTTTATAATGCATAAACTGATAATGTATTGTATTGTATTGTAGGCACATAGTCTATTAATGTATTGTGTCTGTTTCTCATAGACTTCACCCATGGAAATGTCCTCGCTTGATTTATGTGAAATGAATTTTTGCTGTAGTGGACCTTGAAAAAATGTTTATGCAATGAAAACCTTTTGACTTGTCCAATTTTATTTATTATCTGTTCAACATGAACAAGAGGTTTTCGTGAGAGATCCCTAGTGATTGTAGACTTAGACTCGAGAAAGAATCCTGGTTCACTACAATCGATGCTCTGATACCAATCTGTCACACCTGCTCGTAGCGGAAGCGCGAGGTGTGATCTGATCAGTTCTCATTGCATAACAATATAAGTGAACAATACTAAATGAATAAAAACAAGCTCCAATGCCATTGTCATAATTGTTTCGAAAGAACGCAACATAAGTTAAATGTATTTGTTACAAACCATCAAATAAAAATGCGTTTTCATCGTTCTATACATCGAAATGTAAGTCTTAAAATGTCAAGGCTTTGACCACTATATCACCGCAAAGAGGCGGTATATAACGGGCAAACCCTTCAAATGGTGGCATGGAGTCTTGATACTTGCTTTCCTTGACTGAAATGTCTGTCAGGTCCACTAATTTCCTGAAATACATGTTAAGTTTGAAAACATCAACAAAAGTTGAGCGAGTTCATGCAGTTTAGCTGTATGAGATGTATCTGTAAAATGTGAGTTGTATAAACTGTATCTGTAAAATGTGAGTTGTATAAACTGTATCTGTATGAATGATGTATAAACCGTATCCACAACATGTGAATTGTATAAAATGTATCTGTATGTATGATGTATAAACTGTATCCACAACATGTGAATTGTATAAAATGTATCTGTATGTATGATGTATAAACTGTATCCACAACATGTGAATTGTATAAAATGTATCTGTATGTATGATGTAGTATGTAAAGCGTCAATGAAATCGTTGATCATTAATGTTTCGCGAGGACATTAATATGTGTGACGAATTAGGAAGCAATCCAACCCTAGACGATTTTATGTTGACTCCTATCGACTGGGACACAAACGCACTCTTCTGTATGGGTCCACGACCAAGAGTGGGGCTCGCCAAAACCCATTAGATCTAACCCCTTGTACCTAGGTCCAAACTGGATTAATGGTGCTTATAGTATGGCCCTAATTCGCACATGATCTATGGTGTTTCATTACCTAACTTTAACATACTCTGAACATGTATCTTCCCCGATAGTTGTAAAGTTGTAAAACATTTAAATGAATAGGGGAACATGAACTCACAGAATTGCGTCCGTGAATAGAAGTAAATAAGATCTCACGTGCGGTCGTCCTGAATAGCGTTGCGACCTACAAATGTTCTTATTTTTGTTAGACACTTCGGTCTTTGTAAAGAACTTGAGTACAAGTCTTGTGTCTTCAATATGTGTAAGACTTGTATGTCTTTACTATTCGTTAACTGTGTATTCGATGAATGAGTTGTTTAGTCGGATCTAGTCCGCTGAATTTCGTGTCTTATATGTATCAATTGTATAGTTGTGTTTCCAATAATGGTAACATTGGGCCAAGCCCATGTTTTCAAGTTATTGGGCTTAAATAGTGCTGGGCCTTAAATAGTGTTGGGCCTCAATAGTGTTGGGCCTCAAATAGTGTTGGGCCTCAAATAGTGTTGGGCCTCAAATAGTGTTGGGCCTCAAATAGTGTTGGGCTTCAAATAGTGTTGGGCTTGAATTGGGCTTGAATAGTGTTGGGCCTCAAATAGTGTTGGGCTTCAAATAGTGTTGGGCTTCAAATAGTGTTGGGCTTGAATTGGGCTTGAATAGTGTTGGGCTTTGGCCCATATGTTTAGTATTTGGGCTTAGCCCATGAATTTATGTTAAGTCCATTATGAAGATAAGCCCATTAAGAAAAATAGCCCATTAAATAAAATAGCCCTTTAAGTAATATAAGCCCATTTGTTATAAAAATAGCCCACTAGTATAATAAGCCCATTTATTTTTATAAAAAACCTTTTTATAAAAATTTACTAAGTATACTTGTTAGTAAATAAAAACATACTAGTTTTTATAAGTTTATAAACATCCGAAATTTGTTATTGATAGGATACTTATATTTCGTGTCGATAAATCGTCTAAACGTCGTAGTAACTCCCCGGATTGGCAATTCACTTATGTAGTCGTCCGTCGTTCATTTTGACCATAATTGGTGTCCGATTATTCGAATCGTCCGTAACTCGTTTTAAGGCGTAATTATGTGAAGTCTTATAAGACTTTGATTATTATGTATCATGTGTTCATTATTACCATTGTAATAAAGTTCCTATCTTTGATATATATAACTAATACCATCAAATAATCACATAGCACATAAGTTGTTAAATCACCAAATATATATTTTTCTAAAAAAAAATATATATATTTCTCTTGTCTAAATACAACCAAAAATGTTGTTACTTTATAAAATAAAGTTTTTATGAAAAATGGCTATATAACCTTTGTATTTTATTCTAACCATGTTTTATAAACATATCATTTTCTTTATCAAATCACCACCAATTTACTCTACAACTTAACTAAACATATGAGACTTTTATAACATGAAATTATCAAGATGATATCCAAATCATGTAGGGTTTTAACCATGATTATTTCATATGCTAACAAGTTCAAAAACCAAGTTTAATTTTAGTTTTAACAACTTTTATAAAAATCTCTAGTTGTATGTTACTTTTTATAATCTTGTGAGAGTATTGTTTTTAACCAAAAACCTTATATATTTTCACAAGATCAATAGTTATGATCATCCATTAATCCTTTATGTTAAAAACCCTTTAACATAAACATGCATAATTTTTAGATCATAACTTAAAACATCTTCTAATAATTTATTTGCATCATAAACATCATAACAAGACTAAATAAGCATATATCAAGTCTTAGATCATAATATAAACAATCATAATTATATCATGATTTTTATCTTTGCTTCTTTGTATTTTTCATGCTTATTATGTATGATTACATGGTTATTATTAGTAATAATAACAATCATAAACTTAATATATTTGCATAAAAAAAATAGATATAGAAGCTTACTTCTAGCACTAGGCTAGGGATGATCTTAGAAGATTATTAAGAACTAATAAGATGATGATCTTGATGATTTAAGGTTCTTGAATGGATGAAAAAGCTTCCTTTAACTTGTAAATGCTTTAGATCACCTTATGTTACTTGGAAATCCATCTTGATCATGAAGGAGATGATAAAAATAATTGGGTTTTTGGATGGTGTTCTTGGTGAAAAGATGAAGATTGAAAGAGTTCTTATGTGTGTGAAAGATAAGGTGAAAAGGGTAATAAAATGCTAGTAATGTTTAATGAGATAAGTGTTATAATTATCCACCAACATCATCCACTTGTAACTTAACAAAAATATCTAGATATTAAACACATGGTTAAGTAATGTGGGGCCCCCTAATTTACGGTTATACATGGGGGGGGGGGGGGTCTTGTATGGTAAAAATGACTTAGTTATTTTTTTAGATTTCAAAAGAATATAAAGATGTAAGCCTTTAGGTGTTTAGGTTTTGCAATTTTCCGAGATGTTTCTTGACTTGCAAAGACCATAAACTAGCTTTACAAGACCAAAAATAATTACCACTAGTTCGCTACATGTGCCAAAATATAGTTCGGCTAGATGTTTAGCGCTCGTTTCGCAAGTAAATAGCCGAAAGGTACGCTTACGGAAGTTGTAGGAAAAATTCCAGTTATGTATGTAATGGATATTCCATAATTATTTTTATATGAAATTGGTGTCTAAACATCAATTTTTGCATCTTGTAATAAAATACAATTGCTGAATCTTGCGGAAAATTCATGAAATGGTCACTTTTAGCGCATTTCGGACAGTTTTTAGTGCTACCGGACATCGGTAAAATATTACCCGAACTCTTGTATTCCCATATCGGGTTTAATATATAATTGATATTGGACTCTCATCCGAGTCCTAAAGATGTCATTTTAGATGTTTTCTGCGGATCCAGAGTTTTCGTCAGCACTAAAGTTCACTAGGCACTACTCTAGTTGTTTCGGTGAATTGTTTGCACTATTTCAAATGTACCCGATAAAAGTGAATCATGTGTAATAATAAACGAATATTCCATGAGTTTTCTAAAATGTATAACATGTAATCATGC
Source organism: Helianthus tuberosus (assembly GCA_030545235.1). Lineage (NCBI taxonomy): Eukaryota > Viridiplantae > Streptophyta > Magnoliopsida > Asterales > Asteraceae > Helianthus > Helianthus tuberosus. The sequence goes on from CM060437.1 coordinate 128,692,760, forward strand.
AGTCCGAATATTCAGAATACATACTTGTATAATGTAAATCATCGTTTTAAATGTAAGTAACTTACCCGAAAGTGGCAGTTGTCACAAAAATCACCTTAGGGTCTGTAGTAAAAATAATCAGATGGAGCAAATTCAATATTGTCATAGAAATAAAATATTTGGAAACTTGATAATGCTTTTTCATACTGAAATACCAGCCACGATCCAGATTGCAGTTTCAAAGTTTCAACCACAGAATACCACCCATTGTAGAAATAACAGAAGTTTTCTAACTCGTATACCTTCACTTCAAAGACCTGGCCATTCGTTGTCCGCACTTTCACAAAGCCCAATGGAGAGTTAAACTCTGTTATCCGTTGTTTATATTTTTTTTGGCAAACCTATGTATAAATAAATTAAAATTAGAAATTGTGTAATATGATATTATAAAGAAAACTAAATTTACCATAAACGAGACCAGGGTACTAACCAAACATTTTCTTTGGTTGTCCTCCATGTAACAAGCAAAGCCATACATCCTTATAACTTTGAACTATCAAATAAAATACTATGAATATCATTAATAAATAAAAGAATAAAATATTAAAAGGATATTCTACAAAATGATAAGAATACAAACAAAGACTTGAAAACACAAATGTATCATCTAAACTACGATAGTGCTGATAATGGTTGAATATGAATGAACTCGATATTGATTAACAATGGACAAATTGTATTAACGTTCAGCTAGCTCATTGATTGAATAATCAACCAAAACTCCTGTTGCTAATCAACCCAATCTACTGTTTCTAAACCACACTCAATCTACTATTGAGTCCAATATACTGTTCCTAACCCACAATCAATCTACTGTTCAATCCAATCAACTGTTGACTAATCCCCTGTTGCTAACCAATAATCCAATCTACTGTTCCAACCCAAAATTATATATCTAATCTTTTTCAATGTCAAGAACACAAACTGAAACTATAATAAACAACATAATCTTACAAAATTTTGATACAAAATCTTTATACTAAACATCATAATCTTACAGATTTGGATTATTTCTCCATATTTGATTTCTGACATTTGTTGTTTTAAAAGGTCAACTAACAAAAATTTAGCCCATTACATAACAGCCACCCATATGTAGATTACAAATCTACAATCATACAGCCATACAATCTATATTAAAGCTGCACTATAATTCCCATCTAAGTCTATACGATTTTGAACGACTTCGAATCTACAAGTAGCTGACAACTTTAATCTCATCAACAAAAAGACATTTCAACATTAAAGTCAAAAAGCATTTAAGAATTACACTATTTTTTAGAAAACCACACCAAAATTCTATTGTAATACATATACTCACTCGACCATGATCTATTATTAGTCCAGACTTGCGGTACCTTGGTCCAGTTCAGCAAATATTATCCCATACATAATCTTACAAAATCTTCATACAAAATCTAATAAACAGTCATTTTTAACATTGCCCTAAATGAGGTGAAATAAAACAATTTGACAAATACTAAAACTATTAACTTCAATCGATCATCAATGGCTACAACTATTAACTTCAATCGATCATAAATATGAAAATCAGAAGTATAACACATAGAACAAACACCCAACAACCATACATAGAGGAATGACAGATCAAACATCAAACACACAATCGTGGTATAATAAATTACCAGAAGAAAAGATTTTAGAAGAAGAAACTGTTCGATTGATGCATATAGATTACCTGTGGATTGACTTGGCAAAGACCTTGAAGAAACCTGTCTGTTCGTTCTCGCAATTTAGTTCCGAAAGATGTAAATGTTCGATTGAATGTTTGTTTGTTTAGGGCTATATTTCAAAGACAGGTTCTAATGGGCTTCAACCCACAAGCCCATTGACAGCTTCTAATGGGATTCAACACACAAGCCCATTCTGAAATTGGAATATTTACAACCTAAACTGAATAGGCTATACAATAACAATGGACCTTTACTGAATTTTACACTAACAATTTATCAAAAAAAATTAAGGTCATATATAAGAAGTTATTAGCATGGTTGCAAAAATCGCGACTAGCCGGCGATTAATCGCTGACTAGTCGCTAGTCGCCCATCAACTGAGTAATTTTCAGCTAATCAGTAAAAAAATCGCTAGTCGGCCTAGTCGGCCCTAATCGGCCCTAGTCTGCCCTAATCGCGACTAGTCGGTCGGGAAAAATCGGAAAAAATCGGGAAAAAACAAAAAAAAATCGGAAAAAATCAGAAAAAATCGGAAAAAACACATATTCCGGCCAAAACCTCCCAGATTCCGGTCAAAACTTGTCCACTTAAAAAAATTACGTATAAAAATATATGTATATATGTATAAAAACTTAAAATTATACATAAAAAGTCCGATCCGATTAATCCCGAGTAGTCGCTAGTCCCTACCTCACCGACCCGCTAGCGACTAGCGAGTTCTCCAACCTTGGTTATTAGACAACATAAAATTAGGTCATGCTTTCATTTTAGACAAAATATTATCAATTACTTACCTTATTTTCTATATCAAACATGTATACTATTACAAACTGTCTTTAACATTGTTTTATAAAGATATGTAACTAAACACAAAGAATTTAAATAATATATTATAATATGTTTTTTAGTATTTGATTCCGATTGTTATTAAACAAAACCGTGTGTTCACACGGGTGTACAACTAGTATATAATAATGGTATAACTCGTATTCAATCCGATCTCTCACACACCTTATAATAAATAGCCTTGTATGTAACAACCCTCGAAAAGGAGATTACGAATCATAACCGAGACTCCAAACTCGTACAACAGGAACCAACACGAAAAAGAAGGGAACCCAGGTTTTGACCTCATCACGCTACGCGACGATAATAGAAAGATCCAGTCGCGTGACGCGACACCTCAATATTCGACAGAGGACACATGGCAGCCACGTGACAGACCTACAGTATTGACTCATGCCACCTAAGCCCTAGCTCACCTGCTCGCGCTATGCGACGGTGAGGGACTGTCACACCCCAACCGATGGCGGAAACATCGGGGCGCGGCACTAGGCGAACCAGATTGATCAAGAGAATCCATAACAACTATTAAATGGCAATATTCTTAAGGTTAATTGTCCCATACCAATCAACAAACACTCCATAACAATTATTACAGATAGAGTGTCTCAAAAGCAAAACAAGTCCGACAACCTAGATTTCTATTAGTGTAGTTTCTGGACTGCCTATCTCGATTCAGCGTAACACATCATAACATCCTATCAACCTGTCACATACGTTAAAATAAATTCAATACATAAAATGTAAAGGTGAGTACACAAGTTTGAATAGCATATAGTAGCGAAAAGTGTTTACGCATAACCAGCATGTAACACGTAACGTGCGATGCAAGTAACTATCACAACTATGTTCACACTTAACCACAAGACTGCATTGTAGAGTATGCTCGACACATGTCCAACGGACACTTGAAGTAAAGTGATATGATCCCTAGCAACCCCTGTCCACGACAGGTGCTGAGTCCAAACTATAGTACTATCGTTGCTAGAGGCGGTATAGTGTAACACTGTCTAGCATAGTACATGCATTCAAAGTACACGTATAGCATGCGGGAACGGTTAGCGTTAAAAGTTTTTGCGTTGTGTGTTGTTGTGTTTTGATAGAGAACGTATGTAACACCCAAATGTGCGTTACATGAAAATGGGTTCGAGAAGAAGATGAGGTGACGTCACACAACAGTGTGCATAAGCAACTGAGTGAGAACCACCTTTAAGGAGTCCAAATCAGGTGATTTCGAGAAGAAGATGTGTGATTTTGATGGAGAAGATGATGAAGAAGTGTTTGGTGATGATGATTGTACAAGATTTGAGGATAAATACTTACGAAATGCCCTTGAATCGCGATGAAAAGTGCTTGAGAGTGACTTGAGTGCAGGCGGTCGGATGAGAGTGTCAAATCAGTGAAAGGGACGTGTACGGCGGTATTTATAGAGGGTGAAAGAGAGAGTTAAGTCGGTGAGCGCAGGTGTTCGGTCAGATGGCTTTTCGGTCGGATGGCCATCCATGGCCATTCGATCGGATGGATCATTCGAGCGGATATCCATTCGACTGACTGTGCATTCGATCGGCTGAGTTGCGTTTTGTTGGTCTCCGACTTTCGTTTTGTGCGTTTAGCGTTGCGTTGCGTTAAGCGAGTTGCGAGTAAGCGTTGCGTTGATAACCACATAACATTTAAACAAATAATCACACATAACAACTAAAGTACATACAAGTAAATCTGCGTTTCGAGTTTGCATTGAGTTTGCGTTGCGATAGCGTTGTGATAGCATTTAGTCTAAGCAACAATGCGTTTAAATAGTATGCGTTGCAAACAACGTTTAAATGCGATAACTGCGTTTTGAATAAGCATTGTAACATGTGTTGTAATAATGCGTTAAAATGCGTTCGAAAATATAATTTTAAACCCTTTGCGATAATCGAAATCTCGAGAGTACAAACAATTAAGCAAGAAATGACATATACAAGTAATGACCCAGAAAGTCGGGTTGTTACAGCCTCCCCTACTTTAGGGAATTTCGTCCTGAAATTAAGGCGCAGGCGTAACGAAGAGATGTGGATATTTAGCTTTCATATCACTTTCGGGTTCCCAAGTGAACTCGGCACTGCGTTTGCCTTCCCAGCGAACCTTCACTATAGGAATGCGAGAGCGTCAGAGTTTCTTGGTCTCTTGGTCCATAATTTCTATTAGACTTTTCACAAAGTGTAGAGTTTCGTTAACTTGCAAGTCCTCGAGAGGGACATGCAGGTTTTCTTTAGCTAGGCACTTCTTGAGGTTCGAGACGTGGAAAGTCAAATGTACGTTGCTGAGTTTCTCCGGTAATTCGAGTATGTAGGCCACTTGTGACATTTGTGCTCTGTAAACACAGTACGATGCAAAACAATATCAATTATCAATGAAACGATGTGTTTTGGTCTAATTTTTATTTATTTTTGACGATTTCACGTTTCAATTCTAGTTCAATTTCAAGCTTTTAATCGCTTTCTGGAAAGTTATACGCAAATTGTTACGTAAACGTAATCATTTTAATGCGACATACACTCCGGAATAGTGACATAGGATTAACATACCTTAAATAACCTTTACATAACTTAGAAATAAGTTTTGAAGGGTTTGGTATGTCAAAAACAAGTTTATTCGACCACAGGGACTATTTGCGACAAACTGCAAAAGTCTGCCAATTCATATAGCAACATACACTCCAGAACAAGACCTAAATATCCTTTACATAGTAACGTACTAAGTTTTGAGGGGTTCGATATGCGAAAATACGCTTATTTGAACACAGGGACGAAAAGCGTCAAAACTGCGAAAGTATACACATACGTGCATATCTTGCATTCTGACCATATCTGGACATCCAAAAATTTTTGTAATTGTTAAAACATTGTATTTTAGTGATAGGAATGCAAAAATACCTTTCATTTCGCAATTTGGGTCGTTTTCGTCTTCGTTACGATTCCGTCGTAACTAAACGAAAAACGCAACCGTACAGCCAAACGAACCGACATCCGTGATATTTTTAAGCATAATTCAAGTTAAATATACTTTAACTTCATCATGGAGCTTGAAAATGGGCTTGACGGGTGTTAGAAGTGCCAAAACACGATAAAACAAGCTCGGGGACTAAAACTATCATTTTTTAAAAACTTGCTGCCCAGCAGCATACACCATACGGACCGTATGGTGAGGACCTTTACGGTCCGTAAGATATCTCCGGCATAACAGAAACCAGAATCCTTCAAACAACCTGCTGCACTTGATTTTATTCATGGTTTTTGCTTCTTGTGGGCTGGTTTGTGTGCTCTCCAAGTCCCCAAATCAGAGCCTAACATGTCTATGGTGATGATCATGCTTGGAACAACTCAAAACCACTTGGCAATGATCCAATGGTTCATGATTTCCTGTATAAACCCATGAAGTTCAACACTTCAACTTGCTCATTTGCTTTCTATCTTCATCTCTACTCTATTGAGGCTACCACACTTGGTTGGAGGCTTCAAATATGAGTTTTCTTAGTCATCGTTCCAAGCTTAGGACACTTGTAAGTGTTCTTTCATGCTTTGTTATTTATTTCAAGCAAGAAAGTCAAACAGTGTTTGACTTTTTAGCTTTGACCATGATTTAGTCAAGACAAAGTTCGTTTGAACTTTGCAACGTGAGCGTAATCATGATGGTTATAGTCCCTTGCGACTATACCTACTGATTATCACGTTGACTAGTCGAAGTGACTAGTCAAAGTTTCAGTCAAAATGCACGATTATGTGCATTTTGCGACGAAACTATTTTCGGGTATCAAAACACTTTGTTTTGATATCAAATCAGTTTTCTAACTTAGTTAAACATGTTTTAACATGTTTAACTCGTCACTTTTATTTTAGTGCTTATTTAGGGTCGTAAGTCAAGCGGTCTCGACAACCGCTTAGACTTTCGAACCCGACCCGTTTGGTCGATCATTAGGATCCGACCAAACATATTTTGTGGCCATAGTTGTATAGGGAATAACCTTCTGAGGTTATACCTTATGGTCACTTCGTTTGATTAGTTATATGGTAAGTAGTTTATATGCCTTAGGAAAATGACCAAAATGCCCTTTTCATGCATAATTTGAATTTAAGCATATGTGACTTAAATTTTGACACTTAAATTGATTATGCAACATTATTAAACATGTTAGGGCATATAATACTTATCACAGGACTAGTTTTACCATCCGAACGCGCATTTGCGCAAATGACGCGTTAAAGTAGCGTAAACTACCTTAACGGCTCAAAATGAAACGCCCATCTTTTTCAAACGATCAAAACGACACAACATGATAACGTTCTTTACTAACATTGGTATTTTTACAAAAATACCCTTATGAAAAATCGAACCGATTTTATAATTTTTAAAACATTCATCTAACGGTTCGACAGTCATAAACTTCACAACTAACTTACATCAATTTATCATGTTAATGAAATGCCAGACAAGCTAAATCTACAAAGTTTCAAAAGTTAACATTAAGTTTCGACCCGTTTGACAAATCTTGCATTCGGAAGCGCGTATAGGCCTTGTAGAGTGTTCGTTATGAGCCGCCAAGTTCAAGCATGCAATTTACCTACATCCATAACAACTTACATGTTAGTTCATTTCAATTACATTACTAATGCAACTTTCCTTACTTTTTTTATTTGACCCGTTACCAAGTCAAATTACCCTTTCATTCAACCTTCACAAATGACAACTCCAAATAAATGGATATTGCACATTTCCATCTCTATCATCATGAAAACTTAATGTTTCATCCGACCCGCTCATATGGGTCATTTGCTTAGGCTCACATCCATCTTTTGCATACTTTGCTAGTTTGACTTTTTAAAAGTCAACACATAACCATTACAATCGCCTTGCATTTCCATCTTATTTGACCTGTTTAACTACAGGTCCTTACATCATCAACATAATTTACTTTTCATACTTTCGACCCGTTCATACGGGTCATTGAATATACCTTCCATTTAATCCAATACTTCACCAATTTGCTCATTATAACATTAACCATAAATATCAACATGGACTTCAATCAAATTTATATTATAAGAACTAACATAAAAATCTACATTTTAACAAAGAGAAGTTCATAAGAACTTACCTTGGCCTTGCTTTTCTTTTGCTTGTGATCGACTTGAACTTTCTTCCTTTCTTGTTCCTAAACATGGCATCATACCGTTTAGAATTCACATAAAATTTCATTTCACATTTTTACCCCTTTGAGCCATCATAACAACAATTTAACATAATCACATTTTCTTTGATTATCATTACATATTGACAACAAGTGTTTAAATTAAACTTATCAAATTCAGCCCAATGCATTTCATCGAGCACCTAGCGTGCGTACAACTTAACAAGCATAATGTATAAGCATTATAAGCATATTCCTACCAAGTCTTTTCCAAATCATGGCAATCATCATTAACACATAATTTCTTCAAATTCTTAGGTTTGTTTAACGTCAATAATCATAATTCAATTTCACATATCATATTACAACTAACATTACTCAAGATGATCATCATTTTCATAGAGTTTTCATACATAAATGGGTCTACATAAAAATCATTAATCTAATCCGAATTTCATACTTCAATCAAGTCTTATGGACTAATTATAACTCCCTATCATCATTTTTTCACATGCACATACGGATTATCAAAAGACCCAATATCATCATACATCAAATTTTCCAAAATTACAACATACCTTAGATCAAGAGTACTTAATTAAGCTTAGATAAAGATTCATGCATAAAATTCCAGCTTCTAATATCAACAATTGGGGTAGATTTGTGTTGGATTGATTTTTAGGGAAGAACCCCTTTGTCCTCTCTCAAACCCATGACCAAACCCCACATTCCTATCAATTTTCTGCATTTTTTTGTTTATACAAACATTCATCTCATTTAACAAGTTTGGTCCCTCTTTATTTATAATATTTCATGTACTACCCCAAATGACTAACTTGGTTAGTCATTTTTACTTATTTACTAGCTCATAATTTAGCTTTCATTTAACAAAATTTTACATTTGCATTATTGTTTTTAAACACATGAAGATTAAAATATCATATTATGACTTCTAAAATTTTGGGGTGTTACACAAAAGCACTTAGGATAGGTTTCAATTCAGAATGTAGACTTTATTAAATCATATTGTATGCGTTCCAACACTCATTTGGTTTACAAGACCTCATTCTACCCGATCTCCCGATTTAGGTCCCGATTATTAACATAGTGATCCGATACTAGGTGCCACTTGATTCCTTGATTGCCCGAGCATTTTAGTTCACTTAATCGAGGATACTTGCAAATCTCAAGTGAGTACATAGCTCCCCTCTCTTATGCTTTCAATTGTTTTGGGGTGATTCATATGTGCTAAACGATTTCGAGTTTTCAAAACAAACACTATGGTTTATATTAAACACAACGATTTCAGTAATGTGAATGAACTTGTTGGGGGCGTTGGTCGAAAGACAATCGAATGACATTCATTAACTATGATCAAGCCGACCAGTAGTATGTTATGGTACCATAGGATCTGACAAATCCCGTTATCGGACCATCGCCATGGTTATGAAGTAATGTGGATAACGACAGAACCTGATGAATTTTAACAAACCCTTTGGTGGGTTGTTAATACGATTGAACGATGGACGAGTCACACAAGTTTGAATGTGTTCAACGAAACGACCAAAAGTTAGTTTTCACAATTAAAACACGAACGATTTGAATGATTTGAACGATTGAACGATGGTTTATAACATGAACGAGTTGAACGATTGGTTTTGATAACACGAATGATTGATAACACGAACAAATTGAACGATTTTAGACGATTTTGTACGAATGATTTCAAATGATGACACGCAACGATGTTTACTAAATGATACAAACCATACGAGTTTTATTACAAGAATGATTTACAGTTTGGTTTACAAAAACAAATGTTTTAGTCAAGATTCATGGAAACGAGGTTTTAACAAACATATAACCAACTTGTTTTAGTTAGTTAATCATATTGCAATACCAAACACTTTTCAATACAAGGTTTTCAATTATCGACTCTAGTAGTCGTACGAGGTATTGCAATATGTATACAAGCCATGAATTTGACACACTCACAAAACCTATGTGCTCGCCGACATTTTTATGTTGACTTTATTTTCACATATGTTTCAGGTGTTGTTGTTTGATGATGCTATTGATGCATGCTCACATAGGAACGGACGAGGCCTTAGTGACTTAATAACAATGAAAGACAATATGCTTGTGTTTTGCTTTTATTATATCAAGACAATGTAACAAACTTAATTCAATAAAACAGAATTTCAATCCATGTGTTGTGAAACAATGATTCTGTTATTCCACTCCCTGACGTTTCCGCTGCGGTTTTGTTGTTTTAACGCGGTCGGGGTATGACACCACTTTGCCAATTCTTTCCAGAATCTTAAAGGGACCCACGTATCGTGGCGCTAGCTTTCCTTTCTTGCTGAATTGGATCACCCCCTTCCAAGGTGAAACCTTTAGAAGTACGTGATTGCCGACTTCCAACTCAAGGGGCTTGCGACGTTTATCGGCTTAACTCTTTTGATGACTCCTAGCTTGCAAGATATTGTCTCGTATTTGGAGGATCTTGTCAGTCGTTTCTTGTAATAACTCAGGACCGGTAATTTGCGCGTCTCCGATCTCATGCCATACAATAGGCGATCGACATTTTCTCCCATATAATGCCTCAAAGGGTGCCATTTGAATACTAGCGTGATAACTGTTATTGTACAAGAATTCGACAAAAGTTAAATGCGAATCCCAATTACCACTAAATCTATAACGCACGAACGACGCATGTCTTCAAGGGTGCGAATCATGCGCTCAGTCTGACCGTCGGTCTAGGGATGAAATGCAGTACTGAGGTTAAGAGTAGTACCGAGAGTGGATTGGAATGTCTCCCTGAGATGCGAAGTGAATCGACCATCGCGGACAGAGATGATGTCACGAGGTGTCCCATGTCGACAAATGACTTCGTCGGTATAGATTCGTGCTAATCGCAACCTTATAGTCTTTTCGTATCGGTAGAAAGTGAGCGGATTTCGTAAGACGATCAATGATAACCTAAATGCTATCGTGACCTGATAGCGTGCGAGGGAGTTTCGTAATGAAGTCCATACTCTCCCATTTCCACATAGGGATCTCGGGTTGTTCGAGTAAGACAGAGGGTCGTTGATGTTCGGCCTTGACCTTCGAGCAAGTCAAGCACTTTGAAACATAGAGATTGATATCCTTCTTCATTCCTGGCCACCAATACCTGGAGCGAAGGTCCTGGAACATTTTTCGGCACCGGGATGAATGGTATATCGGGATTTGTGGGCTTCAGTCACCAAAATCTCTTGGAGATTATTGCGACTAGGAATCCATATGCGATCGAGATAGTGAAAGATACCATCGGTTTATTCACTAGCTAGTTTTCGGTTCCAAGAATCCTTTCTTACTTCAAAGTGTGTTCAGTAAAGCAGGCGTGTTGAGCGTCGCGAATGAGAGCTTTGAGGTCGTGTTGGGCTTGAATGTTACGAACACTATGTAAATAGCTTCGTCGGCTAAGAGCATCGGCAACGACATTTGCTTTGCCTGGGTGGTAGCTTATCTCACAGTCGTAGTCATTGAGAAGTTCAACCCATCTGCGTTGGCGCATATGCAGTTCTTTCTGGTTCAAGATGTGTTGTAGGCTCTTATGGTTGGTGAAGCCTGCACACTTGGTACCATAAAGGTAGTGTCGCCAAATCTATGCAAAAACATCTGCACCGAGTTTGAGATTGTGAGTTGTGTAGTTCTTCTCGTGGACCTTGAGTTGGCGAGATACGTATGCAATAACCTTGTCTCGTTGCATAAGAACACAACCAAGACCTAGGTTAGAGGCATCACAATAAACAAAAAAGTCGTCGTTTCCATCGGGTAGCGTGAGTACGGGAGTGTTGCAAAGCATACGCTCGAGAGTTTGAAAGGCATCCTCCTGGTCGGTTTCCCAAATGAAAGGCTTGTCTTTATGCGTTAGAGAGGTGAGAGGAACGACAATTTTAGAGAAATCAGCGATAAATCATCGATAATAACCCGCCAATCCGAGAAAAGAACGAACTTCGGACGGGGTTTTCGGCGTAATCCAACTCTTAACTGCTTCAATCTTCGCGGGATCGACGTGAATACCTTGACTATTAACGATGTGACCGAGGAATTGAACCTCCTTAAGCCAAAATTCACACTTGGAGAACTTGGCGTAAAGACGATTCCCTTGGAGAAGCTCGAGAACTAGACGAAGATGTTGCACGTGTTCGACTTTTAACTTCGAATAGATAAGGATATCGTCGATAAACACAATGATAAAGCGATCAAGAAAGGGTTTAGACACACGGTTCATTAAATCCATGAAGACCGCGGGTGGGTTTGTTAGACCAAAGGGCATAACAACGAATTCGTAATGGCCATAACGGGTACGAAAAGCGGTTTTAGGGATATCTTCCTCCTGAATTCGTAGTTGATGATAACCAGAGCGTAGATCGATCTTAAAGAAACACGTAGCGCCTTGTAGTTAATCAAATAAATCGTTGATTTAAGGTAGAGGATAGCAATTCTTGATGGTAAGCTTGTTGAGTTCCCTATAATCGATGCACCTTCGGAACGATCCATCCTTCTTTTTCATGAAAAGGACAGGTGTGCCCCATGGAGATGTGCTAGGGCGTATGAAGCCTTTATCAACTAGTTCCTAGAGTTGACTAGAATGTTCACGCATTTCGGATGGTGTGAGGCGATAAGGAGCTTTAGCGACAGGATTAACTCCAGGAATAAGGTCGATACGAAAATCGATATCACGAGTCGGGGGTAGACCATGTAAATCGTCAGGAAAGACATTAGGAAAATCACGAACCACAAGTACCTTTTCCATCGGCTTCTTTTCCTTCTCCGCTACTACGATGTGTGCTAAGAAAGACATGTATTCCTTGCGGAGATACTTGCTTGCTTGGATGCACGACATAAGTTTCAGTTCTTTCGAGGATACTTCGCCATAAACACACAATTGGTCGCCATTTGAAAGAAAGAAACGAAACACCTTTTCTAAACAAACAACTTCAGCACGATTTTCACGAAGAAAGTCCATGCCTACTATGATATCGAAACTACCAAGTTGCATCGGAATGAGATCGATTGGAAAGACGTGATTGTTGAGTTCGAGAGTACAATCACGAAGAACAGAGCTGCCAGTGACGGTTCTTCCAGTGGAAATTTCTACGTCGAACGTCGTTGGGAGGTTAGCGCGTTTACGGTTTAGGAGCTTTTTAAATTCAAACGACACAAAATAGTTATCAGCTCCAGTATCAAATAAAAACGAAGCATAAATACCGTTAACAAGGAACGTACCATTGACAACGTTGTTGTCAGTCTGAGCCTGGCGAACATTGATGTTGAAGGTTCGTCCGCGGGCGGCTTGTTGTGGCTGATGCTGCTGCTGCTGCTGTTGAGGATGCTGCTGCTGTTGTTGTTATTGCTGTTGCTGTGGTGGTTGCTGATGCGGTTCTTGTTTCACAACTCGATTCGGGCAGACATTAGCAAAGTGATTCGGGTCACCATAAGAGTAGCAAGCTCGTGCATGAGCAGCGGGAGCAGGAGCTGCTTGGTTACCCTTGTCACACCCCAACCGATGACGGAAACATCGGGGCATGGCACTGAGCGAAACAGATTGTCAAGAGAAATTCCATAACAACTAAATTACAGGATAGTTAATATTATGTCCCATACCATAACCCATCAAGTAACCAATTATTACAGACATGGATATCTCAAAACAAAACATGTTCTGACAACTCAGATTTAAATAAATAAATTGTTTGTTTGTTTCTAGACTCTCATTCCTACTTGATTCCACAAAGCAGGTAAAGCACATTATCCTAAGCATTCAAACACCTGTCACATACGTTAAAATAGCAGTTAATACACATAGTGTAAAGGTGAGCATACAAGTTTTAATAGTAATAATAGAGTTAATACAAATGGTGTTTGCGTTGTGTGTCGATGTGATTTAGATTACGTAACGTATGTAACAGCCAAAAGGGCATAAAGCAAAAAGGGATCGAGTATACTCACAGCAATGGAAGTAATGGATTGAAGGGAGCGCTAGAGTGATTAGCCTGAACAGTTAACGGTAGCATAAGCGAATGAATAGCGCGTAAAATGGTGCAAGTGGACCAAGTGTCGAATGGTAACCCGATCGGATGGCAATCCGATCGGATGGTCATTCGATCGGGATGTCAATCCGTTCAGATGGTCATCCGATCGGATGGCCATTCGGTCGGATTGACATTCTTTTGGGAAGGATGTGTTTGTGTATGATGGTTTTGAAGTTTTCGTTGTAGCATTTTGAAAACATAGAAGTATCTCTACCCTTCAGGTCGTTCGATCGGACAACGATCCGATTGGCAGAATTCTTAGTGAGAACAAGTTCACAGTAGGACGGTCACTCGATCGGATAACAATCTGATCGGATGGCAATCCGTTGGAAAGTGGTGTTCTTTGAAAATTATGAAAATGATTAAGTGTGGAAGCTCAAGTGCAATCTGATCGGATTGCGGTTCGATCCGATGGCAATCCGATCGGACGGCAATCCGCCCACAATCTGATCGTCTTGAAACTTAAGAGTATTGATAAGTTTTAAAAGTTTGCTCGAGACGGTATGACAACGTGTTAAACAACGAAAACTCCATCAGACCCAGGTTATCCGATCGAACAGGAATCACCCCAATCCGATCAGTCAACTGTTCGTGACGGGTGGTTTCATGTTCAACCAGAAATTTGTTGTCTCATTGATAGAATTCAGATCTCAAACCGGCACATCACTAGAGAAGAGTAGAAGGCATGAATGAGCTCCGATTCTATCGGTTTTGAGTGCACTGAGTGTAAAAGAGTTGAAAGAAAGTTGGAAAAGCATCTTTCAATCCTTTTAACTTGGGAAATGTTTAGATCTATACGAAATCATTGTGAAATCATGTGGAAATCCTTCAGATCTGAGTTGTTCTTGGTGGAATGAAGCCAAAACCTTAAGTACATAAGAACTCCATGATGACGTCATCCTAAAACACCTCAAATTCATTGATTTCACGGTTAAAAGTTAAGATTTAAAGATGCAAATGGTGAAGAAGTGCATGTAGATCATAGAAGTACAAGATTTGAGTTGAAAACTTATAAGAATCGTGAGAAATCGAGGGAAAAGAGGGCTTGAGCGAGCTGGTCAAGTGAGAGAGCTGGTGTGATAGGAGGGGTATTTATAGGTTGCCAAAAATAGAAAGGAGGGGCAAGGGTCGGATGGTGCACCGATCAGATGGCAATCCGATCGAATGACCATTTGATAGATTAGCCATTCGATTGAAGTGGTCCGACAAGTTGAGTTTCGGCGTTTCGTTTTGTGTGTTGAGCGTTGCGATGCGATTCGAGTGAGCGATGCGATAGTATTACCCCTTAGTTACACAAATAACCTAGCTACTATATCTAACATACAATCACTATAAATAACTTGCGTTTAGCATTTGTGATCAAATTGCGATGCGATAGAATTGTGATTGCGATTAAACACCTCAACATAAATATAACATGCACAAGTAACACGTAAAAGCACACACACATAAAACAACATCCAGAGCACATAATTCGAGTTGCGATGCAATTAGCAATAAGTCGATTGGCGATTAAACTTGCGATCAAATAGCGATTATTAATAGATACTCCACATAATACAACTAAAGCAATTAAATAAAAAAATTCGATTACAAGTCATTAACGTACAATCAATAGTTAAGCAAGGAGTGACAGACCGTAATTAGCAATCTTTTCTTCCTTTGACTTTGACTTGTAGTTTGACTTTCCAAAAGCGGGTTGTTACAGCCTCCCCTACTTTAGGAAATTTCATCCCGAAATTAAGAAGTAGGCGTAAGAAACAGTTGAGGGTACTTCTCCTTCATGTCGCTTTCGAGTTCCCAGGTAAACTCGGCACCGCGTTTGCCTTCCCAACGAACCTTCACAATGGGAATGCGTGAGCGTCTGAGCACCTTGGTTTCTCGTCCCATGATCTCAACAGGCTTTTCCACGAAGTGTAATGTTTCGTCCACTTGTAAATCTTTGAGAGGGACATGTAATTCCTGGTCGGCCAAGAACTTTATGATGTTCGAAATGTGGAAAGTCGGGTGGACACTACTAAGTTCCTCCGGTAGTTCGAGTCTGTAGGCCACTTTTCCAATCCTTTCCAGAATTTTAAAGGGTCCAACATATTGAGGCGCGAGCTTTCCTTTCTTGCCGAATCTGATCACCCCCTTCCAAGGTGCAACCTTTAGGTACGTGATCGCCAATGTCAAATTCAAAGGGCTTGCGGCGTCTATCGGCGTAACTTTTCTGACGACTCCGAGCTTTCAGCAGATTGTCTCGAATTTGGAGGATTTTGTCAGTCGTTTCTTGCAACAGCTCAGGACCGGTACTTTGCACGTCTCCGATCTCGTGCCATACAATAGGCGATCGACATTTCCTTTCGTATAATGCCTCAAATGGTGCAATTTGTATGCTAGAATGATAACTGTTATTGTACGAGAATTCGACCAAAGGTAAGTGCGCGTCCCAATTACCACCGAAATCTATGACACACGAGTGGAGCATGTCTTCAAAGGTGCGAATCATTCTTTCAGTCTGACCGTCGGTTTTGGGATGGAAAGTGGTACTTATATTAAGAGTAGTACCGAGAGCAGATTGAAACATTTCCCAAAGACGCGAGGTAAACCGACCATTGCGGTCAGAGATGATGTCACGATGCGTCCCGTGTCGACAAATGATCTCATCGGTGTAGATTCGGGTTAATTTTCTACCTTAAAGTCTTCTCGTATCGGTAGGAAATGAGCTGATTTAGTCAAACGGTCAACGACAACCCAGATGCTGTCATGACCTGATTGCGTACGCGGAAGTTTCGTTATGAAGTCCATAGCTATACTCTCCCATTTCCACATCGGGATCTCGGGTTGTACGAGTAAGCCAGAGGGTCTTTGATGCTCAGCCTTGACTATTGAGCAAGTCAGTCACTTCGAAACATAGAGAGCGATATCCTTCTTCATGCCCGGCCACCAGTACTTGTAGGACATGTCCTGGTACATTTTGTCAGCACCGGGATGAATAGAATACCAAGATTTGTGGGCTTCGTCCATCAAAAGTAGTAGCAAGGGTACGCTTAGGAATCCAAATTCGATCTAGGTAATGGAAGATCCCATTATACTTATTTTTGAGTTCGGCACCATCGTTAAGAATTCTTTCCTTCTTTAAAATACGTTCGGTAAAACAAGCATGTTGCGCGTCACGGATGAAAGCTTCGAGATTAAACTGGGCTTCAGATTTACGAACGCTATGCAAATAGCTTCGTCGACTGAGAGCATCAGCAACGACGTTTGCTTTGACTGGATGGTAACGAATCTCACAGTCGTAATCGTTGAGTAGTTTAACCCATCGGCGTTGGCACATGTTCAGTTCTTTCTGGTCAAAGATGTTTGCAGGCTCCTATGATCGATGAAGATCGTACACTTGGTACCATAAAGATAGTGTCGCCAAATCTTTAACACAAAAATAACTGCACTGAGCTCGAGGTCGTGGGTTGTATAATTCTTCTCGTGGATCTTGAGCTGTCGAGAGGCGTACGCGATAACCTTGTCTCGTTGCATGAGAACACAACAAAGACCAAGGTTCAAGGCATCGCAGTAGACTGCAAAATCGTCGTTTCCATCGGGGAGTAAGAGCACGGGAGCATTGCAAAGCATAGCTTTGAGAGTTTGAAAGGCTTCCTCCTATTTAGTTCCCCAAACGAAAGGTTCGTCTTTATACATAAGAAAGGTAAGCGATACAGCAATCTTAGAGAAACCTACGATAAATCGGCGATAATAGCCCGCCAGTCCGAGAAAAGAGCGGACTTCAGACGGATTCTTAGGTGTAACCCAACTCTTAACAGCTTCGATCTTCGCGGGGTCGACGTGAATACCTTAACTATTGACAATGTCACCTAGGAATTGGACCTCCTCAAGCTAGAATTCCCACTTGGAGAACTTGGCATAGAGACGGTTTCCTTGGAGTAACTCAAGAACCAAACGTAGATGCTGCGAGTGTTCGGCTTTTGACTTGGAATAGACCAGGACATCGTCGATGAAAACAATGACGAAGCAGTCCAGAAAGGGTTTGCACACGCGATTCATTAGATCCATAAAAACTGCGGGAGCGTTAGTCAAACCAAAAGTCATGACAACAAACTCATAATGACCATAGCGGCTTCAAAAAGTGGTTTTGGGAATATCCTCCTCTTGAATGCGTAGTTGGTGATAGCCTGAGCATAGATCGATCTTCGAGAAACACATAGCACCTTGTAACTGATCAAACAAATCATCGATTCAAGGCAAGGGATAGCAATTCTTAATAGTCAGCTTATTCAACTCCCTATAGTCGATGCACATCCGGAATGATCCATCCTTCTTTTTGATGAAAAGGACAGGCGCGCCCCAAGGAGAGGTGCTTGGGCGAATGAAGCCTTTATCAAGAAGTTCCTGGAGCTGACTCGAGAGTTCGCGCATTTCAGAAGGAGCGAGACGATAAGGCGCTTTAGCAACAGGATTTGCTCCAGGAATGAGGTCGATTCAGAAATCGATATCACGAGTGGGAGGTAAACCAGGTAAATCATCGGGAAATACGTTAGAGAATTCGCAAACAACGGGAACGTCTTTCACTTCTGGGTTTCCTTTCTTTTCCTTCTCCGCTACTACAATGTTAGCCAAGAAAGCTCTGTATTCCTTGCGGAGATACTTGCTTGCTTGGACACATGACATGAGTTTGAGACCTTTCGAAGGAGTTTCACCATACACACAAAGTAGATCACCATTAGCGAGTGAGAAACGAATCATCTTATCGAAGCAAACAACTTCAGCACGATTTTCACGAAGAAAATCCATGCCTACTATGATGTCAAAACTACAGAGCTGCATCGGAATAAGGTCGATATGGAATACGTGATTATTGAGTTCAAGCGTACAATCATGTAGAACAGAATTGACAGCGACGGTTCTTCCGGTGGCAACTTCAACATTGAACATCGAGGGGAGATGGGTGCGCTTACGATTAAGGAGCTTTTCGAATTCAAATGATACAAAACAGTTATCTGCTCTAGTATCAAACAAACACGAAGCATATATACCATTCACAAGGAACGTACCATTGACCACATTGTTCTCTGCTTAAGCCTGGCGGGCGTTAATGTTGAAGGCACGTCCGCGGGCTGCTGGCTGCTGTTGTTGTTGTTGGTGTTGTTGCGGCTGTTGCTGGGGCTCTTGTTTCACTACTCTGTTGGGGCACATGTTTGCAAAGTGGTTGGGATCACCACATGCAAAGCAAGCTCGAGTGTGAGCTGCGGGTGCAGGAGCTGTTTGATGGCCTTGAGGAGCAGGAAGTAGAGCTTGTTGAGCAGGAGCTTGACCTTGACCTTAAGATGGAGCCGGAGCTTGTCGAGGACCTGTATGGCAGTTTGCGGTGAAGTGGCCGTACATGTTGCAATGAATGTAGAACCGGCACGCGAGACCAACCGGGTGATGATAAGTACAAGTAGGGCAAAGCGGGTGTGGTCCAGTGTATGCACGCTTGGCAGGCGGTGCATTGACCACAGGGGCCGCTACTTGGCGGTGTTGGGGTTGCGGTTGGGCAGGTACTGCTTGGAGCGGGGCAGCAGTAACTGCACAATTCTTGTTGCTGGAACTGCTGTTGTTCTTCCTTTTGCGACGTGAGAGCTTTGAAGATTGCGGTGCAGCGATGGTTTCAGCGGTGACTTGATGCAGATTCTTGGTAGCTTTGTCAAAATAACCAGCCCTGACTCGCTTATCGTTAATCTCAGCGGCGAGCAGGTAGGTTTCCTCAATTGTTTTCGTCTTTGCAGCCTAAACTAAATCTGCAACGCAATCCGGAAGAGCACGGATATACTTCTTGATTGTAATATCGAGGGTAGTAACCTGACCAGGGCAGATAATACTCAACTGCTTGAAGTGAGCAGTTAAACCAGCGTTATCTCCGCCATCCTGCTTTATGTACCAGAATTCATCCTCAAGATTTTGGAGTTCATGGGGAGGACATAACTCTTGCATCATAAGGTTCTTCAACTCGTCCCACGACAATCCGAAAGCTGCATCGTTTCCTCGTTTGTTCCTCTCGGCCGTCCACCAATCAAGAGCGCGGGATTGGAAGATGCCGGTAGCATTGACGGTGCGTAGGTTTTCTGGACAGCCACTCTGGCGCAGGGTGACTTCGATTGAATCAAACCATTGAAACATGGCTGTAGGACCATCTTTGCCGGTAAATTCTTTTGGTCCGCAGGCTTTGAACTGCTTGAAGCTAAAAGCGGCCTTAGGAGTATCGGTCCTGGACTCTTCCGAGGACTTGCTGGCATTTTCATTCAGTTCACTGACGATTTGTGGGATGACTTTCGCCATTTGCTTAGACACGAGAGCGGCGATTCGTTTGTCATCATGGTTACGGCGAGCGGCTTGGGAGTGGAATGATCCAAACGACGACATTATCTGCAACAGTCATCGCCATAGGACTCAAACACAATTTCGATAAAATCTAGTATAGTCTATAGTATCCTCTCGCGCGACTCTATATAAAGCTCAGGAACACAGTCATTCACAAAATTTCATGTAGGCACATAAACACAGAATCACATAAGCACATAAGCTAACCTAAACACGTATTTTGCGAATAACGAGTAGCGATTGCGAATAATGACCAGCGATTTGTTAACGTGTTGTGTGTTGTGCGTGATTGGGCGGAGTGAGAAATGCGAAATTGAACCATCGGTACCACTGTACTGTTTATCTCAAAACGCTAACAAATAAACACATAAAATACATAGATTTCACATAAAATCGATCACAAAAGCGATAACCACAGAGTTGCCGGCGACAAAAACCGAAATCAAATGCATAAAATCGAAGAGAGATTGTCTTGGGTGTGTGTAGACATCGACTACCCAAAGTGATTCGACTATTCACAAGGACCTTAAGTGCACACTTTGGCCTTCTGGACTGTGCTCTCGCCTCAATTTGGGCGATCGGCACGCATCCTTCCAGTTACAGCATGGCCAAGTCGTTGGAGTCTGTAGAGACTTTGGTGAGAATTTGGCGAAAACCAAAAGTATAGAGCGGAACGTGTCGTCAAGTTTCGGGTTTCACCCCTGACTTAACGACTGCATCCCTGTTTGTACGATAAAATAATGAGATAGATAAGGAGATTTGCGTCGAACTATGGATTTCACTGCTGGTTCAACGCAAATTCTCTTGTTCATAGTAAAAACAGTGAGTCGAACGAGCGATTTGGTCGAGAGTTTGCGGTTTTCACACCTAATCTCAACCAAATCATCCGTTTGTGTGTGTATCCCGCCTTAGGAAAGGCTGATCTTGCGCGAAACTGTAGTATGCGATGTTCACGCAAGAGTGTAGTGTACAGCGAGTTCGAGCGAGAAATGGCGAGTAAGCTCGTACAAAACACGTACTGGGTATATACAAGTCGGTATGTTGGCACTTAGACTATAGACTAGGTCGTTTCTAAGACTTCGACCCAGACTAGGTCGAGTCTTGCCTAATTCCCTATAGTTATGGCTCTGATACCAATCTGTCACACCCCAACCGATGACGGAAACATCGGGGCATGGCACTGAGTGAAACAGATTGTCAAGAGAAATTCCATAACAACTAAATTACCGGATAGTTAATATTATGTCCCATACTATAACCCATCAAGTAACCAATTATTACAGACATAGATATCTCAAAACAAAACATGTTCCGACAACTCAGATTTAAATAAATAAATTGTTTGTTTGTTTGTTTCTAGACTCTCATTCCTACTTGATTCCACAAAAGCAGGTAAAGCACAACATCCTAAGTGTCACACCCCGACCACGTAAAACAACCAAAACATGGCGGAAACATCGGGGAGTGTTGTAACAAAATCATTGTTTCATAACACATGGAAATTTAAATATATTTTTTTTATTAACTACACGAGTTACAATGTCTTGACAATCAAAGAAACATAACATAAATAACTAGTCTTGCATCTTTTATTGTCACTAAGGCCCATGTCTGCCTAAGTGTATCTTGATCAATCCTATGCTTCATTTCCTGAAACACGTGTGAAAATAGGTACGTCAGCATAAAAATGCCGGCGAGTACATAGGTTTTGTGAAAATAAGATTCATGACTTCTGTTTAAGAAAATGTTTAGTCATGAACCTTGTAATTTGCTTTGTCTTTGTAAATCATTTGAAAAACAATAAGTTCAGATGATACGTATAAATAAGAGAATAATGCATGATTAAATGAATAACCATGTAAAATGAGTTTGTATAAGTTAAGTTGTTTGTAAAACAATGTATTGTGAAAAGTATGTTATTTGTATAAAATGTTATATGTCATAAACTGAAATGATTCAAATAACGCTACGATATGCAATATCATACAAACACTTATATATAGGAAGTACCAGCGGCGTATCCACCATGCTTGTATTATATTACACATGCCTCGTTACTTAATCACTTACTCAAACCAAACCAAACAATGTAAGATGTCTATGTTTAAACCACTTCCAAATGTACTGAAATAATATATTAAAATGTTTATGTCAAGATGTAAATCATGTAATGTATAACCAATGTCAAAAGTGTTTATGTGTCAAATGTAAACCATGTAATGTGTAACCAAAATGATATGTATGGTTAGTGAAATGCATCAACTAAACCATATGCACAAGAACATAATATTGAAGTAAAACTTGGTTTAAATCAAAGTTATGTTCTGTGGAAATGCATGATCAATGTAAATCATGTAATATGTAACCTAAATGATATGTATGGCTAGTGAAATGTATCAACTAAACCATATGCACAAGAACATAGTATTGAAGTAAAACTTGGTTTAAATCAAAGCTATGTTTTGTGGAAATGCATGCTATACTGATACGAACATCTATGCGGTGTTGTGAAAATGCATACATCCAAGCCTTGAGACTGCGGCGATAAACCCTTAAACCACTTAAAGGTTTATCTAAATTATGTATATCGAATTCGGTCATTCCTTTCATCCCCTTTCCCTGGGATGTCCGGAACGGGAGTTGTCAATTCCTATGGTACCACTACCTACTAACGAACGGCGTGATCGGTGTTAATGAATGTATTGTTCCATGTTAAACAACCCAAATGTCATACCAAAAATGTAAGCATGTGAAAACGATGCACTAAGTATATAATCAAATGAACATACGTAGCGTGAAATGTAATGTAAAACGATGTACCAAGTAATGCACACAATGGGCACACCTAGCATGAAATGTAATGTAAAACGATGTACTAAGTAATGCACACAATGGGCACACCTAGCATGAAATGTAATGTAAAACGATGTACTAAGTAATGCACACAATGGGCACACCTAGCATGAAATGTAATGAAATCATGTACTATAATGTACTAACGAACATAGCAGGTATATGATGTGAAAACAGGAAAGCACGAAAGTAACAAGTAGACACATGTGTTCCACCCCAAAACAGTTTGGAAAACAGTAAAAGAGGGGTTCTATGTACTCACTTGAGATTGCTCAGTAGTTCTGGAGTGACAACCAAACAATGATAGAGATCTCGGAATCAAACGGCACCTAATATAGGTAACTATGTTAATAAACCGGACCTAAATCGGAAGATCGGATAGAATGCGGTTTTGTAAACCAAACGAGTATTGAAACTCGTATAATATGGTTTAACAAACCCTACATACTAAAACGAAACTTAACCTAAGTGTTTACGACCCATTACGACCCGTTTAGTTAGCTTATGCTATTTTAACGCGTCGTTCGCGTGAAACGCGTTCGGACCGCCTAACTAGTCCTATGACAAGTGTTATATGCCTAAACATGTTACATAATCAGTTATGTGACAAAAGTTTAGGTTACATATGCTTAATTACCAATTATACATGAAAAGGGTATTCTGGTAATTTACCTAAGGCATATAAACTACCTATCATACAACTACTCAAACGATGTGACCATAAGGTATAACCTCGGAAGGTTATTCCCTATATACTATGGTCTCCTAATGTATTTGGTCGGATCCTAATGATCGACCAAACTGGGTCGGGTTCGAAGGTATAAGCGATTTATTAGATCGCTTACCCTACGACCCTAGACAACGTGGTAATCAGTAGGCATAGTCCCAAGGGACTATAACCATCGTGATTACAATCACGTTGCGAAGTTCAAACGAACTTCGCATTGACCATAAGCTGGTCAACGCTGAAAGTCAAACAAAGTTTGACTTTCTGACTCGAAAAGCAATAAAATAAAGAAAAGAACGAAAGAATACTTATGAAGGGTCCCCGAATGCTAACCTCGATTCAAGAATCTCAGGTATGAAACAATGGTTTCAACTTAGAGTTTCTCAAATCAAAATTCTAGTGATTTAAACAATGAAAGGCATGGGGTATATATAGTTTTTTGTCCACCGTTAAGATCGTTTCATGGAAACCGTGCTTTAATCGCATCCGTACAAGTGTCGGAACCTTATGGTGGCTAAAATTGGTCCTTATCCGCTGACTAGACAAGTGGGGATATGTGGTTGAGGATTAAACAGCTGCTAACAGCTGATTAAAACATTGAATCTGGTCTGCAGACTGCTTTACGGACCTCAAAGCTGCCAATGTTGAGGTCCGTAAGGTAACAACTTTGGCAGATTTACAGTTTTGGTCCCTGCAGCCCCTAAACTTGTTTTTCGATGCATTTTTGACACGTTTAAGCCCCGTTAACCCCATTTCAAAGCTCTAAAATGAAGATAAAGTATAGGGAACTTAAATTGTGCTCAAAAATATCTCGGATGTCGGTTCGTTTGGTCGTACGATCGCGATGTTCGCTTAATTATGACGGAATGCGCATAAGCGTGAAAAACGATCCAAATGACGCGACGAATGGATTTTTCTTATGCCAAACACTAAAATAAAATGTTTTAGTGCTTACATAAATTTTTGGATGTTCGGATGTATTCAGAACGTAAGTTATGCGCGAAAATGCAAACTTGTGCACTTTTTGACACTTTTAGTCCCTGAATGACCCAAAAGTTTATTTTAGCACACCGAACCCCTCAAAGCCTATTTCTAAGCTATGTAGAGGATATTTAAGGTGTTTTTACCTTATGGTCATGTTCCGGAATGTCTGTTACAGTTCAAATTGGCATACTTTCTCAGTTTGTCAAGTTTAGTCCCTGTAAGCGAATTAACTTGTTTTTGCCATACCAAAGCCTTCAAAACTCATTTCTAAGTTATGTAAAGGTTATTTAAGGTATGTTAAGCCTATGTCACTATTCCGGAGTGTTTGTTGCATTAAACTGGTTATATTTACGCATCGGTGCGCGTATAACCTTCCAGAAAGCGATTTAGAGTTTGGAATTGAACAAAAATTGATATGTGCAAATGATACACATATTTTTACAAATCCCAAGTATGAAATATAATATTTCATTGGTTCGGTATTTGTTTGATGGCCGTGGAGGCACAGGTGTTACAGTCTCCCCTACTTTAGGAAATTTCGTCCCGAAATTTATTTAGAGGAAACTTATGAGAGCTTGAAAACATGAAGTTGAAAAGATCGAACAACATTGGTTAGGGTTCTGAACTTCTAATAACCTTTAATAACATCATGATTGCAATGTAAGAGGGATACTTATATACAAGTATATGAAGCGTCATTGGTGCGTCCACCGTACCTCCATTACATCGTTCTTATTTTGTTATTGTTGTCGCTATCGGTTCTTACACATAACAAATCTTACTGGGTTTCTGTGCACTAAATTTCATAATTATGTACGCGTCCATAATTAGACAATTCCTTGCACAGTTTACACAGTATATTTTATAATGTGTAGGGTAAAACCAAATGAACAAACATGTGATGAGTACGACTAGACCACCATAGAGTCCTTTTAATTAAATCAATAAATGATCTAAATAGACTATCAAGGAGTCTGTTCAGCTACATCACTAGATGTCATTCTTAACCAGATTGTGAAACAATCTTTTTTACTAGACCACTAAAGGGTCCCTTATGAATCATGGAGTGGTACTATATAATCCAAGGGTCTTAACTCTTACATAGAAGCCCATTAAGGATTTAAGGTAGCACCTTTTGACTACCCTGCTACGAATCCCTCATATGGAGATATGAAAGATCCTGCGAGGGTTTGGATAACGAATATCCAGAGTATAAAAACACAAAAATGCATAAAAGAAAACACCAGATGCATAAACACATAGTCATATAACCACAAAGATTGTTTATTTGTTAATTTGTTTCTTTGACAGAGCACATGCATTTAAAGTACAATAGGAATCCATCTCGTGGATTTCATTTGGCACTTTAAACATTTACAAGAATCTATCTATAAAGATAGAAAGATTTTTAAAAGAGAAATTCGATTTCGATTATAAGGAACCGAAATGTTAGAATTCAGGTACATAAGGAATCCAATTAAGGACTCTGATTTGAATGATGATCATCCACAAGGGTCTAAATGTGAAGATAAAAAGATCCCATATGGACTTTAGAAGTTGAAGATGTTTTGAAACCTTGCACTGGGTGTGCTTATGTCAAAACATGAAGTAAAAAAAAATGCTTATGAAGTTGAGATGCTAGATATGTCAAGGCGACATATGAAACAGAATTTGAAGGTTAAGTCAATGTATGAGGAAAATATCTTTGAAAACTATGCATGGGGTTCTTTTAAGAAAATGTGTTTAACGTTTTTGAAACCTTATATATAATACTTTTGAAATCATAAAGTAGGTGTATTAGGTAGGTATATTTATAAAAATGTTTTAAATCATGCGAGATGAATTTTGAAATTATGTATAAGGTTTTTGAAAAACATGAATGATGCTTTTCGAAATCATGCACTTGATAAGAAAATGTACTGTGTTAATATTGTTTTCAGACTATATGAAATATTTTGAAATTAGGAAGGTTGGTTTTGATAACATGGCCAATGTTTTTGAAATAACATAGACAATGCATTTAGAAAAATTGTTTTCAAACTATATGAAATGTTTTGAGATCATGAAGATTGTTTTTGAAGTACTTGTACTGTGTATATTGAAAAATCAAAACGTAATGGGTATGAGATTTGAAAATACCCTTAGTTATCTAACCAAGGATTTAATGGCACAGATGTGTAAAAAGCACGATTACTCATAATTTCACTTTATTTCATGTACTTCGTTTCTTAGAATGAAACGAGTACTTAAAATTTTTGGGGGAATCATGAGCGATCATTTGAAAGGGAGAATCACAAGAGTGGTTTGTATGGAACATAGTTCCTTAATGTAGGTATTATAGGGAAATGCCATAAACACATGTAATTATACTTGTATATCAGAATTGCGAACAACAACTTTTATTTATGAACAAGACATATTGTTTCACAATACACGAAAACAAAAGAAACAAAGGCATAAGACAGCACATCCTTTATTCAGCCGAATGCTCATCCAAGGGTTGGATTTGCATTAGCAAGCTTTGGGCATTTGTTCCTGAAATGGCTCGTCTCGCCACAGTTGTAGCAAGTACCACGCGGGAAACAAGCTTGAGTAGGGTTGACTTGGGGTTGATTTAGTCCACCTTGGTTCGGGTTACATCGACAAGCACTTGCCAGGTGACCCACTCGTCCACATGATACACACCGATGACACTGTAAGTGAGCTAGGTGATGCCCCTTACATTTGTTGCATAATGGTGCCGTTCCCTTGTATTGCTTCTTAGCAGGTGGTGTTGCCACCCGGATGGGTCCTGTTTGATTTGGTACTGCTGTAGTTGGGCAAACCCTTGCCGTATGACTTATAAGTCCACAAATTTGGCAATTGCGGCACTTCACATTAGCATGATGATGAAGGCTACATTGGTTGCACAATGGTGAAGTTCCATTGTATGGCTTCCTAGCTGGTGGCATTGCCACATGGCTAGGTCCCGCTTGATTAGGTGCAACTGCTGCGGGTTTCCTTGAAGCCTTACGCTTCCTTGATTTTGGTGCAGGCTTGACTTCTGCTTCCTTTGGTGACTCTTGAGTGGCTTCATTGTTGAGACGAGAGGCTTCATTGTTAAGGCGAGACATGGCAATGCCTAAATCCACAGACTTCAGAATCACTTCGCCTATTTGTTGGGCAAATTTAGCTGTTTGCTCGGACATTTGACCGTTGCTGAGAGGAATAGACATTCTAGAAGAAAATGAAAGACATAGGAAGAAACGAGTGAAAGGTCATTGGATAATCAATACAGAATGGTAACGAATGAAAATTGTGACCATTTGTTTGTTACCTAAGGCAAACAAATGAGATGATGACAAATCAAAGTAAATGGGTCAAAAATAATGTATCGCGAAGACATGCTCGCCTATAAGTGAACACTCATCCCAAGAATTCCCAGGTAAGCACAACTGGTCTCGCGTCTGATGAGATGTATACGAAGTGCTTGCCTAGACAGAAAACCCAGAATACAGGCATTCACCCTTCCAGTTTGCACGTGTTCACATTATTTAAAACCCAAAACCTTGACGAAATTTTGAAAACTCAAAGGGGTTCAAAACCATATAATAGAGAGTTCAAAACCTTACAATAGAGGGTTCAAAACCTAGTAATCAATCATCCTAGAACAGATGATTAGTTTTCAAAGCGGTTTTGATTTTTTTTTTTTTTTTTTTTTTGTTGAGGTCGTCGCCTAAGGATAGGTGACGGTATCGTTTTATGACTAAACGCAAGTAAACTCGCGTTAGGGTCCTAAAAAGGTTATAGACTAGGTCAAAGTATTACTAATAACCTAATTCCCTATAACCATGAGCTCTGATACCAACTTTTCTGTCACACCCCGACCACGTAAAACAACCAAAACATGGCGGAAACATCGGGGAGTGTTGTAACAGAATCATTGTTTCATAACACATGGAAATTTAAATATATTTTTTTTATTAACTACACGAGTTACAATGTCTTGACAATCAAAGAAACATAACATAAATAACTAGTCTTGCATCTTTTATTGTCACTAAGGCCCATGTCTGCCTAAGTGTATCTTGATCAATCCTATGCTTCATTTCCTGAAACACGTGTGAAAATAGGTACGTCAGCATAAAAATGCCGGCGAGTACATAGGTTTTGTGAAAATAAGATTCATGACTTCTGTTTAAGAAAATGTTTAGTCATGAACCTTGTAATTTGCTTTGTCTTTGTAAATCATTTGAAAAACAATAAGTTCAGATGATACGTATAAATAAGAGAATAATGCATGATTAAATGAATAACCATGTAAAATGAGTTTGTATAAGTTAAGTTGTTTGTAAAACAATGTATTGTGAAAAGTATGTTATTTGTATAAAATGTTATATGTCATAAACTGAAATGATTCAAATAACGCTACGATATGCAATATCATACAAACACTTATATATAGGAAGTACCAGCGGCGTATCCACCATGCTTGTATTATATTACACATGCCTCGTTACTTAATCACTTACTCAAACCAAACCAAACAATGTAAGATGTCTATGTTTAAACCACTTCCAAATGTACTGAAATAATATATTAAAATGTTTATGTCAAGATGTAAATCATGTAATGTATAACCAATGTCAAAAGTGTTTATGTGTCAAATGTAAACCATGTAATGTGTAACCAAAATGATATGTATGGTTAGTGAAATGCATCAACTAAACCATATGCACAAGAACATAATATTGAAGTAAAACTTGGTTTAAATCAAAGTTATGTTCTGTGGAAATGCATGATCAATGTAAATCATGTAATATGTAACCTAAATGATATGTATGGCTAGTGAAATGTATCAACTAAACCATATGCACAAGAACATAGTATTGAAGTAAAACTTGGTTTAAATCAAAGCTATGTTTTGTGGAAATGCATGCTATACTGATACGAACATCTATGCGGTGTTGTGAAAATGCATACATCCAAGCCTTGAGACTGCGGCGATAAACCCTTAAACCACTTAAAGGTTTATCTAAATTATGTATATCGAATTCGGTCATTCCTTTCATCCCCTTTCCCTGGGATGTCCGGAACGGGAGTTGTCAATTCCTATGGTACCACTACCTACTAACGAACGGCGTGATCGGTGTTAATGAATGTATTGTTCCATGTTAAACAACCCAAATGTCATACCAAAAATGTAAGCATGTGAAAACGATGCACTAAGTATATAATCAAATGAACATACGTAGCGTGAAATGTAATGTAAAACGATGTACCAAGTAATGCACACAATGGGCACACCTAGCATGAAATGTAATGTAAAACGATGTACTAAGTAATGCACACAATGGGCACACCTAGCATGAAATGTAATGTAAAACGATGTACTAAGTAATGCACACAATGGGCACACCTAGCATGAAATGTAATGAAATCATGTACTATAATGTACTAACGAACATAGCAGGTATATGATGTGAAAACAGGAAAGCACGAAAGTAACAAGTAGGCACATGTGTTCCACCCCAAAACAGTTTGGAAAACAGTAAAAGAGGGGTTCTATGTACTCACTTGAGATTGCTCAGTAGTTCTGGAGTGACAACCAAACAATGATAGAGATCTCGGAATCAAACGGCACCTAATATAGGTAACTATGTTAATAAACCGGACCTAAATCGGAAGATCGGATAGAATGCGGTTTTGTAAACCAAACGAGTATTGAAACTCGTATAATATGGTTTAACAAACCCTACATACTAAAACGAAACTTAACCTAAGTGTTTACGACCCATTACGACCCGTTTAGTTAGCTTATGCTATTTTAACGCGTCGTTCGCGTGAAACGCGTTCGGACCGCCTAACTAGTCCTATGACAAGTGTTATATGCCTAAACATGTTACATAATCAGTTATGTGACAAAAGTTTAGGTTACATATGCTTAATTACCAATTATACATGAAAAGGGTATTCTGGTAATTTACCTAAGGCATATAAACTACCTATCATACAACTACTCAAACGATGTGACCATAAGGTATAACCTCGGAAGGTTATTCCCTATATACTATGGTCTCCTAATGTATTTGGTCGGATCCTAATGATCGACCAAACTGGGTCGGGTTCGAAGGTATAAGCGATTTATTAGATCGCTTACCCTACGACCCTAGACAACGTGGTAATCAGTAGGCATAGTCCCAAGGGACTATAACCATCGTGATTACAATCACGTTGCGAAGTTCAAACGAACTTCGCATTGACCATAAGCTGGTCAACGCTGAAAGTCAAACAAAGTTTGACTTTCTGACTCGAAAAGCAATAAAATAAAGAAAAGAACGAAAGAATACTTACGAAGGGTCCCCGAATGCTAACCTCGATTCAAGAATCTCAGGTATGAAACATTGGTTTCAACTTAGAGTTTCTCAAATCAAAATTCTAGTGATTTAAACAATGAAAGGCATGGGGTATATATAGTTTTTTGTCCACCGTTAAGATCGTTTCATGGAAACCGTGCTTTAATCGCATCCGTACAAGTGTCGGAACCTTATGGTGGCTAAAATTGGTCCTTATCCGCTGACTAGACAAGTGGGGATATGTGGTTGAGGATTAAACAGCTGCTAACAGCTGATTAAAACATTGAATCTGGTCTGCAGACTGCTTTACGGACCTCAAAGCTGCCAATGTTGAGGTCCGTAAGGTAACAACTTTGGCAGATTTACAGTTTTGGTCCCTGCAGCCCCTAAACTTGTTTTTCGATGCATTTTTGACACGTTTAAGCCCCGTTAACCCCATTTCAAAGCTCTAAAATGAAGATAAAGTATAGGGAACTTAAATTGTGCTCAAAAATATCTCGGATGTCGGTTCGTTTGGTCGTACGATCGCGATGTTCGCTTAATTATGACGGAATGCGCATAAGCGTGAAAAACGATCCAAATGACGCGACGAATGGATTTTTCTTATGCCAAACACTAAAATAAAATGTTTTAGTGCTTACATAAATTTTTGGATGTTCGGATGTATTCAGAACGTAAGTTATGCGCGAAAATGCAAACTTGTGCACTTTTTGACACTTTTAGTCCCTGAATGACCCAAAAGTTTATTTTAGCACACCGAACCCCTCAAAGCCTATTTCTAAGCTATGTAGAGGATATTTAAGGTGTTTTTACCTTATGGTCATGTTCCGGAATGTCTGTTACAGTTCAAATTGGCATACTTTCTCAGTTTGTCAAGTTTAGTCCCTGTAAGCGAATTAACTTGTTTTTGCCATACCAAAGCCTTCAAAACTCATTTATAAGTTATGTAAAGGTTATTTAAGGTATGTTAAGCCTATGTCACTATTCCGGAGTGTTTGTTGCATTAAACTGGTTATATTTACGCATCGGTGCGCGTATAACCTTCCAGAAAGCGATTTAGAGTTTGGAATTGAACAAAAATTGATATGTGCAAATGATACACATATTTTTACAAATCCCAAGTATGAAATATAATATTTCATTGGTTCGGTATTTGTTTGATGGCCGTGGAGGCACAGGTGTTACACTAAGCATTCAATCACCTGTCACATACGTTAAAATAACGGTCAATACACATAGTGTAAAGGTGAGCATACAAGTTTTAATAGTAATAATAGAGTTCGAAAGCGTTTACTCATAACCAGCATGTAACATGTATAATGTGAAGCTAGTAGCTAGTAGGTTATCAACAATGAAATATGCACAGACTAGACTACGAAAGCGTTTACTCATAACCAACCGTCTAATTTCTACTCGAATTTAATGAAGATATACATGATTTTTCATAAAAATTACTTGTCTTCAACATAAGTACAAAATCGAAGTTTTTAAAGTGATTACAAACTAATTACTACTAACTAATTTAAACATTCAAAACATGATTAGTAGATTGTTTACATCATAAACATTGTCTAAACAAAGTTAAGTTAACGTGGAAGCTTCAAAAGTTCGTGTTCGGTTCTTCAAAACATGCTTGTTCGCCATCCGGAAAGTCCCCATCATCACCTAGAGTCAAAACGACTTAAAAAGTTAGTCTTGACATTAATATAATACATATAAACGGGTTCTAGTATCGAATCATAAAAAATAAAATAAAAATTCAGTTTTGGTCCTGACGCGTATAGCGCCAGAACACCCTCGACCTGTCGCGTGTCACGAGGACTCCCGCGTGTCGCGCCAGATCCCATGGATCCTGTCGCATGGCGCGTGGGAGACGGTTGTCCAGCAGGTGTAGGTTTTTGACCTGCATTTCCTGCCAGCTCCGGAATTCACAAATTTTAACTTCAATTGGTTATAACTTTTGATCCGAGGGTCCGTTTAAGGTGATTCTTTTTCCTATACGTCTGTAAATTAATTACCGACGCGTCTATTATAATTATTATACCGAAAATTTGGTTTACGGCCCGAACGACTAAAATCACGTTTACAATTATTCGACCCATTACTTTTACACCCATTTTTGCTAACATTGCAATAGTAATCATAAGGCTCTTTTACCCAACATCCGGGGATTAATATCACCGGCATTTCATTACCAATCTTATGGTTTCATGCTCTCATGATTGTCAACGCCAAATGCTAACTATTAAATACCAACACTACTAACTACAAAATTATTCAACCTGTTTGGCTCAATTGTGGAATCCTCCATTTGTATTGACTACCAAACACTTCATAACCCAATCTTAACCTATTTATTCAATTAGTGAACATTATCACTTCAATCAACGCAACTTTTATTCTAAACACAACTATACACGATCTAATATCAAATTTACTTGATGTAACGAATCGAGTTACATACCTTCAAAGCAAACCCGTTCAAACGCGCGTCACCACCGGCTTGTCCACTAGGCGCTCCGGCTTACTTACCTATAGAGTTCATCCATAGCTTGTTTAGAACTCTTTTCTAATCATATATCGCATAGTTTGCCAAAACATTAGAAATATGCGTTTTAACTTGAAATTTCAGTTTTAAGCCTTTTTTGAGGCATTTTTACAAACACTTTAAGGGCATAATTTTACATGGTTCATTATCAAGTTCATAACTTGTCATATAGCCCAAATTTACATCAATCGAATTATCTTACATAAGTGTTAACCTCAATAATTCTGAAATCATTTCACACATATCAGATTACACTAGAACAACCACCAAAATCCTAGTGTTTATCAAGTTCCACAAAAACCCACTAATCACCTTCAATGGTGTTCATGGATTTTAATAAAATTAAGCATGATTTCAACATGTACTTATCTAGGGTTTACCCCTGGACACTATATTGTTCCTATATCATCTACATAACAAACATGCAACCATAATTTCGAATTCTCTAAATTCACTCAGAAATTCAACTAGAGTTTTCTCATGAAATTTACATACCTTGTGACTCCTTTTTCAGTGGAGATCACTATTCCGTGCTTGGATTTTGATTTAGAATTGATTTGGACCTTCATTTTGAGAGATTAGACAAGAACTAGGGTTGTGGGGGTTTCTCCTGGTCGCCCTGTGCTTCAATCGACCAGACACACACTCTTGTGCGTGTTTGGTGTATTTTTATTTTGTTTTTATTAAATCGAGTTTCAGATTTAACACGTTTCGTCCCTCCATTTTCCTTAGTTCATATTTTGAGT
The DNA here is from genome assembly GCA_030545235.1 of Helianthus tuberosus. NCBI lineage: Eukaryota > Viridiplantae > Streptophyta > Magnoliopsida > Asterales > Asteraceae > Helianthus > Helianthus tuberosus. Next base: position 128,727,133 of record CM060437.1, read on the forward strand.
GTTTTAACCCACTTGCGAGTCACTATAAGACTTGTAAATAACTGGGTTATTTAGTCCTAATCAGTTTGTTTTTGTTTATTTAATATTTTGAAATTCTAATATAAAACTTTATATTTTCGGGGTGTTACAAGTCCACCCCCCTTAAAAAGGGTTTCGTCCCCGAAACCATAGTACATACCAAATAGTGTAGGGTAGAGCCGTTGCATCTCTTCTTCGGACTCCCATGTGGTATCCGAGCCCTTCATGTGTTCCCATTTGACCTTTACTTCATTAATCACTTTGTTTCTCAAGCTTTTTACTTTACGATCTAGAATCGCAATCGGCTTCACTGCGTAGTAATAGTGAAGTCGATGATACACGCCCGTAACATATCCTCCAAGGTCTGTATTATTCTTTCACTCTGCCCATCCACCTGAGGATGGTATGCGGTGCTGATAAAAAGTTTCGTTCCCATCTGTTCTTGGAAATCTCACCAGAAGTTTGAAGTAAACCGGGTATCTCTGTCCGACACAATGGATATCGGTACTCCGTGACGTGCCACTACTTCGTTTTTATATACCTCATACATCTTTTCCGAAGTATATGTCTCGCGTATAGGAATGAAAGGAGCACTTTTCGTCAATCTATCCACAACCACCCATATAGCATCAAATCCCCGGCTCGTCCTAGGCAGTTTGGTTAACAGGTCCATGGTGATATGTTCCCATTTTCAAACCGGGATTTCCAATGGTTGTAGTTTATCATATGGTTTTTGGTGTTCCGCCTTGATTTGTAAACAAGTCAAGCACTTCTCCACATATTTAACTACATCCCTCTTCATTCCAAGCCACCAATAGTTTTGCCTTAGATCGTTGTACATCTTGGTTGCACCCGGATGAATAGAATAACGGGATTTATGAGCTTCATCAAGTAGAAGCGTCTTGACCCCACAAGAGTTTGGGACCCATATCCTTCCGAATCGAGTCTTCAATCCGTTGTTACCATCCGCCAAATCCTTCAGTTGACCGACTATCCTTTCCTTTTTCAAGTTTCCTCTTTCACTGCCTCGGCCTGTGCTTCTCAGATTCGTTCAAGTAAACCTGAGGTTACAACAAGCTGCATCGACCTCACTCGTATTGGGACATAGTACGATTTCCTGCTCAAAGCATCCGCCAAAACATTTGCCCTTCCGGGGTGGTAATGTATTTCGCAGCCGTACTCTTTTACTGTTTCTAACCACCGCCTTTTTCTCATATTCAACTCCTTTTGATTGAAGAAGTATTTTAAGCTCTTGTGGTCAGTAAATATGGTGCACTTTCCCCGTATAAATAGTGCCTCCATATTTTTAACGCAAACACCACCGCTGCCAATTCGAGATCGTGCGTGGGATATTTCTTTTCATGCACCTTTAATTGCCTCGAGGCATAAGCTATCACCTTTCCTCGTTGCATTAAAACATATCCGAGCCCTGAAAGTGACGCATCTGAGTAGACTACCAAGTCTTCGACCCCGTCCGGCAACGTTAATACCGGAGCTTGAGTTAACTTCTCTTTTAGCGTTTGGAACGCTCTTTCTTGTTCGACACCCCAAAATGAATTTCTCCTCTTTCCGAGTTAACTTAGTTAGCGGCGACGCAATCTTGGAGAAATCTTGAATGAATCTCCTGTAATATCCCGCAAGCCCTAAGAAGCTTCTAATTTCCGAAGGATTATTCGGAGGGCTCCATTTTGACACGGCCTCTATCTTTGACGGATCTACCAATATTCCATCGGCACTTATGATGTGGCCGAGGAATTGCACCTCTCGTAACCAAAAGGCGCACTTTGAGAATTTTGCATACAAGTATACAACCTTTCTTGTCTGAGTGTCTCTAACACCTCCTGTAAATGATGCGCATGATCTCCTTCACTTTTCGAGTACACCAGTATGTCGTCGATAAACACGATTACTGACTTATCCAACATCGACTTGCAAACTTGGTTCATGAGGTCCATGAAAGCCACGGGTGCATTTGTCAGCCCGAATGATATCACGAGGAACTCGTAATGTCCGTATCACGTGCGGAAAGCCGTCTTCGGTACATCCTCTTCCTTGACCTATAATTGGTGATATCCCGATCTAAGGTCGATTTTCGAAAACCAATTCGCACCTTGTAATTGGTCGAATAGATCGTCTATTCTCGAAAGCGGGTATTGATTCTTTACCGTGAGTTTGTTTAACTCCCGGTAGTCGATACACATTCGCATGCTTCCGTCCTTCTTTTTCACAAATAGTACCGGCGCGCCCCAAGGAGACACGCTCGGCCTTATAAATCCTTTATCGAGCAAGTCTTGAATTTGCGACATTAGTTCTTGTAATTCTTACGGCGCGAGTCGGTACGACGCTTTAGCTACGGGTTTCGCGCCTGGAACCAATTCGATTCCGAACTCTACCTCCCATTCAGGCGGTATCCCCGGTAAGTCTTCCGGAAACACATCTTCGAAGTCACGTACCACCGGTACGTCTCCAATCTTCGGTGACTCTTTCTCGGGCTCATTCGCGTATATCATAAACGCCTTACATCCTTGCTTCATGAGCTTGTGAGCTTTCAACATCAAGCATATTATAGGATTGCCTCCTTTCTCGCCATAGATGGTGACGGGTTTTCCGCTCGGAGATGTTAATTTTATCTCCTTACGAAAACACACGACCTTTGCATGGTGTCGAGATAGCCAATCCATCCCAACAACTACTTGAAATTCTCCCATCGACATCGGGATTAGATCTATCAAGGACGCCTCGTCATCGATACTTAATTTACAGCCATGACAAACATCACAAACTATGAAACTTTTGTTGTCCCCTATTTCAACTTCTAAGGGCATAGATAATTTCATCAATACAAATGAAGGATGTCGAATAAATCCATGTGAAATAAAGGATTTATTCGCACCCGTATCAAATAATACACTTGCAGGAATCGAGTTTATTGCAAATATACCTGAGACCACATCGGGTTCTATTTTCGCTTCAGCCGCTGTTAGTTGGAAGGACTTGGCCTTCGCCTTTGGAGCTTCTTGGAGATTCTTTGGTGTCTTTCTTTCCAACTAAGTCCGGACATTCGGACTTTTTATGGCCCTGTTGGTAACACTTGTAGCACACAGAGAATTTTCCCGGACATAATGATGCGGTGTGCCCCGTCTTCCCACATATGGGACACGGCCTGTCTTTGAAGCGGCACTCACCCTTGTGCCCCTTTCCACACACCTTGCAACTCGGAGATCCACCTTTCACATCCGTCTTCTTCACCTATTCAGCCGTTCGAGCTTTCTTTATAGGGCTCCGGTTAACATCCATTACCCTTCGTTCACCCCTCTCGATTTGTTTCTTCAACTCAATCTCCCGCTCCCAGGCGGTGTTAATGATTTCCGTGAGGGTTTCATACTTTGAGGGAGTAATAAACTCCCGGTATTAAGCGCTCAAAATGTTGTAATAGTAGTATATCTTCTGCTCTTTAGTAGTTACTAACTCATCGCAGAATCTCAGCTTATCCATAAAAATGCCAGTGATTTTATCAATTGTTTCACCCCTCTGTCTTAACTGGATGAACTCCTCCTTGATCCTGTTGATGACTGCCTTGGGACTATGATGTTTAAGGAATGGCACCTTAAACTCGTCCTATGTCATAACCCTTGCCGCTTCGGCTCCTATCTCCTTCTTTTTGTGGTCCCACCAATCCTTGGCTTGACCCCTCAACTGACCCGTTCCGTAAGCCACAAAATCGCTTACGTCACAGTGGGTCCTTTTAAACACCCCTTCGACGTCACTTAGCCATCTTTGGCATATTATCAGGTCAACCTCCCCGTTGTAAATCGGCGGTTTACACGCCATGAACTCCTTATACGAACATCCCTTACGTTCTCCAGTTTTCTCTCTCATATGGTTGACATTATCTTCCAACCTTTTAACTCATTCTTCAACTAACGATAACACCGTGTTTTGAATTTTGTCTATGAACCCGGATAGACTACCCTCAATTGCCTTTCCCACTTCTTCGACAATTATCTCTTTCATTTGTTCGGTGCTTGTCGGCACCGGATCATTGTCATTCCTTTCCGTCATCTTGAAACTGAAAGGTTTACATCAATTATTAAACATTTCATTTATAAAATAGCTTTATTTGGTTTGGTTTAGCCAAGTTCGTAACTTGCTTTGACCGTTCTCATTTAGTGCATTTTCCGGGTTTGAGTGTGTTAACACGCTCTTCCCATGCATATTAACTCACATCTCTTTTTCTTACATAGAATAAGATCTACTAAAATAAATAATTAATCCTTACCGGACGATCGATCAAGCATGAACCGAACACTTTGTTGACAACCTTGAGTTCTGATAACCAACTTCTAACAACCGTCTAATTTCTACTCGAATTTAATGAAGATATACATGATTTTTCATAAAAGTTACTTGTCTTCAACATAAGTACAAAATCGAAGTTTTTAAAGTGATTACAAACTAATTACTACTAACTAGTTTAAACTTTCAAAACATGATTAGTAAATTGTTTACATCATAAACATTGTCTAAACAAAGTTAAGTTAACGCGGAAGCTTCAAAAGTTCATGTTTGGTTCTTCAAAACATGCTTGATTGCCATCCGGAAAGTCCCCATCATCACCTAAAGTTAAAACCACTTAAAAAGATAGTCTTGACATTAATATAATACATATAAACGGGTACTAGTATCGAATCATCAAAAATAAAATAAAAATTCAGTTTTGGTCTTGTCGCGTGTCGCGCCAGAACACCCTCGACCTGTCGCGTGTCGCGAGGACTACTGCGTGTCGCGCCAGATCCCATGGATCCTGTCGCGTGGCGCGGGGGAGACGGTTTTCCAGCAGGTGCAGGTTTTTGACCTGCATTTCCTGCCAGCTCCGGAATTCATAAATTTTAACTTCAATTGGTCATAACTTTTGATCCGAGGGTCCGTTTAAGGTGATTCTTTTTCCTATACGTCTGTAAATTAATTACCGATGCGTCCATTACAATTATTATACCGAAAATTTGGTTTACAGCCCGAATGACTAAAATCACTTTTACAATAGAAAGGGAACTTTTGTTTAAGTCTTGGTCCCCGGCGCGCGGAGATGTTTAGGATCTTGACTTTGATTCTGACTACGCCCTTGTGCGAGCCCGCGCAGGTGCGTTAGTTGAATGTTAGTTTCATCCTTTCCCTGGCGCACGATTATCGAGGATTGTTTTCTTCTACATCTTTGTTTAGGACCGCTGCGCAGCCGCGCAGGGTTCTGTTAAGGATGTTTATGTGATGAGATTGTGGTATGGTCTTATAAGCCTGCGCAAGGTTTTTGGGACCATACCCCTTCATGTCCCCCAGTCCAGTATTGCTCTTATGCAAGTAAATGGGGTACTGGACTATATAAAAGGAGTGTGTGCTTTCGCTTTGAGAAGTTTTGGCGGGAAATATGAAGAATCTTCTTGTGGAAGATATTTTTCCTTCAAGTTGAAGTGCTCATGATTTCAAATTTTGGAAAATTTGACTCCTGGCAGGTGAAAGGGACAGTGCTGACTGTTGACGTGTGACGGTTTTGGTGACAGGCTATCACTTGTCAGTTATTCATTAAATGTACGTCGTCAACATGGCCTACACGCGCGCGTGAGCTTGTGTGTTGTTTTCCCCCACTCGCTCCTGATGCTTAGATAACCGTGTTTTCCTGAAAAAGGGTCTATTACAGTTTTCTAGGGCATTGATGGCGTGAGTATATCAACCCTTTTAGTGCCTTCTCCTCATTGTTTGCTCTTTGAATTCCACTCTTCTTCCCCAATATTCTTTTGAAGAAAACTGCAAATCTTTCACCTTATATCTATCGGAGAGCGTCACGAAGATTCTTCAGAAGAAATGTTTGCCGGTCTTCCACCATTGAAGTGGTCGAAAGAAATGTTTGATAGCATGGTTCGAAACTTTAAATTTCCTGATAGTTGGGGTGTTCGATACCCATATGAGGGCCAGACGGCGGCAGACGCTCCGGTTGGGTATATTACTTAGTTCTGGGATTATTTCGCTGAAGGCAACTTTTGATTGCCGGTGACAAGGTTCTTTCTTGAAATCCTTGCATATTACAAGTTCCATATTTCTCAATTGCACCCCATTGGCATGGTTCGGATTCGTCATTTCGAATTTCTTTGCCGGTCAATGCATATTGAGCCAACTGTTGACCGTTTCTGGGTGTTCTATCAATTCCACTGTTCCCAGGGTTTTTACTCCTTTGCCCAACGTTCATCGACAAAGAAAATCTTGTTGCACCCACCGAAATCCTTTCACGATTGGAAGCCAAAATTCTTCTTTATCAAAGCTGGTGTGATTCCGATGAAAATGACCTTTAGGGGGACAGAGGACATTGTGGTTGAGAATATTAAGACTACACAAATGGAGATTTGGTACCAGGATCTGAAAGATGTTCCGTTGATTGAACTTCCGGAGAAGGCCCTGGTTGCTGCTGGTATGAGCCTTTACTGGAGGATGGAGCGTGAGGATAAACCAGTGTACATGGAGAGTGATAAAAGTAAGATTTGGTATTTTCACACCTTTTGTTTTTTTTTGTAAATGATATGAATTTGTTCCTGTGTTTCTCTTTTGTAGTTTTTTCCTTGTATGTCGTTGCATACAAGAGGGAAAATGGGAAGATGGCCACCGTCCCGAAGAGAGCTGATGAGGAACTCTGGTATCTTCAGATAGTCGGGAATTTTGCCCATCTTTGGGATGAGGATTTGGCTGCCCCACCTTCGACTGGTGACGGTAAGTTCGTATTTTATGGTTTTTTATTAATATTGCAATATTACTCTTTGCTGTCTTTGCACATGTGGTAATATTGCAATATTTCCATTTTGACTAGGTGAGTTGACTAACCTGGGCATAGGCCCCGAGAAGAAGAAACAACGTGTACCGGTTGTTATCATTGCGCCGAAGAAGACTGACGCGCTGAAGGCACAATCTTCATAGGCCAAGACTATCAAGGGAGAGAAGAAAGGTACGCGCCATTCCTCTGACTCCTGGTGTGATTATGTAGTGGTTTCTGATACGCTGGAAGGACTTGTGCCTGTAGTTGCAAGGAAGCCCAAGGCGGAGCCCCGGGATACCGCTGATATCCCAGCCTCGAATCCTGATGACCCCATTGATTTGGAGTCATGTCCAGCTATCCAGAGCCCTTAGTGAAAACAAAGGCGGTGAAAAGGAAACAGGCTGAAGTTGAGGCTGAGGCACAGCCTGCTATGCCGAAAAGAAAAGTTGGCAAAAGAGGCAATCTAGACGCCTTTATTACAAAACCTCCCCCATGTGAGCATCTTCTTTAGTTGTTTTTTATGCATACTGTATGTTAATATAACTTTTGTGTTTGCAGAAAAGCCAATTCCTTCTGCTGGCACGAAGCCATCATCTGTTTTAAATGATGATCTCCCACCGTCATCATCTGTTTTAGAAGGTACGAAAGCTGCTGAAGCGGAGGTGGAGAAAGTTGTTGAAGTGGGAAATCCGGAGGTTGAAAAACCTGTTGAGGTTGAGATGGAAACAGAGAAGGTTGTGGAGTCGGAGACTGCGGATGAGGCTCAACCCCAGTCTCCTGAAGTTGTAGCGCGTGATCTAGGGAGAGGGAAATCTATTCATGAAGACCCTGCGGTATCTACCCCTACCTTTGCTGCTGCTTCTGCGCCTGTAAACATTGAGAAGAGCCCAGTTGGTGATCAAGGGTTTTTTTTCCCATGATGAAGAAAACTCCCCCATCCGCCCGGAGGAAACTCCGAGGGATTATTATTACAGGACTTATTCAGAGGAAAAAGCTTCTGAGATTCACGCTCCGGTATGGAAACTGAAGAAAGGCGACACCTTTTCAGACAGGCGGGTTTTTCGTGATTGGTTACAAGGTACCTTTCGCCTGCTGAAGTGAAGTTTCAAGAAGATCGTTCTCACGATCAGTCTTATCATGCCTACCTTGAAGAAGCTGCAAGTTTTACTTCCACTACGCACCGTATCGTGCGCGAGTGGCATAGTTTGTGTCACACCCCCAAAATACCACATGCGGAAACCCCGCTAGGCGTGTGACGTACCAGGATCTAGCCACCAATCACATTGAACTAAGATCAAGTGATAAAACAAAGTTTCCATTAGTAAAGATAAAACATTCATAACATATCCAAGTTTAACATGTTCAGCGGAAGCAAATGGTTAAACACTGTTTAATCGTTTCAAAAACCAATGTACGTGAAATCATTAAATAAGTCTTGCAAATCCAAGAAGTACGACCCATGACCACTCCAGCCATCCAGACAGCAAGTTCCTTTTCCATAGTACCTAACGACCTGCGAGCATGCAACAAGTGTATCAGACAACCCTGGTGAGTTCATAGTTTTACGAAAACGTTGGTTACCAAGTGTTTAGTTTAGTTCATTGATTTTAATGTTGATAATAACTCGAATACAAGACGGCTCCAGATTTATTTTGCCCGTTCCCCAATGCTCCTATCAAAGCATTGGGCATGACTGGGTCATTAGTTCACACCCGTCTTCTCAGGTACGGGGTGAGGGTGCCAAACCTAGATAGCGCTACCAACTAATACCCCGTTACCTCTCAGGTAACAAACAAGATGGGACTTAAAGGTGATAGGATGAGTGTATTATTCAACATTCCCGATTTTACCTACAAGACGTATTCCTCTCAAGAATACCCCATTGATTACCCAAAAACCTATCCCACTCAGGGATACCCAATGACTGTCCCAACCACCGGGACGCATGCTCAAGAGGAATGAACTCACCTTTGATTTGCTCGGTATGTTAAATTACCCGTCCAAGTTGGTCAACCCAAACCCTACCGTGGTTACCAAACGATATCATTTTCACAAACATTCAGTCACATATTTGCACACAGTAAGTCACATATTGGTACACAGTTGCATCTAGCACTAGGATTACTGTTGACATGTAGCACACACCGAATTATTATACAAGTCCACATCCCATACACATATCACTCAACATTAACACTATGGTTACCATGCAACTACTGCATTTCCTAAACAAGGTACACATCAACACATACATTCTGAATGTCTACTATTCCCATCTATACTCCCACGACGAAGTATCATAGATGAAGAACATACTTCGTCGAAATGAGAGGTGACGAAACTGCCATTCTTCGAAGACACAAGCTCCGAAGAAACTCCCATTCTTCGTCGACACAAGGGTTGACGAATTATCATCAGGTTCGTCAAACATCACCCTTATCATTCACAGATTATGGTTTATCAGATCAATCCACACTTTGGTAACAGTTATAAGTAATCACATTCATCAATAACAATTAATCTAGTCGATCAATGCCCTAATCATTCTAATCAGATCATTAACACAATCATTAACATGCAACCCTAGACCATCTGTTATTACATGCTCACTAGTTACCATTACACATACAATTCTGATCAAACACCTATACAGCCGATTATCAACGGGGTACTGGGTTCACGAGATCTAGACACTAACATGAATTAACGTTGGTGCATATGGCTGTCGACTTCGTCTTGTATCGAGTCTTGTAACTAGATAGATAGACCAGGACATGTTATACGAGAAAAACGAAAAACAGGGCTGAACAAGCCACTTCACACGAAGTGGAAAGTCCAGTTCATGCGAACTGGCAGTTCGTACGAACTGGAAGTGCTGTTTCATGCGAAGTGGCCATCCCTATAAATAGGTGTCTTGGGTTTTTCATTTGGAACTTTGGATTCCAGCAGCGAAGCTCTGCCGAAGTGTCACCAAGCTTGTAAAACGTTGTGAAATCAATATAAGTGACAGTTAAAGTGATTCTTAGTGCATATCAACCTGATTCAACATCAATACGTCTGATTCCGCCTCTCGTATTGATCGCAAACTCTTTTGAACGACTCGTTTAGGTCGAATCTCGATCCTACAAGTGGTATCAGAGCTCAGGAGGAAGAGTTCTTACGGATTCAGCTTGATTTCATCCGAAAATCACTTCGCACCAAATCAACCCATTTCGCGCGAATTGCACCCAGGTCGCACCAAACTTGCATCACTTCGTACGAAGTGGACTTCACTTCACAACGAGTACCCTCACTTCGCGCAGTTGTGTGAGTCATTTGTCAGGTCGTATAAAGTGGTCAAGTCGTTTTGAGATTGCTTCAGGTCGCACGGATTGTTAAAACAGGTCGCACGAGGTGGATTAGGTTGTTTGAAAGTTAACAAGGTTGTTTGAGTTTGTTATTTCATGTCATTTGAGATTGTATCAGGTCCTACCAGTTCCAGTTTGCTTGAGGATTTTAGTTCATTTGAAAACAGTCTAACTCATTTGAAAATTGTGTTTTTGTGAACTCTCGATACCGAAACATGGATTCTGAATTCTATAATGCGTTTGCTACGGCTCCAGGTACTCCTATTACCGTTGCTCAGAGTGTAACTATGGAAAAAGAAACGGGAACGTTGCAGAAACCTCCAAAGCTGATGAGCATTGAGGAATATTACTGTTAGCAAGAACGTTTCGAGAATTGGGTTCAAGCAAATCATCTAAGGTCTTGGGAGTGTATTGAAAAAAAGTATGTTCGACCTCGAAATAACATGGGAGTTGTAAAGACTATTTCTGAATTTACGGACAAAGAGAGAGACATGTACAAGGCAGAAAAAATGATGATCAGTTTACTTCAACAAGCTGTGAAAGAAGACATTTTCATACTACTTCAACATGATGATAGTGCATATTCGATTTGGATAGCACTTCGTACAAAATTCGAAGGAAGTACGGAAATGATCAAGAATAAGAAGTCTCTATTAAAGAAAGAATTTGATTTATTCTCTAGTTTGCAAGGTGAAACTACAAAGAATCTTATCGAAAGATATTGTCATTTAGTGCGTTCAATGACCCGGTTGGATATAAAAAAAGATCGTGAGGAATGGGTTGAAAAATTAGCCGATGCTTTACCTCAAAAAGAATGGGGTACATATCTTATGATCTTGAAGAATACCGGAGAGTATGATGGTTTGAAAAACTTGAAGGACAAGATCTTGAACAACAGAAGATTGCTAGAATGAACAATCCAAGTGGTCAACAAGATATCAAGTTGTATTTCAAAGGTAATGTTCAAAATTTTGAAGCAAGTCCGAAGATCCAAACCGCTTTCAGCGCAGAAAACTCATCTAGATCAATCAATCAAAAGTTCAATCAACAACAGTGGTTTTTCTTCATATTCGAGTGTTACTCCAAATGTTTCAACTTCAAGTTATCAATCTCAAAGCTCAAACAATGGTAATGGTCATGTGCTACAATGCAACATCGCATTGCATCTTCAGAACGGTCATAATTTCTCTGAAGAAGTCGCTAAAGGTCATATGGCATTACTTGTTACCGTGTTGGAATCATATGAGAGTTTGGTTGCGGGAAGAATCGGAAATCCTATGCTAACAAAAGAGGATTACGATCAGATTGATGTCGAGGAATTGGAGCTAATGGATATTAAGTGGTGTTTGGCGAGTGTGTTGAGGAGAGCTGAGAAATTTAAACAGATTACCGGAAGAGATGACTTTCGTGATGCTAATGTTTCTACTTTAGGTTTTGATAAATCTAAAGTTACTTGTTTTTTATGCAGGGAAAAAGGACATTTCAAGAGGGAATGTACAAACCGAGAAGCAGGTGGAGCTTAGAATCCGTTCGGGAACAATGATTATTATCGGAAAGCAATATATCATCAGGTAGCTCAACAACCGTCATCATCCCATGCTATTGAAGATGGAAATAAGAAAGCTTGTATTACTATTCCCGATCAAGAAGATGAAAGATTGCCAGAGGGATTTAGCTGGGACAAATACATTCCGGCTGAAAGTAATTCAAAGTTTAGAGCATTTATTGCACAAATCATTCAAGAAACAGAGTTGATGAAAGAATGGATGGAAGTGTTTGCCGATGATGAGAAAAGTCAAGATGAAGAGTCTGTTTCTTCATAAGATAGTTCAGAAAAGACACCAGTCTTTGATCAATCATCAATTGATAGTGATGATGAAGAAATTAATCAAATAAACATTGGTAAAACTCATCTATCTCCTGAAAGTTTCAAATTTTATTTTGCAGATAAATTGGAGAAGCTAAAGGAGAGACGAACAGCAAAAGAAAATAAAGAAGTAAAATGTGAGAATGTTGCTGAGGATGAGAAGAATGAACAGAGTAAAGAGGTCAAAGTTGTTGAAAAGATTGTAGAGGTCACTAAACCTTGTCTGAAATGTTTGGAACCATGCAAACATTGTGAAGAAAAAGACAAGAAGTATAGTGAGCTCAATGAGATGAAAGAAAAACTATTGTTCGATGTTAAGTACGTGAAAGAGTCGTATGACGTGTTGAACAGAACGATTAATAGTTTGGAAAAGACAAATTCAGAAAGGGAAGATGCTTTATGATGAATGCAACAATGATGACTAAACAGAAGACCATCAATCACTATATTGAAGAGTATGCAGAGTTAAAGAAGGAATTGGAGAATGAAAAGATTGAAAATGAAAGAATCAGACGATTGCTGCTGAGTTACTCAAGTTCTGATTACTTGATTGACAGAATTTATCCAACAATTGCAGGTTTTGAAGCTTTTCAAGATAAGAAGTCAGAAGATACGGATACTGGTAAGAAACAAAGTGCAAAATATAACAAGTGTCCACCTCCGATCTGGGAAGGTTATTCTCCCAGAAAACCAAATGAGGAACAAGTAAAAAAGACAGTCAATATAAAGTTAAAGTCTGAAACAACTGATGAGTTACCAGAAAACATTGACTTCACATTCACATCGTCTGACACTGATCATGAGTCTAAGTTAATAAAGAAACTGGTCAATCATGTGTTGGATAAGGATGAGGAGTCGAAGTCAAAGTCCGAATCTGAGAGTTCGAGTTCATCAGTCAACAATTCAAAATTATCGGTCAAAAGGGTTTACAATAAAGAATTTATGTTATCAAAAAATAATTTGAATGACGAACCAATCAAAGTGGCATATACTTTGAATGATTCAGACAAATTATATTCTGATGAGGAATTTCCAATTAAAAATGTGAAAATTGAAAATATCAAAACAGTTTTTCAATTGATAAAAATAAAGTTTTCAGAAATAAAAGATAAAATGGAATTTTCAAAACCTAAATATACTTCAAGAGTTCAACAACGTTTAAACAAGAAGAAAGGTTTCGGTCCAGGTCATCAAAAGAAACTGAATCATAAAAGCAATTTCAAAAGGAAGGGTTTGGGTTTTGATGTTGAAAATAATCAACATATTAAAGATTTTAAATCAAAAACTGTATTTGTTTCAGGAGCAACTTCAGAAGAAGAAAAAAAGAGCTCATTCTGGAAGCAATCCAACAAGGAGTTTCTTGCTGAAAACAAAGTTTGAGAAGACTATGTTTGGAACCAAAAAGGAGACAAGAACCTGTTACAGATGTCAAGAAATTGGTCACATCGCATGGAATTGTCCAATGGCGACCAACACAAAACAGGAAGTTCTTTCTAAACTCAAAGAGAAAGTTGTTGATAAAACTGAACCACCAACTGACAAATTCAAAGTGTTTAAAAATTCTACATTTGAAGTTGGTGAGTGTTCAAAAAGGTTTTACAAAAGAAGGGTTAATCTTAACAACCAAACATGGGTTGCTAAGAAAACAGATGTTAAATCTGGCGATGAATCTGACTTGTCAAAGTCAGAGGAGCCACAAGTTGAGCTAAAAGAAGAAAAGTCAGTATCGCCAAGGGATGATGTCAACTTTCCACCATTGCAGGCTGCAAATTTAAAATCAAAAGTTGGAAAGCTAGAGATTTCGAATCAATTCTATTCTGAAAAGAAAGAATTTGATGTCGAAAAGGCTTTCAATGGCAAAGTGAAACATATTTTTGGTAAGATGGTCGATGGTAAGGCCAAAGGGGTAAAGGAATTCTATGAATCGAAGAGGAGAACTGTCACACCGAGTGAAAATAACTCGGAAGCACCCAAGGCTAGTCAGGCTTGGGTGTCACCATTCTTTGTTTGAAATTCTGACTTGCCGGAGCTCCCAAGTTGCTAATCGTGGAGTATGAATCGGCATCTTTCTTGAGAAATTAAAATTGTTATATTTCGACTTACAAGTGGTATTGTTGATAAGAACTTACAAGTGGTTAATCAAGGTCATTAAGTTGAACTTGATTTAACTTTCATACAAGTGGTTAAATGAACAAAATGATGAATTAAACCCCGATCTTACAAATGGTATCAACAAAACTAATTTTCCGGAAAAACCATTTGATTAAAACAAACTTAAGTGTTTTGAAATCATAATGGGAAAATAGTTTGTTGTTAGGGGGAGTTCTGATTGTTTATGCCAAATGAATGGAGAATTGAAGCAATTCACATCAGTTTGTCATTTTACTTTGTACAGTTTGTTTTTTATATTTTCAAATTTTCCCGGAAAATCAAAATTGAATCATATTTTGATTTTAAGGGGAGTAAAAAATTTAGAAATTTTAAAAATTTGAAAAAGCCAAAAACATGATAAAATCTAAAAAGTCAAAAACATCGAAAAATCAAAATGAGTTTTGTTGTGAAAAAGAGGAAATGATAGTACATCAGTAGACAATCACAGCATGCTAAAGAATTGGAAAGTCAAATGTGATAAACGGTCTCACTGATGATATGCCAGCAGGTTTTTACACGCTTAGTAGATTGTTTTCGAGATATAAACCTAAATATCAAATACTTACTTATCTCGTGGGGAACATCTCTCGGATATATGGGTAACCCCTGAAATCTTGTTTGAAGGGCTTTATATTTCTGACATACTAGGTCTTTGTACGTGATGATATCTGGGGTATTATACCAGGACTTCTGATTTTGCGGGAGCAATAGCCTAGTCCTTGTATAATACTTTGCATTGCTTTAATCTTAAAGCCCACCCTCAGCATAAAAAATGATGAAACATTGAAAAATGCTAATCATGTGCTGTTGAAGAAAAGATTCTCTAAAGGGAACACACCTAAAGTCGAACCATCATCTCTCTGATTTTGCGGAAGTAATAGCCTGAGCTCTCATGATCTCGCATTCACCCTTTACAAATATCATTAGTGTACATTCACCTGTAAGACTGAATATAGGAGTCTGGATACGGGAGTATATTCTGAGGTGGGACACGCGAATAAGTTTAGGTGCTTAAAACACTAATCTCGTATCTCGAAACAATTGAACTTTGTGTAAAAATTTAAGTGGATCAGTATATTGACAATCTAAGTGAATTGTTTAGAACTTAAAGTGTTTAAAGTTCAACGGTGCTAGTGATTTGTCATAAACTGATATGATCCTCTTACACAAACTCACAAAAATATTGTCTGTAAATATTTCTCTACTGCTTTTCATTAAAACAAAAACCCAAAAAGAGTTTAAGAGTGTGTTTTAGCATAAAATTTAAAAAAAATCAAAAAGATTTTATTTCATCTTATTTTCGACAACTGATGTTGGAAAGCTGATTTTCAAAATTCAGAGTGCTAAACATGATGAACAACTGGGTTGGGAGAGTTTGTTTGAAATGTGAAATGATTAAATGGTTCATTAACTTGAAACCAAATTTGAATGTTTCAAATACAAGTGGTAAAGCAAAGATTAAAATTGTTAAAAATAAAAAATCTTACTTTTAGGTAGAATTTGTGCAGATAGTGAATTCCAGACTGCGATCCCAACTTATCGAAAGGGGGAGTCTGAGGACGTAAGAGCCAGATTCAGATTCTGGAACAAAGCTCGAGATAGAAGCTGTTGATGCTGAAGAGCTTAAGGAATCAAGAGACCTGATCAAGAGAATTACAGAGAGGATAGAGTCAGGTTGAGATTCTGAGAAAGAGAAGATAGAGATTGAGGATGCTTACAGAGAAAGATACTTTGGAGAGAGCAAGAAGACTGATCAAGACTGAAGACTTGACATACTGAAGACTCGTACTGAATACTCGTCAACATCCAAGGGGGAGTTTGTTGGTGCATATGCCTGTCGACTTCGTCTTGTATCGAGTCTTGTAACTAGATAGATAGACCAGGACACGTTATACGAGAAAAACGAGAAACAGGGCTGAACAAGCCACTTCACACGAAGTGGAAAGTCCAGTTCGTGCGAACTGGCAGTTCGTACGAACTGGAAGTGTTGTTTCATGCGAAGTGGCCATCCCTATAAATAGGTGTCTTGGGTTTTTCATTTGGAACTTTGGATTCCAGCAGCGAAGCTCTACCAAAGTGTCACCAAGCTTGTGAAACGTCGTGAAATCAATACAAGTGACAGTTAAAGTGATTCTTAGTGCATATCAAGCTGATTCAACATTAATACGTCTGATTCCGCTTCTCGTATTAATCGAAAACTCTTCTGAACGACTCGTTTAGGTCGAATCTCGATCCTACAATTAATCCTCATATTCATATCAAATCATCACAACAAAACGATCATCGTAATTTAACGTTAGTACACAACAGTTTAATACCACTATAACCCTAAACAAGTATTGAGAAAGAACATAAATCATGCGATCAACATTTCCCTAACCGTGATACGGGAGATTACTCAGATAGAGATGAAGGCTTCGAGACTCACGAATGCCGTCGCACAACAATGAGAGGAAGAAAGAGTTTGTAGGGTTTACATGTTACGGTTACGAGAGGATTTATGCAATTGAAATCATTTGGGCCGTCGAACGTTTCCTGGGCCGAAGCCCATTACGGCGAAGAACCACCCTCGACGAAGGATATAGTTCGTCGAACATTGATGACGAAAAGTGTAGTTCGTCATGAACTACTGATGATGAAGAACAGTCGACGAAAAACCTTAATTGGGAGGTTACCAAACAAAAACAACTCTTAAATTACACATTAAACAACCCTATAACATAATAGTTCAATTATTCACCAATTAAGCACAAGTTACAACACAAACAATTATGAAAAGACAATGTGAAACAAGTAACATGTCGAGGAAAGACCTTGAAAACTCCGGTTGTCACATCATCCCCAACTTGAAAGAAATTTCATCCCGAAATTTA
The DNA here is from genome assembly GCA_030545235.1 of Helianthus tuberosus. Lineage (NCBI taxonomy): Eukaryota > Viridiplantae > Streptophyta > Magnoliopsida > Asterales > Asteraceae > Helianthus > Helianthus tuberosus. The sequence goes on from CM060437.1 coordinate 128,744,185, forward strand.
GCAAATAATCCAAAGAGACAAGGTGCTAAATCAGGATGACTGTGGATTTTCCGCAGGTGCCACATCATCCCCAACTTGAAAGGGAATTTCGCCCTGAAATTCACCAGTTGCATTAGATTTAGATTGGTCAGTTGGGAATAAGTGCGGGTACTTGAGCTTCATCTGATCCTCGCATTCCCACGTGAACTCCGGTCCACGTCTTGAGTTCCAACAAACTCTCACAATTGGAATTCGACTATGCTTATGAACCTTGACCTCCCGGTCCATAATTTTGATAGGTTCTTCGACAAACTGCAACTTGTCATCAATTTTTAGCTCTTGAAACGGTACTACAAGTGTTTCATTGGACAAACACTTCTTCAACTGTGAAACATGGAAAACATCATGAACGTTACCCAACTCGGCAGGTAACTCGAGATTGTACGCCACTTTACCAATACGCTCCAAAACTTTGAATGGCCCAACATAGCGTGGATTAAGCTTCCTGCGCTTCCCAAAGCGCACCACACGCTTCCAGGGTGAGACCTTAAGCATAACACGATCGCCTACAGCGAACTCCAAGGGTTTCCTACGCTTTTCAGCGTATATTTTCTGATGGTCGCGCGCTGCCGCCATACGGTTTCTAATATGTACAATCTTCTCAGAAGTTTCAAGAAAAAGTTCTGGACCTCAGATCTAGCTGTCACCTACCTCAACCCAACAAAGAGGAGAACGACATTTTCGGCCGTACAACGCTTCAAACGGAGCTGCCTGGATGCTAGTGTGGTAACTGTTGTTGTAGGAGAACTCGATCAACGGTAAGTGTTTCTCCCACCCTTTACCAAAATCGAACACACATGTTCGTAGCATGTCTTCAAGTGTCTGGATGGTTCGTTCGCTTTGGCCATCCGTCTGTGGGTGATAAGCAGTACTCATGTCGAGACGTGAGCCGAACAATTTATGCATTGATTGCCACAAGTCAGATATAAAATGCGGATCACGATCAGAAATAATAGAGGTTGGCACCCCGTGCCTAGAAACCACTTCCTTTAGATACACCGCATCAAGTTGGGAGAACTTATCAGTTTCCTTGATCGCAAGGAAGTGCGCAGATTTTGTGAGGCGGTCAACGATCACCCAAATGGTATCGTTCCCGTTTTGAGTTCTTGGAAACCTAGTGACAAAATCCATAGCGATTTGCTCCCATTTCCACATGGGTATTTCCGGTTGTTGAAGCAGGCCTGAGGGTTTTTGATACTCTACCTTGACTTTCGCACAAGTCAAACACTTACTCACATACATCGCGATGTTGGCTTTCATCTTCGGCCACCAGTACAAAACTCTGAATACATCTTATCCGAACCTGGGTGAACAGAGTATCGGGACTTGTGCGCTTCATCCATCACAAGCTCCCTAAGATCTCCAAACAATGGAACCCATATCCATTCCATGAAATAGTACATGCCGTTAGACTTTTCCACGAGTCGCTTCTCCATGCCCCGTAAATACTCCGCTTTAATGTTCTCTTCCTTCAACGCTTCAGCCTGTGCCGAACGAATCTGTTCAGGAATATTTGAGTGAATAGTAAGCTGTAGGGCTCGCACACGTTTAGGTTTCGTCTCCTTTCGGCTAAGGGCATCAGCTACAACGTTAGCCTTACCTGGGTGATACTTGATTGCACAATTGTAGTCGTTCAAGAGTTCCACCTAGCGACGCTGTCGCATATTCGATTCCTTCTGGTCGAAAATATGCTGGAGGCTTCTGTGATCGGTGTAGATAGTGCATTTGGTACCGTACAGATAGTGCCTCCAGATTTTCAACGCGAAAACCACGGCCCCCAACTCCAAGTCGTGAGTCGTGTAATTCTTCTCATGAACCTTTAGTTATCGGGAAGCATAAGCTATCACCTTCTCGCGTTGCATCAGCACGCAACCGAGACCCTGAATAGAAGCATCACAATATACTACAAAATCCTCGGTACCTTCAGGTAGAGACAAGATTGGTGTACTGCAGAGTTTCTGTTTCAACAACTGGAAGGCATCTTCTTGTTTCGTTCCCCATGAGTATACAACGCCTTTCTGTGTCAACGAGGTGAGAGGTTGAGCGATCTTCGAGAAGTCTTTAATAAATCTTCGACAGTACCAAGCGAGACCAATAAATTGTCGCACCTCCGAAGGAATCTTCGGTGCCGCCCAACTTCTGACAGCGTCAATCTTTGCAGGATCCACATGTATCCCCAATTCATAAACATTATGGCCAAGGAAGTGCACTTCTCGAATCCAGAAGTCACACTTAGAGAATTTCGCATAGAGTTGCTCCTTCCTCAGAAACTCCAAGATAAGACGCAGGTGCCGCTCGTGATCCTCCTTGCTCTTAGAGTAGATCAGAATGTCGTCGATGAACATGATAACGGAATCGTCAAGGTACGGCTTGCACACACGATTCATGAGGTCCATCAAGACCGCTGGTGCGTTCGTCAACCCGAATGGCATAACCAGAAACTCATAATGGCCATACCGCGTTCTAAAAGTTGTTTTAGGGATATCCTCATCTCGGACTCTCATATGATGATAACCCGATCTTAAATCGATCTTCGAGTAAAAACTTGACCCTTTCAACTGGTCAAACAAGTCGTCGATACGCGGTAGAGGATAGCGGTTCTTAACTGTCACCTTGTTGAGTTCCCGATAATCTATACACATACGAAAAGACCCGTCTTTCTTCTTCACAAACAAAACTGGGGCTTCCCAAGGCAAAGAACTAGGTCAGATAAAACCTCTATCCAACAGTTCCTGAAGTTGATTGGACAGCTCTTGCAACTCCCCAGGTGCAAGACGATAAGGAGCTCGAGCAATTGGGGCCGCTCCTGGCGCAAGATCAATCTGAAACTCCACTTGACGGTGAGGAGGTGAACCAGGAAGTTCCTCAGGAAATACGTCAGGAAATTCACGAACAACTGGCAGGTCTTCGATCCTCCTCTCTTCAGGCTGAGGATCAGAAACAAGTGCTAAAATAGCAAGATACCCCTTTTGTAGACACGTCTGAGCTTGCAAAGCTGAGATGATACCAACCATCGCACCACTACGATGACCCTGAACCGACAGAGATTCTCCATTGGGAAGAGGGATACGCACGATTTTCTCCTTACAGAGAATTTCCGCTTGGTGCTTCGACAACCAATCCATGCCAACGACCACATCAAAACTTCCAAGAGTAACAGGGAGTAGGTCAATGTCGAACATTTGACCCATAAGATCAAGTTTACAACCAAAAAGAACATGCGAAGCTTCAATTGTTTTGCCATCGGCTAGCTCTACAACATGTTTGTTTACAAGAGGTGCAGGACTCAACCCTAACTGACGACTGAACTCCAATGACACATAACTCCAATCGACACCAGAGTCGAATAAAACAGAAGCAGTTAGATTGTTCACAGAAAACGTACTAGTCACAACATTGCCATCATTGCGAGCTTCCCCAGCGCCAATGGTAAACACTCTCCCACGCGCACCGTTCCCTCCGTTGTTCCCATTGTTATTATTCCCAGTGTTGTTGTTGTTATTACCAGCATTCTGATTCAATTGAGGGCAATCCCGCCTGAAGTGACCCTCGTCTCCACACTGAAAACACCACTTACGATTACCCTGATTCTGCTGAGGTTGCTGCCTCTCCTGTTGCTGTGGCTGCTGCTTTGGGAGTGAGACCCTACAGTCTCTAGCCATATGGCCCACCTTGTTGCACCTGTGACAGACTCGAGTGCATGGCCCACGATGATGAAAGTTTCACTTGTTACACTTAGGCTGCTTCCCTGCGTATGAACCCTGATTCGAATTGTTGCTCTGGTTCTGATTCACAGAAGATAACTGGCTAAAACTGCGGTTGATGCTGTTGCCTGGCCTCTTCTGTGATTGATTCGAGTTGGACGCCTTGTCCACATCATTCCACTTTCGTTTGCTGTCAGTAGCAGGTATAGCAGCTGTAGCTGTAGTGGCAGTAGTAGAGACACGTGGTGGTTGCGAGCCACGCTCCACCTCCTGATCTGTAATCTTGTGAGCTAAGCGGATGATCTGAGCTAAGTTATTGAGGTTCGCCACAGTAACCAAGCCCTTCACCTGTGGGGCTAATCCTTTGATGTACAGTTCGATTCTTCGGTGTGGAGGTCGTGATAAGTTCGGGCACATATTAGCTAATTAAGATTAAGTAAGTTATAAGTTCAGTACAAATAGACTCCTTTCCTTCGATTTACGTCATTTGAATATAAGATTTCTGATTTTAAAGTCCGTATTAAGATTTAAGGTATAAATTATAAGTTCAGTACGGATAGATTCCTTTCTTTTGATTTACGTCGTTTGGACATTTCTGATTTTAAAGTCCGTATTAAGATTTAAGGTATAAGTTATAAGTTCCGTACGGATAGATTCCTTCCTTTCGATTTCTGTCAATTCTGATTTTAAATTCCGTATTAAGATAAGTTATAAATTCCTTACGTATAGAATCCTTTATTTCGATTTATGTCAGTTAGGCACGTATAGAATCCTTTATTTCGATTTATGTCAGTTAGGTACGTATAGAATTCTTTCGATTTATGTCCGTTGGGTACGGATCGACTCCTTCCTTTCGATTTATGTCATTTTGAGATAAGTATATTATTCCTGATTTTAAGTTCCGTAATTAAGATTTAGTTATGAGATAAGTTATAAATTCCATACGGCTAGAATCCTTTCTTTCGATTTATGTCAGTTGGATAAGTATAGAATCCTTTCTTTCGATTCATGTCCGTTGGGTACGGATAGAATCATTTCTTTTGATTTATGTCATTTGGATATAAGTATATGATTTTAGATTCCGTATTAAGATTAAGATATGAAATAAGTTATAAATTCCGTAGAATCCTTTCTTTCGATTTATGTCAGTAGGATATGTATAGAATCATTTCTTTCGATTTATGTCAGTTAAATACGTATAGAATCCTTTCTTTCGATTTATGTCCGTTGGGTACGGATAGACTCCTTTATTTCGAATTACGTCATTTGGATATAAGTATATCATTCCTGATTATAAATTTCATATTAAGATTAAGTTCTGAAATAAGTTATAACTTCCGTATTAAGATTAAGTTATGAAATAAGTTATAAATTTCGTATTAAGATTAAGTTAGGAAATATGTGTTAGAAGTAACAAATGTTTTGAAAAAGGTTTTGCATCAGTTATTTAGAAAATGGTTTATTTTATACAAGTTTCATTTTATACTCTAGTGGTTCCTTATTAACGAGTCAAGGTTTTATCTTGTTTCGTTTAATAAACCACAATTTGGGGACGAAATTGTCAAGATAGGATTGACATCCACACCTTGGTGACTGGTTCCACTCTTAGATTTTCAATCTCGCCAAAGATTCGTATTTTCAATCAAATTATTATTTACAAGTTACAAGTTAAATATCTTAAGGCTTACAAGTTATAAGTAAATAAATTACAAGTTTAATATTATATACAAGTATTATGTTACTTAAGTCAAATTATAATACCATTATATTACTATGTCTTTTTAAAACTCCTCACGTCTTTGATTATCGGTTCATTTGACAGTCCGTTAAATTCCTATTCTAAACTTTGGATTTTGCTTTCATATCATGCGATAGTTTTCTGTTAAGTTGTACTCATTATCGCATGTTCCAATATATGTTCCGTTTTGTTCTGAAAATAAGTTTTATAAGTTATGTGAATAAGTTCATTTGTACTCTGATACCCTGAGTATCGCTTCTCGTGGAGTGTCCCACGAGCATGTTGTTGCGGCATCGACATCATGTGCTCTATCCGTGACGGAGAGATTAGTTCACGGCGTCTCTTAGGTACAAGTGTGGTGCAAAGCAACTAGGAGGCGTATGGATCGATCCTAGGATTTCAGTTTTCAGGAAATGGATAAAGGGTATGCCAACTCGCCATTTCGTGTGATAAGTATGCAGGAGTAGCTACCTGTGTATTGTCACGTTTTCAGTTTGCTCATGGGTACATCCGTAAGATATGATTAGGAAATTATGTTTTTGCATCGTATCATTTTCACATGAAGTTACCTCCGGATATTAAATAAAATAAGCTTTTGTTTTCCTCTATCCGCACACTGGGCAAAACTCTTCAAAATTTTGCTCAGACGTACGTTTTTGTGTGTTTTCTTCTTTACGTCAGGTTATCAAGACAAGCTGGGACGGAATATGGAAGAGTGCTCGAGTGTTTGGAAAAGACGGTAGAAATAATTGTAATGGATTAGACATCCTTCATTAAGCTGTAAAGCCTTGTAATACATCTAAGTATAAATGGAATTATGTTTTTGATCTGACTACTGTTATTGTGACACGCCGGCCCATTCCGAGACGGGGTGTTACAACTTCACTCTGTCCCCAGCAGGACAGTTACACATCGCAAACACCGACTCTGCCTTCTCAAACCAACGTAGTAGTCCCACAGCCCCTTCAGTCCCACTGAATGTCTGTGGCTTACAATCCATGAACGTCTTGAACGTGCAGGCAGGTGGATTGTTTTGATTCTGATTCGGTTGCTAACCTAAGGACGAAAGAAAATACAGCATACGGGTAAGAGTTATGTACGCGACACAAGAATAAAGAGTAATTGGCACATATCGTATCAGCTTGATAGGCTGCCAAAGCCTCAGCCACACGGGTGTTAATCAAATTTGTCAACTCAGCCTGAGTCATCGCAATGTGACCACGTCCATGGCCTCGTCCGCTCATAATTCTATAAGAGAAGGGAAAAGGTTAAGAGTCGAGATAAGGTAGGAGTCAGACCTCACAACGACTTCTACAGATTACTAAGTTACATCAGACAACATAGCGGAACCCCTTTCACACTCGTTAGATCTCATTGGGACTCACATGCACCCCACATTATTATTATGTGTGCACCAATAATAATAATGCGATTTGCATGTTTATCTCAGCTCCTCCCAACTCATGCTAAAAGGTTCCTCAAGTTCTCGCAACAAGACAAAACACCACAAACATAAACCACGAAAAATCAAACGGGATATCGCACTGTGACTCTATCAATCACATAACTCAGGTAAATACTCATGAATTTAGTCTGAAATGCTAAGTGTGTGCAATCGTATGCAACATCATACATAAGTGTATACTAGATATACTGGGCAATAAATAAACGAGAGACGAACCTTGCAATCTAGAGCTGACTGTCATGGTCGCTTTCTGAATTGTTCGGTTATAGTCTGGTTTAAAAAAAAAAACTTTTTAAAACCTAGTTCTCTATAACCAGTGGCTCTGATACCAAACTCGATGTGACAACCCGAGTTTTCAAGGTCTTTCCTCGACACGTTACTTGTTTCACACTGTCTTTTCATAATTGTTTGTATTGTAACTTGTGCTTAATTGGTGAATAATTGAACTATTATGTTATAGGGTTGTTTAATGTGTAATTTAAGAGTTGTTTATGTTTGGTAACCTCCCAATTAAGGTTTTTCGTCGATTGTTCTTCGTCATCAGTAGTTCATGACGAACTACACTTTTCGTCATCAATGTTCGACGAACTATATCCTTCGTCGAGGATGGTTCTTCGCCGTAATGGGCTTCGGCCCAGGAAACGTTCGACGGCCCAAATGATTTCAATTGCATAAATCCTCTCGTAACCGTAACGTGTAAACCCAAAAAAATCTTTCTCCTCTCCTTGCTATGCGACGGCATTCGTGAGTCTCGAAGCCTTCATCTCTATTTGAGTAATCTCCCATATCACGGTTAGTGAAATGTTGATCGCATGATTTATGTTCTTTCTCAATACTTGTTTAGGGTTGTAGTGGTATTAAACTGTTGTGTACTAGCGTTAAATTACAATGATCGTTTTGTTGTGATGATTTGATATGAATATGAGGATTAATTCATCTTAGTGTCTAGATCTCGTGAACCAAGTACTCCGTTGATAATCGGCTGTATAGGTGTTTGATCAGAATTGTATGTGTAATGGTAACCAGTGAGCATGTAATAACAGATGGTCTATGGTTGCATGTTAATGATTGTGTTAATGATCCGATTAGAATGATTAGGGCATTGATCGACTAGATTAATTGTTATTGATGAATGTGATTACTTATAACGGTTACCAAAGTGTGGATTGATCTGATAAACCATATGTGACAACCCGCACTAAACCAGGTATCCGTACGATTTAATTAATGATTAATTACTGCTTAATTACTGTGCTTGTTTGAACTAGCTGATGAACTGCTACTTGAATACTGATACATGAACTTACTTGCATCATACTTGCTTGCTGTCACTACAATATTTATATGCTGAACCTTAGTGACAAACATGATGCACAAAAAGCACAGTAGCACAATACACGGGTAACCTATTGAACATGCTGATAAAGCCAGCATCAGGCAAACACTGCCTCCAAGGCCTAGAAGAGCCTGAGATATCTGACTACACTGGTAGTGAGTGTAGGGTTATAAGGGTTGTGAAGCTGCGTCTCTAGGAATAAGATACACTGATTGGATGTGCCTAAAACGTACTTTAAGTACAAAACACAGCACTTTAATAAATAATCCAGCTTTTAGCTGACTAGTAAAGTGCCAAAATATGGGGAAAATACTACTAGACACTTTCTAAAGTGTTGGAAACAAGATGTGTCACTAAAGATAACAATAACGACACTTTAAAGCTTTTGTAACGCTTTAACGGATTACTATCCAACCGGACACCCGGACTTTACCCGGAACATGAAAATATTACTATTTTCACTAATTATTTTTTTCTGAGCCAGTTAGGGTCCCTGATTACCCTAACACCCGTCATAACACGCTTTATATTACTAACGAGGTTAAATACTAAACTAACCTATTTAACCTAATCTTCTTCCTAACTATCTACTTATAATCGAACCAAGACCCCCCCCCCCCTTAATGTGATCGGCCTAACTAGGGGAAACACACAAGTACAAGGTTGATTATTTTATTAAACTATGTTTAGTATCATGGAGACACATTAACCATGGGATAATACCATCTAAACTTGCCTATAAATAAGCACTTAACTCACTAGATAATTATCACTTCAAACACCAACTTCCACTCACTCTCTCTTGCCCTCTCTACCTCTCGGCCGAACACCCCACCCCCCTTATCCATCATTTTCGATCTTGGTTCTTGCATTCCATCATCATACAAGTGAAAAAGGTCACGTATTAGGAGCCTCGGAGCAAGCGGAACACGAAGGACCTCTTTCGTTAGCTTTTATCCACCCATTTTCCATCAAGAATCTTCCCTAGCCTTGAGCTAGAGGTATATTGTTTAAAACTCTTGTTTGAACTTATCTAAAGTGGTTAAAAGGGTTCGTGTCGGTTAAATATCGTCAACACACAACTTGGTGCTTAAAAGTCTAGTAAAAAACTCTAAAAATGGTGGTTAATAACATATGTGTTGTGTAAAAGTTGTAGTACTTGAAAGATGTGAATATCTAGACCCGATCTATGATTGTGGTAGCTCGGATCACCATTTAACCCGGTTTGGTAAGATCGTTGATCTTAACATAAGCTTGTTTTGGTTAGCACAAGGGTTAAAAGGTGAAACTCTACCACACATGAGACATGAACTTGTGTAAAAATATTTTACTTGTGTAAAAGTGATTTAACTTGTACAATAGTGTTTAAAACTAGCGGATCTACGTATCTGCAAGTGGTATTTTCAAAGAACCACACGTTAAAGAAACCATGTATTACAAAGATGGATCTTACACTAACAAACATGATATTTTATAAACCACAAGTGTGTAAACACTTGTGAAATGAGAAGATCCGACAAAGAACTAGTTTTGTCACTTGTTACTAGAAGTTGTAAAGACAGATTTCTCTAAACACGAGGTTTTTATGAGATTAAAGTTATTTTATATAAAGATCTACAAAATATAATGGGATTCACATTATAGATGCGGAAAAACTACAAGTTCATGCGATTATGAAATTTACATACTTGTCGACTAGTTTGATGTGTCGGAAATTGTTTGATTGATTAAAGAAGTTGTTGAACTGATTTGTTAAAAGAAAATGATACGCTTAAAAGCGTGGCCACCTCCAGTTACAGAGGAAACTCTGGCGAAATTTTCCTAAAAACCTAACACTTAGAATTATTTACACAACAAGTGTTAGAACTATTTTTGACACATTTTCGAAATATAAATTTCGCCATGACCTAGGTTACTAAATATTCGGAGGTGGGATTTTCACTAAATATAACGTGATAAGTATATTTTGTCACAACACTGTTTATGATTATTTTGTGAAAATACATAAATATTATTTTAGAGTGAAAATAATATTTACAAGCGTTAATGATTCCAAAACTTTGCGAACGCTTTCACTATGAATATATAAGTTACACCGGTAATTACATTACCACACGATTGTTAAAACGTAACTTACGCACATGTATTGTATCCCCCATCCTTGGGAAGGAATATAACTACCAAGTATTTACAAAAAGTAAACACGAAATAGTTGTCTAACTATTTCCCAAAAACATAAACTATAAAGCTAAAGCACGGCCGTCCGTCTAATAGAATTAGCACTTGTAGGTCGTCGCGCAGCTTTCTGATTCAGGGATACTTGGTAGAGACGCTTCACTGTGAGTTCATGTCCCCCTTTTCTCTAACTGTTTTCAGTTTTCTTAACTGCGGGGGTGAAATACATGTTACTTTGTTTACAAGTACTATTATACACGGTATGTTAACGTAAGGAGGTTTACTACTTAGATCATGTGAATGGGTAGTTAGAACACCGAGGGACTTAAGCGGTAGATCTATCTGGGTGTAGCGAGCCCAGCTCTAGGCCCAACAGAACGGACCTCTCTGAGGACCAACAGAACGGACCTGGAGTGACTTGGTTGCCCAACGCAAAAATCGGCTAGGGTTGTGTCTTCCTACTTGCACTTCACAACATGCTAATGGCCTTGCAAACCATTGGTGATCTCTTTTCCTTACACTGCTACATACCAGGGAACTTTTATACTTACAAGTGTTTTACTTACTCACTTGCACATGAACTCGCTCAACATTATTGTTGATTTTTCAACTTACATGTATTTCAGGAAATTAACGAGATCTGGCACGGTATGGCATGTTTTCCGCTGCACTAGTTTCCAAGATCATCCGGGGTTTAGGGGATGTGTCTCTTTCCTGGACAAGACACAATCCTTAAACCACATTTGTGTTATGTTTTAGTTGGTAATGTTTGTTGAACAAGATTATGTTTGTCAGGGTATGTTAAAACAATGGTATTGTGTTTGGTTTTCGAAACTTAATGGATGATCTTGCATGTTTTTAACTCATATAGCTTTGGTATGATTAAGCTATGGTATTAAGAAGTCACACCAAAATTAACCACGCTTCCGCAAAGCCAGGGTGTGACAGCTTGGTATCAGAGCTCTGATCATAGCGAACTAGGATTCTTTCTCGAGTCTAGACTATGATCACTAGGGCTCTCACGAAAACATTTTTCTGCATACCACTTAAGTCCAGATCCAAAACTTTTTACAAACGAATGTTGAGCACATTTTATTAATTATAGGCTCAGCTTGGAGGGCTGAGGATCGGTCTGGAGGATCGAGGTGATCGAAGTAGTTGAGCACGTTGGTTTGTTATAAGGCTCGATCTGGAGGATCGAGGTTTGGTCTAGGTGACCAAGGTAGTGGTCTAGCAAGGCTAGGAAGAGTAGGTTCAGTTATGACGACTGAATGCTCGGTCAAGGAGACCGAGGATCGATCTAAGTGATCAAGGTGGAGGATAGAGCAGTCTTATAGACTGGATGAAATTGGCTAGTAAGACTAGGAGAATTACGTGATACCTTACTTGGTGACTTATGTGATTACTTGATTTATGATTGACTATTTGTGCATGTTTGTATATGTTACAGACACATGGATTCTGCAGACACTGGTGGTTCAGGCACCACAGGCCCTAGGCCGATCGTTTCAGACGACATTGAGTCATCGGAGCACGAGGTTTACACGTCCGACTTCACTAGCACAGATGAGGACGATTTCCAGCCCTTTGCACTACCTGACGGTGCTGGCGAGCTCGCAGATGGTCCTATCGCCGGGGATCTACCACTTGCATTGATCCCTGCTCCTATACCACTGGCTGCGTACCCAGCTTACGACTTGCCCATCGACGACGAGGATGATGATGTTGATATGTTTGATGAGGAGCCTTTCGAGGAGGATGCTCAGGGCGAGGCCCTTCCTGCTGCCGATCCCTTGTTGATCGCAGATGCTCCTGCCGCGGAGTCACCTACTCACTCCCCAGTCGCGGACTCCTTTGAGTCTGTGGCCTCTGTACCCTCACACGTCCAGAGTGCGCAGCACTTCTCTCATGGATCAGATCCTGATCAGGCATCTTCTGTTGCCCCTATCCCCAGTTTCGCTTTTGACCATGATGATGAGGGGGATTCCGATCCTATGTTTCCCCCAGGATTCGACCCTGATCGTGACATAGAGTTTGTTCCGATGGACCAGTTTATGGAGGATCCAGTAGACGCTGTTGACCCATTTGATCCTGTTGACCCAGATTTTGATTTTGACATGGCTTTTGATGACTTCGAGCCTGCCGTTGCTCCTGAGCAGGCAGCCGCTCTAGACCCTATACCCGAGCCTGACCCAGTACATGCTGATATCCCTTTTGAGCCTGTTGTTGCTGATCTCCCTGTAGATGTTCCTGTGATTAAGGGCGATCATGTTGCTGTTGATCCCGTTGTTCCTTTACCCGTTGGTGATATACCTGCTGACCATCCTATAGAGCACCTTGCACCCGTTCACCCTGTTGTTGCTCCCTTACTTGATCCCGTCCCACTAGAGCCCGGACATGCACTGTTCGCGGCACATATGGATCCACCGGATGAGTCTGCACAGCACGGATGGATACCGGCTGATGAGGATGTTCCACCTTTTCCTCCACAGATTCCTGTTGCACCACATATTGACTTTTCATTTCAGGCTCCTATGTTTGTACCTCCAGCAGGGCCTGGAGAGGGTTCTTCAGCCCACCCTGATGGACATGTACCGATGCCTATCCCATTCATGCCTCAGACGTCATCCGTTCCACCCACTTTTACTCCATTTCACGTGGCACCTTTCGACCCCACTAGCGAGCCATTTCTTTAGGCACCTGGCTCTGGTATGCCACCTACTGACCCCTACCATGCTTTTCACAGGGGACACACTATCGAGGACGTCTTGATGTCCTTTGTCGCACAGCACGAGCCCCACACACAGCGTATCAAGGAGCTCGAGGGAGCTCGGCTGTCTTGCCAGTGTCATGGTCAGACACACTCCCCTCTACAGCCGTTTCGACCTTTACCTCCAGATTTTGCTGCCCGTCTCTTTACATTAGAGCAGCAGATTGCTTCCATCATCCGTACACAACGAGCCCAGGAGGAGGACTGGCTCCAGTTGCGTCGGTTGTTTTATACTCACTTTCCCCCTCCTCCACCACCATCTGCGTAGAGCTCACCAGTTACTATTTGGGTAGACGAGGATGAGAAGACGGCGATTGTTGGATTGCACAGCATTTTGGAGACCACTTTTTGATTTTGACTTTTGTTGACTATGTATCTGATGTTGTATTTGACACTGATTTGTTATGATTTTTGGACAGGGGTGATGTAGCCCCTAGTTGATGGATGATTGTATGACACTATGATGTACTGATACACTTACCATGTGGTCTTGATATATGACAATCGCAGTATTCTCATCACAACTGTTTCGCTCGATTACTTATTTGCACTTTTATGACATGAGATATGGGTGATTGATATTTGTGATGTATTTATGACATGAGATATTACGTGCTATTACTATTACTATATACGTACATTTCGCTATGGCCTGACCAACGTAAACCACCTTTTAGAAGATGCCGCCAAGACGTCAACAACAGCCTATGCCTACCACTCAGGAAGAGCTACAACAAATCATTGCTGCTGCCATAGCGCAGTACGCAGCTTCTCAGCCAGGAGCGAGCGGGAGTGTTAACCAAGGCAATAACAATCCACCTCACGGTAATACCAAGCCATTTGGACCTACCATGATCTAGTTGGAAATTTTTAGCAATGATGCTAATGCCAAACACATGTTTTAACATACGTGCAGGATGCACCTACAAGCAGTTTCTAGACTGCAAACCGGTCAACTTCGATGGCACAGGAGGTGCAGTTGCCTTTACCCGCTGGGCTGAGAAAACCGATTCTGTCTTACGCATGAGCAAATGCGCGTTAGATCAGCAAGTCACTTATATCTCAGGGCTGTTTCTAGATGGAGCCCTATCCTGGTGGAATCTACAAGTACAAACACTAGGCGAGGCTGCTGCCTACGCGCTGACCTGGACCGAGCTAAAGGAACTCATGCGCAAGAAGTACTGTTCCCGCGCAGAAATCCAGCGATTGGAGACCGAGTTCTGGCACTTGAAAATGGACGGTCCAAAGGTAGCGGAGTACGTTCAAAGATTCCATGACTTATCTCAAGTGGTTCCTTACATGGTTACGCCAGAATACAAGCGAATCGAGCGCTTCATTTGGGGTTTGGCTCCCCAAATCATAAGCATGGTAACCTCCTCCAAACCAGCGACTATCACCGAAGCCATCGATTTGAGCGTGGCTCTCACCGAGGAGGCAATTCGTTTGAACAAGTTTGATGAGATCAAGACGAAGAAGGCAGAGACTCACGTGGAGTCATCAGGAGGCAACAAAAGAAAGTTCTCGAACTTTAAACAGGGCATTGGCAGTGTTGGTAAGAAAGGGGAACCAAATGCACCAGCTCAGGTTACAGCTGGTAGTGGAAGGAAAGGAAGAGGATATATGGGCACCCAGCCCAAGTGTAATGCCTGCCAGCGTCACCATTCTGGTCAATGTGGGCTAAAAGTATGTGAGGTATGTGGGAAACGTGGTCACCTGAAGGATTCTTGTTGGGTTGGTGCTGGCCGTGGAGGCCAGGGAGGATTTGGAAATAGGAATGATAACCGTGGTGGAAATGGAAACCGCCCACAAGGAAACTACGGAGGAAACGGAAATCGAGGCAACAATGTGAATCAGGCTGGCAATGCAAACCAGAACAACAACCCAGCTGGAATTGGAGGTGGAAACGGGCAGAGACTTGGATGCTATAACTGCGGAGAAATCGGGCATTTTAAGAAGAATTGCCCAACGTTGAACCAAGCCCGTGGAAGGGTGTTCCAACTCGAAGCTAGGGAAGCGCGCCAGGATCCCAATGTTGTTACTGGTACGTTCCCTATCAATCAAAGCTATGCATCCGTTTTATTTGATACTGGTGCCGATTTTAGCTTCGTATCGTTAGAATTTAAGAATATGCTTGGGTTAGCCGCTAATAAGTTAGACATTCCCTACTCGATCGAATTGGCCAATGGAAAGTTAGTTGAAGCAAACGAAGTTATCAGAGGCTGTGTGATAGAATTGGGAGAACGTGAGTTTACTTTGGATCTACTACCAGTCCAATTGGGAAGCTTCGACGTGGTGGTAGGAATGGATTGGTTGTCTGGCAACAAGGCAGAGATAGTATGTCACGAGAAAGTTGTTCATATCCCAACCGATGATGGTGAGACAATTGTGGTTCATGGAGAGAAGCGTGACACACCACTAAGGATTATCAGCTGCTTGAAAGCAAGGAAGTGCTTACAGAAAGGATGTGTTGCTTTTCTGGCACACATTGTGGACAAGAAGGCTGCTGAGCCAAGAATCGAAGACATCCCTGTCGTGAGGGAATACCCAGAAGTCTTCCCAGAAGACTTACCTGGACTGCCGCCTCTGAGGCAAGTAGAGTTTCACATTGACTTAGTTCCAGGCGCCGCGCCTGTAGCTAAGGCACCTTACAGACTTGCGCCGTCTGAGATGCAGGAATTGTCGACACAACTTCAAGAGTTGTTAGACAAGGGTTTTATCCGACCAAGCTTCTCGCCTTGGGGAGCTCCGGTCTTGTTTGTCAAGAAGAAGGACGGTAGTTTCCGAATGTGCATTGACTACAGAGAATTGAACAAGCTGACGATCAAGAATAGGTACCCTCTGCCAAGAATCGATGATCTGTTTGATCAACTGCAAGGCTCAAGCTTTTACTCAAAGATCGATCTTCGATCAGGATACCATCAGTTGAGGATACAAGAGGAAAGCATTCCCAAGACAGCCTTCAGAACTCGTTATGGACACTACGAGTTCCTCGTTATGCCATTCGGTTTGACAAACGCACCTGCAGTCTTCATGGATCTAATGAATAGAGTTTGCAAGCCATACTTAGACAAGTTCGTGATTGTGTTTATTGATGACATCTTGATTTATTCGAAAACGAAGGCTGAACACGAACAGCATCTTAGAGCCATTTTGGAGCTGTTAAAGAAGGAACAACTGTACGCCAAATTCTCCAAGTGCGAGTTTTGGCTACGCGAAGTCCAATTCCTTGGGCACGTGGTAAATGGAGATGGAATCCACGTGGACCCAACAAAGATCGAGGCGATCAAGAATTGGGAAACGCCTACGACGCCAACCGAGATTCGACAATTCTTGGGTTTGGCTGGCTACTATCGAAGGTTCATTGAGGACTTTTCGAAGATCGCTCAACCATTGACGCTACTCACACAGAAAGATAAGACGTTTGATTGGGGAATCAAACAGGATGAAGCATTTCAGGTACTGAAAGATAAGCTCTGCAACGCGCCAATCTTAGCTCTACCGGAAGGTACTGACGATTTTGTGGTATACTGCGACGCATCGCGACAAGGATTGGGTTGCGTGTTGATGCAACGCCAGAAGGTTATTGCTTACGCATCGCGTCAGTTGAAAGTGCACGAAAAGAACTATACCACACACGATTTAGAGCTTGGCGCAGTGGTTTTTGCCTTAAAGATCTGGAGACACTACCTGTATGGTACGAAATGCACAATCTTCACAGATCACAAGAGCCTACAGCATATATTCAACCAGAAGGAGTTGAATATGAGGCAAAGACGATGGGTTGAGTTGCTAAACGACTACGACTGCGAGATTAAGTATCACCCAGGGAAGGCGAATGTAGTCGCCGATGCCCTAAGTCGAAAGGAAAGGATCAAACCCATAAGGGTTAGGGCTTTGGAAATGATTATACGAACCGATCTTTCCTTGCGCATTCGTGCCGCACAAAAGGAAGCTCTCAAGGAAGGGAATCTTGAAGAGGAATATCTCCGTGGGATGGAGAAGCTTTTGGTACCAAACGAGGAAGGAACGTTATGTTTTGAGAAAAGGATTTGGGTTCCTCTGTTTGGTGATTTAAGGAAGGTTATCTTTGATGAAGCTCACAAATCACGGTACTCTATCCACCCTGGATCGGATAAGATGTACCAGGATCTCAAAAGTTATTATTGGTGGCCTAGGATGAAAGGCGACATTGCTGTTTATGTGAGCAAATGTTTAACATGCGCTAAAGTTAAAACGGAATACCAGAAGCCTTCGGGGCTGCTGCAACAACCTGAGATTCCCAAGTGGAAATGGGAACAAATCTCAATGGATTTTGTTACGAAATTACCAAGAACGCCAAGAGGCCATGATATGATATGGGTAATAGTTGACCGCCTAACAAAATCCACACACTTTCTGCCAATCAAGGAGAAAGACAGTACTAGTAAACTTGCGGAAATTTACATGAGAGAGATCGTAGCACGCCATGGAGTACCTCTCTCAATCATCTCTGATAGAGACGGAAGGTTTGTGTCAAGGATATGGCAATCCTTTCAAGAAGCCTTTGGCTCACAGTTGAATCTGAGCACTGCGTTTCATCCGCAAACTGACGGCCAGAGCGAGCGAACGATTCAAACTTTGGAAGACATGCTGAGGGCATGTGTTATGGATTTGGGCGGTAGCTGGGATAAACATTTACCTTTGGTTGAATTCTCATACAACAACAGCTACCACACCAGTATTGGTGTCGCGCCATTTGAAGCCCTATACGGACGCAAGTGCCGATCACCACTATGTTGGTCTGACGCAGGTGATAGGCAGCTTGCTGGTCCCGAAATCGTCCAAGAGACGACAGACAAGATCGCGCAAATTCTTAAACGCATCGAAGCAGCTCGCCACAGACAAAAGGCCTACGCGGATCCAGACCGGAAACATGTGGATTTCCAAGTTGGAGAAATGGTGCTATTGAAAGTTTCACCCTGGAAGGGGGTGGCACGCTTTGGAAAGCGTGGGAAGTTAAATCCGCGCTACATTGGTCCCTTCAGAATTCTGGAAAGAATTGGGACAGTAGCATACAAGTTGGACCTACCCGCTGAACTAAATGGTGTTCACGATACATTTCATGTATCCAATCTAAAGAAAAGTCCAACTCAAGTTGGCATTGCCATTCCCACCGACGAGATTCATATTGACGACACGCTCCACTTCGTTGAAGAACCTGTCGAGGTCACAGATTGGAAAGTTAACAAGACCCGCCGGAGCAGTGTCAAGCTCGTCAAAGTTCGTTGGAATGCCAGACATGGTCCTGAATTCACCTGGGAACGTGAGGACCGGATGAAAGAGAAATACCCCCACTTATTTCCTAAGAACTCTGCATCTACAAGCAGAACTTAAATTTCGGGACGAAATTTATTTAACGGGGGGAGAATGTGACAACCCGCACTAAACCAGGTATCCGTACGATTTAATTAATGATTAATTACTGCTTAATTACTGTGCTTGTTTGAACTAGCTGATGAACTGCTACTTGAATACTGATACATGAACTTACTTGCATCATACTTGCTTGCTGTCACTACAATATTTATATGCTGAACCTTAGTGACAAACATGATGCACAAAAAGCACAGTAGCACAATACACGGGTAACCTATTGAACATGCTGATAAAGCCAGCATCAGGCAAACACTGCCTCCAAGGCCTAGAAGAGCCTGAGATATCTGACTACACTGGTAGTGAGTGTAGGGTTATAAGGGTTGTGAAGCTGCGTCTCTAGGAATAAGATACACTGATTGGATGTGCCTAAAACGTACTTTAAGTACAAAACACAGCACTTTAATAAATAATCCAGCTTTTAGCTGACTAGTAAAGTGCCAAAATATGGGGAAAATACTACTAGACACTTTCTAAAGTGTTGGAAACAAGATGTGTCACTAAAGATAACAATAACGACACTTTAAAGCTTTTGTAACGCTTTAACGGATTACTATCCAACCGGACACCCGGACTTTACCCGGAACATGAAAATATTACTATTTTCACTAATTATTTTTTTCTGAGCCAGTTAGGGTCCCTGATTACCCTAACACCCGTCATAACACGCTTTATATTACTAACGAGGTTAAATACTAAACTAACCTATTTAACCTAATCTTCTTCTTAACTATCTACTTATAATCGAACCAAGACCCCCCCCCCCCCCTTAATGTGATCGGCCTAACTAGGGGAAACACACAAGTACAAGGTTGATTATTTTATTAAACTATGTTTAGTATCATGGAGACACATTAACCATGGGATAATACCATCTAAACTTGCCTATAAATAAGCACTTAACTCACTAGATAATTATCACTTCAAACACCAACTTCCACTCACTCTCTCTTGCCCTCTCTACCTCTCGGCCGAACACCCCACCCCCCTTATCCATCATTTTCGATCTTGGTTCTTGCATTCCATCATCATACAAGTGAAAAAGGTCACGTATTAGGAGCCTCGGAGCAAGCGGAACACGAAGGACCTCTTTCGTTAGCTTTTATCCACCCATTTTCCATCAAGAATCTTCCCTAGCCTTGAGCTAGAGGTATATTGTTTAAAACTCTTGTTTGAACTTATCTAAAGTGGTTAAAAGGGTTCGTGTCGGTTAAATATCGTCAACACACAACTTGGTGCTTAAAAGTCTAGTAAAAACTCTAAAAATGGTGGTTAATAACATATGTGTTGTGTAAAAGTTGTAGTACTTGAAAGATGTGAATATCTAGACCCGATCTATGATTGTGGTAGCTCGGATCACCATTTAACCCGGTTTGGTAAGATCGTTGATCTTAACATAAGCTTGTTTTGGTTAGCACAAGGGTTAAAAGGTGAAACTCTACCACACATGAGACATGAACTTGTGTAAAAATATTTTACTTGTGTAAAAGTGATTTAACTTGTACAATAGTGTTTAAAACTAGCGGATCTACGTATCTGCAAGTGGTATTTTCAAAGAACCACACGTTAAAGAAACCATGTATTACAAAGATGGATCTTACACTAACAAACATGATATTTTATAAACCACAAGTGTGTAAACACTTGTGAAATGAGAAGATCCGACAAAGAACTAGTTTTGTCACTTGTTACTAGAAGTTGTAAAGACAGATTTCTCTAAACACGAGGTTTTTACGAGATTAAAGTTATTTTATATAAAGATCTACAAAATATAATGGGATTCACATTATAGATGCGGAAAAACTACAAGTTCATGCGATTATGCAATTTACATACTTGTCGACTAGTTTGATGTGTCGGAAATTGTTTGATTGATTAAAGAAGTTGTTGAACTGATTTGTTAAAAGAAAATGATACGCTTAAAAGCGTGGCCACCTCCAGTTACAGAGGAAACTCTGGCGAAATTTTCCTAAAAACCTAACACTTAGAATTATTTACACAACAAGTGTTAGAACTATTTTTGACACATTTTCGAAATATAAATTTCGCCATGATCTTGGTTACTAAATATTCGGAGGTGGGATTTTCACTAAATATAACGTGATAAGTATATTTTGTCACAACACTGTTTATGATTATTTTGTGAAAATACATAAATATTATTTTAGAGTGAAAATAATATTTACAAGCGTTAATGATTCCAAAACTTTGCGAACACTTTCACTATGAATATATAAGTTACACCGGTAATTACATTACCACACGATTGTTAAAACGTAACTTACGCACATGTATTGTATCCCCCATCCTTGGGAAGGAATATAACTACCAAGTATTTACAAAAAGTAAACACGAAATAGTTGTCTAACTATTTCCCAAAAACATAAACTATAAAGCTAAAGCACGGCCGTCCGTCTAATAGAATTAGCACTTGTAGGTCGTCGCGCAGCTTTCTGATTCAGGGATACTTGGTAGAGACGCTTCACTGTGAGTTCATGTCCCCCTTTTCTCTAACTGTTTTCAGTTTTCTTAACTGCGGGGGTGAAATACATGTTACTTTGTTTACAAGTACTATTATACACGGTATGTTAACGTAAGGAGGTTTACTACTTAGATCATGTGAATGGGTAGTTAGAACACCGAGGGACTTAAGCGGTAGATCTATCTGGGTGTAGCGAGCCCAGCTCTAGGCCCAACAGAACGGACCTCTCTGAGGACCAACAGAACGGACCTGGAGTGACTTGGTTGCCCAACGCAAAAATCGGCTAGGGTTGTGTCTTCCTACTTGCACTTCACAACATGCTAATGGCCTTGCAAACCATTGGTGATCTCTTTTCCTTACACTGCTACATACCAGGGAACTTTTATACTTACAAGTGTTTTACTTACTCACTTGCACATGAACTCGCTCAACATTATTGTTGATTTTTCAACTTACATGTATTTCATGAAATTAACGAGATCTGGCACGGTATGGCATGTTTTCCGCTGCACTAGTTTCCAAGATCATCCGGGGTGTAGGGGATGTGTCTCTTTCCTGGACAAGACACAATCCTTAAACCACATTTGTGTTATGTTTTAGTTGGTAATGTTTGTTGAACAAGATTATGTTTGTCAGGGTATGTTAAAACAATGGTATTGTGTTTGGTTTTCGAAACTTAATGGATGATCTTGCATGTTTTTAACTCATATAGCTTTGGTATGATTAAGCTATGGTATTAAGAAGTCACACCAAAATTAACCACGCTTCCGCAAAGCCAGGGTGTGACACCATAATCTGTGAATGATAAGGGTGATGTTTGACGAACCTGATGATAATTCGTCAACCCTTGTGTCGACGAAGAATGGGAGTTTCGGCGGAGCTTGTGTCGACGAAGAATGGGAGTTTCGTCGGAGCTTGTGTTGACGAAGAATGGGAGTTTCGTCACCTCTCATTCCAACGAAGTATGTTCTTCGTCTATGATACTTCGTCGTGGGAGTATAGATGGGAACAGTATACATTCGGAATGTATGTGTTGATGTGTACCTTCTTTAGGAAATGCAGTAGTTGCATGGTAACCATACTGTTAATGTTGAGTGATATGTGTATGGGATGTGGACTTGTATAATAATTCGGTGTGTGCTACATGTCAACAGTAATCCTAGTGCTAGATGCAACTGTGTACCAATATGTGACTTACTGTGTGCAAATATGTGACTGAATGTTTGTGAAACTGATATCGTTTGGTAACCACGGTAGGGTTTGTGTTGACCAACTTGGACGGGTAATTTAACATACCGAGCAAATCAAAGGTGAGTTCATTCCTCTTGAGCATGCGTCCCGGTGGTTGGGACAGTCATTGGGTATCCCTGAGAGGGATAGGTTTTTGGGTAAATCAATGGGGTACGTCTTGTGGGTAAAATCGGGAATGTTGGATAATGCACTCATCCTATCACCTTTAAGTCCCATCTTGTTTGTTACCTGAGAGGTAACGGGGTATTAGTTGGTAGCGCTATCTAGGTTTGGCACCCTCACCTCGAACCTGAGAGGACGGGTGTGAACTAATGACCCAGTCATGCCCAATGCTTTGATAGGAGCATTGGGGAATGGGCAAAATAAATCTGGAGCCGTCTTGTATTCGAGTTATTATCAACATTAAAATCAATGAACTAAACTAAACACTTGGTAACCAACGTTTTCGTAAAACTATGAACTCACCAGGGTTGTCTGATACACTTGTTGCATGCTCCCAGGTCGTTAGGTACTATGGAAAAGGAACTTGCTGTCTGGATGGCTGGAGTGGTCATGGGTCGTACTACTTGGATTTTCAAGACTTATTTAATGATTTCACGTACATTGGATTTTGAAACGATTAAACAATGTTTAACCATTTACTTCCGCTGAACATGTTAAACTTGGTTATGTTATGAATGTTTTATCTTTATGAATGGAAACTTTGTTTTATAACTTGATCTTAGTTCAATGTGATTGGTGGCTAGATCCTGGTACGTCACACGCCTAGCGGGGTTTTCGCATGTGGTATTTTGGGGTGTGACAGTTTGGTATCAGAGCTAGGTTAACCCTTAATTATTGAAGCTATTAAAAATCCTATGCCTGTAAACAATAATACTACTATAGGCAGTAAGCGCACTCGTCATACTGAACCTAGCCACAGTGTCAATGGAGACAATGACATTCTTGTCAAAGCTCCATTTCCCAAACGAAAGAAAGCCATAGCCTACGGTTGCTCTTTTAAAGAACTCTTTTCCTATAAGCCGATTGAATTCTATAGTAATGAAGGAGCAATTGCATCATTGCGTTGGTTAGAGAAGACTGAAGCTGTACTAAAAATTAGTAAGGTGTTTGTTTTTTCAGAGGTAAAATGTCTACAGTTTGCGGACCACATTTGCAGACCTCTGTAGTAGAAGATGTGGACCAAACCTTTGCACTCTGCAAGAAGAAGACTGTTTGTTTTCTCAGAAGTGTTTCATAACAAACATCACCATAAACAAAACCGATAACAATCAAATTGGCACAAAAATTTGTTCCCACATTTATAAACCTTAGGGGAGTGGTGTTCCTTTAAACACAATCCTTACAAAACTATCTTTTTCGCTTATAAAAACAAGCAAGTGAACACAAAAATTAAAAATTGATTCAACTACCTGAAGATGAATGCAAGTATGAAGGTGAAAGCGGGTGCCAGATTGCTCATAACTGAGGAAAGTGTTGGAGAACTGTATCAATAACTGAGAAAGTGTTGGAGAATTGTACTTGATACCAACATATCCAAATATCTGAGAAAAATACCTGTGTTAACATCATGTGAATCATCATATCATTAATTAAAAAGTCAAAACTATTAATATACCACAAAGCATCAAGAATAAGCCCAAAAATACAGTCTTCTTCTTACCAATATAACAGTAATTCCTATAACAAATTAGGTAAAAAAAATTCAACAAAGGTTCAATATAAATTACCCAATTAAACTAAGAAGAATAAGCTTGAGAACAATTGATAGTTTCAGCACATGGGTATTTGATCTTCTGCAAAAAAAAGGTTATTAAATTGGAATTTGGGAATAATAATGAAAAGGGGTAAGGTTAGGTTAGGTTAGAAAGTGCCTGCGGATGAAGAAAGCACAAGGGACGAGGAAGATGAAGCCGACGATGAAGACGTAAGTGGTGAAAACATATGAATTGATAGGTTGAGAAGTGGCTGATTTGAATAAGGTGTTTCCTCCTACTATAATGCATTCGACCATCACCATTGCTGTGAAGGGGAGTACATCTTTGTAGCAGATTCTGACTGTGGAACCCATGCTTATTGATCTCTGGGGGAGGTAATGGAGATGTGGTGGTGGAGGAGGGGAGATGTGGGAAGAGCTAGGGTTTGTTGTGATTTGAGAGAGAAAAGGAGGAGAAGAGCTTTGAAAAGGGGAGTCCAGGTCTGCTTGGAGAAGAGGTATAGAAGACTTTTTTTTAATGAAATCACTTCCAAAAAACAAACACCCTGCAGACTCAATCGTCCGCGCGTGGTCTACGTGGGGCAGACATAAGAGGTCCAGAAGTGCTTTTCATAAAAAAACAAACACCCCCTAAGTGTGCTGAAGAGAATAAAGTAATGTACGCTTCTAATCTTTTTAAGGATGAAGCATTAGAATGGTGGAATACCATTCTTCAGTTCAAAAGAAGTGACATGGTTTATGCCATGGAATGGAAGGAATTTAAGGGAATGACTGAAAGAAATTTTTGTCCCCCTCATGAAAAGGAACAGATAGCTAATAAGTTCCTAAACCATAAGATGATTGGTGTAAATTGTCGCGAATTTACTACCAAATTCTTTGAATATGCAAGAATAGTACCAGCCCTGGCTTCGCCAAAACTGGTATTGATTTCTCGTTATATCTGGGGTTTAGTCAGTGAAATCCGAGACATGGTCAAGGCAGCTAGACCGCAGACTATTGAAGAGGCAGTTGAACTAGCTAACACTTTGACAGATGGACTGATTCGCACACGAGAAGTGAATCAGAAAAAGGAATTAACCCAAAAGAATGTTCTGGAAATTCCTACCGAAGGAGAGGAACAGGTCCATCGTCTTCACCACCTTTCTGTAGATTCTGTAAAAGGAAGCATTTAGGAAGATGTGCTAGATACTGCAACTTCTGCAAAACACATGGACATAAAGAAGATGAGTGTAGAAGAAAAACTAAAGCTAACGTATGATTCAACTATTGAGAGGTAGGCCATATTCGTCCCTGCTACCCAAAACTAGCAACATCATCTAGCAACAAGGCAAAAGCAACCGAAGGACCCAAGAAGAATGCAAGAGCTTTTGAGAAGTTGAATGACGTTAGTTAACTGTTAAGTCTTTTAATTCCAGGGAGGGCATAATGGTAAATTCACTAAAGTTAGAAACTTATACTACTAATACACCCTCAATCTTCTTTTGTAAGCTACAATACACTCCCCCATCTCCCCTAAACACTCCGGTGACTTCACAGCTTCGACGAACTTCATCTGATCGTCTTTAAAATGAGGCAATACGCGATCATTTTGTTCACATTGCACATCGTGGGTAAGATTTGAATGAAGTTCGCGTTTTCAAATCTGTATATGTTTGATTCCAGTTGTTCCAGTTGTATGAAACCTAAATTTTGAGTTGTTTATGTTTAATTTCCAGATGGGTTCAAGGTGCAGGTGACTAGGACGTATGTCAAGATCTAGTATCGGGTCTTAATGAGGAATGGCAGGGGGTTCCGAGTGGAACTCTGTTTCCAACGTCGGGGATAAATGTGTTGCATAGATGATGCATATATAATATATTAACGTTTGTAGATGATTTGGGTTGGGTTGATCAAATTTTGGGATTGAATAATGATCACCTAACTAGTAGGTTATGTAGAACAGTTAAAAATGTTATTTTGTTTATATAACTGGTCGTTTTTTTTGTTATGGAACTCTGTTAATGGTCACTGAATTGTGAAATATAATGTTTATTTAAACTGTATCAGTTTGAGATCACTGGATATTAGTTTGAGATGCATCAGTTGAAGTTTGCAGCATATCGGTTGATATTAGGTCCAAAGGATATTAGTTAAAATCAGTGGATGTTTGTTTATGTTTAGGATCAGATGATATTAAGTGAATCAGTGGATGTTTGTTTATGTTTTATGTGCTTAGGATCAAATGATATTAGTTGAAGTTTGCACATAAGTAGATGATTTGAAGGGTGTTTAGGATAAATGACATTGCTGGACATAAGTAGATGGTATCAAATGAAATTGCTGCAGATAAGTAGATGATTAGAAGGGTGTTTAGGATAAATGACATTGCTGGACATATGTAGATGGTATCAAATGACATTGTTTGTTTGTTGCACATAAGTAGATGAATCAGTTGAAGTGTGGAGCATATTTATGTTTTATTTAAGATCAAATGATATTAGTTGAAATTTGCACATAAGTAGATGATTTGAAGGGTGTTTATGATAAATGACATTGCTGGACATAAGTAGATGGTATCAAATGACATTGATGCACATAAGTAAATGTTTAGAAAGGTGTTTATGATAAATGACATTGGTGGACATAAGTAGATGGTATCGAATGACATTGTTTGTTTGCTACACATAAGTTTTGAATTGCACATAAGGCTTTAAACAAGAAAGCGCAATTAGACTTACTTATAAGTTAAACACCTTAAGTTTTCTAATTGTATGCACAATTGAACTTGGTTATAAGTTGAACATGCATGATAGACTATGTTTGGCACGATTAAGTAAGATTTGTCAATCACTTGAACATGGAGCATACATCTTGGTTGGAATAACATGAACTGTTTGACCAGATAAGTCAAACCCAGTTCAACTTATAAGCTGCATTCCAATTCTGGTTAAATGTGTTGATCTCTTATTGTTGTGTTAGTACCTTGATCTTGTTGTTTAATTTTCTGGTTAAATGTGGTTTGTAAGTAAAGTTTTGGGGGTATTTTAGTCTTTTCATAGAAATATAAATGGTCAGTTAGTGCCAGGGTTTTATTTGTTAGCAACTAGATACGTAAGGGGCTGGAGTGTTGATTTTTTCAAAAAATAGGGACTGAACCTGCGAACGGGTGTAAACCTCAGGGACTGACACTGTATTTTACTCTTATTCTTTTTATACTTGGCTAATACAGAAATGTACTAATTCAATCAATGACTTTAAGTTTTTATTTATATTTCTTGGGTTATAAAAATTAGAATATTAAGAAATGTACTTATGAACTTCAAAGAGGTGATGTTTAAACAAAACAATGGCATACTCCATATTAGAACACCATCATTAACGGACTACCATCATGTGTCATTTGTGTCTCTCTATTATCAGACACCACCATCATGCATCATTTGGGTTGGTTTTTTCTCTTCCTTGTATCAAACAGCATCATCAACGAACTACCATCATGTAGTCTTTTACTCCGGTTTAAGTGTGCTGAGAAACTCGCACTTCTAGTTGTACGTTAGGTTACATAAGATATCAAAGTTATCAAAACAGATAGTTATCTTAGGGGCTGTTTGTTTACCTCTTAATGAGGCTCTTAATGGTTCATACCTCTTACTGGTTCAGCACTTAATGGTTCAGGTTATTTGTTTCGCGAGCAAATATCTAAATGGTTCAGACATTTGCCTCTGAATGGTTAAAAATTATACAGAGTCTGAATGGTTAAGACCTCTAATCTGAATTGGTCAGACATTTGCCTCTGAACGGTTAAGCATGAACAATTCAGGCCTCTTACTCGTTTAGCACTTAAGCATTCAGAAGTTGTCAAAAAGCCCCTTACTATTACAACTTAATTTACTATTGTTGATTATCGCTTTCTAATTATTTGATATCACATATACAGATTAAAAACAAACAAAAAAGCAAGGTAACCAACCAAAAACTGCTAATTTCAGATTCGATACTTTATAAATTCTGTTATTTCTTCCAACAATTTTACACTCTGTTTGAAAACATTAAAAGTATGAAAAAAATAATAATTTCTTAGAGACTGAAATGGTACATGGACCAAGTTCGATCATTTCAGTACGCGCTATACTGGGAACATCTGTATAATTTAAAATTTAATATTTACAAATCTATAACACAAATTAAGGGCTTTTAAGTCAATTAGCAGTATAAAACATACACTAGTCTACAACAACGCAATCATATCGACTCATGGATGTCTATGTTAATGCAAGACATTATCAACTGTTTCATACCTGCTAACGAGCTGCTGTAACTGAATCAGAACCACCATATCTGCCCTTGTGATCCCTTTCATGCTCCCTACAAGTGTACCTTCATGACAATTGGTTTTATGTCTCATTAATTTGCATCCAGATAATAAGGGTACCACAGCAACATCACATGCCACATGGTGTTGAAGCTTGCGAATCCTGTAATTGTTTACTTCTTTAAAATCTCTACTATGTGTTGAGCTATAAGTAGATGTCAATAGATTATTCTATGCCTACCTACGAAAAGCAAGAAAATCATTACAAAATTAGCATCCACAGGCGCCCGTTATTATGACGAACGTTAAAAACCAAATTTAATAAAAAAACAAAATTATATAGCAAGACTCGGCCATTATTACTTTAGATAGACAGTGTTAACTACAATTAAATATTACGCCTCTAAAAAACATGGTTAGGATATAGATATAACTTCTAACAGAAAAAAAAATGATAATCTGAAAGATTTCCATGAGCGAAACTTCTGATCTATCATTTAAGGAACTTTGAGAGGTTGAATGATCTAAACTTCACTTGTATGTTTGACTACTTGTCCCTATAGACCATTTGCGACTTGAGTTCGTAGATTATAATACCTAACTTGTGCATTAACTTTAAGACATAAAATGTGGCCACAGTTTAAACATGTCCACTCGAGTGGCTA
Source organism: Helianthus tuberosus (assembly GCA_030545235.1). Taxonomy (NCBI): domain Eukaryota; kingdom Viridiplantae; phylum Streptophyta; class Magnoliopsida; order Asterales; family Asteraceae; genus Helianthus; species Helianthus tuberosus. The sequence goes on from CM060437.1 coordinate 128,773,230, forward strand.
TGTTGACACATGAGATATATACACACATCCATTAGGGACGACACACACGCCCATATTGAGGTACTTCTAATCCGCTTTAAAAGCTTCTACACTCAAGTACTAAGAAACTATATGCAAACCTAGATGAAAGGGTAAAAACACAGTATGGATGAAGGTAAACTACACATCTAGGTATTTAAAGGTACAAAAAATCACACACGGATTAATTCAGCTATCCAATTTGTATTTTACTTTACATGGATAAAAAAGGTAAAGTCAAAACATTTAGGTTACAAAAGAAACAACTCCAAGAAAAATTCAAAACATTTTTGTTTTTAATGCATAAATCCTCCTAAATCATTTTATTGTAAAATATTATATCATTACAATGTAACTTTTGTAATCATATCTGACATACTAACTATTTGTAAAGTGCATTAAAAACATTAGACAAGGGTTTCAAATCAAAAGAACCCATTTTAACCCGTTAACCAACCCAAACCAGTTTCACCTATGCATGGTACTTCTAATAAAACTATTTAGTTACTAAAAAAAACTTAATAGTTACCTTAGTGCATCATGCATACATGAATCTGCATTCAGGTCCGTAAAAAAGCAACTCCACGTTGATTTATTTAGTTACAAATGGACAATTTCCCCGTCCATTCATCAGCCTCTCCATAATCAAGACTAAGTTCCCTCATAGGAGGAATATTCTCCATAGCAAACAGCATAAGGTGAGGGAACGCGATATTGGAATGATCATACAACACCAGCTGAACTAAAACATTCGGACACACGCTGTGACTCATGTAACAAGCAACATTCCTCATTCTAGAAACATCCATCGCAAAATCAAGTGGCGGTACAGACGGATACGATGGACGTTCATAGTCTGAAAATATTTGAGACAAATCTCCCCATTCTGCCCATCTCTCACCAAATCGATTTGGATAGATCAAACTATCACCGTTCATGCTAAAAAGTTGTGCTTGTTCTCTAGTGAGAATAACGCCTGTGTATTCACAAATGAAGGATCCCGCTTGTATCAAGTCTAACGATCTAACTCCCCAGCCTGTTTCCTTTGATCGGAACACTTCAAATCTGTTCTTAACACCGTTTTGGCTGACCCGATTACGACAATGAGGAGGGCATCTACAATGGGGTCCGCATTCAAAGATTAATGGTTTCCCTCTAACAAGCAGACCGCTTTGATCATAAGCAAATTCACCGCCGTTTCTTTTAGCACAGAAACAACCGTCTGTACATCCACCAACACAATTGCATCCACCATTGTTTCCGTTTCCCCCAGGGTGATAAACAAATGGGGGAAAAACAGATGTTGCCAAATACTCGTAGAATGTCGGTTCGTGATTATCATCAATGTCATTAAAAAGAAACACAGGCATGTTTTCTTTCTTCATTGATATATCCATAGATGCATATCCTCTAGGCGCACTCTGCAATGATCCTTTTCTAAAACTCTCAGCATACTTAAGAATCGCGCTACCCATTTCAGGTTGATTGTCCATTCTAATAAGTTTAAACTTGATAACACCGAATCCAGATTTCCCGGTTTCAAGCCATGAATCGACAACTTTATATAGTCCATCATAAACATACACTTTACCACTTGGGCTACCTTCGTACCTAAAGCCACGAACAACGCGTACCTCGATACCATAATGCATACTTCGTTCCATTGCAAGATTTCCACCTTCTAATCGTTGATGATTGGCTTGCCTCGAGTACTTGTCTTGCCCGCCATGGCCTGTGTAGATAATGACATCACCAGCATCTTGATCATCTTCATACCCACCTGAAACAATTATACTGGTGGCAATGGGATCACCATTCGAGCTCTGACTCGACGTCAAATAATCAATCCCTGCCTGAGGCAAACCATGCATTCCAACAACACAGATCTCCATTCTAAAAAAGAAAATATCACCAACATAAACACCAGGAATCGCTCCAACGATCCGTTTATCGCGGTTCAACCAAAGGCCACGCTCCTTCATCACCGTAGCAGCTCTCAAGTCGCCTCGCGCACTCCGACTCCGCCCAAACACATGACTATTCTTCCGCTTCTCATCCTCCATATTCACCAGAACCCTAAGAGAGTCATACATCATCCTGGTCTTCCTAACCACATGCCTAAAATACCTCTCATCCTCAAAACCTAGGTTCGTAACCCTAACCAATTCACCTGACCGCTGCTGATTCTTCCGGCGAGAGGAATCCGCAACGGCTGTATGCAGATTCTCTTCAGGAACCGGCACAATCGCTCGTGAATCCGGATCGGTGAACCGATTGTCGTCAAATTTCTCCGCTTTACCAGAAAAAGCCGTCTGAAACATCTTCGAAATCCGGTTGAATTCGGAATACACATCGGTTTCGTTAACGTGTTCGTGTGATGCATCTGGTTGCGTGTTGAGAGTGAAATTCAGGTTAGGATTTGTGTAATTTAGGTTAGGGTTTGTGTGAAGATCATTGTGAGATTGTGGTAGTTCGTCGAACAGTTCTTCTTTAGGCTCGAGTTTGGGGACGGTTAGGGTTAAGGCCGTCGTGACGTCAGCGGTTTCCGATACCGGAGAATCGGGGTAGAGATTTAGGTCGATGAATGACGTCATTAGTTGCAGAGAGGTTGAAGGTGGTGAAATGGCGATTTCGCCGGGAATTAACAAAAAGAAATGAAATCCAAGAAAAATTGAAAAGAAAAATTGTCAGAAAATTTGATTTGTTGCTTTTGATGTTTGAATTGGTTTAAACATCAAAAGAAGTGTGACGCCTCTTTCTATAATTTTCTTTTACATGGTCCCCATTTTAAGAAAAAGCTAGAAAGATGCTTCATCTACTATGTATAAATTTTGGTTTTGGTACCTAACTTTAAAATATAATATATTTGAACCCATACTATTCAAGAATTTAACATATTTAGTCCTTGAGTTGGGTGTTAGTTAGGTTTTCTATTAAATTCTTCAAATGACCAAAAATACCCTTATATGACAGCGACTAACAACTAAAATATATTGACAAAAAAAGGAAACCCACCCAACCCAATTCTAACCATTTCATTCGTCTCCAGCCATCTTCCTCATGTATAACCACCTCCTCCGTCGTCGACCTCCCTACAATCGTCAAAGCAGGCTGAATGAGACTAAATAGGGCTGATTTGGGCCATTTCAAGCGATTTAGATGAGTCGTTGGAGGAAAGGTTGTAAATAGCGAAGATAGAGAGGGCGATGTTGCAAGGGGGTAGTGATTTGGGCCATTTTGATATTGCTTAACATCATTGATTTTAGGGGTATTAAAACATTCTGAAGCCGAGCCCGAAATATTCGAAAATTTGCATCTGAACTATCCGAAAATCTAATAATCCGAATTTTCGGATTTGGATGTTGAAAAGTTTGGATTATCGGATTATCCGATATTCAAAAACTAAAAAATATAATATTAAATATATATTATATGGGCACCAAGTTTAGTTTAAATATAGTAAAAATAGTAAATAATCGAATTCAGGTGTGGATTTATAAATGTTTTTTATGCAATTTTTTTATTATAAATTTGGATATTTGTTTAAATATCTGAATTCGTATCCAAAATTTTAGATATTCGTTTAAATTTCCAAATCCATATCCGAAATTTCGGATATTAATAATATTCACTATCTAAAACTTTCGGGTTTTCGAAAACGGGATAATCCGATCTTGAAGACCCCTAGTGATCTATGGACTCGCCAATCGGTTAATTTATCCAGTTTTGATCAAGATATTGCAGAGCCATGCGCAATTTGCTCCACAATTGCATTTTAACTAATTGATTTAGTGTATGTATCCTACGCAATATAACTTTTTTATGTTTTTAAGCGTTAGAGATCTTTACAGAGCACCAAAAAGATGAAGACAAATTTCCTTAGAGGAAGAGATGATGGTAGTGAATTAGAGTGGCATCAGAGCCGATCTTTCCTATGGACACCCCAAACAAAACTCGTGCTAAATTTCTTCAAGAGGTGCACGAGGCATTAGTACAACATCAAGAGGCCTTAGCATAACATTACACCAATTATAAACTTATATAGCTTACATACAAGCTCTCTAATTGTCCTTTGGGACTCCAATGAGTGGTCCTACAACAATTCATTCCCAAGTAAAACCAACTATAGTGAAATCAAGTTTCACTTTCCTAAATTCAACGACAATGAACCCTTCGATTAGATTTATCAAGTCGAGTGATACTTTGAGTTCAAAAACATCGATCCAAACCATTGGAATCAACTACCCCCATTACATCTAGATGGTGTTACTTTACAATGGCTTACCATGTTTCGAGGGCCCTATCATGGACATGGTTCACACACGTAGTCTGAAGAAACACCAATTATAATCTGCTTGGGATAGGACTAAGATGGTTGTCTCAACAGGGGGTTAATCTTCTTAATCACTTCTTTGATCAGTAGGCTTGGACTGATATGCAAAAACGAACACCATGAACTCGTTACAAGAAGGAGAGGTTGTGGGTTCTTTTCGTAACCACCATCCGACATGAGAATAAGTAGTTGTTCTATGTGAATAAGTAGTTGTTAACAGTGTGTGTATGTGTGTTAAGAGTAAGAGATTGAGAAATCTGATCCTTAAACATATGGTTGAAGGTTGGTATTTATAGCTGAAGGGTTAGAAAGGGAGATAGGCTCATGGGCCAAACGTCGTCATCAGGGAATATCCATTTGGCCCCCTCTGACTCGACAAGTAGTGTTTGCAGAGGTGGAAGGACGTTGGCGCATCATGATTGGTTACCCGTGGCCTATCAAATGTACTTGTTGTTAAGAATGACATCATCTGTGAGTGGAGATCATGGAGCAGTGAATGGGGCAAGTGTAACACCTCGACCACGTAAAAACAACCCGTGGCGGAAACGTCGGGGAATCACGTTACAAATTGCTCAAACACATGGTACTAAAGTTTCATTATATTACATTGTTATTCAACACAATGATTACAAATAATTGTTTTTAAATTAAAAGAAAATAAGGTCTGAGTCCATTCCTACGTGTAGCATTCTTGAATAATCATCACACATATAATTACCTGAAACATATGTGAAAATAAAGTCAACATTGAATGCTGATGAGTAACATAGGTTTTGTGGTCAAACTCATGGCTACAATTTTGTGTTGAAAAGGGGTCAACCAACTACACAAGTTGATTTTATAAGTAAATATTTGTAGCCTTGAACCTTGACAAAAATGTTTCTTTTGTAAAATCGTGTAAGTAATCAGAAAACTTTGTATGGTTTATATATCTTTAACTTGAAAACCATTTGTCATTTTGTCTAAACTAAGTGTCCTTGTTTTGTGTATGTCACACCCCCAAATTACCACATGCGGAGTTTTACCGCAAGGCGTGTGACGTACCAGGATCTAGCCACTAATCATGTCGAACTAATAGTAAGCAATATAGAACACAATCGTCATGTCCAACATGATTAGTGTATTTCAAATTAAACATTTCAAACAAAGTATGTGTTCAGTGGAAGCAAATGTAATTGTTTCAAACAATCAAAACCAAGTTGTTTTAAGAACAAAAATCATCTTGTTGTAAGTGTCATACCAGCTTGCTGAGCAGCTAAAGCCTCTGCCACTCGTGTGTTGATAAGATCTGTCAACTCCGCCTGAGTCATGACAATGTTACCACATCCACCGCCACGTCCACCGTTTCGTCCACTCATGATTCTACATTCACAGTATACCAACATGAGAAAAATATGTAGCGCATATTATTTCCATATTCAGTACAAGTAAACAAGAAAAATGGAATGAGTATAAATCAAACATTCAATGTTTCAGTAACTAAAGGTTCGGAAAAGAGAGGAAAAATCAAGATCGAGTAGGAGTCAATCATCGTTGTGGCTCCTATGGATAGTTGAATCCCCAATTATGCCGGATAATGGGTCGGAATCCTTTCCACATGCTAGATCTCCTTGGGACTCACATGCACCCCAAATTACTATGACGTGTGCACCCGTAATGATAATCTGATTTGAATGTTCACCTCAATTCCTCCTATCTTGTGTTAAAAGATCCCTAGGTTTGGATGTCAAAAGCGAGTGTTATCAAAGCGATGAAGGTCACAACAGGTTAAGAAATAACGTCATACTAACGATTCATCATAATATAAGTAGGTAACACATGTAATCGTGCTGTAATGTTGTGTATGTAACTATATGTAATGCAATGCATATGTGTATGTTAGGTGTATAGTGTATATGATAGTAAATGACGAACCTTGCAATCTGGAGCGTAGAGTCATGGTCGCTTTCGGAACTGATTCGGTTATAGTCTGATTTTTACAAAAATTTTTAAAACCTAGTTCACTATAACTAGTTGTCACACCCTGACTTTTGCGGAAGCGTGATTTGGTGTAACTTGCTTTATATCATTGCATTCAACCATAACAACCAACTATATGATAAATCCAAGATGTTCATCCATTGATTAAGTTTTGAAACATTACAACAACATTGATTTAACCCCAAAAACACAAACTCCGTATTCAGAATACAACACCAACAGGTTTTAAGTTCCATAAGGACTTTTCAAAAGACATTAAAGATAACCAAGCTTTGAAACATGTATCCTATCCAGGATAGGATACACAGTCTAAACCATTCGACACCGGATGACATCTTTTATTCCAGACAACACTTGAAACTTTAACGCCCGCCAGATCCATACTTAGTTTCCTGAAATACATGTAGTTTGAAAAAATTTCAACAAAAGTTGAGCGAGTTCATGTGTGTGTTTATGAATAAACCTTTGAAACCTTTATAAATATGTTTGTTCGTATGTGAAAACGAACAGATCAATTACTGGTTTGCAAGGCCATCAATATGTGTGCAACGGTGTAGGAAGGATCAATCCTTTGCGTATTTCGTACCGGGCCTCCCGGCTGGGACGACATAGTCACCACGTGCGGTCAACTCGCGGACCCACGGGTGGGGCTCGCAACACCCAAATAGATCTATCACTCATGCCCCTCAATCCTTCTAAAGGATTAATGGTCTCAAGATAACGCCATCCCTTTCACATGATCTAACAGTTCATTTCAATTGTAAATCATTTGTAATCGTAATCATTTGTAACATGTACTTCACCCCCGAAGTTATAAAATGAAAACAGTTAAAGAAAAGGGGGACATGAACTCACAGTTTTGCGTCTTCGATCACCGTAACTCAAGCTCCTTCGGTGAACACGACTACCTACAACGTACTAATCTATTAGACGAACGGGCCGTGCCTGGACTTAGTGTTAATGTCTTTGAGTTACGTTTCTAAGTGTCTTCATTATTATTCCAAGTATATAAAAATAATTAATATTTTAACTTAAAGTATATTTATTAAATTTTGGAATAATTGTTAAAACAATATATATATTAACTTAATACTTCCCAAGTATTTATACTTGTATTTCCTTCCCAATGATGGGGTATCTTATACTTGTATATTTTGCCATGTATTAGGGTCGTATTCCGTTGTGAATTTATACGTACGAGAATACGTATTTTTATTGTATTCCTTAAGTATCCTTTATACTTAATTTCATATTAATCATTCCGAAATATCTTCTTAAATAAGGATTCAATATATATTTCCAAAATATATATTTTAAGGGATGTTACTTAAGAAAAATTATTTATAATTTTTCTTTGGCAAAAATATTTGTAATTTCTCATAAGCTCAAAAATTAATATATTTTCAAGTCTTAACTTAGTAAATATCTTTAAACTCATTTTTCTTCCAAAAATGATATGTTTAATATTTATTTGAGAAAATATATATTTTACCCAAAAATATCGTATTTCATGTTTGTGTAAGAAGACATATATTTCTTAAAAATAATATATCTTCTAAAATTTCAAGAAAAATATATACTCATACTTGCCAAAAATAATATATTTTCTCTTTGTCAAAAATATGGTATATTTTGTAGTAATTATAAAAATCTCATTTTCATTCTCTTGGTGTCCAAAATATACTTTGTGGGTAAATTTTCCGGAATATTTTTGTAAGTCTTATTCCATAGTTCGGTTTTACCAATATTTGGTGTAAATGCGTATATTTATTTGTTGGAATCTTGGTAATATTTTGGATTGTAATTCGTGGTATTTTGATGTGTTATATTATTTCAAGTCCTAAAATAATATAACTAATACACAAAGTATACAAATAACCACACACATGTGACTTCTAAATATACATTTCTTAAATACATATTTAGTCACTTTTATGTATGAAAACCAACCTCCAATATTTATATTTTTGTAACAAAAATTATGGCAAAGTTTATGTAGGAAATTCATGGTTTAAAATATACTTGTAAATATTTGTTTAAAACATTTTTTTCTAAGTGTTTATATTTTTAGAAAATTTTGTTATAGTTTCCCATAAAAATGGAGGTTTCCATGCTTTCAAGCATATCATTTTCTTTTGTAAAAATCATCACAATCATCAACAAACAACCTTTACTTACCAATTTTACCAAAATCATGCATTTTCTACTACTTCGTAAACTTGAATATTTGTAAAAATTTGTAGTATCTTATTAGTGTTCTTAGTAGGTCTTGTTACCCTTTAAAATGTGATTAGTTCTTTAAAAACTTCATTTTTAAAGAAGTTAGATGTTTACAACTTCAAATCATATTTTCTAAAATATTTCTTTATGAAATTTTCTTGTTTCACAAGTGTCTCTACACTTGTTTAACCACTAAAAATAGAGTTTGTTTTTGTAAGAACCAAGATCTAATAAAACTTATATTTTTAACTTGGTTTCTTTGAAAAACCATCCATGAATCTTTAGATATACATGATTAACAACTTACTTTGATCATTATTTTTCACGAAATCAAAGTATTCTTTCAAGTTCATGATTCATGTGTGGATGATCCATCATCCTACAACATTTCTACTTTCTCATCTTGCTAGATTATGTTTTTAATCATGATCTAGCAAGATCTTATGATGATCAACATCATTCCTACTAACAATCAATGATCAATAAGCATAACAACTCATATTCATCAAGATTACTTCATTAATCAAGCTTATGTTCATGTTTACTTCTTGTGTTCTTTAGTGTTCTTCATGTTTTTGATTATGATTCTTCTTTAACCGCTAAAAATGGAAGTGAAATAGATAGATCAAGACTCTTACCACTTGTACAAGGCTAGGGATGAATCAAGTGTGGAAAACAAGTGGATAAAAGTAAACAAGAGAGGTTCTTCAAGCTTCAAGGCCCCCAAGCTTCCTAACTTAGCTTCTTACACCTCTAGATCACATTGGAATGTATGGAAGAAGGATGAAAATGGAGGTGTAGTGTGAGGGGGTGTTGGCCGTGAGCATGGAGGGAATAGAAGGAGATGATTGTGTGTGTTTTGGTGTGTGTGGAAATGAGCTCAAGACCTTACATGTTCTTTTTATAACCATTTCAAGCTCTTAACTTATGTGTATTATGCTTCTTAAAGACACAACATGACCTAATTAAATAAGCAAATAAAATCAACAATGGGCCCACATGAATCCGCCAAATAGGTGGGGGGGGGGTCTAGGTGTAGGCTTGAACTAAATAGTTAGTTATTAGGTTAAAATCCAAGTATTAGTTAGGATTTAGTTACTAGATATTTTTATTATGTGTTATGGTGTTCGGGGATCATAAATATTTTGGTAATGTTAAAAGAGTGCTTCTAGTGTAAATTTGATGTTTCGGGTAGTGTCCGGTTGGTTATTGGTTCGTTTAGCTGCTAAACCTTGTAGTTTAGTGTGCTTTATGTATCTTTTTGTGACACTTTTGATTCCCGACACTTAGGAAAGCATTCAGGACCATTTAAGCTTGTTTCTGCATGATGTAATTATGTTTAAATGCTGAATTTGCTGATTTTCTGCATAATTCTGCAGTTTATGTAAGTTTTAGGCACTTTCCGACACTTAAACTATCACTGGGAAGACAGTTTTATGATCGTTACTTTCCTACACACTATACTAGTGTAGTACTTAGTTTCTGGCTCATCATGTGTCTATATGCACTGTCTGTCTATGTGTTGAGTTCTGTCAGCATTATCCTGATTTGTCTGAATACTGTGCTAACTACGTTTCGTGCATCATTTGAATCAATAAAGCTCTCATGCAATCATGTCATAACATTTAGCAATATATGATGCACATGTATGTATCAGTAGTAATCAGAAAGCAGTTAATTGCAATTCAGCACAGTCATTAAGCACTAATCATGGTTAATTAATTGTACGGATACCTGAATTTTTTACAGTTGTCACATTCTCCCCCTGTTAAGAAAATTTCGTCCTCGAAATTTATACTACCTTGACTCCTTAGGGTTACGTCATGCATGTATGGATATGAATAACACCAAGTAACTAACCACAACACCGAATCAAGACCTATTGAATCAGATGAATCCAAGGACATCTTTATATATTAAGAATCCAATGGTTAAAAGGTATGTCTCTAAAAAAAATCTGACGTCAAGGGATACGAGATGTACAGATGTAAAGTCCGGTGTCACTTATTTCACAGGGTTCCAACAAAAGAGGAGTTTCGACTAATAGAATTTCAATGGATCATTCACAATATGCAAATGAGTTTTAGAAATAATAACATCCGCTAGATGAACTCAAAATCAGCAAGCTCAAATGTAATAGTAACATGAAAACGATCCGTCAACTTTCGAACAAATGAATGAGTAAAATTGGTGTGTTGACGGTATTGAATCGCAAGATTACCCCGAAATGAAATGCAATCGAAGCTGGTGTACCCTTGTCTTAGTTCATAGTTGCATTAAGAATTTTTAAAAGACAAATTGAGTAAAAATATGGGTAGATGCGTGTGAAACGGTTGACCATGACTAGCACAAGCTACAAGTTTGTAACGATACCACAAGGTGTTGTAATTGACATAATTCAATAATAGCGGTGACCGAACAAGTTCACCGTGTTTGAAATCAAATGAAAGTGTAATTGAAGCGAACCTGAAAGTGTGATTTAGATGGTATCGCAGAATTTTTAATTGAATATGGAACACCAAAGAATTACTGTTTTCGATTGAAGAAGAAAAGCAATAAATACTGCAAGGCATTCAATTGATAACGAAAGAACTATTAGGAGGTACACTGGAATATAAAATGAATCTTATGTACCATTGTCTTGACACACAACTGTGTTAAGACTACTTTAATCTTGATGAAACAGAACGGATTTAGAGCAAATCAATAAATAAACAATTAAATCCATGCATGAGATGTGTAAACGAGATTAGCGCAAGCTTCAATCTAGTCAAAACATCACCGCAAGGTGTCGAAGGCAACAAACGATTTAATGGAGTCGTAGGCCAAACAAGCCTACTACGACTCGAAACAAAAGAAGCACTTGCAAAAATGAATTTGAATATGATGCCCTCAATACATCATACGATGTCTTGAATTGAAGATGCGAAATGGACAAGTTCAAGCAATTGAATTTGACTTTAGTTAAATCTGACAACAAACGTATGTATCAACAAAGGAATTTTGGCATGGCTACCAAGATAAACCATGTATGTAACTTGGAAGGTAAGAAGTTTCAAGAAAGTGTGTTGACTTGAAAACAAAGGAGCCAACAATTTCAATAATGTAGGTCATTCGAATCCTGAATCAACAATTAGCTTTTAGCAAAATAACATTTGAACTTGGATGAGACGCTCCTTTGAAACGAAACCACATGCATAACAAATGGTGCATGCGTAACATATGAATTCCCAAGAAATGAAACAATGAGTATTCGCTAAAATGAGGCAATGATCACGTATCAAGGCAAAGGGGTGTTTGCTTTAATAAAGAAAATTGTTGTGATGCAACTACCATTAAGAGGAGTAGAGATGTAAAAATCTACTGGCTAGATGCAAAAGTGGGAACTTTAATAAAAGAAATTCGAGTACTTCAACTGTTCGGTTGACTAAAATAGCATGTATGATCGAATACTGGTGTTTGCTTGAGTTATCGGACGTAGTTCCTAAGTGATAACCTGATCGAAGATCGATCTTGTAATAGTAGTTGGGTCCTCGCAGTTGGTCGAATAAATCATTAATCCTCGACAGGGATACCGATTCTTGTTGGTTAACTTGTTTAGCTCCTGGTAATTGATGCACATACGAAAACTACCGTTCTTCTTCTTGATGATCAATACTGGAGCTCCCCAAAGCGAAAAGCTTGGTCCAATGAATCCCTTGTCCAGTAGCTTCTAAAGCTGCGCTGACAACTCTTGCATCTCTAAAGGCGCAAGTTGATAAGGTGCCTTGGCTACAGGCACGGCACCTGGAACCAAGCCAACGTGGAATTCGACTTGTCATTAAGGAGATAATCCTGGCAAGTCTTCGGGGAAAACTTCAGGATGTTCCCTTACCACAGGGATATTTTCGAGCTTTGGTTCTCCGGCTTCCTTGTCCACGACATTAGCTATGAAGGCAACGCATCCCTTACGCAAAGCTTCCGTGGCTTCAAATAGCGAGTAACTTGTAGCAGCATATCCTGCTTCTCTCCATGAATCACGATCGTCTCTTCACTCGCCATCGGGCTGCGGAAAATCTTCTCGTGACATACGATCTCAGCTTGGTTACTCGACAACCAATCCATTCCAACTACTACGTCGAAACTTCCTAACTCAACTGGCGGAAGATCTGGCGAAAACTCACGCTCTCCAAGCTCTATCACACAGCCTCAAATCACTTCACTAGCTTCCCACTAGCTAGTTCTATCGAGTACGAGTTATCTAACTTACTCGCTACAAAACCAGGTATACTCTTAAGCTCTAGAGATGTGAAGCTAAAATTGGCAACAGTATCTAGCAGCACAGATGCATAATGTTGACTAATACGGTACGTACTGATGACCACATTTGGATCCTGGCGTGCTTCCCTAGCTCCGCTGTTGAATTTCATCCCCATGCCTAAATGTTTCTAGGGCAGTATTTTCTAAAATGCTTTTTGCTTCCACATTTAAAACAACCTTCAACACGTTTTTGTTTGTCACTCTTCCTGCCTTGGTAGTCGTTGTTTCCTTCGTGATTCTTGCTACAATCTTGGCCTTCATTTCCATGTTTAGTACCATGCCTACAAGTCTCCTTGGGATGCCCCCCCTCTTGCCACAGTTATCACGTTTTCCATATTTGCATCGCCCGACATGATAACGTAGGCAATCGTCGCACTTAGGTAGGATACCCATGTACTCTTTTCCCTTTTTGGCCTTCTTCTTGTTACTTACCCGAGTACCCTTCTTGTAATTTGCGAGCTTCCTCTTGTTATCTCCAGATGGCTCCACAGGAATCTCCTTTTTCTCCTCTGAGGTGGAAATTTTCCTAGTCTAACCGCTTCTTCGGTGAGCACCACACTTAAGTCGATAGCATCGGTGATTGTTGGAGGTTTAGATGTTGTCACTAGGCTTAGGATATGAGGTGCCAATCCCCCGATAAGCGTTCGATCCTCTTAAACTCTGGTTCCACCAGGTATGGAACAACTTGCGATAAATCGTGAAATCTCTGCACATACTCGGCTATCTTTGGACCTTCCATTTTCAAGTTCCAAAGTTCAGTCTCCAACTTCTGGACTTCTGCCCTCGAGCAATGTCTCTTACGCATCAGCTCTTTCAGTTCGTCCCATGTCAAAGCATATACAACAGTCTCGCCCAACGTCTGAACCTGAAGGTTCCACTATGACAGAGCCCCATCTAGAAACATTCCAGCTATGTACGTGATCTGATGCTCAGGGGCGCATTTACTTAATCGCAAAACATAATCCGTCTTCTCAACCCAATGCACAAAAAGCTATGGCACCCCCAGTACCGTCGAAGTCTCGGGGCTTGCAGCTCAAGAACTGCTTGTAGGTGCAGTCTGCGACATAAGCAACATTATTCACATAGGGCATTAGCAAAGCACTCTTGGAAATGTCCAAACATTTTGTAATGTGTCTTAAGTGACTAAACATTACCGTTGGGTGGGTTATTTCCTGAGGTACCTCCACTGCATTCGGAGCGAAGGGCCTCGTGTGCGATGGCCTGTGAGATGCGCTCTAGTAATTCCGTCTCTGTCGTCGGCAGAGGGTTGTTGGTATTGATGTTCCCTTGAATCGACATCTTCTTAGAAGAAGATCGGCTAGGTTAGGTCTTACTAAGGACACAAGCACATAAGTCTCTACTTACGAATAAGACCTAGGAGGCATGTATATATATGTATATAGGCAATCGTCGTAGCAAGCAATCATATAACATCTCAATTATAGCACAAACATGTAGAAGGGAACATATTTAATGAGATCATAACAAGCAAACACGTAGCATCATAATTATAGCACACACATGCAGATCAACAACGTGCTTAGTGAAGACATAGCGACTGAGCTCTCATTATTTACCAACCATAATTACATTGTCTACAAAGCGTATCACATCAAAAGGGACACAGGGTCACCCTACCTTTGTCCAATAAGTCTATCAGTGTATCAAAATCACGTGGTCAAAAGTGGTCTTCAAAAGTCTCCACAATCCCGACTCATTAGTAGTGTCTTTACCCCAAAGTAATGCAATCCGTATAAAACCAAACGCCAACTATACTGACGACTGAGGTGGAGAAGGGAAGAAAAGCAAGCTGCTAACGTGTGCGAGCTCCTCCTCGAGCTTGTACACACGTCGAGGTAATTAACTGATCTGCTGCTTGATAGTAAAGAAACGAGCATCGAAACCTGGGAAAGGTGTAAGAGCAGCAGGTGAGAGTGCAAAAGGAGACAGTGATGAATGTGGAGGATCAAAGTATACTGGCAATAGGCAGGGTGGAGGACGTGGTGTCATCTCAAGCTTCAAAATTCGGTGACTCAAAACCTCAAACTGTAGCTGAAGTAACAGGAGTAACTCATCTCGTGTGTAGTTCTCCATATTGTGAGGGATGGTAGGGGTCTGCAATCAGCATAGTGCATGATGGGAACTATCGTAATGGCTCGTCCAGCGGTGAAGAACTGAAAGGAGCAAATGGTGTATCCTGGGGGATTTGTGGAAAAGCTGCTGAAGCAAAGGGATCGTCGCGCAGGTGCTGACCAGAAGTACCTTCCCTTGGACGGGGTGCGGGTATGTCCTGAAGGAAAACGATAGGCATGTCGGTGCGATGGGCGTCGGTCTTCATAGGGGGGAAAGGAGCAACATCAGCGGGTGTAGGCAGGGGAATAAATAGCTTAACAAAAGGAGGGGCAATAGGTGCAGGAACTGAATCAGGTATAAGTGGTGCAATGTCTGGTTAACCAAAAGAAACATGGTCAGGATCAGGAATCGGCTCAAGATCGGTAGATGCAACATCAGGCTGACCCAAAAGGAACGGGAGCTAGCTCAGGAGCAGGATCTGGGTCGTGTGGAGGGTTGAGATCTCAGGTAGGTAATAGTGCAGCAATCATAGCGGTGTCTTCGTCCGAGTCGGTAGCAACGCGCTGCAATCCGGCCGTCTGCGAAGCTGAAGGCGTCACTGACTTAAAGGAGTCTGTAATCGAGTGTAAACTAGAATCAGAGGATAACTTGATAACAGGGATCTCAATAAATGGAATAGCAACAACGTTCTCGTCTAGCTTTTCATCACCATGGGCATCATCAAAAGGACCATCAACAAACCAATCAACGTCAATATCAATCAAATCGTCAAAAGGCAAATCCTCGAGAGGAATAGCCACTAAAGAAACGGGAGCGAGGATCGGTGCCACGAGATGCTCACCATCGGGATGATCGATGATAAGATGATCATGGATAGGAATGGGAACAACAAAAAGGATCCTCGTCTGGAATGCCATCAGTAGTAGGTAAATCATCTCCCAAGTCGGGCAACGCGAACGGCTGCAAGTCGTCGTCGGACATCATCTCCGGGCCACTCTCTGAATCTGAGGTGAAGATCTCTGGCTCTGACATAATCTCGTCGTCGGAGACTACTGTCATGGGATCATGGTCGTCGGGAAATCCGCTATCAGGTGAAGACATAGTGTCCGTAACAAAACATTCACAACATATGCACATATTTAACTACTATCATTATGCAATCAAAGATAATGAAATCATGCAATCAAGTATCCTTCCTAGTCTCCCGGACTAAACCACCCAGCCTCCCAGACTGAACTACCCAGTCTCCCAGACTAAACCACCCAGTCTCTCAGACTGTAACACCTAGTCTCCCAGACTAAACCACCCAGTCTCTCAGACTGAACCACCCAGTCTCTCAGACTGAACCACAAACATAAACCTTGAAGTGTTTTTCGTGTCTTTCCTTTGTAAAAATTGTTTTGTTTCTTGGATCTGGGCTGTCACACCCCCAAAATCCACAAGCGGAGTATCACCGCAGGAGGCGTGACTAACCAGGATCTTAGCCACTAATCACATTGAACTCGTATGTATAATTAAATAAAACTTTCATTTATTAACAGAAAGTATTTCAAATCATTACATATAACTCATAGTACACAGCGGAAGCATAATTCATTTGTTAAATGTTATATAAACCACGCGTAAGTAAGCCATTAGACTTGTGTTACGATTCCATGTATCTCGACCCATGACCACTCCAGCCTTCCAGACAGCAAGTTCCAACAATAAGTACCTAAAGGCCTGCAAGGCATGTAACAACGAGTCAACAACAAAGTTGAGCGAGTTCATAGTTGGGTGTTCGTTTTAAGTTGTTTCAAAAGCATAGTGTTTCTTTAGCTGGCTTACTTGCCGTGGGGGTTACCCCATAGTTAAAAATATGATTAACCAATTCCTTCTTTCCCAAACCATAACCAGTGGGGGCTTCCCCATGTGAACCACTAGACCCGTTACCATATCGACCACTGACTAAAGTAAGTTGGTGCCCTGGCGTCAATGTCTATCATCATTGACTAGTGCCCAGATCCATTAGTTCACGCCCGTCCTCTGCGGCACGGTGTGAGGCTTTTCAAACCTAAATAGCGCTATCTAACTAATGACCCGCTCGCCATTGGCCCGGCGATTAAGTCGATATAAAATGAGGGACTTCAAGATAGAGATTTTTGGTCTAGTATCCGTGTTGTCACCCTTCAGTAAAGAGGGTGTGTACGTAATCTCCAAACCAGGAGAATTATGCAGGTTCTGATTAAATACTTATCACATGTTGTCACCCTTCAATAAAGAGGGTGTGTACGTGTCCCAAACCAGGAGATCACGCAGTTTCAATTTCAATCCTTTACCCATTCCCAACCCTTGGGAATCCCATGCCTTGTGGAAAGTGTGAACTCACCTTGGTTTGCTCGGTATGACTAGTTACTTGTTTAACAGTTGATCAAACACGTCCTAAAAGGGTTACCGATATCAGTCAGTTTTACGTGCATATGAACCACAGTTTTCATATTCAAGTAATTCAGGTATTCATTGATCACATAAAATACATTTACTGTACATGCAACGCACACGTGTAATTAAAGTCATGGTAGTTAACTCATCCGTCTAGAGCACCAAACAAATGCTTAACGTGTAATCACTCAAACATGTTATATACATACCCACATAATCTACTAGTCCACATTTCCAACCCAATTATCAAACATGTACGGCCCAAGATAAAACATGTATGTATCATAATTACTAGAAAAACTAAACATTCAAGGTCCAGCCCAATTGTATCTTGTGCGGCCCAGCATCATTCCATGTCCAATCCAGCATATGTTTAAAACAAATCAATCCAATATTACTTAGAATAAATGTCTATAATAGCATTTACCATATAAATCTGATGAACATGTATATGATGACCACAATTCATAATATTCTATAACCTTCTAGTTAGAACAACCCAATATTTCTATTATGTATCATCATCATAACATAATCCACCAATCCTCAAAACATTCATATTACTAGTACCAAATAAGGTTACAAACAGTCCAATTGATTTCGGCCCACACTAACAATACCAACCCAAGAAACATTTAACCTAGTGGTGAGTTTTAATTACCAAATGCAGCCCAATACTTAATTAGTTCTCAAGCGGCCCTTATGCTGTTTGATCCAATATGTTCATATATTCAGCCCAGTTTAGTTTTAT
Source organism: Helianthus tuberosus (assembly GCA_030545235.1). Taxonomy (NCBI): domain Eukaryota; kingdom Viridiplantae; phylum Streptophyta; class Magnoliopsida; order Asterales; family Asteraceae; genus Helianthus; species Helianthus tuberosus. Next base: position 128,791,325 of record CM060437.1, read on the forward strand.
CTTCGTATCATGTAGTTATACCATATGATCAGTGAAATAACATTCTTACTACTCATTAATATCAAGATTCATCCAGTTGTAACACATCAGAAATTCATACCAATACTATAACACACTTATTCTTCAATCATAAAATCCAAAACGTCATAACACGTGTCTTTACTAGCATACCTTATTCTTTCTTAATCATTAATATTAATTGTTCTAATCACATTAACTAAGTATTCCCAGCCATTATCACGAATTATAACACAACTAAGACCGTGGGTTACCCTACCCGACTCATTTACAATCTACAAACATCACAAACAAACACCAAGAACCCCTTATACTTGATCATGTCATAAGTAATATATATGTACTGATGTTCGGCCCCCATGATTCCCACATTTATAAAACATACCAATCAAGATTACACATACACTTAAACATCAATTAATAATCAATAGTTAGCGTAGATAAGATTTACTAACCAATAGCCTTGATCGAACAAGATGAGGTATCAAGAGAGGTATGCCTACTGCCGTACGTATAAAAAGGGGGTGTAGGGTTTGTTTTTGTTTAGAGTTGTTATCTTGAACCAATACTTAATACGTAAACATATACTAAAGTCTTGGGCGGTTCACTTTGGCCGATAATGGGCTCAAACCCAAGTGATCCGAAATACATAGTCAAGGCAGCCCATATTTGTTTTTCTTTAGTTTTAGTATTATATTTATATTATCTTGTGTTTTGCCAGGTCCTGATGCAAATGGAGCAAAAACGAGTAATATGGAAATGACCAGCCAGTTGGGCAGAGTGGGGTGCCAGGGACTGAATTGAACTTGCCGCTATTTTCCTTGATTTGGCCGAGCCCGCTATCTCTATAGAATAAGACACTGCTTGAAAGTTCGGGTTGTCACATGGGCGTTTCGTGTATGCAATGAAAACATGTTGCAAAAATATTTTCGTGAGAGCCCTAATGATTGTAGTCTAGACTCGAGAAGGAATCCTAGTTCGCTACAATCGAAGCTCTGATACCAAACTGTCACACCCTGACTTTTGCGGAAGCGTGATTTGGTGTGACTTGCTTAATATCATTGCATTCAACCATAACAACCAACTATATGATAAATCCAAGATGTTCATCCATTGCGTATTTCGTACCGGTGTAGGAAGGCCATCAATATGTGTGCAACAGTGTAGGAAGGCTCAATCCTTTGCGTATTTCGTACCGGGCCTCCTGGCTGGGACGACATAGTCACCACATGCGGTCAACTCGTGGACCCACGGGTGAGGCTCGCAACACCCAAATAGATCTATCACTCATGCCCCTCAGTCCTTCTAAGGGATTAATGGTCTCAAGATAACGCCTACCCTTTCACATGATCTAACAGTTCATTTCAATTGTAAATCATTTGTAATCGTAATCATTTGTAACTTGTACTTCACCCCCGAAGTTATAAAATGAAAACAGTTAAAGAAAAGGGGGACATGAACTCACAGTTTTGCGTCTTCGATCACCGTAACTCAAGCTCCTTCGGTGAACACGACTACCTACAACGTACTAATCTATTAGACGAACGGGCCGTGCCTGGACTTAGTGTTAATGTCTTTGAGTTATGTTTCTAAGTGTATTCATTATTATTCCAAGTATATAAAAATAATTAATATTTTAACTTAAAGTATATTTATTAAATTTTGGAATAATTGTTAAAACAATATATATATTAACTTAATACTTCCCAGGTATTTATACTTGTATTTCCTTCCCAAGGATGGGGTATCTTATACTTGTATATTTTTCCATGTATTAGGGTCATATTCCGTTGTGAATTTATACGTATGAGAATACGTATTTTTATTGTATTCCTTAAGTATCCTTTATACTTAATTTCATATTAATCATTCCGGAATATCTTCTTAAATTAGGATTCAATATATATTTCCAAAATATATATTTTAAGGGATGTTACTTAAGAAAAATTATTTATAATTTTTCTTTGGCAAAAATATTTGTAATTTCTCATAAGCTCAAAAATTAATATATTTTCAAGTCTTAACTTAGTAAATATCTTTAAACTCATTTTTCTTCCAAAAATGATATGTTTAATATTTATTTGAGAAAATATATATTTTACCCAAAAATATCGTATTTCATGTTTGTGTAAGAAGACATATATTTCTTAAAAATAATATATCTTCTAAAATTTCAAGAAAAATATATACTCATACTTGCCAAAAATAATATATTTTCTCTTTGTCAAAAATATGGTATATTTTGTAGTAATTATAAAAATCCCATTTTCATTCTCTTGGTGTCCAAAATATTATTTACCAAAATATACTTTGTGGGTAAATTTTCCGGAATATTTTTGTAAGTCTTATTCCATAGTTCGGTTTTACCAATATTTGGTGTAAATGCGTATATTTATTTGTTGGAATTTTGGTAATATTTTGGATTGTAATTCGTGGTATTTTGATGTGTTATATTATTTCAAGTTCTAAAATAATATAACTAATACACAAAGTATACAAATAACCACACACATGTGACTTCTAAATATACATTTCCTAAATACATATTTAGTCACTTTTATTTATGAAAACCAACCTCCAATATTTATATTTTTGTAACAAAAATTATGGCAAAGTTTATGTAGGAAATTCATGGTTTAAAATATACTTGTATATATTTGTTTAAAACATTTTTTTTCTAAGTGTTTATATTTTTAGAAAATTTTGTCATAGTTTCCCATAAAAATGGAGGTTTCCATACTTTCAAGCATATCATTTTCTTTTGTAAAAATCATCACAATCATCAACAAACAACCTTTATTTACCAATTTTACCAAAATCATGCATTTTCTACTACTTCGTGAACTTGAATATTTGTAAGAATTTATAGTATCTTAATAGTGTTCTTAGTAGGTCTTGTTACCCTTTAAAATGTGATTAGTTCTTTAAAAACTTCATTTTTAAAGAAGTTAGATGTTTACAACTTCAAATCATATTTTCTAAAAATATTTCTTTATGAAATTTTCTTGTTTCACAAGTGTCTCTACACTTGTTTAATCACTAAAAATAGAGTTTGTTTTTGTAAGAACCAAGATCTACTAAAACTTATATTTTTAACTTGGTTTCTTTGAAAAACCATCCATGAATCTTTAGATATACATGATTAACAACTTACTTTGATCATTATTTTTCAAGAATTCAAAGTATTCTTTTAAGTTCATGATTCATGTGTGGATGATCCATCATCCTACAACATTTCTACTTTCTCATCTTGCTAGATTATGTTTCTAATCATGATCTAGCAAGATCTTATGATGATCAACATCATTCCTACAAACAATCAATGATCAATAAGCATAACAACTCATATTCATCAAGATTACTTCATTAATCAAGCTTATGTTCATGTTTACTTCTTATGTTCTTTAGTGTTCTTCATGTTTTTTATTATGATTCTTCTTTAACCACTAAAAATGGAAGTGAAATAGATAGATCAAGACTCTTACTACTAGCACAAGGCTAGGGATGATTCAAGTGTAGAAACCAAGTGGATAAAAGCAAACAAGAGAGGTTCTTCAAGCTTCAAGGCCTCCAAGCTTCCTAACTTAGCTTCTTACACCTCTAGATCACCTTGAAATGTATGGAAGAAGGTTGAAAATGGAGGTGTAGTGTGAGGGGGTGTTGGCCGTGAGCATAGAGGGAGGAGAAGGAGATGATTGTGTGTGTGGAAATGAGCTCAAGACCTTACATGTTCTTTTTATAACCATTTCAAGCTCTTAACTTATGTGTATTATGCTTCTTAAAGACACAACATGACCTATATAAATAAGCAAATAAAATCAACAATGGGGCCCACATGAATCCGCCAAATAGGTGGGGGGGGGGGGTCTAGGTGTAGGCTTGAACTAAATAGTTAGTTAGTAGGTTAAAATCCAAGTATTAGTTAGGATTTAGTTACTAAATATTTTTATGATGTGTTATGGTGTTCGGGGATCATAACTATCTTGGTAATGTTAAAAGAGTGCTTCTAGTGTAAATTTGATGTTTCGGGTAGTGTCTGGTTGGTTATTGGTTTGTTTAGGTGCTAAACCTTGTAGTTTAGTGTGCTTTATGTATCTTTTTGTGACACTTTTGATTCCCGACACTTAGGAAAGCATTCAGGACCATTTAAGCTTGTTTCTGCATGATGTAATTATGTTTAAATGCTGAATTTACTGATTTTCTGCATAATTCTGCAGTTTATGTAAGTTTTAGGCACTTTCCGGCACTTAAACTATCACTGGGAAGGCAGTTTTATGATCCTTACTTTCCTACACACTATACTAGTGTAGTACTTAGTTTCTGGCTCATTATGTGTTTATATGCACTGTCTGTCTATGTGCTGAGTTCTGTCATCATTATCCTGATTTGTCTGAATACTGTGCTAACTACGTTTCATGCATCATTTGAATCAATAAAGCTCTCATGCAATCATGTCATAACATTTAGCAATATATGATGCACATGTATGTATCAGTAGTAATCAGAAAGCAGTTAATTGCAATTCGGCACAGTCATTAAGCACTAATCATGGTTAATTAATTGTACGGATACCTAAATTTTTGACATTTGTCACACCAGTAGCTCAGATATCAATCTCTCACACCCCCAAATTACCACCTGCGGGTTTTTACCACGAGGCATGTGACGTAACAGGATCTAGCCACTAATCATGTCTAACTAATAGTAAACAATATAAAACACAATTGTCATGTCCAACATAATTAGTGTATTTATAATTAAACATTTCAAACAAAGTATGTGTTCAGCGAAAGCAAATATAATTGTTTCAAACGATCAAAACCAAGTTGTTTTTAGATGCATAATATAAAATGTTCTGATCAAACAGCACGCCCCATGACACTTCCTGCTTCCCAGACTGCAAGTGCCAATGCATTGATGTACCTAACGACCTGCAAGCATGCAGAAGAGTGTCAACATAAAGTTGGCGAGTTCACAGTTTTGTGTGAGGACCGTTTCGGTGCTCCGAATGTTCCGACCGGTGAGTAGATCTTCATATCTCGTGCGAAATCCAAGTATAAAGTGAACAAACACACAAGAATACCGTTGAACTATCGTTTCAATTGATTGAAAGCTATTACAATGCCGAGAAACGATTTTGGCAGAGCTTCGATTCAAAGTTTCCAAAGTTCCAAATGACCAGCACAACACCCCTATTTATAGGCGAACAGGTTTCGCATAAACACAACATGGGCGGATGGGCAACTCGTATGAACTGGACCATATGTCCCATTCGTACGAATGTGCCTTTCGTATGAGTGGGCCATTTACATACAAAACTTGTCCATTTTGATATGAAACACAATCTAATCTAAATAATACAATACTAAACAAAATAAGACTCAATACATGACGAAAGCTATAGACATATGCATTCACATACTCCCCCTTGGATGTAGCTGTAGTCTTCATGTATAGTCATCATCAAACTTTGCCATATCTTCGTTTCTTCTTTTGTCTTTGATATTCTTCCCGTTGTGCTTGCCTCTCAAATCTACCCTTGGTCAACCACCATTCTCTAGTCTGAACGTTGAGGTCGAAGAACTTCGTAACTCTTACTTTCTTCATTTCTTCCTTCTCAATAGGAGTTTGATCAGTAGCAACTGGCTCGTTAGGAAACTTCAAACTTGCTAAGAAATTTGCTCTTTTGATCTTCTTGTTGATCAGCTCCTTTTGCCGTTCATCCTTCAAGAATTCTTCACGTTCAAGATCTCTCCAGTTTATCTTCCAGTAGTAACCAGAGTTTATATCTTTTTCAAAGCACACATTGATCAACTTTTGGAATTGCAATGCCTGCTCCTTATCTTCTGGATAGAACACTGTTTTGTTGAAGAACATGCATTCAATGTCTTTCTTTGAGCAAGTGACCAACCACGTTGGGTCAAGCACGCGAATACTTCTCCAATACCAGTTTTCTTCATTTCTCAAAGAGATAACCGCTTCATAAGTCTTTGGGTCATAATACCACCCTTTGAACTCACTGAAGAAGTCTTGCTCTATTTCTTTCAATGGCATGTTCTTCATACATCGCGATCTCTTGACATGAAGTGTTATATCTCTCTCACCAGTAATCGGGTTAATCTTCACTATTCACTTTGGATAGTGTGGTTTCTAGACAGGAAAACCATTTGCATCTTGTTGTGTGATATAATTCCAAAGCCTTGATTCATGATATCTAACTTCTGGACCCCATAGACATTGTTGGATGTTTTTAATCTTTACAAGCTCCTCAATGTCCCACCATGGTAACGTTTTCAGGTCCTTCAAAATTTTGAAGTATTGAATCCCGAATTCTCTTTTTATCGCGTAGACTTTAAGATCTTCAAGATATCCCCAAGTTAATATGTCACCAAGTGATTGATCAGGATGACGAGTAAAGAATTTTAGTGGTCGCTTGAATTTTCTTTCGTTATCTTCTAGCTTGAACCACTTTTTGCGTTCTTTTCTTAGCTCGTCTCTCGTCATCGTTCTTGGTATACCTTGATCTTGAATTCTTTCCTCAACTCTCCTTCGAAGCTCACTTTCATTGTGTGTAGAGAATAACTCAGCAAACGTTAGGAAATCCTCTGAACCTTGACCGGAATAATGAAACGGCTCTTCATTCTCAGATCCAGAATCATCTTCCACGACAACGTTGTTGAAGTTATCTGCTTCATCAACAATCTTGAATACATAATCACCAGCTTCATTTGGATTTGACTTCTCGAGATTATCTTCAAAATTGAATTTGAAGTTCTCGCCAGAACCACCTAATTTTTCCATCATCTCTTCATGTGTAAAATTAGGAACATACTCTCCTTCCTCTATATCGTGATAGAGATTAATCACTTTCGAAATATCAGCTGAAACTGAGCTTATTGGTACAGCCTCAATGGAAATTTCAGCTAATTCATCGTGAGGAGCTCCAGAATTTTTCTACCCCTGAGGATTAACATCCTCTCTTTCTTCATTTTGAGTATCATCAAGGTAATCTTGCACCCGATGAACACCCGAACTCTTCACTATCATCATACTATTTCCACCTTGATCATCATCATCATCGTCATCATTATCATTTTCATGGTAGTTATCGATGTCACAAAGATCACTGTCTTCTTCTTCTTCATCCTCATCATCTATATCTTCATCGTCATTCTTCTTTTTGTTACGACGTCGTTCAACTTCGGCAAGCCTTTTATTTTCTTCTTCACTATACTGAACTGTAACGCCTGCGTCCCTGAAATTTTAGCTATTGTCAGTTTTAGTCCTTGTACTATCTGATTCTTGACACTTATGAGACTTGTGAATCTTGATGCTATAAAACTTGAATCTTATTGATACTTGATACTTGGAAACTAGATTCTTGATTCTTGATACTTGATACTTTGTGCTTGACTCTTGAGACTCGTGAAACTTGAGACTTGGTTGAATGAGAGACTGGAGACTTGACACTTGTGTAACTTGGAAACTTGGGAAACTTTTTGTGTTAATGATATGATCTGCTAATTAATGTTAGTACACAATAATACGCAATGCTTAATTTAACTCACAAAATGAACCAAAGACGGGAAAGTGGCAAAGGATTGGACTGTCCGAATGGTAATCCGATCGGAGGGCCATTCGATCGAACAGCCATCCGATCCATTTGCCACACTGCCTTAACTCCTATCTGACACTATAAATAGGACCTGTCACATCATTCTTCACTGATGTGATAGCCTCCTTCAATCCAGACGCACGCCCTCTCACTCTCGAGCACTTTTCTTCGATTCTAGGCCGATTCTTGTAAGTTTTCAACCTAAATCTTGTACAACTTCAATCTACACACTATTCTCTACATGATTCTTCTTCGAAATCACACTTTTCACCGTGAAATCTCTAAGATTTGAGATCTTGAGGATGACGTCATCATGGCGGTTTGTACAAACAGTCATGTGATGTCATTCCAGCCAAGATCTAGTTCAGATCTAAGGAATTTCATGTGCTTTTCTAACTAATCTTTACAAATTCAAGGCTTTCCAATCGATTTCATGTTTATCTTCAACTTTTCTTAAATTTTTTATTTAAAACGGTGGAATCCGGACCCAAACGGGCTATAGACTTGATGATTAGTCTAGAGTTAGCTTGGAAATGGATTATCGTTGGAGAAGATGGCTGGAGTACGGATTCAGACATGAACACCGTCAATAACAGACACCTGATCGGACGGGGTGATTCCCATCCGATCAGACAATCTGAGTTTTGATGTGTTTTTCCATTGTCTCAATACGTGCCATGTCGTCATCGTTAAACTCGAAACTTAGAAACTTTACAAGGTTGCAAAAAGGGACAAGGTCATCTCAATCGAATGGAAATCCGATCGGACTGCCGTCCGATCGAGTGACATGTGCCTTACAACCTTCAACACTTGAACTATTTTTGAACTATTTTTTAATCAGAAACTTTGAACTTTGAAGCTTACACTCGAAGGGTCATTCGACCGAACGACCATCCGATCGAATGACTTGATAGCTTGCTACAATGAACTCTTTAAAAGATTTTGGAAACTCAACTTTGGATCGAATGACCATTCGATCGAATGGCCATCCGTATGGATGACCATCCGATCGGATGGCGATCTGTCTGAATCACATAAGTCATCCGACCGGATGCCCTTCTGTCCGGATGGCCATCCGATCAGGTGACTGATCCGACACTTTGCACGATTCTCGTTATTCTGCTCGATACTTATCTGTTGTACTCTTATCAGGCTAATTCTAAGAGCTCCCTTTGATCCAATAACAGTTTTACTGTTAAGCAACCACTGTGAGTATACTCGATCCCTTTTCGTTTTAAACTTTTGGGATGTAACATGTATTCTATGAAACTTGAAACTTTTGAATCTAAACTCTATCCTCTGTGAATGTGAAACTTGATACTTTGTGATTCTTGATTCTTGATTCTTTATGCTATGTGAACGTTTAATCCCTGTGTGTAGTTCCGCCTTAACAATAGTAGCGCTATAGGAAGATGCATCTCCCCATTATTCTCGGGGGTATTGTTAGGAGGATTCTATTTGCTTTCCTTGATTCTTGGGAAAGTGGTTAAAGCATCGGGACACTTGGGATATCACTTGGATTGCGAACACTAGCACGGCTGAAACTATTTTATCGATTACATGATGGATATGAGTCTTTTTAAACTATTATGCTATGTACTCAAACTTGTATACTCGCCAGTACGTTTTTGTACTGGCCTTATTTTAATACATGTTATAGGCTGATAGGATGCTATGATCAAGAAACATGCTAGGATTGCTGCTAGAAACTCATCCTAGTTAATCTTAGAAACTTTGAAACAATTTTGGTGATTTGTATTTGATACTTGTGTTATGGTTGGTGTTTGATTCTAGACAATGTTATCATGAAACTTGATTAATCTATATCGAAATTATTAGTGTTATGGAAACTCATGAGCAATCTGAACGCTTAGTGTCGCACCCCGATGTTTCCGCCATCGGTTGGGGTGTGACATGAATAACCACTGGCTCACCCACTAACTTGAACTGAGTAATGTCAGTAACACTATAAACTTTATCTTTACCTTTATCTTTCATCACTTCTGCCGCTTCCTCTGCAGCTTTCTTTTCTCTCTCAATTCTCCGAGCCTCAGCTCTTTGGATTTCCACCTGATCGTATTTAGGTTGAATAGTTGTACCAAACTTACTTTCAAATACAGCTGTCAGCATCTCGATCTGTTTTGATTTGACCTTCTTATCAGCCTCGTGATCATTTACCATCTTCTTTGAGATTTCATTTTCTTTATTCAACATAGTATTAGAAGAAGATGATTGCTCATTTGAAGTTACCAAACCTTGAACTACTTCATTCGTTGCATCATTGCTTGCCTCATGGTTTGCAACTTTATCATTCAGCACTTGCACTTCATTCTTTAAAATGACGTTTTCAGCTTCTATGTTTTCATCTTTTCATCAGAAGCTGCCTTTTTCTTTCTCAAGCTTTGAACTCTAACTTCAACATTGTCGTCATCTTCAAAGAATGGTATGCCTGAAATATCTTCTAAATGCACCGGTCCAGAACCCAAAGGAATTTTACCAAAGGCTTCATTGAATTCTGCAGAATCATCAGAAAGCCTTGGTGCATCAGCTTTTGTTGTTGATTCAGGTTCCTGGACTTGTTGATGTTGTTGTGGCGGTGTGCGTTGAACTTCTTCAGTCTCTATTGGAACCGATTGATGAATAGGAGAACCTGGAGGAGTTAGAATCAGTACTTCAGTTGGCTCAACTGTAGAAGTTTCCACCCTTTCTGGTGCAGTTTGTATTGGCTCTCCAGCAATTGTTACTTTAACGGATCTCATCGTACTCTTACGAGCCTTTTTCGCCTTAGGAGAATCGGTTGGTTGTGACATTCTCTTCAACCTGCCTTTCACCTTCTTTACCTTTTCAACTCCAGCACCTGATGACTCATAAGTTGCATCATCGTCATCACTACCCTTTCTTTTCTTCCATGCTTTGTCTTTCTTTCTCCATTTAGCTTTTGGATCATGTGTTGATGGTGCCATCTTCGTCATAGGAATATCACTTTCAGTTGATTCACTATCGCTCTCGACTATTCCTTCAACTCTTTTTCCGCCAATATTAACATCCCCCGTACATTTTCAACATTTTCTGTTCCTCCCGTCACCAAATCTTCAATCTCTTGAGTAGTATTGACATCAGACGGACCAACATCATCAGTTTCAGCATTTCCATCACCATGTTGTACTTCATCATCAGTCGGCTCATCAACAAGGTGTGGTTGTGTTGGTGTCTCCTTTGGTGTAGTTATCCTCCTTCTTTTCTTTTCGACGTCTTTTAGAAACCACTTTAAACGTTTGTTTTCAAATAACTACATTTTCTTAGTCTCATTCCCTGAATCACTCTCTTCATGCCTCCACTTGTTTTCTAATGGAGCAACATAATTCTGATTTGCAATCGCTGCGAACGTTCGTCTTGCTGGAGGAATATCCCTTTTGTTCTTATAAACTTGTAACCTCTGAAGAGTTTCGTTTGTCATGTGCTCTAGAACCAATTCATCTTTCTCCAAGTTCTTGATCTTCTTGTTTAGCAGCATCTGAACAAATCTCGGATATTGCAAGAACTTCTCACCCTTAGTGTTTTCTACCATGTGATCAAATATGACTTAAGAAATATTAAACAGACGATTTAGAATCAACGATGTAAGGATGCACATGATGTAATCTGTGAGTGCACTATGTGTATGACCATAGTTAGAAATATGCTTGTACATGTAATGTCTAATGTCTTGAGTCTTTAAAATACCGGACAAAGGTTTCACTAGGTTTTGCTAGGTAATGTTAGATCAGGTCACAATACGGTACGACACGGTGGGTAGTCAGCGGGAATGATTAAACATGATTTCATCATTCCATATGATGACATCATGTCATCTACATCACTATTACCTCATCAAAATGTCAATATGCAGAATGTTTAAAAGGATAACTTGCATGGAAATTATGAAGACATAATATCAATTCGTACAGAAGGAATGTTATAAGTCGTGCGAATGTTAAATCAACTGAATCGTACGAAGTGCATGCATGAGAATAGGAAGCTTTCATCATGAAGTCCACATGCAAATCGCACGAATTGGATACAGCCAATTCGCACGAAGTGGAGAACCGTTTCGCATGAGTAAGAATTGCAGATTCGTACGAGATGGACATAATCATACTGGGACGAATAGGGGAGGCCTATAAATATCCCATGCACATTCGTTCATAATACACTTCAACTTGAACACCTTCGCAACAGACCTTCAAGCATAGGAGCTTCAAGAGTTCATCAACATCGTTCAAGACACTCCGATTTCATCACGTCTCTTAGATCTCGAGTGTATATTGTTAGATTGAGTCGAAACTCTATCCGGTAGTCGTTGTTACGTAATAAAATGACGTTTATTTACCTTCGTGTACACGATTACGGTCCGATTTAACGGATTCTGCCCGTTAAGCCGAATTCACCACAGAGCTTGTGATCGTTACGCTCCGATCCTGAACTCACAAGTGGTATCATAGGTTGAATGCTTGCTTCCAGGATCCGGTGGGTTTGATGGAGTTTTGGCCCTAATAGAACCAATTCGGTAGAATATTATTGATAAGAAAGGAGTAGATGCAGAATAATCATAATTGAATGCTTGCTTTATTCATACTGAAAGAGTTTACATCTTTTACAAGCTGGCGAAACTCTGGAGAAATTTCGCCAGCGATTCTCCTCTGGAAACCAAAACTTATCAAATGAGGAGCCCTCATCCCCTATTTATAGGCAAAGCCTATTCGTGTGAAAGTGCCTGGGATGAGAGTGCTCTCTCGTACGAATGTGACTCGGACGACTTGATGTCCCATTCGTATGAATGTACCATCGTACGAATGGGTACAAACATTACAAATCCGGCCCGTTTTCACACTAATCTATACAATATTCAACACACGCTCTATCTAGCCTATTCACACAGTGGCGGACATACAAAATATGCACCAACATAATCGACTGACACATCATATCCACCTTTCCTGTAACCTATGTGAGTGCGCGAGGAGTCAGTTCTCTAAGATGAAGAACTTGGTCTGATCGATCAATACAGAGGTGCGGAATCCCTATGCATCATCAAAGAGTAATCAACAACGATATCAACGATTAGCATGTTCATTCTCATTCAATAATCTGAAAGTACAAGGTTCCTGACGAGATCTGAACAGAGCTTCGCTAGAGAGACTGCCAAAAAGTTCTAACATAGTGACCCCTACATCTCTATTTTTAGACAAACTGGGAGAGCCAATGTCATCCGGTCGGAGGGTCATCCATCCGGATGACCCAAAGCCATCCGACCGGATGAGTTTAACAGTTAACATTAGGCTCACGTTTCGTCTAGTTACAATAATATAAACATACAAAAGCTATATATAGGCACATATAGGACAAAATACAGACTCGATACAGACGGAAGCTACAGACATAAGTGCATCTACAGACTCCCCCTTGGATGTAGCTGCAGTGTTCGTTCCTATATAGTCTTCAACGTGTCTTCCTGTTGCGTTTGCTCTCACGAGCCTTCTGTCTCCTCTTTTCTGCTCTTTTAGCTAACATATTTCACCTCAGAGGCCTTCCGATCTCGTTCCAATACTTTCTGTTTTCCGGATCTCCATCCCTCTTTCTATCCCATCTCGAAATTTTGTTCTCTTCAGATTCCATAGGTGTTTGATCAGTTAGTGGAGGCCTTTCAAACTTTCTGTGACCAAGAACCGCTGCTCTGTCTCTTATCTTCTTAAACTTCTCACTTCTCTTTTCTTTCTTCAAGAACCCTTCCAATTCAATGTCTCTGAACTTTGTCTGCCAGTATCTTCCAGAGTTTATATCTTTCGCAAAGCATAAGTTCACCATCTTTTGATATTGCTGCGCCTGTGCTCTGTATGGCCAATCATACAAAATCTTATTGAAGAATAAGCAGTTTATATCCTTCTTCAAGCAGTTCACCAACCAAATAGGATCTAACACATTAATTCTCCTGGTTTCTCCTGTCTTTTTATCATATAAAGAGATCACTGCTTCCGCTGTGCTTTGGTTGTATAACCAACCCTTAAAATCTTTGTGGAAAACTTGTTCCATTGCATGTAGTGGCATGTTCTTTAAACATCTTGGAGGCTTTATATTTAGAGTTATGTCTTTCTCACCTGTCACTGGATCAAACTTTACAATATGTTCAGGAAAGTGAGGCTTCCAGTCAGGAAATTTGTTCTTTGCTTGGAGATTTATGTAATTCCACAACTTCTAATCATGCATCTTCACAACAAGACCGTAGTAGAATTGTTTAATATTCTTTGTTTGCACGAGCTCCTCCACATCCCACCATGGGAGTGTTTTAATATCAGACAAGAACTCAAAATACTGCACCCCGTGCTCTCTTCTAATAGCATAGACTTGAAGATCTTCAAGATAGCCCCATGAAAGAATATCACCTAGAGATTTATCTGGATGATCCGTGAAATATTGAAGTGGCCTCTTGTACTTCCTCTCCTTAGGCATCACCTTGAACCATTTCTTTCGACCTTCAAGCAATTCTTCTTGAGGTACTATTTCAGGAACACCTTCAGAACTAATTCTTTCCACCACTTTCCTTCTCACTTCATATTCATTGTGAGTCTTGAACATTTCGGCGAAAGTGGGAAAAGTATCATCAATACCTGAATAGTGAAAGGGTGTGTCTTCATCGGAGACATCAGACCCCTCTTCAATGATCACATCCTTAAAATTATCAGCTTCATTTGCAAACTTGAATGAATATTCTCTTTCTAGTGATCGTGGAATCTCATCTTCTATATCAAATTTCATGTGACCATCTTCCATCCCCAATTCTTCTAACATAGATTCCCTCGATCTTTCTATTTCTAACTCCCCCTTAAATGATGCGTGTAAATAAATGACTTTAGGTTGAGTTAGGAATACCTGTTCACCAGCATGTTGTTTTCCAGAAGAAGACGCTTCATGATGCTGATCTTCCTGTTGTTCATTCAGCTCATCATTTAGGAAGTTATCAAGCTTTTGTTGAACATTAGGCTTCACTACTAACAACCCTATTGTTCCTTGATCATCATCGTCATCATTATCATCATTTGGATCATAGTTGTTAATATCATCAAACAACTGTTCCAACTCTGCTTTCTTCTTCTTTTTCTCTTCCTCTTCATGACGTTTTTCAATGATCTCCCTTCTATCAAGTATGATCTCCTCAGGAGTAACGTCAATCACATCACCAATAGCTATAACGGCAACTGGATTTGAATCTATATAAACTTCAGCTTCAGATGGATCAAGTTGGCTTGTCGACCCAAGGATCTCTTCTTTATCAATCACCAACCCTTTCTTCTTTTGTTTTGCTTCTTCAACCAACTCCTTTTCCCTTTCAACTCTTCTTTGTTCAACCCTTTGAATCTCCAATTCATCAAACACAGCTTGAACATTGAATCCAAGCTTGTGTTCTATCACAATGTATAACATGTTCAACTGTTTGTCTTTCATAGCTTTGTCAGCCCTTAAGGATTCTATCTCTTGTCTCAACACCTTGCTTTCATTCGAAGATGTCTCATGCAGTTCACCGATCATCTGATATAGTGTCTTGTTAGTTTCATTCATAAGCTCATACTTCTCATTTACTTCATCAAACTTTTCAGTGATTCTGTCAATCACTTTATTCTGTTCTTCAAGATCATCAGTCAATTGATCAATGATTTCAGCATGATTATTTGCAGCTTTCTTCAACTCTGCATTCTCTGCCTTCACTGCTTTAAGCTTTTCTTTCAACTCTTCTCACTCAGCTTCTGCTTTTGCTTTTGCCTTTTCAAAAAGACTCACTTTCTTTGTTAGAAGATTGATCTTTCCATCATTAAACATATCATAATCACCTTTAGGAAGATCATCTGGATATTCACCCTGAACCTTCGGAAATCCATCGCTTGAGCTTAAGTAGTGTCTTTCTTTGGTTGTGATGGATCTTTAGGATCATCTGGAATATGAATAGTTGGATTGATTGGTGGTGGTGGTATAGATTGTCTTTCTCCCATATACTCCACCTCTATATCTTCAACCACTTTTTCAACTCTTTCGTATTCAGGACTTTCAGGCGCTTTCTTCTTTTCAGCTTCAACATTTTGAACTTTTTCAACTTCAGGAACACTTTGAGCTTTATCAACTTCTGGAGCTTTAACACTTTCAACTTCATGCACTTCAACATTCTTTTCAACTATTGGAACCTCAGGAACTGTTGTAGAGTCTCCTTCGTTCTAACACTTCTTGATACAGCTCCTACAGGTTGTGCCTTACGCTTTCTAATAACTTTCTTCTTTTTCTCTTGTGGTGTTGGAATGTAAGTTGAATCCTCTTCATCAGAATCCTTTTTCTTCTTTGGAACACCTTTGAACTTTTGCTTTCCAGACACATAAGATGTAGGTGCAATCTTTGTTGGATCATCACTTTCAGTAGCGCTTGAATCTGATTCAACAACACCTTCAACTTCTTTTTCTTTCAAACCTTCAGCTTCAACATTCTTTGCAGATGTTTCAGCAAATTTTTCAACATTAGAACCTTAATCCTTTGTAGCAGCTTGAGCAGCTTCAGTTTGCTTTATGTAATCATCAAATGACAAGTTCAGGTACTCTACGCCTTTGTTGATCAAGTCTGCTGGTGGAATCAAGGTCTCATCTACCAACTTTGGTGGCGATTTCTTCTTTGTTGGTTCTGCAACACAAATATCAACAAAATTAGTATAGTATTTAAATGAAGTATGTATGAACCTTTCTGATGATTCATTCTTTCCATTTTTATCCTTGATCACTACTTTTGGAGTAGCCACTCTAGGTGAAATCTTTGGAGTCCTTTTCCTCTTCTTTTCATCCTTCTCGTACCAAAACCTCAATTTCTTCTCAGTCATTTCACTTAAACGTTCACTTTCATCCTCTGAATTACTCTCTGCATGTCTCCAGTGATCGTTCTCAGGTGCCACGTAGTTTGCCTTTACAATCTTTCCAATCATTCTTTTAACTCTTGGCTCCTGATCAACTGACTAACCTTTATACTTGTTCAGCCTATTCAAGGTTTCACTACTCATGTGTTGTAACTTCAGCTCATCTGTTGGATCTTTTGGTAGGTTAGGCACTTGATCGTCCAACAACATCTGAATAAATCTTGGATACATTATATACTTCTCGCCCTTCACATTATCCACCATGTGGTTAAACAATACCTGCGAGATGTTATATGGTCTATTCAACACCAAACAAGCAATAATATTCATTATGTAGTCCGATGTCTCATCATAGGCTCCTTTCCTATGAGAGAGTGCATGAACAACGCAATGCACCATAAACTTGTATGGCCTACAAAATCTAGACTTGATGTATTTATCATTCACATGCCCTGTGTAACCCATTCTAAACCACAATCCTTTGCTCAACCTCTCTGGAATAATAATCGGATCGTCATTGTTGTCTTTTAGGTCCAAAACCCTTCTTACATCCTCAATTGTTATCTTAACTTCTAAATCAATGTCCTTATCATTTTCATCTTTCAACTGAACTGCCGAATAGATTGTCTTTTCCCCTTCATCATATCTCACAGACTTCCAAAACATTCTTACGTGTGCGACTCATAGCATTTATGCTTTTCTGTCAAAGCCTTAATGATTCTACTTTCTTTCAAAAAAACGGTACAATTTCTTTAAACGGCTCCATATTTTTTGTAGTTCTCATCCAATATGCAGTAGATGTTGTGATTAGGATGCCAAACAGTCGCTCTTGCCTGCAAAAATATCAACGTTAGAATATGCACACATATCGAGATATAAAAGTGAAAAGTTTCAAACATTTCAAAAATTTTCTTACACTTTTCATTTCTACTCTATACAGTACTGACTGATCGGATGAGTGACGTGCTGTCGTAGTACACGCAAATTTAATCCAAATAACAACTATAGATAGTGGTAAATGGGTATCGAACTCGGGGAGTATGTGGAAAATGCGTTGATTTTATAGCTTTGCGATTTAACTACAATTAACCTAATTTGCAGAAATTAAAGATCAATAATTTGGATTGTTTGTTTTAGAAAACTAAATTATCAATTACTACTAATCAAGATTGGATTTTTACTTCAGATTATGAGAATAATGACCATATTAGGATTCAGTTTCTTTTAACACTTGTGTGAAATTCCAACTAGAAAGAGTTACATAGACATAACTCGTGTTTAAACAATTGTTGTGATAAAAGGGGACAAAGTACTCGGATTATATGAATGCGAGGTTGTTTCCCGATGATCAATCAATCAATATCCAACCCTAACCCTAACCCTTCCCGTGATATCTCGATTGTCAACAACTCCAAGAACGTACGATTAGACTAGAATTGCAATACCAATTAACAAGCTACAATCAATTACTCAAACACCATGACAAACAAAGCAACACAATGTTATCATTCTAGAAATAAAGAAACAAACACACAAGAGTTTAAGAAAACCTTCACCTAAGATGATCACCACAAGTTTAGTCGGACATTGTTCGGTTGATCATCATAACATCCAAATTCAAGTTCATATGAATCAAAAACAAGAACTAAATGTTTAGAATTGTTTGGAACAAGGTAGAACCAGCCAAAATCGCCCCCAATGTTCAGAGAAAACATCCAATCATGAGATAATGTGAAAAGACACCCAAAAATGGTTTTAATGAAGGCAGTTACGTATTCTCTCGCAGCCTCCACCATAATTTACGGTCTCCACCGTAAATTACGGTGGACATCAGACAGTTACGGTGGTTCAGGACTTAGGTACGGTGGAAAAATGTGATTTTCAGGGCCACCGTAATTTACGGTGTCCACCATAAATTACGGTGGTGCCCTGAATGTTTTGTTTCTTCTCTTCTTTCCTTCTATGCATGACCCATTCATTTCCAAACCGTCCAAAGCTGCTTTTTATCCACTTTTTAGCTCCCGAACTGCACCTGAAACATAAGCAACCGTAGTTATCTAATTCAAGATAATTACACGATTAAGTGAAGGATAAATTAGTCTTTTAACATCATTAAGGGTTATCCTATGGACCACCCGTCACATCCCCACACTTAACCGTTGCTTGTCCCAAGCAACTCATCAAAACATTTTCAAAACAAGCGATCAATGTAAACCAAGCAGAAACATGTAGTCCTTTTACTAACCCCTTTTTAACACCCAAAATAATGCACCCCTTTCTATGTCTCTCCTCTCGGTAACAAGTAAGCACTAGCAATTGTAAGCTAGACACACAAAGGCTAACGGGCGGTTGCACAACTATAGGCTTGTACCTAAATCGATCTTTCTCCTAAAACATGCCAAACATGAATGCAAATCAAAGGGACTTTCAAGGTTGTAACGTGGCTCGGTGTATGGGTAGGAAATGGAATATATATGAAGTAGCGAAAACTTAACCCGGTCTTTTATTGCACAAAGAAATAAACAAACAACTACCAAACTAAACTACTATATACAAGATAACGCAACATCACTTCTTTTTTTCTTTTTTCATTGCTTTTTTTTTTACAAACAAACATACAATATAACATCAAAAATATCTACAAACTACTCAACTACTACTAACACTATAAGACCGGGTCAAGTTGGGTAAATTTTTAGGTAAGTAGCTAAGGGGTAACAAATGATAAGCTTTTAGGCACAAAATTGGGCAACTAAATGTCCAAACCCCCGCCCCTCTCGCAACCATGCTCATATATATAATTGATGAGGTCCAACCCCCCAAATCACACACTCACACACACTAAAGACGAGGCTACCTAAATGCCCTTATCCTTTTCGCATTCATATCCAACTAAGGACTCAAACCGTATCAAGGCACAAGTTCTAATGCACCCCCACCCGTAGCCATCCTCATCAAAGACAAGTATTATTTATTTACATGTGTGGCTTCAACTCTCACCAAGAATAAAAGGGTATTAAGGGTTGCCGGTGCATCATTTGGGGTTAATCCAAGGTGTTCAAATTCTCACATTGTTTCGCTTGATTTAATTTTTTTTCAAAAACTTCAAAAATTTCCCCCATCCCCACACTTGGGATACATTGACCCCAATGTATGGTTTTAGGAGGCTTTGATCGCTTAAAACTCTTTCACACCAACTGAAAGCTCAACACTCAAACCCCAAATTTCTTTTTGGTATTTTTTTCATTTTATATTTTTTTTATATTTTTCTTCTTTTAAAACATCACACCACCAACTCTTCCAACCCAAACAAAACATCACAAACATACACCACCCTACCACCCGACCATAAACATATCAAACTAAATAAATATTCACAAAATATACAAGGAAGGAACACGACTTGACTAGTAATAGCGTGGCTGCGGAGGCCCCAAAATGGAAGGCATCATGTCATTCCATTCTCCAAATGCAAATGTACCGCTACTACTCCCACCTTGTTGCGGAGCTCCTTCTTGTTGGCGCGGGTCGATCCATTGTGAATGATGGAGCGGCGGGGTCGGATACGATACACTACCATCGTAAGGTGGTAGAGACGCATAATCCACATGTTGTGGATCCACAACCACCGGCCGCTCGGCGTGCCAATCTGCATGCATTCTTCTTGCTTGGTCATCATGGTATCGGTTATTCATTTCCAATTCATGTGAATACGCGTGTGTGCGATTCCACGCCTCTTGACGATCGAAGTTATGCTTCAAAGACCGCTCCATGCTTGCACTCATCATCGTGTGTTGATCAAATAACGTCCGCTCCGAACCCGACCATGACTCAAAAATGGGTGCAGGAGGACATTGGTTCTCGATAACCTCTTACATCGTGCCATCATAAGCCCAATTTGGCTCATAGGAACGCTCCGTGTAATCGTAAAAGGCACCACCATAACCCCTACCTAGGCCCCCTTGGCCCACATTCACATTCTCACCACCATGAGGCTCATCTGCATAATCATCATCACCACTCGGAACTTCTGCATCACTTTCCGGCTCATCCGCTTCACCCGGTAGAAGATCCCTTGCACCCACCTTCAATGCTCTCCATCTCTGCCCCTCCGACTTGAGCTTATGATACCGTTCCGATTGCGTGTAAGTCCAACCAATCCCCAACTTCTCTAAAGTAAAAGGCTGATGCCTTTTTGCTGCCCCTTTATCCTCTGACGTGATTGCCTTTTGCTGCTTCATCAATCCTGTGATAATTCGGCAATACGGGACAATATCTCTCCCCAACTTGTTTCGGCAAATCCAGAGGTGGTTCATGATCAAATATCGGATTGGAAAACGCGGAGACCCATTGAGTAACGAATAGAGGACGGGTACTTCCGGGTACCTCACTTGCTCCTTATCCCCTCTTCTCGGAATGACGTTCAAAATGCAAATCGCTAGCAACAACTTTGCTTCTATCTTCAAATTCCTTCGGTACAAAATTCCACTGTAAGTACCGGGAAAAAACAACGCCGCTAACATATCATTCCAACGAGGATGCTTCTCCGGTTTAAGCAAAAGGTCATCAAGACTAGGTATCATGTAATCGCGAGCCGGTAGACTGTCATATTTCCCCAATTTCTTTAGTGTGTCGAACGACATCTCTACCTTAATCCCATTCACTTCACCTATCAACTTCATTTGCGATGGCCTATCGTATGTGTTGCACTTGAGGGTTGCCATCCATTCTTGAATTTCGGTCATGAACAAATTCTTGCTATCCTTATCATAACAACTAAGTGCCGATTCCCATCCTAGAGCGCGGAATTTGGCAAATACACCAAACGGCCCAAATTCAACTTCTCTCACCTCCCTTTCACAGATGAATGCAGCTGCCTTGTTTTTTAATTGGTTCAGACTGTCATGGAATAATGTCGGTTGCCAATGCTCCGGCCGATCATCCAATGGACCCGACTCCCATCTTAGCTTTTCAGCCGGGTCCAACTCCATTTCTTCATCCTCGCTTTCACTTTCATCAACTCGACCCAAATTTTGCCTCTTTCTCGGTTGTTGTTCCGGTTGCTTGCCTTTATCTTTAGACGAAGAAGACGAACTTGCTCCGGCTCTTTCCTTCATTCGTACCATTTTCCTACACACATAACAAAGCAAACAACACAACCAAACACAAAAAAATTAGACCCTTCTCTCCAAAATATCCCCACACTTGCTTGTTACAATGGTTGTAGATGCTAGTGAACCAAAACTTTTATAAATTATTTTCTCAAAAATTGGGCATTATGCCTCTACAACATAGAGGTTCCCAAAAGTTCACTACTTTGCCATCAATCCTACATCTACAACCCTTTCAATGATCAGATAACAAATTTCATGACAAAAACTATGAACAAGCAAGTGGGTATGAACAAATATCCAATAACAACCTTAATCTTCACAATGCATCATCAAAATTTAACAAATAAACTTCCATACCTTTGTTTGAAGATGCTAGAACACTTGTGAAACAAAAACTTCAAAAACCCCCAAAATTTTCGAAGCTAGGGTTTGTGATTTGGACCAGAAAACTTTGTTTTCTCACAAATCTCTTGGCAAAATCAGCAAGTTCGTGAAAAATTAGTCAAGTTAGACCTAAATTTCACTTGATTTGGCTAAGAGTTGAGAGAGATATGAAAGATTGAGGGTTGAAGAAGGTTGGGGATTTTGTGGGTCTTGTGAAAGTGATGGATAAGAATGTTTGGAGGAGAAGAGGAAAGGAAATCGAGTGTCCAGGGGTTAATTCGCGTGACCTGATTGTTATTATTATTTTTTTATGTAATTGCTGAACCCGGATCGACCCTTTGGCTCGCCAGGTCCACCGTAAGTTACGGTGGACACCGTAAGTTACGGTGGAACCTGGCAACAAATTCCTACCGTACCTCAGTAGCGTTTCACCGTAAAGACCAAAAATTTTTTACCCCCACCGTAAATTACGGTGGTACCTGGGCATCTCTGGTTCGCCAAAAAGTGTGATTTTAAGTGTTATTTTTTTATATTTTTCAGTTTTTTCGATTTTTTTTTTGTGTTTTTAAAATTTTTCAAAAACATGTAAAAATTACCCTACCCCCTCGAAAGTCCCGTGTTGTCCTCAACACAATGTTAGAGCAATTCGTGACCCGAATTTCCCCACACTTGTTTCAAACACAAGCTTCAAGCGAGTACGGTAAATGAGCAAACTATACAAAACGAACTAAACAAAATGCTAACTATTTACACTACCAAACCTGGGCCTCTCATGGTTGTTCCTCATCGACCGGGCATAAGATGTAGCCCGCTTTGTCAAGCTCCAAGTTGTTGATGTCGTTCTCCTCCAAGTGGCTTCAACCTATGGCCATTCACCGTTTGTTGTTTATTTGTTTGCTCATCTTGGATATCTACATCACCAAACCTCCCAACTCGCCGAACGACATACGGGCCCATCCATTTGCTTTTAAGCTTGCCCGCAAACATCTTGAGTCTTGAATTGTACAACCAAACCTTTTGACCCACTTCAAAGGTTTTCTTCCTCAACTTTGCATCATGTACCTTCTTAAGCTTGTCTTTGTAAGCCGATGCACACTCATACGCTTCGTCTCTAATCTTGTGACAACTCGAGTTTCCGACTTTCATTTTCGCATTTAGTGCACGTTGACTTTGATTGTGTAGTTGTTTAACTTGTTCAACTTGTAACTGTACACGTTATTTTTTTTTATGAACGCATTGTGGTTGCATGATTTTGTGTTTGGCTATATAACATGAAACCTGTTGAAAAACTTAAACTGTTAACACATAAAAGGACTCGACGAAACAGACAGGACCCGACGAAACAGACTGTTTCGTCATAAGCATCCCGACGAAACAGAAGTCTGTTTCGCCAAGCCCAGTTTCGCCAAGCCCATTAAGGGCCCAGAACGGTAATTCGTTCATATTAACGTGAACCGACTCCCTGTTTCACACTTTTAACAAAAATAGAAACCCTAGAACTCTCCACTCTGTGAAGGCGATAACCATCCTCAACCATCATCTTTCTCTCTCGAATCCTCCCTTGTTCATCCCGGATATCTCGGTTAGTGCGTGCTCGTCTAATCGGTTTCTTTGTTCTTTGTTTTCTTTATACATGTTGTGTATATGCTTGATTTCTGGATTATAGGAGTATACGTGTATGATGAATACTTAGGGTTTCATGAACCTCTCAATGATTGTGCATGATAGCGGGTATGCATAGAGTATGGATTTTATGAGTGTTGTTTTGTGATGATTACATGATTTTATTGATGATGATGATGATATGATCCCTGTTTCATTGATGCTTCGGTTGAGATGCATAGATTAATGGTTAGTAACATAAGACTCATTATATTGAGCGAGGATTGAACGTTTTCTGTAAAACTGTTGTATCGGCGATTAGGGTTTCTGTGTTATCCGTATCTGCTGTTACTGATGTCTGCGAAATTGACATCCGACGAAACAGAACCCTCGGCGAAACAGAAAGTGTTTCGCCAAGAGTAATCGACGAAATTGAATTCTGTTTCGTCAAATGAGACCCCGACGAAACAGAACGTGTTTCGTCGAATGTGTGTTTCGCCAATATCTGTGTTTCGCCTATATGTGTATTTCGCCGAACAGTTAATCTGCGCACTAACTTGAGCTAATTCTGTTAAGTGTTAGCTGGGTTAGTTAACTGCTGTTATGTATAAAGTATTACTTGTATGATTGCAAATACGTGTATTGTGATTGATGCGATGTTCATGATGATTATGTTTACGCACAAACAACTTTAATACAAACTGATTATGTATACGTGCATACCTTAGGACGTGATTGATTAACCGTGAGCACATACTTAGCATACCGAGCGAAACAAGGTGAGTTCACACTTCTACCAAGGCATGGGATTCCCGGGGTTGGGATGGGTTGATTGATTATTTATGTTGAATAGTTATCGGAATTACATACCATAGGCCTCGGGAGTGGAAGGTCAATGGTATATACTACTAGACTAGTGATACACATACTTCTCTTCGCAAACATGCCTGGAATGGCCGCGAACTATACCAGAACGATCTTCGCAAACATGCCTGGAATGGCCGCGAACTATACTAGAACGATCTTCGCAAACATGCCTGGAATGGCCGCGAACTATACTTTAATCTTCGCAAACATGCCTGGAGGGCCGCGATACAAATATAACTAGTCTAGAAAACATGGGAAACCCCCACTAAACTTCGCAAACACGCCTTGAGGGCCGCGATGCTATTACAAACGATACATGATTACTGATCGAACATACGATTTACGAAATGAACATTATCACTAAATAACCAACTGTGAACTCGCTCAACTAGTTGTTGACTCTCTGTTACATGCCTTGCAGGACCATAGGTACTTTTGGAGCTTGCACGGGAGGCACAGTCGTTGTGGATATGGATCGTGAATGTGTTGTTAAACTTTATGCCTTTTTGTAATTAAACTGATGTTGGGTTTTTACATTAATGCTTCCGCTACACACTTGTTTATATTTGGTTTTGTAAACACCTATCGTATTGATGAATGACTTTTACTTTATACTTATGTTCAATATGATTGGTGGCTTGATCCTGGTCATGTCACGCCTCCAAGCGGTAGTATTCCGTGTGTGGATTTTGGGGGTGTGACAGATTGGTATCAGAGCCATTGGTTATAGAGAACTCGGTTTTAATAAGGGGAAAACATTTTTATTAAAACCAGACTATAACCGAAACAGTGCTCAACGATCCACAACGACGCCTCGCTCCACGTGCAAGACTCATCACTCTAGGTAATATGGTACATGTTTTATTGCCTACTTGCTAGAATTGCATAGAACTTTGCTCCGGGTATGCTTAGGTTAACTTAACACTATTGCATGAGAACACTTGTGTGACTATTCCCTTTTGTTATCGCACTACTCTCGAACCCCTCTCACTTATGTCATATTTGCTATGAAGATCATGTCTGGACGTATTAACATGACGCAAGCACAACTGACGGCTCTCATTAACGAGCAAATTGCTGCGGCACTTGCAGCCGCACAAGCAGGAGGTATACCCTGCAGTTGTAAACTCACACTAGGATCTTGAGATCCTACACTCCTAAACCAACTCTCGTGTTTAAACTTTTCTTAATTCTTATACGCAACAGGTCAGCACGCTCAGCCACCTGTTTGCACCTTCAAAACGTTCATGGACTGTCGTCCTACTACTTTTAGTGGCACGGAAGGAGCGGTTGGACTTCTCCATTGGTTTGAAAAGCTCGAGTCAGTATTTGAAATGTGCGAATGCCCTGAGGCTCGCAGGGTGAAGTACGCCACTGGTACTTTAGAAGGCATTGCGCTGACTTGGTGGAATGCGCAAGTTCAGATGTTAGGGTTGGCTGTTGCTAACGCCACACCCTGGAACGGTTTCAAGGAATTGATTAAAGAGGAATACTGTAGTCGTGATGATATTCATAAGCTGGAGGTAGAATTTTACCATTTGAAAATGACGGGGTCAGAAATTGAAGCGTACACCAGAAGATCGAATGAGTTGGCTATTCTGTGTCCTACTATGGTGGACCCTCCCATTAAGCGTATCGAACTGTATCTCAATGGTCTGGTGCCGGAGATTCAAAGCCACGTAACTTCAGCGAATCTGGGCACTATTCAACAGATCGTTAAGCTAGCTCATCGCCTCACTGATCAGGCGGTGGAACAGAACAGGCTGCCTAAACGTATCAACGCTACTACTACCGCTACCACTCCAATTACTCCTGCTATTCCCAGTGACAACAAGCGGAAATGGGAAGGGGATTCCAGCAGGGGTTCAGCTATTGTACAGTCTCAAGCACAGCAACAGCGCAAGACTAGTGATTATCAGAGTTCGAGTCAACAATCGTCTGGTGGTCAGGGGCAGAGTGGATATCGGGGAATTCATCCACTGTGTAACAGGTGCAACAAACACCACAGTGGTCAGTGTCGTAGAGGCCGCTGTCAGAGATGTCTAAGAGTAGGTCATGATGCTAAAGATTGCAGGAGCTCAAGGCCTGCGAGTCAGAACCAGCAACAACAGTCACCCGTTCCACGAAACCAGTCACAGCAACAACAGCAAGGAAATAAGGCATGCTTTCAGTGTGGGGCTGAAGGTCATTTCAAGCGGAACTGTCCCCAATTAAACCAGAATCAAAGCAACAATAACAATAATCAGGGCAGTGGGAACAACAATGGGGGAAACAACAACAACAATGGTGCAAAAGGTCGTATGTTTGTGATTGGCCAGAGTGACGCAAGGAACGATCCTAATGTGGTTACGGGTAAGTTTCTTCTCGACGACTTTTATGTTACCGTATTATTTGATTCGGGTGCGGATACCAGTTATATGTCTCTGAATGTTAGTCAAATGCTTAAACGTGCACCA
Source organism: Helianthus tuberosus (assembly GCA_030545235.1). Taxonomy (NCBI): domain Eukaryota; kingdom Viridiplantae; phylum Streptophyta; class Magnoliopsida; order Asterales; family Asteraceae; genus Helianthus; species Helianthus tuberosus. The sequence continues at coordinate 128,818,301 of CM060437.1, forward strand.
ACACTGTTGAACACCAAACATGTCGTAGAGTTAGCTAACGGTAAAAGTTTAGAAGCCACACACATAGTTCAGGGTTGTAATCTTATCCTCGCCGGTCAGACTTTCTCTATCGATCTCATTCCTATAACTCTGAGTAGCTTTGATATCGTCATTGGTATGGATTGGTTATCCCAACAACAAGCAGAGATCCTATGCAAGGAGAAGATCATTCGTATTCCTCGTTCTGGAAAAGAACCTCTCGAAGTTCAAGGCGACAAGAGTGGTGTCGTGAGTGGCATCATCTCTTTCTTGAAGGCTCAGAAGTGTCTGCGAAAAGGCCACGTAGCTATTTTAGCACTCGTTACTGATACATCGACGACAGAGAAAAAGATTTGGGATATTCCTGTAGTACGCGACTTTCCTCAGGTGTTTCCTGAAGAGTTACCTGGGTTACCGCCCCATCGCCGGGTCGAATTTCAGATCGAGCTAGCTCCAGGAGCAGCACCTATAGCTCGAGCACCTTATCGCTTAGCTCCAACTGAACTGGAAGAACTGTCTAAGCAATTGCAAGAACTTTTGGAAAAGGGTTTCATACGTCCTAGCTCTTCGCCATGGGGAGCTCCAGTATTATTTGTGAAGAAGAAAGACGGTACCTTTCGTATGTGCATAGATTACCGCGAACTGAACAAGGTGACGGTGAAGAATCGCTATCCACTTCCACGCATCGACGACTTATTCGACCAGTTACAAGGGTCGAGCTATTACTCAAAGATTGATCTAAGGTCAGGTTACCATCAACTGAGAGTCCGGGATGAGGACGTCTCCAAAACAGCATTCAGAACTCGCTACGGTCATTATGAGTTTTTGGTCATGCCATTCGGGCTAACGAACGCGCCTGCGGTTTTCATGGATCTTATGAATAGGGTGTGCAAACCTTATCTTGACAAGTTTGTTATTGTTTTTATTGATGACATCCTAATTTATTCGAAGAATCGGGAGGAACACGAACAGCATTTACGACTTATTTTGGAACTCCTTCGAACGGAACAACTGTACGCTAAGTTTTCAAAATGCGACTTCTGGCTTCGTGAAGTCCACTTTCTAGGCCACGTGGTAAACAAGGATGGGATACATGTTGATCCATCTAAGGTAGATTCGATCAAGAACTGGCCTGCACCTCGCACACCGACAGAAATACGCCAATTCTTGGGATTGGCGGGTTATTATAGACGGTTTATCAAAGACTTCTCAAAGATTGCACAGCCACTTACATTACTGACACAGAAAGGTGTTGCTTACCGTTGGAGTGATACGCAGGATACAGCGTTTCAGCATTTAAAGGATAGACTTTGTAGCGCACCTATCCTCTCATTGCCTGAAGGCACGGACGATTTTGTAGTCTACTGTGATGCATCTATCCAAGGTCTTGGATGTGTGTTGATGCAGCGGGATAAAGTCATTGCTTATGCTTCGCGCCAACTTAAGATTCACGAACGGAATTACACTACGCACGATTTAGAACTTGGAGCTGTTGTTTTTGCGCTCAAGATATGGCGACATTACCTGTATGGCACCAAGTGCACCATCTACACCGATCACAGGAGTCTTGAGCATATTTTCAAGCAGAAAGAATTGAACATGCGACAACGTCGGTGGGTCGAGTTACTGAACGATTACGAATGTGCTATAAAGTACCATCCAGGCAAGGCCAATGTGGTGGCCGACGCCCTCAGTCGAAAGGATACTATACCTAGGCGTGTACGAGCGTTGCAACTCACTATTCAGTCTAGTCTTCCTTCACAGATACGAGATGCTCAGGTAGAAGCATTGAAACCAGAAAACGTCAGGGCTGAAGCTCTACGCGGTTCAAGGCAACGGTTAGAACCAAGGACAGACGGCGCCTACTATGTAACCGGACGCATCTGGGTCCCACTCTATGGTAGTTTACGCGAACTCGTAATGGATGAAGCTCATAAGTCTCGCTACTCAGTACATCCTGGTTCGGATAAAATGTACCACGACCTCAGAACTATATATTGGTGGCCTAGCATGAAGGCCCACATAGCAACTTACGTTAACAAGTGTTTGACTTGTGCGAGAGTCAAAGCAGAATATCAGAAACCATCAGGCCCACTCCAACAACCTGAGATACCACAATGGAAATGGGAGCAAATTTCCATGGATTTTGTTACTGGCCTACCTAGGTCTCAACGTGGGAATGATACTATTTGGGTGATCGTGGATCGACTCACAAAGTCTGCTCACTTCTTGGCTATCAAGGAAACGGATAAGTTCTCCACTCTAGCAGACGTATACCTTAAGGAAGTTGTCTCGAGGCACGGGGTGCCCACATCTATTATCTCTGATCGTGATGCACGTTTTACTTCAGAACTGTGGCAAGCAATGCACAAATCTTTTGGCTCTCGATTAGACATGAGCACAGCTTATCATCCTCAGACAGATGGGCAGTCTGAGCGCACTATTCAAACTCTAGAAGACATGCTTCGGGCGTGCGTAATTGACTTTGGCAAAGGCTGGGAAAAACATCTGCCACTTGTAGAATTTTCGTACAACAACAGTTACCACACCAGCATTAAAGCTGCTCCATTTGAGGCATTGTACGGGCGTAAATGCCGATCACCTCTTTGTTGGGCAGAGGTGGGTGACAGTCAGATCACAGGTCCGGAAATGGTAGTTGATACTACTGAAAAAAATTGCTCAAATACGACAACGCATGGCGGCAGCACGTGACCGTCAGAAAATATACGCTGATAAAGACAGGAAAATACTCGAATTTCAAGTTGGGGATCGAGCACTACTCAAGGTGTCACCCTGGAAGGGTGTTGTTCGTTTTGGCAAACGAGGCAAGCTCAATCCACGATACGTTGGACCATTTGAAGTCATAGAAAAGATAGGCAAAGTGGCCTACAGACTGAACTTACCAGCTGAACTTAGTGCAGTTCACAACGTCTTTCATGTGTCGAATCTGAAGAAGTGGCAGTCAGATGAGACCTTTATAGTTCCTTTGAAGGAGCTCACTATCGACGAACGGTTGCATTTCGTCGAAGAACCAGTTGAAATCACGGACCGGGATGTTAAGGTCCTCAAGAACACTAGAATACCTCTTGTACGAGTTCGTTGGAACTCCCGTCGCGGCCCAGAGTTCACCTGGGAGCGCGAAGATCAAATGGAACTCAAATATCCCCAGTTGTTCGAAAACAATGCAACTACTACTGAGGCTGAAGCTACTACGGAATTTCGGAATGAAATTCCAACTCAACGGGGGAATGATGTGACACCCCAGGAAAACCAGTAAACGATAACTTACCTAGCTTCCTCAGTAACCGCATGCTAAATTTCGGGGCGAAATTTCTTTCAAGTTGGGGATAATGTGACAACTCGAGTTTCCGACTTTCATTTTCGCATTTAGTGCACGTTGACTTTGATTGTGTAGTTGTTTAACTTGTTCAACTTGTAACTGTACACGTTATTTTTTTTTATGAACGCATTGTGGTTGCATGATTTTGTGTTTGGCTATATAACATGAAACCTGTTGAAAAACTTAAACTGTTAACACATAAAAGGACTCGACGAAACAGACAGGACCCGACGAAACAGACTGTTTCGTCATAAGCATCCCGACGAAACAGAAGTCTGTTTCGCCAAGCCCAGTTTCGCCAAGCCCATTAAGGGCCCAGAACGGTAATTCGTTCATATTAACGTGAACCGACTCCCTGTTTCACACTTTTAACAAAAATAGAAACCCTAGAACTCTCCACTCTGTGAAGGCGATAACCATCCTCAACCATCATCTTTCTCTCTCGAATCCTCCCTTGTTCATCCCGGATATCTCGGTTAGTGCGTGCTCGTCTAATCGGTTTCTTTGTTCTTTGTTTTCTTTATACATGTTGTGTATATGCTTGATTTCTGGATTATAGGAGTATACGTGTATGATGAATACTTAGGGTTTCATGAACCTCTCAATGATTGTGCATGATAGCGGGTATGCATAGAGTATGGATTTTATGAGTGTTGTTTTGTGATGATTACATGATTTTATTGATGATGATGATGATATGATCCCTGTTTCATTGATGCTTCGGTTGAGATGCATAGATTAATGGTTAGTAACATAAGACTCATTATATTGAGCGAGGATTGAACGTTTTCTGTAAAACTGTTGTATCGGCGATTAGGGTTTCTGTGTTATCCGTATCTGCTGTTACTGATGTCTGCGAAATTGACATCCGACGAAACAGAACCCTCGGCGAAACAGAAAGTGTTTCGCCAAGAGTAATCGACGAAATTGAATTCTGTTTCGTCAAATGAGACCCCGACGAAACAGAACGTGTTTCGTCGAATGTGTGTTTCGCCAATATCTGTGTTTCGCCTATATGTGTATTTCGCCGAACAGTTAATCTGCGCACTAACTTGAGCTAATTCTGTTAAGTGTTAGCTGGGTTAGTTAACTGCTGTTATGTATAAAGTATTACTTGTATGATTGCAAATACGTGTATTGTGATTGATGCGATGTTCATGATGATTATGTTTACGCACAAACAACTTTAATACAAACTGATTATGTATACGTGCATACCTTAGGACGTGATTGATTAACCGTGAGCACATACTTAGCATACCGAGCGAAACAAGGTGAGTTCACACTTCTACCAAGGCATGGGATTCCCGGGGTTGGGATGGGTTGATTGATTATTTATGTTGAATAGTTATCGGAATTACATACCATAGGCCTCGGGAGTGGAAGGTCAATGGTATATACTACTAGACTAGTGATACACATACTTCTCTTCGCAAACATGCCTGGAATGGCCGCGAACTATACCAGAACGATCTTCGCAAACATGCCTGGAATGGCCGCGAACTATACTAGAACGATCTTCGCAAACATGCCTGGAATGGCCGCGAACTATACTTTAATCTTCGCAAACATGCCTGGAGGGCCGCGATACAAATATAACTAGTCTAGAAAACATGGGAAACCCCCACTAAACTTCGCAAACACGCCTTGAGGGCCGCGATGCTATTACAAACGATACATGATTACTGATCGAACATACGATTTACGAAATGAACATTATCACTAAATAACCAACTGTGAACTCGCTCAACTAGTTGTTGACTCTCTGTTACATGCCTTGCAGGACCATAGGTACTTTTGGAGCTTGCACGGGAGGCACAGTCGTTGTGGATATGGATCGTGAATGTGTTGTTAAACTTTATGCCTTTTTGTAATTAAACTGATGTTGGGTTTTTACATTAATGCTTCCGCTACACACTTGTTTATATTTGGTTTTGTAAACACCTATCGTATTGATGAATGACTTTTACTTTATACTTATGTTCAATATGATTGGTGGCTTGATCCTGGTCATGTCACGCCTCCAAGCGGTAGTATTCCGTGTGTGGATTTTGGGGGTGTGACAAATCTCTTCCTCTCACTCAATTGCAACTTCCTCATCTTCCCCGCCTCATCATAATCCGCATTTACCGTCTTGATTGCCCAATGTGCCCGATGCGCTAACTCCATTGGCAAATGACAACCCTTTCCATACACCATCCGGTAAGGTGTTGTGCCAATCGGAGTTTTGTAAGCCGTTCGGTATGCGCACAACGCATCATCCAACTTGCTCGACCAATCCTTCCTATCCGTTCTAACCATCTTCATGAGGATTTCTTTGATTTGACGGTTGGACACTTTGACTTGTCCACTCGTTTGCGGATGGTAAGGTGTGGCAATCCGGTGATTCACGCTATACCTCTTCAATAATTTCCCGAAATTAAAGTTCTTGAAATGCGAACCACCATCACTTATAATAACACGCGGAATACCAAAACGAGAGAAGATGTTGGATTGAACACATTTACAAACAACCGAATGGTCGTTTGTTCGTGTTGCAATAACTTCAATCCATTTTGAGACGTAATCCACCGCTACCAAAATACAGGAAACCATTCGAATTCGGGAAGGGACCCATAAAGTCAATACCCCATACATCAAAAATTTCGACAACCAAGATTGGTTGTAATGGCATCTCATCCCTCTTCGATATGCTTCCCATCTTTTGACAATTAATACAATTTCTTGCAAACTCACACGCGTCTTTGAAAATTGTGGGCCAATAAAACCCACATGAGAGAACCCGATAACCCGTTTTATGCCCGCTAAAGTGACCTCCACATGCGGATGAGTGGGCATGAGTCAAGATTTCCAACACCTCCGTTTCGGGCACACATCTCCGAATAACTTGATCCGGCCCGATCTTGAAAAGATCCGGCTCATCCCAATGTATTGCTTCACTTGAACCATAAATTGTTGTCGTCGCTTCTTGGTCCAATGACTTGGGATGGCACCCATGGCTAAGTAATTGACATAGTGAGCATACCACGGTGCAACAAAAGTGGAAACGGCTAAGAGTTGCTCATCGGGAAACCTTTCATTTATTTCACTTACATCATCAATCCCTTCCACCGGAATCCGAGACAAGTGATCCGCCACTACGTTCTCACTTCCCTTTTTGTCTCGAATCTCTAAGTCAAACTCTGGTAACAACAATACCCACCGAATCAAACGAGGCTTCGTGTCCTTTTTCACCATCAAATATCGGACCGCACTATGATCCGAATAAACCACCACCTTGCTTCCCCAAATATACGCACGAAACTTATCCAAAGCATACACCACCGCTAATAACTCATTTTCGGTTGTGGTGTAATTGAGTTGCGCTTCCGATAAAGTCTTGCTTGCATAGTAAATCACCACCGGTTTTTTATCAATCCGTTGACCCAAAACTGCACCAATTGTAGTGTCGCTTGCATCACACATTATCTCGAACGGCTTTGACCAATCCGGTGGTTGCAAAATAGGAGCTTTGACCAAATGTTCCTTCAAAACAGTGAAAGCTTGCATACACTCATTAGTAAAATCAAATGGGACATCTTTTAATAACAAGTTACATAAAGGTTTGGTGATAACACTAAAACCTTTTATGAAACGTCTATAGAACCCCGCGTGTCCCAAAAATGACCTTACACCCTTGACATTTTTCGGTGGTGGCAAAGATGCTATTACCCTTATTTTTGCCTTATCCACCTCCATTCCCCTTTCCGAAATCACATGACCTAGCACAATTCCCTGTTGCACCATGAAATGACTTTTCTCCCAACGAAGCACTAGATTTTTCTCAACACATCTTTTTAAAACTTTTTGTAATTCGTTGAGACAAGATTCAAAACTAGTGCCAAAAATTGAAAAGTCATCCGTAAACACTTCAAGCGACTCTCCAACCATGTCCGAGAAAATACTCATCATACATCGTTGGAAAGTTGCCGGTGCATTGCACAAGCCAAATGGTATTCGCCGAAAGGCAAAGGTGCCATATGGACAAGTGAAGGTGGTCTTGTGTTGGTCATCCGAGTGTATTGCTATTTGATTGTAACCCGAATACCCGTCCAAAAAGCAGTAATATTTTTGACCCGATAATTTTTCAATAATTTGGCCAATAAAAGGTAGCGGGAAATGGTCCTTAGAAGTGGCGGCATTCAATTTTCGGTAGTCAATACATACACGCCACCCGGTAACCGGTCGGGTGGCAATTTGTTCACCATTTTTGTCCTTGACTACTTGAATACCGGCCTTCTTAGGCACAACTTGGGTGGGACTCACCCAAGCACTATCCGAAATCGGATAGATGATTCCCGCGTCCAACCATTTGATTACCTCCTTTTTTACTACCTCCCTTAGGTTCGGATTCAATCTCCTTTGAGCTTCTCGTGTTGGTTTTGCATCTTCGGTGGTAATAATCTTGTGCATGACGATTGATGGACTAATTCCTTTGAGATCGGAAATCGTCCATCCAATAGCTCCTTTGTTTTCTTTCAAAACTTCCAACAATGCTTGCTCTTGCGCCAACTCTAGATTAGAGGCAATAATGACCGGTAGAGTGTCATTATCCCCTAAGAAAACATACTTCAAATGGCTCGGCAAGTCTTTGAGTTCCAACTTCGGTGGTTCTTCTAATGATGGTTTAGTACCCAAATTTATCTCCACCGGCAAGCCTCCGAATTGGTGAGTCCATGGCGGTCGACCTTCTTTTAGTGCCATAGCATCCTGTTTTTCCTCTTCAACCCGGAGTGCATAAGCATGTACCTGTTTAGAAAAATCACACAAGCAAACATCCATACCATCCTCCTCATACTCATGCGGGTTGCATCTGTCAACTAAATCTGCCATGAAACACTCATCAACACCATTAGCATTAGAATTGTTAGTAAAAACATTTAAGCGTATTTTTCGATTCCCAAAAGTCATATCGACTGTACCAAATCTACAATCAATCACTGCATGCGTGGTGCTAAAAAATGGCCGACCCAAAATTAAATTTTGTTGTTGTTTTGGGTCCGCATATGAGTAGTCCAGGACTAAAAAGTCAACCGGGTAATAACACTCATCAATTTTAACAATCACACTTTGAACCATTCCCCGAGGTAGCATATGATACAAATCGGCTAAAACAACCGTTGTCTCCACCGTTGCTAACGGACCAAAATCATATTGGTCATATAAGCCCCCCGGTAAAATGCTCACCCCGGCTCCAAGATCTTGTAACGCCTTCGCCATTTGAAAATTACCAACTTGAATGTTAATTAATGGCATGCCCGGATCTTGGAGCTTAGGAGGAAGCTCCCCATTCAACACTGCACTCACTTGCCCGGATAAATCCACCCGCTTAGGCATTTTCTTCTTTTGTTGTCTCTTTTGTGTACATAATTCCTTTAGAAATTTAGCATAAGCGGGTACTTGTTTTATTGCATCAAGTAGTGGAAGATTGATTTTTACTTGTTTAAACATGTCCCACAATTTAGAAAATGGGATGACAACTTTTGCTTGGTTTGACAAATGCTTGGGCTTAGACAATTACTTCGAGACCATATATGGATAAACGTGGGATAAACGTGACAACTTTTGCTTGGGCTTAGACAATTACTTCGAGACCACATATGGATAAACGTGGGAAATGGTATGACAACGTTTGCTTGGTTTGACAAATGGGATGACATATGTCCGATAGCGAGACTTATTACTCCGAGGATGATAGCTAATGCCGGGTTCAGTATGACTACTAAATTGGCGGAGGTTTGTGATCATGGAGAATGGCTTTGGCCAGCCATATGGACGGATCGATATCCGGCTCTTGCTCAGCTTCAGAGTGTTATAATGGATCAGACAAGACAAGATAAACTGGAATGGAAAACAAGTTCAGGTCAAAGTGTGGAGTTTAACTCAGCGACGGCTTGGGATGCGATTCGGTTCAGGCAGAATGAGGTTCCTTGGGCCAAGCTCGTTTGGTTTCCGCAGGCTATACCCCGCCACTCGTTTCTAATGTGGCTTCTGGTGCAAAAAAAGTTGAAGACACAAGATATTATCAGTAGATGGAACTCTTCGGGTAATGCAAACTTTAATCTTATGTGTTGCTCGTTGTGTTCATCTTGTCCGGATTCGCACGACCATCTGTTCTTCGAATGTAGTTATTCTAAGGAAGTTTGGAATGGTGTGAAAGGAAAAGCAGGTATGGCTGATATAAATGAGGAGTGGAACTCAAATTTTCAATATTTGTTGGGAATTTCTGCATCGGATACAACTAAAAATGTTGTAACAAAGATAGTTGTGAGTGCATCAGCTTACTTTGTATGGGATGAAAGAAATAGACGGTTGTTTTCATCCAAGAAAAGAAAGTCTAGTTTATTGGTCGAAGTCATTCTTTCAACGGTGCGGTTGAAACTTCATTCTATGAGATTCAAGACATCTGCAAGCACGATACAAGTTTTGCAAGAATGGGCTCTGCCTCGTGGTCTTTTGGTTGCTGATGATGATTGCGGCTAATAGTAAATTGTGTTTTTAGATGTTTGGTGAGGATTTTCATCTTGTTTTCTCGTTGTATGTGTTTTCCCGATGTGGGGGTTGTTTTGTTGACTCAGGTATGGCATGTCATACTTGAGAACTGAGGGGTTTGTTTGCCTTTCACTTGTTTTATTGGTTTTTGGTTGGTATAAAATTCACCGGGGTAACCCTTTACCAAAAAAAAAACATGTCCCGCAATTCTTCTTTTTAGGGACCTCTTGATGCAATAAAATTTTTCCTACCCGGGTCAAGTAAAGCCGATGGAAACGGGACTTGACTCGGTTCACCTTCATCTTTTTCATTTGTTTTATTTTCATTTTCACTCAAACCCGGTTTGTTAACATTTGATTCTTTAGGTTTAACCGGTGAAACTTCATCATCACTGTCATTACCCGTGATGTCCTCAACTACCCCCTCGACCAAACCCGGTGACAAATTGGCCTTAAATTCTTTGCCACTTCTCAATACACTAACATGACTAATATTAACATTACCTCATGACGAACCATGTGAAGGATTTACCTTGGTGTCGCTAGGAAGTTGACCCTTGCTTTTCTTCAATTCCCCCACATCGGTTGCCAATTGACCCATTTGGGTTATTAGTGATTGGATACTCTTGTCACGAACCTCATCCTTTTGCATCCGGACTTCGTCTAATTGATTGCTTTTTTTCATGTCTTGTTGCATAGCCCGAAGCATATCCATGACTTCATTCCCACGTGATGAACCTTGACCCGAACCACTTTGACCCGTTTGTTGAAATTGCCCTTGGTACCCATAGTTGTTTCCACCCCGATAATTGCCTTGATTGTATTGTTGACGAGGTGCAAAGTTACCTTGAGCTCCTTGAAAGTTTGGGTTAGCTTGGTTCGCCGCATTCCCGTAGCGGAAATTAGGATGGTTTCGTAACCCGGGGTGATAGGTGTTGGAGTTCATATTGAAATTTCGCCCACCCCCTCCTTGAATTGCATTCACTTCCTCTACTTGCTCATCAACCACTCCCACTACACAAACTTCCGCCGTGTGGCCTATTTCATTACAATTAGTGCACACATTGTACACTTGGTTTGTGGTTTGCACGTTACCACTCTCTACTCCATGCACTTGGGGCCTTTGAATCACATGCCTTGCCCTTCTTGAAGATTGATCCTTCCTCTTGGAATTCATCACCATTTGTTCCAAAAATGCCCAATCAACATGTTCATAATTCGTACCGAATGTACCATTGGTGATCGACATCAAATCCCGTGCATCCTCCGAACTCAACCCTTCATGAAATGCGTTCAACAACTCCCATAATTGGATCCCATGATGAGGGCAATTCCGTAACATCATATTAAATCTTTCGAAGGCTTCATGAAACATCTCCCCTGATTGTTGTTGGAAGCTTCTCAAACCTCTCCTTGCATCATTAGTCTTTTGAGAGGTGTAATATTCATCCAAGAATATTTGTTGCATATCGGCCCATGTAAAGATCGATGCGGAGGGTAATGTGTGAAACCATCTCTTTACCTTGTCTTCCAAAGAAAATTGGAAGAGAACCAACTTAACATCTTCCGAAGAAAACCCTTGAGCTCCAATTGTGTTGCAAATAGAATTGTATGTCTCCAAATGAAAGTAGGGTTCTTCCGTTGCTAATCCCTTGAACTTTGGTAGACTTTGGAGGGCGGTTGTTCTTACTTCAAAAGTTCTTCCATCCGCATGATGAGGAATCACTACCGGCGAAGGATTGTTGGTGATAATAGGCCGGAAGTGAGCTTCAATTCCCCGTACAACTTCTCGATGATGTCTTTGAGGGGCACCCAATGGTGCTCATGGTTGACCCATTTGCATAGGCCCTTGAGGTGCAAAGGGTGGTTGAACTTGGTATTGTGGCATTTGTGGTTGTTGTGGAATCGGTCGTTGAAATTGTGGTTGCATATTTTGAGGGCGCACTTGTTGTAGCGGTGTTGGGTGTTGTAATTGTGGCCCTTGCGGTCAAATGTGTTGCACCCCAACCGGTAGTCTACTCGTATCTTGAAATTGTTGAATCGGTTGACTTTGTTGACCCGCTCCTCCTTGAGGTCCCAAGTTGTCACACCCCGACCACGTAAATCAACGAAACGTGGCGGAAACGTCGGGGAGTGTTGTAACAGAATTAATGCTTCACAACCATGGAAATTAAAGTTTCGTTTTATTCATCAAACAAGCGAGTTACATTGTCTTTAAACAAGAAATAAATAGTACATAACATAAATTAACTAGTTCTTGTCTCGTTTTAAGTCACTAAGGCACAGGCCCACCTAAGTATGTCTCGATAAGTCCTATGCATCAACTCCTGAAAACACATGTGAAAATAGGTACGTCAGCATAAAAATGCCTGTGAGATACATAGGTTTTGTAAAAATAGGTTTCATGACTTGTAAGTTTAGAAAGAGTTGTTAATAAAGTTTAGTCATGAACCTTGTAAATTGATTTGTTTTGTAAATCATTTGAAAAACAATAAGTTCAGATAATATGTATAAATAAGAGAATAATGTATGGTTAAATGAATAACCATGTAAAATGAGTTTGTATAAGATAAGTTGTTTGTAAAACAATGTCTTGTGAAAAGTATGTTATTTGTATAAAATGTCATATGTCTTAAATTGAAATGATTCAAATAACGCTACGATATGTAATACCATACAATCAAAGTTATGTTTTGTGTAACAAATGCATGCTATACTGATATAAACATCTATGCGGTATTGTGAAAATGCATACATCCAAGCCTTGTGACTGTGGCGATAAACCCCTAAACGAATTTAAAGGTCTATCTTGTTGTTATGTTTATCGAATTCGGTCATTCCTTCCACCCGAAAAAACCTAGGGTTCAGGAACGGGAGTTGTCAGGTCCTATGGTACCATTACCTACTAATGAGCAGCGTAGCTAATGTTAATGAATGTACATTGTCTCATTTGAACAAACCAAATGTCATACCAAAATGTAAGCATGTGATGAATAACAAATGTACTAAGTACGCACACAATGGGCATACATAGCATAAAATGTAATGTAAAACAATGTACTAAGTACGCACACAATGGGCATACATAGCATAAAATGTAATGTAAAACAATGTACTAAGTACGCACACAATGGGCATACATAGCAAAAAACACAATGAAATCATGTACTATAAATGTACTAATGAACATAGCAAGTATATGATGTGAAAACAGGAAAGCATGAAAGTAACAAGTAGGCACATGTGTTTCACCCCAAAACAGTTTGGAAAACAGTAAAAGAGGGGTCTATGTACTCACTTGAGATTGCTCAATAGACTTTAGATATCCACTAAGCAAAGCTAGAAGGTCACGAATATCAAACGGCACCTAATATAGGTATCTACATTAATAAACGGACCTAAATCGGAGGATCGGATAGAATGAGGGCTCGTAAACCAAATGAGTATGGGAACTCATGTAACATGGTTTAACTAAGCCTACATACTACAATGAAACCTAACCTAAGTGCTTACGACCCATTACGACCCGTTTAGGTAGCTTATGCTACTTTAACGCGTCGTTCGCGTGAAACGCGTTCGGAATGCCTAACTAGTCCTATGATAAGTAAAATATGCCTTAACATGTCTAATATTGTTACCAAATCAGTTTAGATGCCAAAAGTTATGTTACATATGCTAAAAATGAATTTTGGCGTTAAAAGGGCATTTTGGTAATTTACCTAAGGCATATATACTACCTATCATACAACTACTCAAACGATGTGACCATAAGGTATAACCTCGGAAGGTTATTCCCTATACAACTATGGTCACCTAATGTGTTCGGTCGGATCCTAATGATCGACCAAACGGGTCGGGTTCGAAAGTATAAGCGATTGATTAAATCGCTTACCTTTACGACCCTATATAAGCACTAAACTAAAAGTGACGAGCTAAGCATGTTAGAACATGCTTAACTAAGTTTAGAAAATAGGTTTGGTATCAAAACAAATGGTTTTGATACCTAAGAGTAGTTTGGTTACAAAATACGCAATAACACGTATTTTGGCCGAAACTACGACTCGTCACTGAGCCTAGATAACGTGGTAATCAGTAGGTATAGTCACTAGGGACTATAACCATCGTGATTACGATCACGTTATGGAGTTCAAATGAACTTCGCATTGACCATGAACTGGTCAATGCAGAAAGTCAAACAAAGTTTGACTTTAACGCTAAAAGAATAAAAGAACGAAGGAACACTTACAAAGGGTCCAAGAATGGAAGGTTTGAATCCGAATACTCTCAGGTATGAAGTGTTAAACACAACAACTTAGGGAGCAAATTCAGATTTCAAAGGTGTGGGTTTTTGCAAATGAAACGGTTGGGTATTTATAGGAAATTCCATATAGAATATTCCTAGCATATTCCAAGCATATTCCTAGCATATTCCAAGCATATTCCTAGCATATTCCTTAACATACTCCTAGCATATTCCTTAGCATATTCCAAGCATATTCTTAGCATATTCCAAGCATATTCCTTAGCATATACCTTAGCATATTCCTGGCATATGGCTAAAACGGGTATTTAACTGGGTACCGGGTATTTTATCTATCGTTTAAATCCCGGTTTATGGCGTTCTAAATTATTTTTATTACTCTATAAAAATAAACTCGCCAAGATATTACTGAAATAATTTCAGTTGCCAGGACTGGCTGCGTTGTCTGCGTTTTGCAGTAGAAGCACTGTGTTGCCCAGAAACACACGATACGCGCTTAAACTTTGAAAAATAACATTTTTAGGCGTTTTAATTTATTTTTCAACACGGACCTGATTAAAATAAGATTTTAATCATAACAGAATATTTGTGGGATTTAAATATTATCTGGTCGGTCACCAACGTTCGTTTGGTCGTACAATCGCGATGTTCGGTTAATTACGACGGAATGCGCATAAGCGTGAAAAACGATCCAAATTGCGCGACGAATGGATTTTTCTTATGCCAAACACTAAAATAAAATATTTTAGTGCTTACATAACTTTTTGGATGTCCGGATGTATTCAGAACGTATGTTATGCGCGAAAGTGCAAACTTGTGCACTTTTTGACGCTTTTAGTCCCTGAATGACCCAAAAGTTTATTTTAGCACACCGAACCCTTAAAAGCCTATTTCTAAGCTATATAAAGGATATTTAAGGTGTGTTTAACTTATGGTCATGTTCCAGAATGTCTGTTACAATTCAAATTGGCATACTTTCGCAGTTTGTCAAATTTAGTCCTTGTAAGCGAATAAACTTGATTTCACCACACCAAACCTTCCAAAACTTACATCTAAGTTATGTAAAGGTTATTTAAGGTATGTTAAGCCTATTTCACTATTCCGGAGTGTTCGTTGCATTAAACTGGTTATATCTACGCATCAGAGCGCGTATAACCCTCCAGAAAGCGATTTAAAGCTTGAAATCGAACAAGAATTGATATGTGCAAACGATACACATATTTATACAAATCCCAAGTATGAAATACAATATTTCATTGGTTTGGTATTTGTTTGATGGTTGAAGTGACACAGGTGTCACACAAGTCACCTCCATCACCCCCATAGTAATAACCTTCCTCTTCATACCCTCTAAACTCCTCTTCATAGCCATCATCATATCCATCCCCTTAAATACCCGAGGATTGCCCAAAGGGAAGAGTGGAGTAATGGAAACCCGATTGGTTCGATGGTCAAAATGTTGAAGTATCATGGACAATGGTTGAATTGGGTGGTATTGGGTAATTAGAGGATGATTGACCCGTAGTTGGGGGAAAGAAGTGTGACAATGGTGGTATTGTGGATGAAGGGCTAAAGGTAAGATTGGGTTCAACTTGAGTAGTGATCGGTTGTGTGGTATTGGTTGGTGTAGTGTTATGAGGTGGAGTAGGAATTGTAGTGGAATTTGGTATGGTTGTGTTTGGTGATGGTTGTGTGAAGTAGGTATAAATGATGAGGTCGTTTGACTTGTTGTGGGTGGTATTTGAGATTCTTGCATGATGTTTCGTGGTGTGATGGGTGAAGTAGGTGAACCAATATTTCTGTTTTCTCTTACTAAAACACGGTTTTGCCTTAACGTTCTTTCAATCTCCGGATCAAATGATAATGGTGACGACTTTTGAGAGGCTCTAGTATGCATGCACCTGTAGAACCTGCACACTAAACACACCAGTGTAAACCCGAAAATAACAAAGCAAAACTAACAAACTGACACACGTTGCGCACAACTCCCTGGCAACAGTGCCAAAATTTGACGTGCTGTCGTAGTAAACGCAAATTTAATCCAAATAACAACTATAGATAGTGGTAAATGGGTATCGAACTCAGGGAGTATGTGGAAAATGCGTTGATTTTATAGCTTTGCTATTTAACTACAATTAACCTAATTTGCAGAAATTAAAGATCAATAATTTGGATTGTTTGTTTTAGAAAACTAAATTATCAATTACTACTAATCAAGATTGGATTTTTACTTCAGATTATGAGAATAATGACCATCTTAGGATTCAGTTTCTTTTAACACTTGTGTGAAATTCCAACTAGAAAGCGTTACATAGACATAACTCGTGTTTAAACAATTGTTGTGATAAAAGGGGACAAAGTACTCGGATTATATGAATGCGAGGTTGTTTCCCGATGATCAATCAATCAATATCCAACCCTAACCCTTCCCGTGATATCTCGATTGTCAACGACACCAAGAACGTATGATTAGACTAGAATTGCAATACCAATTAACAAGCTACAATCAATTACTCAAACACCATGACAAACAAAGCAACACAATGTTATCATTCTAGAAATAAAGAAACAAACACATAAGAGTTTAAGAAAACCTTCACCTAAGATGATCACCACAAGTTTAGCCGGACATTGTTCGGTTGATCATCATAACATCCAAATTCAAGTTCATACGAATCAAAAACAAGAACTAAATGTTTAGAATTGTTTGGAACAATGTAGAACCAGCCAAAATCGCCCCCAATGTTCAGAGAAAACATCCAATCATGAGATAATGTGAAAAGACACCCAAAAACGGTTTTAATGAAGGCAGTTACGTATTCTCTCGCAGCCTCCACCGTAATTTACGGTCTCCACCATAAATTACGGTGGACATCAGACAGTTACGGTGGTTCAGGACTACGGTGGAAAAATGTGATTTTCAAGGCCACCGTAATTTACGGTGTCCACCGTAAATTACGGTGGAGCCCTGAATGTTTTGTTTCTTCTCTTCTTTCCTTCCATGCATGACCCATTCATCTCCAAACCGTCCAAAGCTGCGTTTTATCCACTTTTTAGCTCCCGAACTGCACCTGAAACATAAGCAACCGTAGTTATCTAATTCAAGATAATTGCACGATTAAGTGAAGGATAAATTAGTCTTTTAACATCATTAAGGGTTGTCCTATGGACCACCCGTCAATGAGTTTAAACAAGTAAAGCTCACATCCTTCAAGGTCGGTGTCATGGATCGGATGGTCCTCCGATCGGATGGTCATCCGATCGGATCACCATTTTATCAGACATGAAGAACAAGTGATTGAACAAACAATACTCAATTATTCAAACACTTAGAAAAATATTCAAACAATAAAGTGTAATGGATCGGATGGCCCTCCGATCGGATGGTCGGATTGTCATTCTTTCCAAGTGACCATGAAGAACAGTTTGAATGCAAACAACCAAAGGTCAAAATTTCTAACATTTTCCAAAATTGAACACATATTCTCTCAAGGATTTGGCCGATAAACAAAACCCTATATTCAAATTTTGTTAAAACTTCCTAGATTGGGTTTAATTTGAGAAAAAGCCATTCGGCCCGCCGACACCCTCAATCATCCCATGTTCAAATCTATGATGTTTTTCATGAAATTGGCTTGGTGAATCTATAGATCTAAGGCCGATGATATTAGATCTATGTTCAAATCATGCAAACAAAGCCTAAACAATCCTAGATCTAAGAATATACATGAACAATTACCGTCAGTCCTTTAAAACATTAAATACACAAAATTGAGCGGTGAAATTTGAGAGACTAACCTTTCCCATAGTGAGTGATGTGTGTACCAACAATCCTATGAACTTGGAAAAGCAAGAATGTGAACAATGATCAAGATCGGTTGAGAGAAAAGTGTGAATGTGACGGAAGGTGGTTCGATCAAATGAGGTTGACTGAGAATGTATAGGGTTGACCACCAACGGATGGTCATCCGATCGAAGGCTCCTCCGATCGGATGGTCATTCGTACCATCCATATTATTTCAAATTTTTAACTTTTTCCATTTTTCTCAAATTTTATTTGTTTTGGTCAGTTTTTAGATATCCACTCAAGTACCTAGGTCCAAATTAATGACCCTAGTTACTCAACTTGCCTACCAAGTCCAAATTAATGACCTTGGTTGGCCCGAAACGAACTAACTGACATTTTTCTCAAACTTTTTCAACACTTTTTCTGAAAAATGTACAAGTATCAAGTTATTGAACTTGTTTATACGTTGAAATTCTCAAACATCCAAGATTAGCTCCCAACCCAGAAACTTCCTGCTTCGCTTCACTTCTGAGATTCTGAAGATCGGCTTTCCATCTTCGTTTGTCGCAAACTAAAGCAGAAGATAAAATACTTTTGTATTTTAAGAAATTTTATGCTAAAACACACTAAAATATTTTTGGATTTTTGATCTAAACTGAAATGAAATGTTGTAAAGTAAACAGTAAACTATTTACAAACTTATTTTTGTGAGCTGTGTTAGAGGATCATATCAGCTGCCGACTAGTCACAGGTACTGTGGAGCTTAATTTCACACTAAGTATTAAACAATTCACCTAGATTGTCGATATACTGATCCTTTTAAATTCTTACACAGACTTCAACTTATTCAGGATACAATTTAAGTGTTTTAAGTACTTAACTTATTCGCGTGTCCCACCTCAGAATATACTCTCGTATCCAGATTTCTATATTCAGTCTTGCAGGTGAACATACTCAAATGATATCTGTATAAGGGTAGTACGAGGCCATGAGAGCTTAGGTTAGAACTTCCGTTCAGACAAAGAGATGATGGCTCGTCTTTAAGGTGTGTCCCTCTTGGGGATCTTTTCTTCAACAACACATGATTCGCATTTTTCAATGTTTATCATTTTTATGCTGAGGGGAGGCTTTAAGAATTAAATTTGTGCAAAGTATTATACGAGGACTAGGCTATTGCTTCCACAAAATCAGATGTCCTGGTATAATACCCCATATATCATCAAGTACATAGACCTAGTATGTCAGAAATAGAAAATCTTTCAAACAAAATTTCAGGGGTTACCTATATATCCGAGAGATGTTCCCCACGAAATAAGCAAGATGTGATTTTTATGTTTATATCTTGAAAAAGTCTACTAAATGTGTAAAAACCTATCGGCATATCATCAGTGAGACCGTTTAATGCTTTAAAACTTTACATTTCTTTAGCATACCATGACTGTCTAGCTGATGTACTATCATTTTCTCTTTTTACACAAAACTTTTTTTTGGGTTTTCTATTGTTTTTGAATTTTTTTTTGTTTTTGTATTTTCTGAAATATATCTATCTCCCCCTAAATACGAAAAATAACAAAAAAGTTGACAAACCAAAGCAGTCTGCTTTTCAACATCCTCTGCTGTGGTTTTCTCATCAACGCCAAGAATTTCTTCCCCTAACGACAAAAGCTTCATAGCATTCAATTTTAATAGATACTGAAAACGTTATTTATCAAAAGCTTTGGTATGTAAATCTGCCTTTTGTTCGTCGGTGTGGATTTTATCTATTCGAATCAACTTCTTCTCGAAACAATCTCGGATGAAGTGATGTCGAATTTCTATGTGTTTAGTTTTAGCATGATGTACCGGATTTTTTGTTATGTTGATTGCAGCCTCGTTATCAACAAATATAGGATAGGTAAGAAATTGCAAACCGTAATCTCGCATTTGTTGCTGGATCCACAGAATCTGCGAGCAGCAACTGTTGGCTAACACATACTCTGCTTCACAAGTCGAAAAAGCAACAGAGTTTTGCTTCTTACACTGCCAAGTGACCAAGGGAGGTCCGAAGAATTGGCATCCTGTAGTTGTTGATTTTGCAGCAACCGAAATCTGAGTCTGAATATCATTCGAGCTTGGAGTCACCATCTTTGGGATACCACAACCCAAGCTTGGGGTTCCTCTCAGGTAGCGTAGAATCCTTTTGACGATAGACATGTGCGAGGCTCTAGGACTCGACTGATGTCTGGCCGCGGGGCATGTCGGGTACGTTATGTCAGGTCTGGATGCTGTCAGGTACATCAGCGAACCAATCATCGAGCGGTATAATATCTCGTCGACCTTCTCTCCGGTGAGATCAGGGTTGATACCGTGATTAGTTGCTAACGCAGTGGACATTGGTGCCGTCTCGGACATCCCAAATTTCTCTAGAACGTCGTAAACGTACTTCGTTTGATGTATGAAAGTTCCCTCTGGCATCTGATCAACTTGTAGCCCTAGGAAGAACTTCATCTCACACATTGATGACATCTCGAACTTCTGCTTCATCACTTGTTCAAATTCCTTGGAGAGCTCATCGTTCGTTGACCCAAATATAATGTCATCAACATATATCTGAACGATCAGCAGATGACCAGCGACCTCCTTAGTGAAGAGTGTAGCATCCATGTGACAACCCAAACTTTCAAAGTTAGTGTCGTTTAGTCTCGTGATCCTAACTCCTTACTATTTCTCTTCAACGTTCCTCGCTATGTTAAACTTGTTTAACGTAAATGTAATTGGGTACGATTGAGTGTGTATTTGGGTTATTATAGTGTCAAGTAGTTAGCATGGGCCGCAATCATCTTTAAACCATCTCGGCCCGGCTGCACATGTCATTGGGCCGCCATTACATTAAACCATCTCGGCCCACACCCTTTATGGGTTTTGCATACTTGTAGAACGAGGAGTTAGGGATACGTAAAATATAAAAGATAATAAAAACCATTGTGTACCCTATTTCCTTCGACGATCAGCCCACCCCCCCTTGAAGTTCCTTTTTCCTTGAAGCTTATCTCTTGTGCTTAGTATAATACATCTTCTGGTAAGTATAATTATAATGATTTCAGTCTCGTTTGACTATTATTAGTTGTATGAAAGGTATTGTTGATTTGTATGTATGGTTGCAACTATTGGTTTATGTTATGAGAATCATGTGATGTTGGTGATTGATGAGTTCTTTAGATCGGCAATGAACTAGTAGTGGTAGGATGTTAGTGATTAATGGAATCGAATGAGGTAAGGGTTACAATTATAAGTTCATGATAGGTTGGTTGCAAGTATATAAATCGATGTTAAATATCCATAAAAAGGATTGTGTATGGGTGTATGAATTATAATTTACCTTGCTAGTCAATTGGTAGTTCGATGCGTATAAGTGGATGATTATGATGGTTAGTTTATGTTAACGATTATGTGTGATTTGAATTTGATTATATATGATTAGATGAGAACTGATAGCAAGGATGAGTTCACGAATTTGTGTTGCATGATCATGTTGTTCGATTTGTTTGTGATGATGTAATTAGTAGATAATGATTAGGCTCATGAACCCCAATGCTGAAGCTGATTGATCGTTGGAAATTATGTGTGTATTGTAAATTAATGATAAGGGAAATAACTGATTATTTGGGTAAAAGTGTGGACGGTTATGGTAGACCTGTGAATCATGGCGAAGCCCAACAAGAACTCACACACGCCGGAAACTGTTAGGCCTGTTAAGTTGTTGGGCCGCACATTAGTAGTGGGCTACAAACATAAGCGAAATGCACATCTGATCGTACACTTGAGACCCAATCGCACAATAGACATCCAGTCGCACACTTCACCGGGCTGAGTTACAGTCATGGACTGCATGGTTATTTTAGGGCCGCACAGTGTATTAGGCAATGCACTAGGTCTGGGCCGGGGTAACTTGTGAACCGCACAAACAGAATTAATCGCACACTTGTTTGGGCCTTATGTTTTATTGGGTCATACATTGCTAATGAATTGCTATACAACGTGCTTAATTGTTAAGACTAGCGTATGGGGTGACGAATGCTAATACATGTATTCTTATGCATTACTTGTTAAATAAGTGTGGAATAATACGTGCTGTGCTTGTATACAAACTAATTGTTATGTGTAACCATCATATGGCTTGGTTGACCAATTTTGTTAAACACGTAACTAATCTTACTAAGCAAACCAAAGGTGAGTTCATTTCTCTTGAGCATGCGTCCCGGTGGGTGGGACAGTCAAATGGGTATTCCTAAGAGGAATAAGTCTTTTGGGGTAAAAACTAGGATGTTTGATAATACACTCTTTTCCTATCACTTTAAGTCCCACCATATACCGAATAGTTACCTGAGAGGTAACGGGGTATTAGTTGATAGCGCTATTTGGCTTGGCAACCTCACACCGTACCTGAGAGGACGAGCGTGAACTAATGACCTTAAATCATGACCAATGCTTAGATAGGGGGCATTGGGGATGGGAAAAACAATCTGGTAGCCATCTTGTACGGTACTCGAGTTATTATCAACATTATTATCAATGAACTGAACTAAACATTTGGTAACTAACGTTTTCGTAAAACTATGAACTCACTAGCGTTGTCGGATACACTTGTTGCACGCTCGCAGGTCGTTAGATTTCTTGGATTTGAAACTTGCTGTCTGGAGTGGCTGGAGTGGTCATGGGAAGAACTGATTGGATACACATGATGGGATTAGTGATTTCACACATTTGCTTTGAAACATTTAAACTATGGTTTACTTATTGCTTCCGCTGAACTTGTTGGATTTCTATTAAACTTATTGTTTGGTACATTTTTATTTATAATCGACAATCCTTTTGAAATTCTGTTAAGAGTTCAACATGATTAGTGGCTAGATCCTGGTACATCACACGCCTAGCGGGGTTTTCCATATGTGGTATTTTGGGGGTGTGACAGTTTGGTATCAGAGGCACTAGTTATAGTGAACTTGGTTTTAAAACGTTTTTATAAAACCAGACTATAACCGAACAGTTCTGAAATCGACCATGACACTCAGCTCCAGATTGCAAGGTTTGTCTCTCGTTTACTTATTGCATAGCATATCTAGTATACACTTATGTATGACATTATACGTGAATGCACAGTTGGCACTGCAGTATGAGTTCCCGTGTTACCAACCCATGTTATGTGTTTTGATTGTGTGACACTCCTCTAAACCTTCATAATCTATGTTGTGGTGTCTTTTGTCCTACTACTCGAATTTGAGGAACTTTTTAGCACGAGTTGGGAATAACTGAGATAAACAAGCAAATTGGATAATTATTATGGGTGCACACATAATAATAATGTGGGGTGGATGTGAGTCCCAGTGAGGCTTGACAAGTGCGAAAGGGGTTCCGCCCTGTTGTTTGACATAATGGTAGAACTCGGTAGTCTGTGGATGTCATAATAATGTTTGACTCCTACTCAAACTCGAATTTTAACCTTTCCCTTTTCTTATATAGAATCATGAGTGGACGTGGTGGACGTGGTGGAGGCCGCGGCGGTGGACGTGGCAACATTGCTATGACTCAGGCCGAGTTAACCGATATGATCAACACTCGTGTGGCTGAAGCCCTAGCGGCTTATCAGGCTGGTACGATATGTGCCAATTTTTCTTTATCCCTGTGTTGCGTACCCAAATTTTAACCGTGTGTTGTACTCTCTTTCGTTTTAGGTCAACCTGCGAATCAAAACAATCCGCCTGTTTGCACGTTTAAGATGTTCATGGATTATAAGCCACAGACATTCAGTGGGACTGAATGAGCCGTGGGACTACTGCGTTGGTTTGAGAAAGCTGAGTCAGTCTTTGCTATGTGTAACTGTCCCGTGGGGGACCAGGTGAAGTATGCTACAGGCACATTGGAGGATGGTGCCATAACTTGGTGGAATGCCCAGGTGCAAATGTTGGGCATCGAAATGGCTAATGCAACTAGTTGGGATGATTTCAAGGAATTGATGTGAGAGGAGTACTATCCTCGTGATGAGATTTAGAAGCTTGAGAATGAGTACTACAATTTGGTAGTGTTATCAAGGTTTGGGAAAAAGGTTGAGAATGATGGTACTGGAGATGTAGAAGTAGGTTGTGTAGACTGTGGTGGTGGTATGGTAGTGTTTGGTGAAGGTTGGGTAGGTGTTGGTGAGAATTGTTGTTGTGGAAGTGGGTTTTGCGGTTGTTTCTCCGGAGTCGCTGAGTTCTCCATTGTCTTGAGTGTTGATGTAGGTGATTGTAGAATCTTGTTCTCACGATGTTGTACTCGTTTGGTATGCTTTACTGTTCTCTCGATCTCTGGGTCCAACACTAATGGTGATGACTTCCCGGAATTCCGAGTGTGATGCATACACTTCCTAGATCACTTGCACAAACAAAAACAAGAAAACCTCGCGTAAATCCGAACAAAAAAGAACAAACTAAAAAGACACTATTTTTGGATTTTTGGATATTTAACTAACTAGAACTTAACACTAAACACTTTGCGCACGCCTCCCCGGTAACGGCGCCATTTTGATGTCTGTCGTTAAGGACATGCAAAAACCTATTTAAACTATTAGTATAGAATAAGCAGGGTATCAAACCAAGGGAGGACTGTGGAAAGTGTCGTAATGAAAAGGATTGATTAACTATTACTGTATGAGAAAATCGGTTTGTTTGATTTTGAGAAATGGCTAAATTAACGAATAAAAATTGTGTTTTAAATCAATGAGAAGGAAGATGGTTCCTCCAGATTTCAGGTTTTGCAGTTAACTTCAATTATGTGTTTAATCATTACCTACATAGACATAGGTGTTAATTTCGATTAATTAATTGTGATAACCAACGACTAAGTACTCCGGTCAATACATAACAGGAGGTTATCGAATAATTATCAATTACAATTTACAAACCCTAACCCCATGTCAAATATATCACAATTACTAGAACTCTCGGGAACTGAATGCTTAGAAATTAAGGTTTAAATAAACGTAACTTTTTACAATCAAGAAATCAAATCCATGGTGAAAAGCATCGAATGCTTAGATCACCCAGTCAAAACGATTGTATCAAACACATAATATTCGTTAACTTACAAAATCCCTCCATCCGGAGGAAACCGTTAAAAAGACTAGCCGCTCATCTCGCACGAAAGATCTTCATAAGCTTGAATATTAATTAAAATCATCATCGTCCTTATAATATAGTATAAAGAATGATAACAAAGTTAATATAAATCAAGTCTTGATAATGTGATATCCTGCCGTCACTGTTGTGTTGATGATGTATTATGATGTCTCTCCTCAAAAGTGATGATGTGCTTGACTTCTTATCCCCCTATGTCGTCGATATGATGATGAGAATGAGATTAATAAAAAATCAATCCCCTCCAATCTTCAAAGTCTGCGCATGTGGATGTGTGATGTCGGCTTGTTTTTTTATTAGGGTTCCAAACCCATTTAAATCCTTCCACAACACTCCATGCGCTGCTTACATATAAATACCGTAGGCTACGTTTTCAACCGTAGCTTACGGTTGAAACATTCTGTTTCTTTGTACATGTTCTGGCCATTTATGAAACATACACCGTAAGTTACGATGTAGGGTTGCTATTTCCAATTGCCCACTCCTTTATGAAGTCCACGTGATGATTCTTGTTGCCCAAATGCCACCAATATCAGCCAATATCTACCTATATATGGCTGCCCTTTTCTTTTTGTTCAATGTTCAAGTATATTGGATGATGAGTACAATATTTCAATGATGCATAATGTTGGTTCCCATGTGTGTATATTCACCTCCATGTATACGTGTCTTTTTCATTCAAACAATCCCCAAGTCCACATGCTCATAATCTGATGTTGATGGTGATCATTAATGTTGAACATAAACAAATCGTATTTCGCTGATCATAACTCCAAATTCAGCTTCCTTTCATCTTTGAACAGATGACCACCAAGCCCCTCAACTTCTCTATTTTACGTTTCTTGTGTTCCCAAACTATCTTGCAACCCGAAATACGTTCCGATCACTTCAATATGTCTCGATTATCATCCTTACTTGTTCCGTTTATCGCTAATCATCCCAATTTATCCGAATTAAACAGTTAACCTGTAAAACCACAACCACACGTAGTTAATATATTCTAGGCGTATAATCACGTAAACGGCGATAAATCACATAAATTAAGCACGTTAACACCCGGATTTCACAACCTCCATCACATCCCCACACTTATCTTTGCTTGTCCTCAAGCAAACCAACTAGAACTAATCACCATAGCAACAATACCTCTAAACCCCTTAACCGATTCAACCTATTAAGTCCCAAGTCATACCCATCCCATAGACTGACACAATCAAGATTGACAGTCTGACAAGTAAATGATGCAATTTCAAAAACTTAATACTTGTCTATCTAAAACTAACATGTTTATAATTAATCACATGCTACACACCCCTCACAATGTACTCTCCTCTCGGTTTAATATCTGGACTAGCGTGAAATGTGCTAGTATATAAAACACTCAAAAAGCAAACATGAAATCTTGCAATCATAGGCTTGTAAGACAATCACACCTCCACTGTATCATCTAAAATGGCACATATCAAAAGGACTTTTGGGTTTTGGGCTTAGGGTAAAAGTAGGAATATACTTCTAGGTTCTTTTTCTTTTTTAATTGGCTCACAAACAATAACCAAACCGTGACAACTTTATTCCAACATAACTTATACTATTGGGTTGGTTTCTACCCAAGAACATATACGATATTCACAATACTTCTATTTTGTTCTTTTCTTTTCTTTTTCCTCAATTTTTTTCACATATTTTCTATTTTTTTTCCTTTTATAGCAATATCATCACGGTCGGGTTTTCACAAATAACGATGGGCGAACAAACGAAAGGTGGTTAGGCTTGTAACACCTGTGCCTTCACGGCCATCAAACAAATACCAAAGCAATGAAATATTGTATTTCATACTTGGTATTTGTAAAAATATGTGTATCATTTGCACATATCAATTCTTGTTCAATTTCAAACTCTAAATCACTTTCTGGAAGGTTATACGCGCACCGATGCGTAAATATAACCAGTTTAATGCAACAAACACTCCGGAATAGTGACATTGGCTTAACATACCTTAAATAACCTTTACATAACTTAGAAATAAGTTTTGAAGGCTTTGGTATGGCAAAATCAAGTTAAATCGCTTACAGGGACTAAAGTTGACAAACTACGAAAGTATGCCAATTTGAACTGTAACAGACATTCCGGAACATGACCATAAGTTAAACACACCTTAAATATCCTTTATATAGCTTAGAAATAGGCTTTGAGGGGTTCGGTGTGCTAAAATAAACTTTTGGGTCATTCAGGGACTAAAAGTGTCAAAAAGTGCACAAGTTTGCATTTTCGCGCATAACTTACGTTCTGAATACATCCGGACACCCAAAAATTTATGTAAGCATGACTACATTATATTTTAGTGTTCGCCATAAGAAAAATCCATTCGTCACGTCATTTGGATCGTTTTTCGAGCTTATGCGCATTCCGTCGTAATTAAGCGAACATCGCGTTCGTACGACCAAACGAACCATCATCCGACATATTTTTGAACATGTTTCAAGTCCACAATGTTTAGGCATCATTTTAGGGCCTTAAAGTTGGCTTTACGGGCCTTAGAAGTGTCGGAAATGGCCTTAAACACGTGCAGGGACCTAAACTGTCATTTTTGAAACATATGTGCAGATCAGAGGGCCCAAGCGGCCCGCATTGTGTTTGCATGAATCTAAAGCGGGCCGCATGGCACCTTAGGCGGTCCGAACGCGTTTCACGCGAACGACGCGTTAAAGTAGCATAAGCTACCTAAACGGGTCGTAATGGGTCGTAGACACTTAGGTTAAGTTTCATTTAGTATGTAGGCTTTGTTAAACCATATCATATGAGTTCCTACACTCATTTGGTTTACAAACCCTAATGCTACCCAATCTTCCGATTTAGGTCCGGTTAATTAACATAGTTACCTATATTAGGTGCCGTTTGATTTCCGTGATCTCTAGATTTGTTTGGTTGTTACTCAAGGACTACTGAGCAATCTCAAGTGAGTACATAGACCCCTCTTTTACTGTTTTCCAAACTGTTTTGGGGTGGAACACATGTGCCTACTTATTACTTTCATGCTTTCCTGTTTTCATATCATATACCTGCTATGTTTGTTAGTACATTATAGTACGTCGTTTTACATTGACATTTTATGCTATGTATGTATATAGCGTGCATACTTAGTACATCGTTTTACATGGCATTTTATGCTATGTATGTTCATTTAGTTCATACTTAGTACATTGTTTTACATCACATCACGTCACATGCTATGTATGTTCATTGTTGCATACTTAGTACATTTTCATTTCTTCACATGCTTACATTTTGGTATGACATTTGGTTTGTTAAATGGGACAATACATTCATTAACATTAGCTACGCCGTTCGTTAGTAGGTAGTGGTACCATAGGAATTGACAACTCCCGTTCCGGACGTCCCAGGGAAAGGGGATGAAAGGAATGACCGAATTCGATGATATTTAAGACAGATAAACCTTTAATTTGTTTAAAGGGTTTATCACCACAGTCGCAAGGCTTGGATGTATGCATTGGAACAACACCACATAAATGTACATATTCAGTATAGCATGCATATAGACATTTTAACATGATTGACCTTGATCATGCATTTTCACAAGACATAATGTTGATTTAAACTACGTTTTACTTCAATACTATGTTCTTGTGCATATGGTTTAGTTGACACATTTCGCTAGCCATACAGGACATTTTGACATAGACATTAGACATAGACATTTTAACATGATTGACCTTGATCATGCATTTTCACAAGACATAATGTTGATTTAAACTACGTTTTACTTCAATACTATGTTCTTGTGCATATGGTTTAGTTGACACATTTCGCTAGCCATACAGGACATTTTGACATAGACATTAGACATAGACATTTTAACATGATTGACATTGATCATGCATTTACACAAAACATAACGTTGATTTAAACACAGTTTTACTTCAATACTTTGTTTTTGTGCATTTCACCTATGGTTTAGTTGATGCGTTTTCACTAGCCATACATATCATTTAGGTTACACATTACATGATTTACATTGATCATGCATTTTGACATATTATTCAATACATTTGACAAATTCATTTATACATGGACAATTTACATTGTTGGTTTGGTTTGATTAAGTGATTAAGTAACGATGCGGGTGTAATATGATACAAGCATGGTGGATACGCCGCTGGTACTTCCTATATATAAATGTTTGTATGGTATTACATGTCGTAGCGTTATTTGAATCATTTCAGTTTGAGACATAGAACATTTTATGCAAATAACATATTTTTCACAAGACATTGAATTACAAACAACTTAACTTATACAAACTCATTTTTACATGGCTATTCATTTAACCATGCATTATTCACTTATTTATATGTATCATCTGAACTTATTGTTTTTTTCAAATGATTTACAAAGACAAAGCAAATTACAAGGTTCATGACTAAACATTTTCTTAAACAGAAGTCATGAATCTTATTTTCACAAAACCTATGTACTCGCCGGCATTTTTATGCTGATGTACCTATTTTCACATGTGTTTCAGGAAATGAAGCATAGGATTGATCAAGATACACTTAGGCGGACATGGGCCTTAGTGACAATAAAAGATGCAGACTAGTTAATTATGTTGTATTTTCATGTTTGTTTAGACATTGTAATACTTATATTGAATAAAACGAAACTTTAATTTCCATGGTTGTGAAACATTAATTCTGTTACAACACTCCCCGATGTTTCCGCCACGTTTTGTATGTTCCACGTGGTCGGGGTGTGACAGAAAAGATGGTATCAGAGCCAATGGTTATAGGGAATTAGGTTATTAGTAATGCTTTGACCTAGTCTATAACCTTCTTAGGACCCTAACGCGAGTTTACTTTTGTTTAGTCATAAAACAATACCGTCACCTATCCTTAGGCGACGATCACAACAAGAACATAAAATTCAAAACCGCTTTGAAAACTAATCATCTGTTCTAGGATGATTGATTACTAGGTTTTGAACCCTCAGTTATAAGGTTTTGAACTCTCTGTTATATGGTTTTGAACCCTTTCGGGTTTTCAAAAACATCGTCAAGGTTTTGGGTTTTAAGTAATGTGAACACGTGCAAACTGGAAGGGTGAATGCCTGTATTCTGGGTTTTCTGTCTAGGCAAGCACTTCGTATACATCTCATCAGACGCGAGACCAGTTGTGCTTACCTGGGAATTCTTGGGATGAGTGTTCACTTATAGGCGAGCATGTCTTCGCGATACATTATTTTTGACCCATTTACTTTGATTTGTCATCATCTCAATGTACCCATTTACTTTGTTTTGTCGCCATCTCATTTGTTTGCCTTAGGTAACAAACAAATGATCACAATTTTCATTCGTTGCCGTTCTGTATTGATTTTCCAATAACCTTTCACTCGTTTCTTTCTCTGTTTTTCATTTTCTTCTAGAATGTCTATTCCTCTCAGCACTGGTCAAATGTCCGAGCAAACAGCCAAATTTGCCCAGCAAATAGGCGAGGTGATACTGAAGTCTGTGGATCTAGGCATTGCCATGGCTCGTCTCAAAAATGAAGCCTCTCGTCTCGATAATGAAGCCACTCAAGAGCTACCAATGGAAGCAGAAATCAAGCCTGCACAAACATCAAGGAAGCGTAAGGCTTCAAGGAAACTCGCAGAGGTTACATCTAATCAAGCGGGACCTAGCCAGGTAGCGATGCCACCAGCTAGGAAGCCGTACTTGGGAACTGCCCCATGGTGCAAGCGATGCAACCGTCATCATTCAAACCTCATACCCTGCTCCCAATGTACCTACTGTGGACGGTGGGGACATTTGATTAACACATGCCGCTTTGTTGCCCAACACAAAGCTGCTACAAACCTTGCTGCTACCCAACCCCAAGTCAACCCTACTCAAGCTCGTTTCCCACGTGGTACTTGCTACAACTGTGGAGATACGAGCTATTTCAGGAACAACTGCCCAAAGCTTGCTAATGCAAATCCAACCCTTGGATGAGCATTCGGCTGAACAAAGGATGTTACTGTCTTATGCCTTTGTTTCTTTTGTTCTCGTGTATTGTGAAACAATATGTCTTGTTCATAAATAAAAGTTGTTGTTCGCAATTCTGATATACAAGTATAGTTACATGTGTGTATGACTTTTCCTATGTTACCTACATTAAGGAACTATGTTCCTTACGAACTACTCTTGTGATTCTCTCTTACAAGAAATCGCTCATAATTTCCTCGAAAGTTCTAAGTACTCGTTTCATTCTAAGAAACGAAGTACATGAAATAAAGTGAAACTATGAGTAATCATGCTTTTTGCACATCAGTACCTTTGAATCCTTGGTTGGATAACTAAGGATATTTTCAAATCTCATACCCATTACATTTTGATTTTTCAACATACACAGTACCAGTATTTCAAAACAATCGTCATGATCTCAAAACATTTCATATAGTTTGAAAACAATTTTTCAAGATACATTGTCTATGTTATTTCAAAAACATTGGCCATGTTATCAAAACCAACCTTTCAAATTTCAAAATATTTCATATAGTCTGAAGACAATATTAACACAATACATTTTCTTATCAAGTGCATGATTTCGAAAATCATCATTTAATTTTTTCAAAAATCTTATACATAATTTCAAAATTCATCTCGCATGATTTTAAAACATTTTTTTTATAAATATACTTACCTAGTACACCTACTTTATGATTTCAAAATATTATATATAAGGTTTCAAAAAACACTAAACATATTTTTCTTAGAAGAACCCCATGCACAGTTTTCAAAAAATATCTTTCTCGTACATTTACTTAACCTTCAAATTCTGCTTCATATGTCGCCTTGACATATCTAGCATCTCAACCTCATAAGCATTTTACTTCATGTTTGGACTTAAGCACATCACGTGCAAGAATTCAAAGCATCTTCAACTTCTACAATCCATATGGGATCTTTTTATCTCCATAATTAGACCCTTGTGGATGATCATGATTCAAATCAGAGTCCTTAATTGGATTCTTTATGTACCTTAATTCGAACATTTCGAGTTCTAGTAATCGAAATCGAATTTTCTTTTTGAATCTTTCTATCTTTATAGTTGGATTCTCGAAAATGTTTAAAGTACCAAATGAAATCCACAAGATGGATTCCTAGTGTGCTTTAAATACATGTACTCTGTTAGCAGAACAAACTTCTAGTTAGCAATTTTGTGGTTATGTGACTATGTGTTTATTCATCTTATGTTTTCTTTCATGCATTTTTGTGTTTTTAATACTCTGGATATTCGTTATCCAAATCCTCGCAGGATCTTTCATATCTTCATATGAGAGATTCGTAGCAGGATATTCAAAGGTACTACCTTAAATCCTTAATGGGCTTCTATGTAATAGTTAAGACCCTTGGATTTATATAGTACCACTCCAGACCCTTTTTAGTGGTCTAGTCTAAAGGATTGATTCACAATTTGGTTAAAGAATGACATCTAGTGATGTAGCTGGATAGGCTCCTTGATAGTCTATTTAGATCATTTATTGATCTAGTCTACGGGACTCTATGGCGGTCTAGTCACACTCATCACAGGATTGTTCATTTGGTTTTACCCTACGCATTATAAAATAGACTGTGTGAACTGTGCAAGGAATTGTCTAATTATGGAGGCCTACATAATTATGAAATTTAGTGCATAGAAAACCAGCAAGGTTTATTATGTGTAAGAACCGATAGTGACAACAATAACGAAATGAGAACGATGTAATGGAGGTACGGTGGACGCACCAATGATGCTTCATATACTTGTATATAAGTATCCCTCTTACATTGCAGTCATGATGTTATTAAGGT
The DNA here is from genome assembly GCA_030545235.1 of Helianthus tuberosus. Taxonomy (NCBI): domain Eukaryota; kingdom Viridiplantae; phylum Streptophyta; class Magnoliopsida; order Asterales; family Asteraceae; genus Helianthus; species Helianthus tuberosus. The sequence goes on from CM060437.1 coordinate 128,851,231, forward strand.
TACTAAAAGTTCAAGAACCCTAACCAATGTTGTTCGATCTTTTCAACTTCATACTTTCAAGCTCTCACAAGTTTCCTCTAAATAAATTTCGGGACGAAATTTCCTAAAGTAGGGGAGACTGTAACACCTGTGCCTTCACGGCCATCAAACAAATACCAAAGCAATGAAATATTGTATTTCATACTTGGTATTTGTAAAAATATGTGTATCATTTGCACATATCAATTCTTGTTCAATTTCAAACTCTAAATCACTTTCTGGAAGGTTATACGCGCACCGATGCGTAAATATAACCAGTTTAATGCAACAAACACTCCGGAATAGTGACATTGGCTTAACATACCTTAAATAACCTTTACATAACTTAGAAATAAGTTTTGAAGGCTTTGGTATGGCAAAATCAAGTTAAATCGCTTACAGGGACTAAAGTTGACAAACTGCGAAAGTATGCCAATTTGAACTGTAACAGACATTCCGGAACATGACCATAAGTTAAACACACCTTAAATATCCTTTATATAGCTTAGAAATAGGCTTTGAGGGGTTCGGTGTGCTAAAATAAACTTTTGGGTCATTCAGGGACTAAAAGTGTCAAAAAGTGCACAAGTTTGCATTTTCGCGCATAACTTACGTTCTGAATACATCCGGACACCCAAAAATTTATGTAAGCATGACTACATTATATTTTAGTGTTCGCCATAAGAAAAATCCATTCGTCACGTCATTTGGATCGTTTTTCGAGCTTATGCGCATTCCGTCGTAATTAAGCGAACATCGCGTTCGTACGACCAAACGAACCATCATCCGACATATTTTTGAACATGTTTCAAGTCCACAATGTTTAGGCATCATTTTAGGGCCTTAAAGTTGGCTTTACGGGCCTTAGAAGTGTCGGAAATGGCCTTAAACACGTGCAGGGACCTAAACTGTCATTTTTGAAACATATGTGCAGATCAGAGGGCCCAAGCGGCCCGCATTGTGTTTGCATGAATCTAAAGCGGGCCGCATGGCACCTTCAGACCAGATTCAATGTTTGTTTTTGCAACTTGCAGCTGATTAAACCCCATCCACATGTTTTAAACTTGCCTAATCAGCAAGATAAGATCAAGATTTAGCCACCATAACATTTGGACAAGTGTACGGCCTTGATCGTTTCCCCTTTTCCAAGAAACGATCCTAACGGTTACCCGAAAACTATATATACCCATCCACCCCCATTGCATTTCTCACTAGAATTCTGATTTTGAGAGCTCTAAGTTGAAACCATTGTTTCATGCCTGAGTTCTTGAGTCGGGATTAGCATTCGGGGACCCTGGGTTAGTATTCTTTCGTTCTTTTCCTTATTTTTACTGCTTTTCGAGTCAGAAAGTCAAACTTTGTTTGACTTTCAGCGTTGACCAGTAATGGTCAATGCGAAGTTCGTTTGAACTTCGCAACGTGAGTGTAATCACGTTGGTCATAGTCCTTTGGGACTATGCCCACTGATTACCACGTTGTCTAGAGTCGTAGGGTAGGCGATCTAATAAATCGCCTATACCTTCGAACTCGACCCATTTGGTCGATCATTAGGATCCGACCAAATACATTAGGTGACCATAGTAGGTAGGGAATAACCTTCCGAGGTTATACCCTATGGTCACATCGTTTAAGTAGTTGTATGATAGGTAGTTTATATGCCTTAGGTAAATTACCAGAATACCCTTTTCATGCATAATTGGTAATTTAGCATATGTAACCTAAACTTTTGCCACATAACTGATTATGTAACTTGTTTAGGCATATAACACTTGTCATAGGACTAGTTAGGCGGTCCGAACGCGTTTCACGCGAACGACGCGTTAAAGTAGCATAAGCTACCTAAACGGGTCGTAATGGGTCGTAGACACTTAGGTTAAGTTTCATTTAGTATGTAGGCTTTGTTAAACCATATCATATGAGTTCCTACACTCATTTGGTTTACAAACCCTAATGCTACCCAATCTTCCGATTTAGGTCCGGTTAATTAACATAGTTACCTATATTAGGTGCCGTTTGATTTCCGTGATCTCTAGATTTGTTTGGTTGTTACTCAAGGACTACTGAGCAATCTCAAGTGAGTACATAGACCCCTCTTTTACTGTTTTCCAAACTGTTTTGGGGTGGAACACATGTGCCTACTTATTACTTTCATGCTTTCCTGTTTTCATATCATATACCTGCTATGTTTGTTAGTACATTATAGTACGTCGTTTTACATTGACATTTTATGCTATGTATGTATATAGCGTGCATACTTAGTACATCGTTTTACATGGCATTTTATGCTATGTATGTTCATTTAGTTCATACTTAGTACATTGTTTTACATCACATCACGTCACATGCTATGTATGTTCATTGTTGCATACTTAGTACATTTTCATTTCTTCACATGCTTACATTTTGGTATGACATTTGGTTTGTTAAATGGGACAATACATTCATTAACATTAGCTACGCCGTTCGTTAGTAGGTAGTGGTACCATAGGAATTGACAACTCCCGTTCCGGACGTCCCAGGGAAAGGGGATGAAAGGAATGACCGAATTCGATGATATTTAAGACAGATAAACCTTTAATTTGTTTAAAGGGTTTATCACCACAGTCGCAAGGCTTGGATGTATGCATTGGAACAACACCACATAAATGTACATATTCAGTATAGCATGCATATAGACATTTTAACATGATTGACCTTGATCATGCATTTTCACAAGACATAATGTTGATTTAAACTACGTTTTACTTCAATACTATGTTCTTGTGCATATGGTTTAGTTGACACATTTCGCTAGCCATACAGGACATTTTGACATAGACATTAGACATAGACATTTTAACATGATTGACCTTGATCATGCATTTTCACAAGACATAATGTTGATTTAAACTACGTTTTACTTCAATACTATGTTCTTGTGCATATGGTTTAGTTGACACATTTCGCTAGCCATACAGGACATTTTGACATAGACATTAGACATAGACATTTTAACATGATTGACATTGATCATGCATTTACACAAAACATAACGTTGATTTAAACACAGTTTTACTTCAATACTTTGTTTTTGTGCATTTCACCTATGGTTTAGTTGATGCGTTTTCACTAGCCATACATATCATTTAGGTTACACATTACATGATTTACATTGATCATGCATTTTGACATATTATTCAATACATTTGACAAATTCATTTATACATGGACAATTTACATTGTTGGTTTGGTTTGATTAAGTGATTAAGTAACGATGCGGGTGTAATATGATACAAGCATGGTGGATACGCCGCTGGTACTTCCTATATATAAATGTTTGTATGGTATTACATGTCGTAGCGTTATTTGAATCATTTCAGTTTGAGACATAGAACATTTTATGCAAATAACATATTTTTCACAAGACATTGAATTACAAACAACTTAACTTATACAAACTCATTTTTACATGGCTATTCATTTAACCATGCATTATTCACTTATTTATATGTATCATCTGAACTTATTGTTTTTTTCAAATGATTTACAAAGACAAAGCAAATTACAAGGTTCATGACTAAACATTTTCTTAAACAGAAGTCATGAATCTTATTTTCACAAAACCTATGTACTCGCCGGCATTTTTATGCTGATGTACCTATTTTCACATGTGTTTCAGGAAATGAAGCATAGGATTGATCAAGATACACTTAGGCGGACATGGGCCTTAGTGACAATAAAAGATGCAGACTAGTTAATTATGTTGTATTTTCATGTTTGTTTAGACATTGTAATACTTATATTGAATAAAACGAAACTTTAATTTCCATGGTTGTGAAACATTAATTCTGTTACAACACTCCCCGATGTTTCCGCCACGTTTTGTATGTTCCACGTGGTCGGGGTGTGACAGAAAAGATGGTATCAGAGCCAATGGTTATAGGGAATTAGGTTATTAGTAATGCTTTGACCTAGTCTATAACCTTCTTAGGACCCTAACGCGAGTTTACTTTTGTTTAGTCATAAAACAATACCGTCACCTATCCTTAGGCGACGATCACAACAAGAACATAAAATTCAAAACCGCTTTGAAAACTAATCATCTGTTCTAGGATGATTGATTACTAGGTTTTGAACCCTCAGTTATAAGGTTTTGAACTCTCTGTTATATGGTTTTGAACCCTTTCGGGTTTTCAAAAACATCGTCAAGGTTTTGGGTTTTAAGTAATGTGAACACGTGCAAACTGGAAGGGTGAATGCCTGTATTCTGGGTTTTCTGTCTAGGCAAGCACTTCGTATACATCTCATCAGACGCGAGACCAGTTGTGCTTACCTGGGAATTCTTGGGATGAGTGTTCACTTATAGGCGAGCATGTCTTCGCGATACATTATTTTTGACCCATTTACTTTGATTTGTCATCATCTCAATGTACCCATTTACTTTGTTTTGTCGCCATCTCATTTGTTTGCCTTAGGTAACAAACAAATGATCACAATTTTCATTCGTTGCCGTTCTGTATTGATTTTCCAATAACCTTTCACTCGTTTCTTTCTCTGTTTTTCATTTTCTTCTAGAATGTCTATTCCTCTCAGCACTGGTCAAATGTCCGAGCAAACAGCCAAATTTGCCCAGCAAATAGGCGAGGTGATACTGAAGTCTGTGGATCTAGGCATTGCCATGGCTCGTCTCAAAAATGAAGCCTCTCGTCTCGATAATGAAGCCACTCAAGAGCTACCAATGGAAGCAGAAATCAAGCCTGCACAAACATCAAGGAAGCGTAAGGCTTCAAGGAAACTCGCAGAGGTTACATCTAATCAAGCGGGACCTAGCCAGGTAGCGATGCCACCAGCTAGGAAGCCGTACTTGGGAACTGCCCCATGGTGCAAGCGATGCAACCGTCATCATTCAAACCTCATACCCTGCTCCCAATGTACCTACTGTGGACGGTGGGGACATTTGATTAACACATGCCGCTTTGTTGCCCAACACAAAGCTGCTACAAACCTTGCTGCTACCCAACCCCAAGTCAACCCTACTCAAGCTCGTTTCCCACGTGGTACTTGCTACAACTGTGGAGATACGAGCTATTTCAGGAACAACTGCCCAAAGCTTGCTAATGCAAATCCAACCCTTGGATGAGCATTCGGCTGAACAAAGGATGTTACTGTCTTATGCCTTTGTTTCTTTTGTTCTCGTGTATTGTGAAACAATATGTCTTGTTCATAAATAAAAGTTGTTGTTCGCAATTCTGATATACAAGTATAGTTACATGTGTGTATGACTTTTCCTATGTTACCTACATTAAGGAACTATGTTCCTTACGAACTACTCTTGTGATTCTCTCTTACAAGAAATCGCTCATAATTTCCTCGAAAGTTCTAAGTACTCGTTTCATTCTAAGAAACGAAGTACATGAAATAAAGTGAAACTATGAGTAATCATGCTTTTTGCACATCAGTACCTTTGAATCCTTGGTTGGATAACTAAGGATATTTTCAAATCTCATACCCATTACATTTTGATTTTTCAACATACACAGTACCAGTATTTCAAAACAATCGTCATGATCTCAAAACATTTCATATAGTTTGAAAACAATTTTTCAAGATACATTGTCTATGTTATTTCAAAAACATTGGCCATGTTATCAAAACCAACCTTTCAAATTTCAAAATATTTCATATAGTCTGAAGACAATATTAACACAATACATTTTCTTATCAAGTGCATGATTTCGAAAATCATCATTTAATTTTTTCAAAAACCTTATACATAATTTCAAAATTCATCTCGCATGATTTTAAAACATTTTTTTTATAAATATACTTACCTAGTACACCTACTTTATGATTTCAAAATATTATATATAAGGTTTCAAAAAACACTAAACATATTTTTCTTAGAAGAACCCCATGCACAGTTTTCAAAAAATATCTTTCTCGTACATTTACTTAACCTTCAAATTCTGCTTCATATGTCGCCTTGACATATCTAGCATCTCAACCTCATAAGCATTTTACTTCATGTTTGGACTTAAGCACATCACGTGCAAGAATTCAAAGCATCTTCAACTTCTACAATCCATATGGGATCTTTTTATCTCCATAATTAGACCCTTGTGGATGATCATGATTCAAATCAGAGTCCTTAATTGGATTCTTTATGTACCTTAATTCGAACATTTCGAGTTCTAGTAATCGAAATCGAATTTTCTTTTTGAATCTTTCTATCTTTATAGTTGGATTCTCGAAAATGTTTAAAGTACCAAATGAAATCCACAAGATGGATTCCTAGTGTGCTTTAAATACATGTACTCTGTTAGCAGAACAAACTTCTAGTTAGCAATTTTGTGGTTATGTGACTATGTGTTTATTCATCTTATGTTTTCTTTCATGCATTTTTGTGTTTTTAATACTCTGGATATTCGTTATCCAAATCCTCGCAGGATCTTTCATATCTTCATATGAGAGATTCGTAGCAGGATATTCAAAGGTACTACCTTAAATCCTTAATGGGCTTCTATGTAATAGTTAAGACCCTTGGATTTATATAGTACCACTCCAGACCCTTTTTAGTGGTCTAGTCTAAAGGATTGATTCACAATTTGGTTAAAGAATGACATCTAGTGATGTAGCTGGATAGGCTCCTTGATAGTCTATTTAGATCATTTATTGATCTAGTCTACGGGACTCTATGGCGGTCTAGTCACACTCATCACAGGATTGTTCATTTGGTTTTACCCTACGCATTATAAAATAGACTGTGTGAACTGTGCAAGGAATTGTCTAATTATGGAGGCCTACATAATTATGAAATTTAGTGCATAGAAAACCAGCAAGGTTTATTATGTGTAAGAACCGATAGTGACAACAATAACGAAATGAGAACGATGTAATGGAGGTACGGTGGACGCACCAATGATGCTTCATATACTTGTATATAAGTATCCCTCTTACATTGCAGTCATGATGTTATTAAGGTTACTAAAAGTTCAAGAACCCTAACCAATGTTGTTCGATCTTTTCAACTTCATACTTTCAAGCTCTCACAAGTTTCCTCTAAATAAATTTCGGGACGAAATTTCCTAAAGTAGGGGAGACTGTAACACCTGTGCCTTCACGGCCATCAAACAAATACCAAAGCAATGAAATATTGTATTTCATACTTGGTATTTGTAAAAATATGTGTATCATTTGCACATATCAATTCTTGTTCAATTTCAAACTCTAAATCACTTTCTGGAAGGTTATACGCGCACCGATGCGTAAATATAACCAGTTTAATGCAACAAACACTCCGGAATAGTGACATTGGCTTAATATACCTTAAATAACCTTTACATAACTTAGAAATAAGTTTTGAAGGCTTTGGTATGGCAAAATCAAGTTAAATCGCTTACAGGGACTAAAGTTGACAAACTGCGAAAGTATGCCAATTTGAACTGTAACAGACATTCCGGAACATGACCATAAGTTAAACACACCTTAAATATCCTTTATATAGCTTAGAAATAGGCTTTGAGGGGTTCGGTGTGCTAAAATAAACTTTTGGGTCATTCAGGGACTAAAAGTGTCAAAAAGTGCACAAGTTTGCATTTTCGCGCATAACTTACGTTCTGAATACATCCGGACACCCAAAAATTTATGTAAGCATGACTACATTATATTTTAGTGTTCGCCATAAGAAAAATCCATTCGTCACGTCATTTGGATCGTTTTTCGAGCTTATGCGCATTCCGTCGTAATTAAGCGAACATCGCGTTCGTACGACCAAACGAACCATCATCCGACATATTTTTGAACATGTTTCAAGTCCACAATGTTTAGGCATCATTTTAGGGCCTTAAAGTTGGCTTTACGGGCCTTAGAAGTGTCGGAAATGGCCTTAAACACGTGCAGGGACCTAAACTGTCATTTTTGAAACATATGTGCAGATCAGAGGGCCCAAGCGGCCCGCATTGTGTTTGCATGAATCTAAAGCGGGCCGCATGGCACCTTCAGACCAGATTCAATGTTTGTTTTTGCAACTTGCAGCTGATTAAACCCCATCCACATGTTTTAAACTTGCCTAATCAGCAAGATAAGATCAAGATTTAGCCACCATAACATTTGGACAAGTGTACGGCCTTGATCGTTTCCCCTTTTCCAAGAAACGATCCTAACGGTTACCCGAAAACTATATATACCCATCCACCCCCATTGCATTTCTCACTAGAATTCTGATTTTGAGAGCTCTAAGTTGAAACCATTGTTTCATGCCTGAGTTCTTGAGTCGGGATTAGCATTCGGGGACCCTGGGTTAGTATTCTTTCGTTCTTTTCCTTATTTTTACTGCTTTTCGAGTCAGAAAGTCAAACTTTGTTTGACTTTCAGCGTTGACCAGTAATGGTCAATGCGAAGTTCGTTTGAACTTCGCAACGTGAGTGTAATCACGTTGGTCATAGTCCTTTGGGACTATGCCCACTGATTACCACGTTGTCTAGAGTCGTAGGGTAGGCGATCTAATAAATCGCCTATACCTTCGAACTCGACCCATTTGGTCGATCATTAGGATCCGACCAAATACATTAGGTGACCATAGTAGGTAGGGAATAACCTTCCGAGGTTATACCCTATGGTCACATCGTTTAAGTAGTTGTATGATAGGTAGTTTATATGCCTTAGGTAAATTACCAGAATACCCTTTTCATGCATAATTGGTAATTTAGCATATGTAACCTAAACTTTTGCCACATAACTGATTATGTAACTTGTTTAGGCATATAACACTTGTCATAGGACTAGTTAGGCGGTCCGAACGCGTTTCACGCGAACGACGCGTTAAAGTAGCATAAGCTACCTAAACGGGTCGTAATGGGTCGTAGACACTTAGGTTAAGTTTCATTTAGTATGTAGGCTTTGTTAAACCATATCATATGAGTTCCTACACTCATTTGGTTTACAAACCCTAATGCTACCCAATCTTCCGATTTAGGTCCGGTTAATTAACATAGTTACCTATATTAGGTGCCGTTTGATTTCCGTGATCTCTAGATTTGTTTGGTTGTTACTCAAGGACTACTGAGCAATCTCAAGTGAGTACATAGACCCCTCTTTTACTGTTTTCCAAACTGTTTTGGGGTGGAACACATGTGCCTACTTATTACTTTCATGCTTTCCTGTTTTCATATCATATACCTGCTATGTTTGTTAGTACATTATAGTACGTCGTTTTACATTGACATTTTATGCTATGTATGTATATAGCGTGCATACTTAGTACATCGTTTTACATGGCATTTTATGCTATGTATGTTCATTTAGTTCATACTTAGTACATTGTTTTACATCACATCACGTCACATGCTATGTATGTTCATTGTTGCATACTTAGTACATTTTCATTTCTTCACATGCTTACATTTTGGTATGACATTTGGTTTGTTAAATGGGACAATACATTCATTAACATTAGCTACGCCGTTCGTTAGTAGGTAGTGGTACCATAGGAATTGACAACTCCCGTTCCGGACGTCCCAGGGAAAGGGGATGAAAGGAATGACCGAATTCGATGATATTTAAGACAGATAAACCTTTAATTTGTTTAAAGGGTTTATCACCACAGTCGCAAGGCTTGGATGTATGCATTGGAACAACACCACATAAATGTACATATTCAGTATAGCATGCATATAGACATTTTAACATGATTGACCTTGATCATGCATTTTCACAAGACATAATGTTGATTTAAACTACGTTTTACTTCAATACTATGTTCTTGTGCATATGGTTTAGTTGACACATTTCGCTAGCCATACAGGACATTTTGACATAGACATTAGACATAGACATTTTAACATGATTGACCTTGATCATGCATTTTCACAAGACATAATGTTGATTTAAACTACGTTTTACTTCAATACTATGTTCTTGTGCATATGGTTTAGTTGACACATTTCGCTAGCCATACAGGACATTTTGACATAGACATTAGACATAGACATTTTAACATGATTGACATTGATCATGCATTTACACAAAACATAACGTTGATTTAAACACAGTTTTACTTCAATACTTTGTTTTTGTGCATTTCACCTATGGTTTAGTTGATGCGTTTTCACTAGCCATACATATCATTTAGGTTACACATTACATGATTTACATTGATCATGCATTTTGACATATTATTCAATACATTTGACAAATTCATTTATACATGGACAATTTACATTGTTGGTTTGGTTTGATTAAGTGATTAAGTAACGATGCGGGTGTAATATGATACAAGCATGGTGGATACGCCGCTGGTACTTCCTATATATAAATGTTTGTATGGTATTACATGTCGTAGCGTTATTTGAATCATTTCAGTTTGAGACATAGAACATTTTATGCAAATAACATATTTTTCACAAGACATTGAATTACAAACAACTTAACTTATACAAACTCATTTTTACATGGCTATTCATTTAACCATGCATTATTCACTTATTTATATGTATCATCTGAACTTATTGTTTTTTTCAAATGATTTACAAAGACAAAGCAAATTACAAGGTTCATGACTAAACATTTTCTTAAACAGAAGTCATGAATCTTATTTTCACAAAACCTATGTACTCGCCGGCATTTTTATGCTGATGTACCTATTTTCACATGTGTTTCAGGAAATGAAGCATAGGATTGATCAAGATACACTTAGGCGGACATGGGCCTTAGTGACAATAAAAGATGCAGACTAGTTAATTATGTTGTATTTTCATGTTTGTTTAGACATTGTAATACTTATATTGAATAAAACGAAACTTTAATTTCCATGGTTGTGAAACATTAATTCTGTTACAACACTCCCCGATGTTTCCGCCACGTTTTGTATGTTCCACGTGGTCGGGGTGTGACAAGGCTCAACAGGGCTACTAAGGGAAATTGGTGAATAACATAAACGAAACACAAACACAAACACAAAAGGGTGTAACAGGAAAATCCTAACGCCTTTATCATCTATGTGCACATGTCAAACCCACAGTCTCAGCGTGCATAGAATCACACAAGTTCTAACACAGAATAACACGTAGCCTGCACTCAACAAATGAATTCATCATATAATGTATCCTATCCATCTACATGCTCAAGATCTCACCAAGAAAAGGTAAAAAGGTTGACGACATGTAGCATATGCAATTAAAACATGTTACCCCTAGATAGACATCTCTTTTCAACTCATTTACTATAAAACACTTGTCAAACCTACTCTCATGAAACTTAAAGGAATGACCATGACAAGGGACTAATCTAGTCTACTACCGGTAAGAAGCCTATTAGTGATTGAAACTTCAGGTTTTTGTATCCAATTAGCATGCTTAAGGCGATGAAAAATTTTTAAAATTTTCAAAATTTTCAATTTTTTCAATTTTCATCGATTTCAACCACTTTTCAATCACTTCAAAGCTTTGATCCTCAAACCTTTTCCCAATCTCCCCCATCCCCACACTTGGGATACATTGTCCCCAATGTATGGTGCTTTTAAAATATAGCCCGGGAAAACAAACCAACAATCCTAAATGAGCGGCTAACTAAGAACAAAACAACCAAAACACATCCCCTAAACAAAACAAAGGTTCACACCACCAAAAACAACAAAACACACCAAAAACAAAGTAAGATAGATAAACACATGCACCTGATCATGTGTCTGTAGTGATGCTGCTGTTGTGCTTTAACTAGAATAGACGCATTCCATAGATTCTTTGATATCTCACCGGGGATGTTGCAAAACATCCCCACACTTGAATTGTTGCATCCGTGATGATTGAATCAAGAACCTGTCAAAACACAACCACACCAAAACGAACCAAACCAAAGTGCAATACTCTACATCCTCGGGCTGCCTCCCGAGAGCGCTAAGTTTTAGGTCTTCAGCCAGACCGTACCTGACATTCAGGGTGGTTCAGCTACACGTTTTCTCTCCCATGTCTCTCTGTACATATCCATCCAGTTTTTAGGGAGGCTCACCGTTTCACTTCGGTTGGGGTTAACTACAGTTTCATTACCCCATCCAAACCCACCATCAGGTGGTTTTCCTCCACCAAATGGCCTTCCCACACTTGACTTCTTCACTCGATATCCACTCGCCTCTAACCTGTCCTTTGTCACACTTGAACCATGTTCATTAGTAGCAACTGTGTGACAAACATCATTAACAGGATCGTAAGAAATAGTTTTTAAAAATACATTAAAGTACAACTTACGATTCTTATTGCTCATGGTGACCATTCCGCTTCGACAATCAATCTGGGAGTTCGCGGTATATAGGAATGGGCGACCCAAAACTACCTGCGGCTGCTCGTATGTAAGCGATGGTGCATAATCAACCACCATAAAATCAACCGGGTAGTAAAACTCGCCAAGTTGGATGACCACATTCTTCACAACCCCTCGTGGTCGTTTCAAACTCGCATCTGCGAACATGTCCATGCTATCACACGCTTGTAGCGGACCGAAGTCATACTGATCATACAAGCTACCAGGTAACACGCTCACTCCTGCTCCATAGTCTAGCAATGCCTTGTGGATTTTGAACTTCCCAACTCAGATGGAGACAACCGGCTCCCCCAAATCGATTCCACTTTCTTCTACAACCGCTTCATTTAGACCTGTAATCACATTCGAAGCAGACAAACCATTATCATAACAAGTATTATTAGGAACTGGATTTACCCCACTGATCAATGTGCTCCGTGGATTCTTGGGGTTTGGTTGAGTATCACTTGGCAGCTTCCCTTGTTGCTGCTTCAGCTCCTTCACATCGGTTGCAAGTTGGGCCATTTGTGTGGTTAATGATTGAACGACCTTATCTCGCATCTCATCCTTTTGAGCACGATTTTGTAACTCAAGCCTTTGGTTTTGTAAATCAAGTTGAATTGCTTTCAACATCTCCATCATATCATTATTCACCTGACCATTACTATGCTGGTAATTTCGTTGGAAACCCGAATTATTACCCCCTTGATAATTATTTTGGTTCCGGGGCTGGTAATATTGGTTGTTTCCTTGGACACCCGAATACCTGTTCCCACTTCCCTGCATCATATTCACCTCATCCAGATTACCGATAATGTTAGGGCATTGATCAGCAATGTGCCCTATATCCCCACAATGACCACACAATGGGTATGGTCCCCCAGTTTCCGGTAACTGGTCTGCAGCTTTCACTGTCGAATGTCGTGCACTTCTAGAAGATTGAGCTTTGCGTTTTGACGCCCTTGCGGTTCTTTCTAAATATTCCCAATCATCCTCTTCGTAATTTGTTCCAAAAGTACCATTGGATATTGAATTGACATCCCTCGCATCTTCATCTGTTAAGCCTTCGTGGAATGTATTAATAAGCTCCCACAAATATATCTCATGATGTGGACAGTTCTTGAGCATCATTTTGAAACGATTGAACGCTTCGTGAAATAACTCACCGGGCTATTGTCGAAACCCTGGAATATCCTTCATGGCGTTGTTAGCACGCAAATGAGTATAAAATTCGTCTAAAAATTGTTGTTGCATTTCGCCCCATGTGAAGATCGAAGCTGACGGTAGCGAATGAAACCATTGTTGTGCTTTGTCTTCAAGTGTGAATTGGAAAAGTACCAATTTCACATCATCAACTGAGAAACCTTGGCTGCTGATTGTGTTGCAATGTGCATCATATGCAACAATGTGTAGATATGGTTCTTCATGTGCGTGACCATGAAACTTAGGCAAACTGGATATTGATTGTGTTCGTACTTCGAATGACCGCCCTCCTTGTAGTTGCGGGATCACAACCGGTGATGGGTTATTAACTATAGCAGGTCTGAAGTGGCTCTCTATACCTCGAACTGGGCCTTGATTATTTCGTCGTGGAATTCCTTCCGGTAAAATCACCGGTCGGTGTAGGTTTTGTGGCAGCGGTCTTGCCTGACCCTGCATCTGAGGTACCGGTGGTGGTAATGGAATATCCTCCACCGGCCTCCTCGGAGCAGGCTGCTGATTGAGTGGGTCAGGTTGGTGATATTGTTGTGGTATCTGTTGTTGTATTGGCGTTGGTTGCACATATTGTTGATACCCCACATTCCCTTGATTGACTCTTTCGAATCCACCTGCCCCAACTGTTTGCCTCTCGTAGATACCTGTATTGACCACTTGTCTCTCGTTTTGACCCACGTAGTTATCATATTCCTCATAGCCATCGTCAAATTCCCCTGAATTATTTCCTTGATCATAAATGGTCGATCTATAAAGATTTGGCATTGGCTGACTTTGCTGTGAAATAATTGGTCGGGTGGCTGGCGGAATTAATGTTGCATTAGGTGCTTGAGTTTGACTCGGTAATGGAGTGTCATCAAGAATGATCCTAATGTAAGGAGACCGATTGCTGTAAATTAACAGTCTGGGTCGTAGTTGGGTGTTGGAGAGATGTTGCTTGGGTAGAAGTTGGTTGAATGTTATCAAGGTTTGGGAAAAAGGTTGAGAATGATGGTACAGGAGATGTAGAAGTAGGTTGTGTAGACTGTGGTGGTGGTATGGTAGTGTTTGGTGAAGGTTGGGTAGGTGTTGGTGAGAATTGTTGTTGTGGAAGTGGGTTTTGCGGTTGTTTCTCCGGAGTCGCTGAGTTCTCCATTGTCTTGTTCTCACGATGTAGTACTCGTTTGGTATGCTTTACTGTTCTCTCGATCTCTGGGTCGAACACTAATGGTGATGACTTCCCGGAATTCCGAGTGTGATGCATACACTTCCTAGATCACTTGCACAAACAAAAACAAGAAAACCTCGCGTAAATCCGAACAAAAAAGAACAAACTAAAAAGACACTATTTTTGGATTTTTGGATATTTAACTAACTAGAACTTAACACTAAACACTTTGCGCACTCCTCCCCGGCAACGGCGCCATTTTGATATCTGTCGTTAAGGACATGCAAAAACCTATTTAAACTATTAGTATAGAATAAGCAGGGTATCGAACCAAGGGAGGATTGTGGAAAGTGTCGTAATGAAAAGGATTGATTAACTATTACTGTATGAGAAAATCGGTTTGTTTGATTTTGAGAAATGGCTAAATTAACGAATAAAAATTGTGTTTTAAATCAATGAGAAGGAAGATGGTTCCTCCAGATTTCAGGTTTTGCAGTTAACTTCAATTATGTGTTTAATCATTACCTACATAGACATAGGTGTTAATTTCGATTAATTAATTGTGATAACCAACGACTAAGTACTCCGGTCAATACACAACGGGACGTTATCGAATGATTATCAATTACAATTTACAAACCCTAACCCCATGTCAAATATATCCCAATTACTAGAACTCTCAGGAACTGAATGCTTAGAAATTAATGTTTAAATAAACGTAACTGTTTACAATCAAGAAATCAAATCCATGGTGAAAAGCATCGAATGCTTAGATCACCCGGTCAAAACGATTGTATCAAACACATAATATTCGTTAACTTACAAAAACCCTCCATCCGAAGGAAACCATTAAAAAGACTAGCCGCTCATCTTGCACGAAAGATCTTCTTAAGCTTGAATATTAATTAAAATCATCATCATCCTTATAATATAGTATAAACAATGATAACAAAGTTAATATAAATCACGTCTTGATAATGTGATATCCTGCCGTCACTGTTGGGTTGATGATGTATTATGATGTCTCTCCTCAAAAGTGATGATGTGCTTGACTTCTTATCCCCCTATGTCGTCGATATGATGATGAGAATGAGATTAATAAAAAATCAACCCCCTCCAATCTTCAAACTCTGCGCATGTGGATGTGTGATGTCGGCTTGTTTTTTTATTAGGGTTTCAAACCCATTTAAATCCTTCCACAACACTCCATGCGCTGCTTACATATAAATACCGTAGGCTACGTTTTCAACCGTGGCTTACGGTTGAAACATTCTATTTCTTTGTACATGTTCTGGCCGTAGGTTACGAAACATACACCGTAAGTTACGATGTAGGGTTGCTGTTTCCAATTGTCCACTCCTTTATGAAGTCCACATGATGATTCTTGCTGCCCCAATGTCGCCAATATCAGCCAATATCTACCTGTATATGGATGCCCTTTTCTTTTTGTTCAATGTTCAAGTATATTGGATGATGAGTACAATATTTCAATGATGCATAATGATGGTTCCCATGTGTGTGTATTCACCTCCATGTATACGTGTCTTTTTCTTTCAAACAATCCCCAAGTCCACATGCATCTTTGAACATATGACCACCAAGCCCCTCAACTTCGCTATTTTACGTTTCTTGTGTTCCCAAACTATCTTGTAACCCGAAATACGTTCCGATCACTTCAATATGTCTCGATTATCATCCTTACTTGTTCCGTTTATCACTAAGCATCCCAATTTATCCGAATTAAACAGTTAACCTGTAAAACCACAACCACACGTAGTTAATATATTCTAGGCGTATAATCACGTAAACGGCGATAAATCACATAAATTAAGCACCTTAACACCCGGATTTCACAACCTCCATCAGTGACGAGGGTCGTTTCAGGCGGGATTGCCCTCAGTTGAATCAGAATGCTGGTAATAATAATAACAACACTGGGAATAACAACAATGGGAACAATAGTGGGAATGGTGCACGTGGAAGAGTGTTTACCATTGGTTCCGGGGAAGCTAGGAACGACGGCAACGTGGTGACCGGTACGTTTTTAGTAAACAGTCTATTTGCTTCTGTATTATTCGACTCTAATGTCGATTGGAATTATGTGTCTTTGGGGTTCAGTCGTCAGCTAGGGTTGACTCCTACATCTCATGAAAACAAACATGTAGTAGAATGGGCCGATGGCAAATCGATTGAAGCTTCACATGTCCTCCTTGGGTGTAAACTCGATCTTATGGGTCAAGTGTTCGACATTGACCTACTCCCCGTTACTCTTGGAAGTTTTGATGTGGTCGTTGGTATGGATTGGTTGTCTAAGCATCAAGCGGAAATTCTCTGTAAAGAGAAAATCGTGCGTATTCCTCTCCTTAGTGGAGAATCTTTGTCGGTTCAAGGTCATCGTAGTGGTGCAATGGTTGGCATCATCTCAGCTATGAAAGCCCAAAAGTGTTTACGAAAGGGCTACCCTGCTATTCTAGCTCTTGTCACTGATTCTCAACCTGAAGAAAGGAAGATCGAAGACCTTCCAGTTGTTTGTGAGTTTTCTGATGTGTTTCCTGAAGAGCTTCCTGGTTTACCTCCACACCGTCAGGTGGAATTTCAGATTGACCTCACCCCAGGAGTAGCCCCGATTGCTCGTGCTCCTTATCGTCTTGCACCAGGTGAGTTGCAAGAGTTGTCAAATCAACTCCAAGAACTGTTGGATAGAGGTTTTATCCGACCCAGTTCTTTGCCTTGGGGAGCCCAGTTCTGTTTGTGAAGAAGAAAGACGGGTCCTTTCAAATGTGTATAGATTACCGTGAACTTAACAAGGTGAGCGTCAAGAACCGTTATCCTTTACCACGTATCGACGATCTGTTTGACCAGTTGCAAGGTTCAAGTTTCTACTCAAAGATCGACTTAAGATCGGGCTATCATCAGGTGCGAGCCCAAGAGGAAGATGTTCCAAGATCGGCTTTTCGAACGAGGTATGGCCACTATGAGTTTTTGGTTATGCCATTTGGGTTGACTAATGCACCAGCGGTTTTCATAGACCTCATGAACCGCGTGTGCAAACCGTACCTCGATGATTTTGTTATTGTGTTCATCGACGATATCTTGATCTACTCCAAGAGCAAGGAAGACCATGAGCGACACTTACGTCTTATCTTGGAGCTCCTGAGGAAGGAGCAACTCTATGCGAAGTTCTCTAAGTGTGACTTCTTGATTCGAGAAGTACACTTTCTTGGCCACATTGTTAATGAAATAGGGATACACGTGGATCCTGCTAAGATTGATGCTATCAGGAATTGGGCAGTACCGAAGAATCCTTCGGAGGTGCGACAATTTCTTGGTCTCACTGGGTACTATCGCCGGTTTATTAAGGATTTCTCAAGGATCGCTAAACCTCTTACCTCATTGACGTAGAAGGGTGTTGTGTATTCTTGGGGAACACAGCAGGAGGATGCTTTCCAACTCTTAAAACAGAAACTCTGCAGCACACCGATCTTGTCTTTACCTGAAGGTACCGAGGATTTTGTGGTATATTGTGATACTTCTATTCAGGGTCTCGGTTTCGTGCTAATGCAACGCGAGAAGGTAATAGCTTACGCTTCTCAACAGCTGAAGGTTCATGAGAAGAACTACATGACTCACGACTTAGAGTTAGGGGCCGTGATTTTTGAGCTAAAGATTTGGAGGCATTACCTGTACGGTACCAAATGCACTATATATACCGATCACAGGAGCCTTCAACATATCTTTGGTCAGAAAGAGTTGAACATGCGACAGCGTCGTTGGGTAGAACTTTTGAACGACTACGACTGTGCCATCAAATATCACCCAGGTAAAGCTAATGTTGTAGCCGATGCCCTTAGTCGAAAGGAAACAAAACCCAAGCGTGTCCACGCTCTGCAGCTCACTATCCACTCTAACTTACCTGATCAGATTCATTCCGCTCAGATTGAAGCATTGAAAGCAGAAAACCTTGAAGCTGAATACTTGCGGGGCATGGAAAAACGACTTATGGAGAGATCTGACGGCATTCATTATTTTATGGAACGGGTATGGGTTCCTTTGTATGGTAATCTTAGAGAGCTCGTGATGGACGAAGCACATAAGTCTCGGTATTCAGTTCACCCGGGTTCAGATAAAATGTATCAGGATCTCAAAGTCATGTATTGGTGGCCGAAGATGAAAGCTCATATAACGACATATGTGAGTAAGTGTTTGACTTGTGCTAAAGTCAAAGTGGAGTACCAGAAACCCTCAGGCCTGCTTCAACAACCAGAGATACCCATGTGGAAATGGGAACAGATTGCTATGGATTTCGTCACCGGCTTACCAAGGACTCAAGGCGGAAACGATACCATTTGGGTGATCGTTGACCGTCTCACGAAGTCATCACATTTTCTAGCAATCAAGGAAATGGATAAGTTCTCACAACTGGCAGCTGTTTATCTTAGGGAGGTGGTTTACAAGCACGGGGTGCCAACCTCCATTATCTCAGATCGAGATCCGCGTTTCATATCCGATTTATGGCAGTCGATGCATAGGTCATTCGGTTTAAGTCTCGATATGAGTACTGCTTATCACCCACAGACGGATGGTCAAAGTGAACGAACCATTCAGACATTTGAAGACATGCTGCGTGCATGTGTGATCGATTTTGGCAAAGGCTGGGAGAAACATTTGCCGTTGATAGAGTTCTCGTATAACAACAGCTACCATACCAGTATCCAGGCAGCTCCGTTTGAAGCGTTGTACGGACGAAAATGCCGTTCTCCTCTTTGTTGGGCTGAGGTAGGTGACAGCCAGATCACGGGTCCTGAACTTGTACTTGAAACTTTAGAAAAGATTGTCCAGATCAGAAGCCATATGGCGGCAGCGATCGACCGTCACAAAAGCTACGCTGATAAGCGTAGGAAACCGTTGGAGTTCGCTGTAGGCGATCGTGTTATGTTGAAAGTTTCACCGTCAAAGGGTGTAGTACGCTTTGGGAAGCGCGACAAGCTTAATCCGCGTTATGTTGGGCCAGTCAAAATTCTGGAGCGAATTGGTAAAGTGGCTTATAAGCTCGAGTTACCTGCTGAGTTGGGTAATGTTCATGATGTCTTTCATGTGTCGCAACTGAAGAAGTGACTGTCTGATGAAACGCTTGTGGTGCCGTTTCAAGAGCTCAAGATTGACAACAAGTTGCAGTTTGTTGAAGAACCTATCGAAATCATGGATCGGGAGGTCAAGGTTCGTAAGCATAGTCGAATCCTGATCGTGAGGGTTCGTTGGAACTCAAGACGTGGACTGGAGTTCACGTGGGAGCATGAGGACTAGATGAAGCTTAAATATCCTCAACTTTTCCCCGAAGACCAATCTAATTCTGGTGCAACTGGTGAATTTCGGGACGAAATTCCGCTTCAAGTTGGGGATGATGTGGCACCTGAGGAAAATCGGGCAGTAATCTTGAGCTACCACTTCACTTCTCCGGGATTTACTTATCAAATTTTGGGATGAAATTTCTTTCAAGTTGGGGATGATGTGACAACCCGAACTTTCAAGGTTAGTGTCGTTTAGTCTCGTGATCCTAACTCCTTACTATTTCTCTTCAACGTTCCTTGCTATGTTAAACTTGTTTAACGTAAATGTAATTGGGTACGATTGAGTGTGTACTTGGGTTATTATAGTGTCAAGTAGTTAGCATGGGCCGTAATCATCTTTAAACCATCTCGGCCCGGCTGCACATGTCATTGGGTCACCATTACTTTAAACCATCTCGGCCCACACCCTTTATGGGTTTTGCATACTTGTAGAACTAGGAGTTAGGGATACGTAAAATTTAAAAGATAACAAAAACCCTTGTGTACCCTATTTCCTTCGACGATCAGCACACCCCCCATTCGAAGTTCCTTTTTCCTTGAAGCTTATCTCTTGTGCTTAGTATAATACATCTTCTGGTAAGTATAATTATAATGATTTCAATCTCGTTTGACTATTATTGGTTGTATGAAAGGTATTTTTTATTTGTACGTATGGTTGCAACAATTGGTTTATGTTATGAGAATCATGTGCTGTTGGTGATTGATGAGTTCTTTAGATCGGCAATGAACTAGTAGTGGTAGGATGTTAGTGATTAATGGAATCGAATGAGGTAAGGGTTACAATTATAAGTTCATGATAGGTTGGTTGCAAGTATATAAATCTATGTTAAATATCCACAAAAAGGATTGTGTATGGGTGTATGAATTATAATTTACCTTGCTAGTCAATTGGTAGTTCGATGCGTATAAGTGGATGATTATGATGGTTAGTTTATGTTAACGATTATGTGTGATTTGAATTTGATTATATATGATTAGATGAGAACTGATAGCAAGCATGAGTTCACGAATTTGGGTTGCATGATCATGTTGTTCGATTTGTTTGTGATGATGTAATTAGTAGATAATGATTAGGCTCATGAACCCCAATGTTGAAGCTGATTGATCATTGGAAATTATGTATGTATTGTAAATTAATGATAAGGGAAATAACTGATTATTTGGGTAAAAGTGTGGACGGTTATGGTAGACCTGTGAATCATGGCAAAGCCCAACAAGAACTCACACACGCCGGAAACTGTTGGGCCTGTTAAGTTGTTGGGCCGCACATTAGTAGTGGGCCACAAATATAAGCGAAATGCACATCTGATCATACACTTGAGAACCAGTCGCACAATAGACATCCAGCCGCACACTTCACCGGACTGGGTTACAGTCATGGGCTGCATGTTTATTTTAGGGCCGCACAGTGTATCGGGCCATGCACTAGGTCTGGGCCGGGGTAACTTGTGAATCGCACAAACAGAATTAATCGCACACTTGTTTGGGCCTTATGTTTTATTGGGTCGTACATTGCTAATGAATTGCTATACAACGTGCTTAACTGTGAAGACTAGTGTATGGGGTGACGAATGCTAATACATGTATTCTTGTGCATTACTTGTTAAATAAGTGTGGAATAATACGTGATGTGCGTGTATACAAACTAATTCTTATGTGTAACCATCATAGGGCTTGGTTGACCAATTTTGTTAAACAAGTAACTAATCTTACCGAGCAAACCAAATGTGAGTTCATTTCTCTTGAGCATGCATCCCGGTGGGTGGGATAGTCAAATGGGTATTCCTGAGAGGAATAAGTCTTTTGGGGTAAAAACTGGGATGTTTGATAATACACTCTTTTCCTATCATTTTAAGTCCCACCATATACCGAATAGTTACCTCAGAGGTAACGGGGTATTAGTTGATAGCGCTATTAGGCTTGGCAACCTCACACCGTACCTAAGAGGACGGGCGTGAACTAATGACCTTAAATCATGACCAATGCTTAGATAGGGGGCATTGGGGATGGGCAAAACAATCTGGTAGCCATCTTGTACGGTACTCGAGTTATTATCAACATTATTATCAATGAACTGAACTAAACATTTGGTAACTAACGTTTTCGTAAAACTATGAACTCACCAGCGTTGTCTGATACACTTGTTGCATGCTCGCAGGTCGTTAGATTTCTTAAATTTGGAACTTGTTGTCTGGAGTGGCTGGAGTGGTCTTGGGAAGAACTGATTGGATACACATGATGAGATTAGTGATTTCACACATTTGCTTTGAAACATTTAAACTATGGTTTACTTATTGCTTTCTCTGAACTTGTTGGATTTCTATTAAACTTATTGTTTGGTACATTTTTATTTATAATTGACAATCCTTTTGAAATTCTGTTAAGAATTCAACATGATTAGTGGCTAGATCCTGGTACGTCACACGCCTAGCGGGGTTCTCCATATGTGGTATTTTAGGGGTGTGACAATCCACCTTTCCTCGGATAAAGTTGTTGGCAAGCAAGTGTTGAGAGAGCGTATCGTACCAGGCTCTCGGGGCATAATGCAAACCATACAGCGCTTTGTCCAGGAGGTAGACCTTGTCTTTATGTATCAGATCGGTAAAGCCCGGTGGCTGACCGATGTAGACCTCCTCTTTCACCTTTCCGTAAAGGAACGCCGACTTGACATCTCACTGGTAAACCTTAAAACCTTTCCATGAAGCGAAAGCAAGAAATATTCTGATGGCTTCGAGTCGAGCAACCGGAGCGTAAACTTTAGTGAAGTCTATCCCTTCTTGCTGACTAAAACCCTGAACAACGAGTCGAGCTTTGTTTCTGACTATCACTTATGTGCCCGTCAGGTAGGTCGACAGGTTTCCAAACTCCGAGCTTCTCGAATTGACTCAGCTCCTCTAGCATCGCATTTACCCATGATTCTTCCGTAAGTGCTTCTTTATATGTTCGAGGTTCAATCTGCGAAATAAAGCAACTGAGTGAGAATTCAGTTTGTAATGGAGCAATTTTAGTATAAAAACATGTAAAGCCATGGTCAATTTGGCTTCTTGACCAACTCCTGATTGCAGTTCTCCTATAATCAGCTCCTCGGGGTGATAAGATAAAGTCCTCGGCATAACTTCACCGGGAACGTTCACCTCGCCTTCCAAATTTGTAATGTTCTGGTCAGCAACTTGTTCATCAACATGAACTGTCTGGTCTGAAGATTGGATCTGCTTCCCCTCAGATTCTGAATCACCTCTATCAAATGTCGGGCTAACCGAGTCAGACTCTGAATCATCATCAACTGTCGTCTGATTTTCTGGAGCAGGCTCTTGTTCTGAAGTGTGAGTTTGCTGTAAATCATCACCTTTACCAGTGTGACTGGGACCAGCTTCATGATCATTGGAAGTTTGTTGACGTTTAGAATTCTTCCATTTTGTTGTTTTTAAACTCCGTACCATTATCACTTCATAGTCTGCATATGTGGGTCTGGTACAGGTTTTCTATCTTTCTGAACAACTTCAGCAAACTCTCAAATGTTTCATCTTTTGACTTCAGGAACATCACTCACGAAAATCTCGAATAATCATCGGTAACCACTAAACAGTAAAGATCTCTAGTAATGCTCTTGACATTCACGGGACCGAAAAGATCCGTGTGAAGTATTTCAAGTGGTTTCGAGACTGAGTTCACCAATTTTATGGGATGAGATTTCTTGTGTTGCTTTCCCTTCATACAACTAATACATTCTCCCTCCAGGTGAAAACTCTTTAGATGAACACCTTTAACAAGATCGTTATGCACCAGATAGTTCATCTTATGTAGGTGTATGTGGCCCATTTTTTGATGCCATAACACTGACTCCTTCTCGGTAGCTTTTGATAATAAACACTGAGGGTGTGGTAGTCGTAGCAACACTCATGTCCAACACGTACAAATCGTTTACCCTTGGTGCTCGCATGACGATCCACTTATCGGGAATGACAAATCCCGGCTTCAGAATCAGACACTCCTTGTCAGTAAAATGAGTTGTGTACATCCTATCACAAATTTGAGAAATGCTGAGCAAATTGTTCTCCAGCTCTGGTATGTAGTTGACTCTTTCAAATGTAATGACACCGTTAGATAACGTGCCCTCCCCAATGATACGTCCACCTTGGTTTCCTGCGAAACCAACATAACCCCCATTGAAACCTCTAACGTCGTATATAGAAGGGTCTTTCTCCCTGTCATGTGCCGGGATGCTCCTCTATCCATAATCCATTTCGAAATAGATCTTGGGAGCTCCTGCACATTTTACAAGCAATTAGTTAGAAGTTGAAGCAACCCAAGCCTCCTTTGACTCGGGTAGCTCGAAGTTAATGTGAGTTTTCATTGTGTACAGTGGTGGGAAGTTTTTGTCATTCATTTTCAAACTTTCCTTGGTTCCAACCTCTACCTTTTTGTATAGAAAGAATTCGTCATTTTTAGGTTGACCAGATGGTTGAAACTTTTTTGGAACATACTTCTTGCCCGGTGGGGTCGAAGAAGTTTGTTTCTCAAGCTTTTTGTAAAAATCCAAAGGTACATTCATCTTAACCGGTTTGGTTGAAGATGATTGTTTTGCAGCAGTATCAGAAACCTTTGGTTTTGACTCATTTGATGTCTTTGCTTGAGATTTAGGCTTCCATGTTTGTTGTGGAAAAGCAACCCGTTTGTAAAAATGATCACTTTTCTTTACCGGCTGTTTAAAGGGTTCAGATTTGACTTTAATGTTTTCATATTTTGGAAGCTTCTTCTCAACAAACATAGGTGCTTTGCCTTTGACACCATTTTTCTTTTTCGGATTCTCAACAACCATAGACTTAGGTTTCAAATTGGTACACTTACATGCAATGTGACCAACTTGGTTGCATTTGAAGGAAGTACGGGTGTCAACATCCCGACTTATACCTTCAGTCTGAGGCATGAGGCCTTTTTGGTCACATTCATCCTCTTCAGCTGTGGAATCACTGTCTGATTTTAGCACATTTTTAACAACATTTTTTACAACTTCAGATTAAATACTGTCTTCATCAGATTGTGAAGTGAATGTGACATCAATGTTTTCTGGCAATTTTTCAACATCAGTTTTCTCATTTGATTCAGATTCGTTCACCAACCCAGATTGTTTCTTTGTAAAATTGTTGCACATGGGTGGTGGAACATTATGTAACCCACCCCTATTCCATCTGAGTAAACATCCTCACCAGCTTTGTTCTTCCCGATTGGTTTGGGAACTATGTGCTGAAGAACAAAGCTAGCGGAGTTATAGCTGGTCAGCTTCAGATTTATTCTCTCATTTTCGATCTTAGCTTCTTGGTATTGAAGCTTGAGATTCGCAATCTGATCCAGTTGCTAATTTATCAGTTTTTCTTTCGCTTGAAGAACTCCTGATAAATGAGTGTTTTCTTTGTGAGTTTTTGTAACACCCCGTGTTTTCAAGTCAAAGTCAACGACCGCTTTCGCGCAACTTGACTCGTAGAAACTTCTTTATTTTATTTGTATTATGTGGAGTAAGTGTCGTTAATGCAATAATCGATGTGTGTTAATCGTTAATCAATCGACTTACGACTGTGAATTGTAGGAAGTAACAATGCGATAAAGTTAACTAATCAATAATCAAGCTATGCTAATCAAACCAACATCAAATCACAACTCGAGCTATGAATTTTACTTGTTATTATACGTGTGTGTGTGCCTTACGTGTTACCTGTGCATGTTTATTTATGTTGTGTTGTGATAATCAAGCAAACTCAATCGAAACTCGAAATCTAACTCGAAATGCAATCGAACTCGAATCGTGAAACGAACTATGATAATGGTGGAAAATAGATTATGTGAGATATGTGTGTTTAGGACTTAAAGTAATTTGACTAGGAAACCCTATCGTATCGTACCGCTCGCAATCGAAATCGAAATATCAAAAATCGGCACGCAAAACGCTCGAAAAGTGCGACTGATCGATCAGGCTCCCAGCCGATCGAACAGCCAGCCGAACGGACTGCTGTCCGATCGGACAGGCTCTCCAATCGGACAGGCTCTCCGATCGGACAGGCTGTCTGATCGAGCTTCCTGGACGATCGGCCAGCACTTACCCCTTTTGGCATCCTATAAATACCCCTGTCATTGTCATTCTTTCCACTTTTGGAAACCTCTGACCGACCAGCACGCTCAGCTCATCTTTTCGCAGATTTCTCTCGATCCCGGTAAGTTTTCGTCCTAATTCTTGTACTTCCATGGTCTATACACACTCCTACACCTTTCTATCTTCCAAATCTTAACTTTCAACCATGAAATCATCAAGAATCAAGTGTTCTAGGATGATGTCATCATGGGTTCTTGAAGAACTTCATGATTTGGCCTCAATCCACCAAGAATAGCTTGGATCTAACCAATTTCCACATAAACAAACAAAGATCTGTAGTAGATCTGAACATATACACGATGAAAAAGGATTGAAAGAGGGATATTCCATCTTTATTTCAACTCTTTTACACTCAATGCCGTCAACCGATAGAAACGGGGCCTGTGACGTTTTGCAAATCACTTCGGTGGTTGCATGGCTCAGGATCCGTATTCTACCCACGAGGTTAACCGGTTACGGGTTAAACGTTAAACTCCGTTCCGAACAGTTCACCGACCGGGTTTGGGTGATTCCTACCCGTGCAGGGGAAACAAGTAAGAACGAGGATTCTATGGTTCGACTCGTTGTCAAAATACCTCGATATAACGACAAACAAACTAGAACAGCCAAGTGTTAGATGAATAGAATGATCAGGTCAGAAAGCTGACCGATCGGACTGCTGCCCGAACGGAAAACCAGCCGATCGGATAGTCAGCCGATCGACCAGGCCAGCCGATCGGCTAGCACGTGGCCCCACACAATCCAACTAACCTATTTTGATGACTAGTATTGAACGAACTGCCGTTCGATCGAACTACTGTCCGATCGGATTACTCTTTGGATCATGAGATACTATGCTTCAATACTTAATCGATTTTTCAACATGTTCAATGCACCAGAAGTGCCACCCGATCAAACAGCCGTCCGATCAGGTGACACCCTGTTGTCCGATCGAACAGCAGTTGTGTTATTCGATCGATCAACTATCCGATCCATTGCACCACACTTTACATTTTCATTTAAAGTCTTTGACTAGTTGACCTGTCCGATCCAAAAGACTCAACATTGCAATTCATTTGAATGCCTAACCGATCGGGTTGCCGGCCGATCGAACAGCCGTCCGATCGACCGACCTGAAAAGTAAAGGTACTTCAAGGTTTTCAAATGCTACAACGAAAACTTCAAAAGTCAAACCATCATACACAAACACATACTTCTTATAGGAAGAAACAATCCACTCGAACAGCCATCCGATCGGCCTACCGACCGACCGGACAGCGGACCGAACGAACAGCGAACCGAACGGTCAGCCGTCCGATCGAACTACCGTCCGATCGACCAGCTGTCCGACCTTCCAACACTTGTTTTCCGTTTTACGTTTCACTTATCGTTATGCTACCGAATCTATTCAGGCTAACCGTACTCGCTAAGCGCTCCCTTCAATCCATTAATCGCTGTGAGTATACTCGATCCCTTTTTGCTTTAAGCACTTTTGGGTGTTACATACGTTACGAATATTCAAACTACAATAATCACACTACTCAATACTATTTGAACGCTAACCGTTTATGCATGTTATACGTGGCTTATGAATGCTTGTTTGTTATGTTTACACACGGAATGCTGTCTACCTGCCTTAGCAACGATAGTACTATAGTTTGGACTCAGCACCCGTTCACACGGGGGTTGTTAAGGATATTTTACTTGCATGGATTACGGTGGTAATCATGTATTGCGAACTGCCTCAGGCAGTCAACCCGCAGTCATTGGTATCGATGGATCTATGTCGATAACTAACGTGTTTCATTTCACTATGTGTACGTGCTGGTTATGCGTAAATGAATTCGAACTCTATATGCTATTATCAAACTTGTATGCTCACCTTTACATTTTATGTATTGAGTTTATTTTAACGTATGTGACAGGTGCTTAGGATGCACATGTGGTAGGAATTTGAAGTTAGAATAACTCTTTAGAGCACAACAAATAGTTGTCTGTAGTGGTCGAGCTAAGGGTCTCTAGAAGCAGATAAACAATTGCTTTATTTTGAAATCTGAGTTGTCGGAACAGAATATTTGCCTAGTTTTTGTCTGTAATAATTGTTGTACTGTTTGAGATACGGTATGGGACATATTATTTTAAATTGAATGGTATTGATAATTGTTATGGAAACTTCTAGACAATCTGTTTCGCTCAGTGCTATGCCCCGATGATTCCGCCATCGGTTGGGGTGTGACAGATTGGTATCAGAGCCATAACTATAGGGAATTAGGCAAGACTCGACCTAGTCCGGGTCGATGCCTTATAAACCTAGTCTATAGTTAGGAACCAACAGACCGATTAGTGCATAGCCAGTAGGGAATATGCACGAGCTCACTACTATTGCTCGCTATTCTCGCTTATTCTACACTATCACCACACTCGAATTTTCAATTACGAATGAGCAATAAAGTCGAGATTAGGTGTGAAAACCACAAACTCTTGACTAAAATTGCCTGAATTAATGCTGTTTTATCAACTTATCAATGATTTCTTCCTTCTTTTCAAATAACGAACGGGGGAAATTATACCAAATCAGGAGTGAAATCCATATTTTGATGAATAATCTCCTCTATTTTATCAAAACAGGGACGAAGTTGTTAAGCCAGGGGTGAAACCCTAACCTTGACGACTTGTTCCGTGCATTTTACAAAACTCCCACCAAAGTTCGACGGACTCCAACGACCGGAAGTCACAATAAGACCAACGGGATGTGTGCCAACGCCCAAGAATCGAGGCAAGGGCATATTCCTGGAAGTCGAATGTGTACAACGGGTCCTTGTTAATAGTTGAATTACTTTGGTTAGTCGAAGTCTACTAGCCGTAGATGATCTACATCTCGAAATTTTATGTGTTTTTAATTTTGAGCCGCAACTGCTGACTCTGATAATTCGTCGATTTTATGTGTTTTATGTGCTTTTACCTGTTTATGTGTTTAAATTTTGAAGATTTACTCGATTTTCCTTTCGCTTCGATCGACACGCACGACTCGCACTGCCTTTCTATCTCAAATCGCTAACAAATCGCCGAATTTTGGACAACCCTATGCTATACTACGCTATTCAATATACCAAAACGCGATCGCCATTCTCGAATAAACGTGAACTTTGAATGCTAGGTTTTGTATTCTGAGGCAGTCGGAATACTCTGTGTGTTTCTATATGCTCCTATATGCCTCTTATGTGAAAATGCTTCTTTGCTCTACGTGCTTAGGTATTATGTGATTATGTGCTCTACGTGCTTATGTGATTTGTGCTCTATGTGTTATGTGTACACATAAATGTACGTGTTACTGAGCTTTAGTAAGTAGTAAGCGTGTGAGGTGAGATTCGAATACAATGTGTTGAGTTCCATGGTGATGTCTATTGCAGACAATGTTGTCTGGATCCCGTCATGCACTTTCTCGTCAGGAAAAGAGAGACAGGCGTCTTGCTTCCATCATCGCTAAGAGCGTAGCAAAGGCTGTGAGTGATGTCTATGAGAATGCCAGCAAATCGTCTGAGGAATCAAGAACCGACGCACCCAAAGCTGCCGCAAGGCCTTTCAGCTTCAAGCAATTCACGTCTTGTGGGCCAAAAGATTTCACTGGCGAAGGAGGTCCTACTGTGTTATTTCACTGGTTTGACTCCATCGAGGTTACTCTGCGACAGAGTGGTTGCCCTGATGACCTTCGAACTCTGAATGCCACCGGCGTTTTCCAGTCCCGAGCACTAGACTGGTGGACGGCCGAGAGGAACAAGCGAGGGAACGATGCAGCCTACGGTCTGTCGTGGGACGAGCTCAAGGAAGTTATGCTAGAGGAATTCTGCCCTCTTCACGAACGTCAAAAGCTAGAAGATGAATTTTGGCACATACAGCAAAAGGATGGTGACAATGCTGGTCTTACTGCTCGTTTCAAGCAGCTCAGCATTATCTGTCCCGATCAAGTCAAGACTCACGACATGACAATCAAGAAGTACATCCGGGCCCTGCCCGACTGCGTTGCTGATTTCGTGCAAGCGGCTCAGACTACGACGATCGAGGAAACTTATCTACTGGCCGCTGAAATCAACGACAAGCGGGTTAAGGCTGGTGTCTGGGATAAGACTTCGAAGCATCTGCATCAAGCTACCGCTACCGCACCAACTGCTGAACCCACCTCATCAAGCAACAAGAGGAAGAACAAGAGAAAGAACATCTCCAGCAACAAGAACTATGCGATCACTGCTGCACCGATTCAAGCTATACCTGCCCAACAGCGTCAAGTAGCGGCGCCTGTGGCCAATGCACCGCCAGCAAAGCGCGCATACACTGGGCCACACCCGCTCTGCCCTACTTGCACCTACCACCACCCAACTGCCATTGCTTGCCGCTATTGTGCTCATTGCAACGTATAAGGCCATTTTACTGCCAACTGCCGTATTCGTCAAGATCCTGCCAATCAAGCTCTACTCACTGCCCCACAGGGTCAACAAGCTCCTCCGGCACCCGCAGTCAAAGCCAGAGCCTGCTTCGCATGTGGCGACCCGAACCACTTCGCCAACATGTGCCCGAACAGGGTTGTGAAACAAGAGCCTTAGCAACAGCAGCCACAGCAGCAACTGTGACACTCTAGGTTTTTCCGAGCAAACACCTTGTAATTACTTAGTACGTATATATATATGTTATTAAATGAAAGTTGTGATTCTTCTTGTGCTATGTGTCGATAACGTGTATGTAATATATATGTGTATATAAAGATACTCGTGAACCGAAACCACGACTCGAGACCACCCGGTCTCGAGTAAACAGTGAACAGTTGGGCCGCTTGGGCCGCACCTCCCTTAGCCTACTCGGAAACCCACTCAAGGTGCACCACCCTCTAAATATAAGCCAAGAACCCTCACACACTCTCCTTTTACACTCTCTCACTTCATCCTCACTCCCTCTCTCTCTAGAAAACCCTCACAAAATCACCTCTCTCTCTCTCGGACTCAAACTGGAAGCATCAAGACCTCCGGATCAGCTCGTAGTCATCGCTTGGACACTTCCTTCATCATCTCACACACTCACAACCAAACAAGTTCCGGTTAGTACCATATCTTGGTTAGATGATAGAATATATTATGGATTAACAAAGATGTATGCTTGTTGGATAATACACATGTGCTATGAGGATAGATGAGTTAAGATAACTAAGTTATTGATAGATCTTTGTGTTATAGTGATAATAGGATGATATGCAAGGCATGTTCATGTTTTGATAGGAAATTGTTAGACAACATGCAAGGTTGATAGGACAATATGAGTGTGTATGTGTATGTTTGCAATCCGAGGAATGTATGTTAGATTCAGGAATCGATGATGCTGATTTGAGTATATGCTAGGATAGGGTTGTTTGAATAATCATGTTGCAAAATGATGAAAACCCTAAATGATGAACTTGTTGAATATGACATGAATATTTGAAATATTGTGTGTTTGATCCATTTTAATCAAATGTTAGACAAAGAAACATGTTTAGGGAATTTCTATTGGCTAGTACACTAGATCATGCATATGAAATTCTATTGGATAGTACTATCGGATAGGTTCTAGAAGGTCTCGGTCATCAGGTGTGCAAGTCGAGACCACCAGTCTCGACTCGAAACCAACTCATGACAACTCGAGACCACAGCAGTCACGACTCGAGAACCCATGATCTCGACTCGAGACTAAATCCGGGACAAATGAGGTTGCGACTCAAGCTGGTGTGACTCGAAACCACCCCACTACAAACCGAGACCATTCGGTTGCGACTCGAGACCTCTCGGTCTCGACTCGAGACCACTTCGTCTCGACTGGGCTGCCCACTTTGGTTATTGGGCCACAATGTGTTATGGTTGGACTATGTGTTACTGGACTAATGTGTTAACTGTTACTGTTTAACCGTATAATTATATAAGGGCAGGCCCAATAACTTAAATGGTAACTGTATGCATTCGATGTGTTAGATACCAGTAGGATATACGTGATTACTTGTACCCCCAAACCTGACCTATACTGGTAACCATGTTAGGACGTGGTGACCAGCAAGCTTGACCAAGTAAGCTAATCTGCCGAGCAACCCAAGGTGAGTTCACACACTAAAAGCATGCGTCCCAGGGAGGGACACGAACAAACTAAAGAATGTTTTCAAACTGATAATTTCCGGGGGAATATGCAAATGGTACTCTTGTACTACTACATCCGGGGGAGATACGTTTGGGTATTATTTATAAATCACAACTAGCAACACTAAACAATTCTCTATCATGTAAAGTCCCTGCTTATAGTACCGATTAATCGCCGGGGGCGAACGGGTTATTAGTTGATAGCGCTATTAGGTTTGACAACCTCACACCGTGACCGGGGGAGATCGGGCGTGAACTATTAGACCTTGCATCTTGGTCAATGACGATAGACATTGAACTGGGGCACCAAATCTTCTCGTCAACAGTTTCGGTAATTCAAGTTTAGTAGCTTTCATATGGGGTAGCTCCCCATAACGTGATTATAAATGCTTTACCTAAACAACCTACATTTTCTTTTGAAAAGCTAAAACTGGACATCTCGTGAACTCGCCAACATTTTTGTTGACACCCTACTGCATGCTTTGCAGGTAACCAGTGAATCAGGAGCTTGCAGCTTGGGGATGTGTAGTGGTCGTCTTAACCCGTGTGTTGGGTTTTAAATAATCTTTAAACTATGAACCTTGTTTTGAAAACTGTTTGGTTTGTGCTTCCGCTGCTTACTTAAACTATTATTCGAATTGAAACATTTAAGACTTTAAACTGTGATGTTTATTCACCAACGTGGCTGGTGAAAATTTTTACCATTGATCAATGCTCAGTATAATTGGTGGCTGGATCCTGGTCAGTCACGCCTCCAAGCGGTGGTATTCCGCACGTGGATTTTTGGGGGTGTGACAGCAACAACAACAACAGCAGCAGCAACAACAGGCCGCACGCGCCAGAACTTTCAACCTCAATGTGCGTCAAGCCCAGGCCGACAACAACGTGGTCAATGTTACGTTCCTTGTGAATGGTATTTATGCTTCATGTTTGTTTGATACTGGAGCCGATAACTGCTTTGTGTCGTTCGAATTTGAGAAACTCCTTAGTCCTAAACGCTCCCGACTCTCCTCGGCATTCGATGTTGAAGTCACTACCGGAAGAACCGTCGCCGTCAATTCCGTTATCCGTGATTGTACTCTTGAGCTCAACAATCACATCTTCACAATTGACCTTATTCCGATGCAACTCGGAAGTTTCGACGTCATAGTAGGCATGGACTTTCTTCGAGAAAACCATGCTGAAGTTGTATGCTTCGACAAGGTGATTCGATTTTCGCTCGCGAATGGTGACTTATTGTGTGTATATGGTGATACTACTTCAAAGGGGCTCAAGCTTATGTCATGTGTCCAAGCTAGCAAGTATCTCCGCAAGGAATACAGGGCTTTCTTGGCTAACGTTGTAGCAGCGGAGAAGGAAAAGAAAGAGAAGAAGGAAGTGAAAGACGTTCCTGTGGTCTGAGAATTTCCTAATGTTTTTCCAGAGGATCTTCCCGGACTACCGCCAAGTCGTGACATCGACTTTTGTATCGACCTCATTCCTGGAGCCAATCCTATTGCCAAAGCTCCTTACCGACTCGCGCCGTCCGAAATGCGCGAACTCTTAACCCAACTCCAGGAATTACTTGAAAAAGGCTTCATTCGCCCGAGCACCTCTCCTTGGGGCGCGCCAGTCCTTTTTGTCAAAAAGAAGGATGGGTCGTTCCGGATGTGCATCGACTATCGGGAATTGAATAAGTTAACTATCAAGAACCGCTATCCCCTACCTCGCATCGACGATTTGTTTGATCAACTACAAGGCGCTACGTGTTTCTCCAAGATCGATTGACGTTCGGGATATCATCATCTACGTATTCAAGAGGAGGATATACCAAAAACCGCGTTTCGTACTCGTTACGGCCACTACGAATTCGTTGTCATGCCTTTTGGTCTAACCAACGCACCAGCGGTTTTCATGGATCTGATGAATCGCATGTGTAAACCATATCTCGATCGTTTCGTCATCGTATTCATCGACGATGTTTTGATTTATTCCAAATCAAAGACCGAACATGCGCAACATCTACGTTTGGTTCTCGAGTTACTCTAGGGGAACCAACTCTATGCCAAGTTCTCCAAGTGTGAATTCTGGTTGGAGGAAGTTCAGTTTCTGGGTCACATTGTAAATAGTCAAGGTATTCACGTCGATCCTGCAAAGATTGAAGCTGTCAAGAGCTGGTGTACACCTAAGAACCCATCTGAAGTCCGCTCTTTCCTCGGACTAGCGGGCTATTATCGACGATTCATCGAAGGGTTCTCAAAGATTGCTGTGCCGCTTACCTCTCTTACGCATAAAGATCAGCCTTTTGTCTGGGGAACCAAACAAGAGACTGCCTTTCAAACCCTCAAGCACATGCTTTGCAATGCTCCTGTTCTCACATTGCCCGACGGAAACGATGATTTCATTGTCTACTGTGATGCTTCGAACCTTGGTCTTGGTTGTGTTCTCATGCAACGGGACAAGGTCATAGCTTACGCATCTCGTCAGCTCAAAATCCACGAGAAGAACTATACAACCCATGATCTCGAGCTAGGCGCAGTTGTTTTTGCGTTAAAGATTTGGCGACACTACCTGTATGGTACCAAGTGTACGATCTTCACCGATCATAGGAGCCTACAACACATCTTTAATCAGAAGGAACTTAATATGCGTCAACTCCGATGGGTAGAACTTCTCAACGATTACGACTGTGAGATCCATTATCACCCAGGCAAGGCGAATGTTGTTGCCGACGCACTCAGCAGACGGAGTTACCTGCTTAGCACTCGTAATGTTCAAGCCCAACACCATCTCGAAACCCTTATCCGCGACGCTTAACATGCATGTTTTAATGAACGCACCCTGAAGAAAGAAAGAATCTACCACGATGGAGCCCAACTTGTGAGCAAATCGAACGGGATATTCCACTTTCTGGACCGAATTTGGATTCCCAAACGAACTGATTTACGACAAATCTTGATGGACGAAGCCCACAAATCCCGATATTCTATTCATCCCGGTGCTGATAAAATGTATCAGGACCTTCGTTATAAGTACTGGTGGCCGGGTATGAAAAGAGATATCGCTCTCTACGTCGGAAAATGCCTAACTTGTGCTAGAGTCAAGGCTGAACATCAAAGACCCTCTGGCTTACTCGAACAACCACCAATTTCCATGTGGAAGTGGGAGAGCATAGCCATGGACTTTATAACCAAGCTACCGCACACGTCATCAGGTCACGACAGCATTTGGGTTGTGGTCGACCGTTTGACTAAATCAGCTCACTTTTTGCCGATACGAGAAGACTACAAGGTAGAACGATTAGCCCGAATCTACACCGAGGAGATCATTTGTAATCATGGAACGCCTCGTGACATCATCTCTGATCGTGATGCTCGGTTTACCTCACGACTATGGGAAACGTTTCAAACGGCACTCAGTACATCGCTTAATCTAAGTATCTCTTTCCACCCTCAAACCGACGGTCAGACTGAAAGAACGATTCGTACTCTGGAAGACATGCTACGTTCGTGTGTCTTAGACTTCGGTGGTAATTGGGATAAATACCTGCCGTTAGTCGAATTTTCGTATAACAACAGTTACCATTCTAGCATCCAAATGGCACCATTCGAGGCATTATATGGAAGAAGATGTCGATCGCCTATTGTGTGGCACGAGATCTGTCATTCGCAACTAACCGGTCCTGAGCTATTACAAGAAATGACAGACAAAATTTTCCAAATTCGAGACAACCTGGTGAAAGCTCGGGATCGACATAAAAGTTACGCCGATAAGAAACGCAAGCCCCGGGAATTTGACGTTGGTGACCACGTACTCCTAAAGGTATCACCTTGGAAGGGTGTGGTCCGATTCGGAAAGAAAGGGAAACTCGCGCCTCGATATGTTGGACCTTTTAAGATTCTGGAAAGGATCGGAAAAGTCGCCTACAGACTCGAACTACCGAAGGAACTAAGTAATGTCCACCCGACTTTCCACGTGTCAAATCTCTGAAAGTGCCTCGCCAAACATTATTTACATGTTCCTCTAGACGATCTACAAGTGAACGAATCATTACACTTCGTGGAAAAGCCTGTCGAAATCATGGATCGCCAAACCAAGCAACTCAGACGCTCACGCATTCCTATTGTGAAAGTCTGATGGGAAGGCAAACGAGGCGCAGAGTTCACTTGGGAACTCGAAAGCGACATGAAGGCTAAGTACCCACAGCTGTTTAAAGAGAAAGTCTAGAAAGAGAAAGTTCTCAAACGTAATTCACGGTGATGTACAACTTCCAGCTTAATTTCGGGACGAAATTCCCTAAACAAGGGGAGGCTGTAACACCCCGTGTTTTCAAGTCAAAGTCAAGGTCAAAGTCAACGACCGCTTTCGCGCAACTTGACTCGTAGAAACTTCTTTATTTTATTTGTATTATGTGGAGTAAGTGTCGTTAATGCAATAATCGATGTGTGTTAATCGTTAATCAATCGACTTACGACTGTGAATTGTAGGAAGTAACAATGCGATAAAGTTAACTAATCAATAATCAAGCTATGCTAATCAAACCAACATCAAATCGCAACTCGAGCTATGAATTTTACTTGTTATTATATGTGTGTGTGTGCCTTACGTGTTACCTGTGCATGTTTATTTATGTTGGGTTGTGATAATCAAGCAAACTCAATCGAAACTCGAAATCTAACTCGAAATGCAATCAAACTCGAATTGTGAAACGAACTATGATAATGGTGGAAAATAGATTATGCGAGATATGAGTGTTTAGGACTGAAATTAATTTGATTAGGAAACCCTATCGTATCGTACCGCTCGCAATCGAAATCGAAATATAAAAAATCGGCACGCAAAACGCTCGTAAAGTGCGACTGATCGATCAGGCTCCCAGCCGATCGAACAGCCAGCCGAACGGACTGCTGTCCGATCGGACAGGCTGTCCGATCGAGCTGCCTGGCCAATCAGCCAGCACTTACCCCTTTTGGCATCCTAGAAATACCCCTGTCATTGTCATTCTTTCCACTTTTGGAAACTTCTGACCGACCAGCACGCTCAGCTCATCTTTTCGCAGATTTCTCTCGATTCCGGTAAGTTTTCATCCTAATTCTTGTACTTCCATGGTCTATACACACTCCTACACCTTTCTATCTTCCAAATCTTAACTTTCAACCGTGAAATCATCAAGAATCAAGTGTTCTAGGATGATGTCATCATGGGTTCTTGAAGAACTTCATGATTTGGCCTCAATCCACCTAGAATATCTTGGATCTAACCGATTTCCACATAAACAAACAAAGATCTGTAGTAGATCTGAATATATACACGATGAAAAAGGATTGAAAGAGGGATATTCCAACTTTCTTTCAACTCTTTTACACTCAATGCCGTCAACCAATAGAAACGGGGCCTGTGACGTTTTGCAAATCAATTCGGTGGTTGCATGGCTCAGGATCCGTATTCTACCCACGAGGTTAACCGGTTACGGGTTAAACGTTAAACTCCATTCTGAACAGTTCACCGACCTGGTTTGGGTGATTCCTACCCGTGCAGGGGAAACAAGTAACAACGAGGATTCTATGGTTCGACTCGTTGTCAAAATACCTCGATATAATGACAAACAAACCAGAACAGCCAAGTGTTAGACGAATAGACTGATCAGGTTAGAAAGCTGACCGATCGGACTGCTGCCCGAACGGATAGCCAGCCGATCGGATAGTCAGCCGATCGACCAGGCTAGCCGATCGACCAGGCTAGCCGATCGGCTAGCACGTGGCCCCACACAATCCAACTAACCTATTTTGAAGACTAGTATTGAACGAACTGCCGTTCGATCGAACTACTGTCCGATCGGATTACTCTTCGGATCATGAGATACTATGCTTCAATACTTAATTGATTTTTCAACATGTTCAATGCACTAGAAGTGCCACCCGATCGAACAGCCGTCCGATCAGGTGACACCCTGTTGTCCGATCGAACAACAGTTGTGTTATTCGATCGATCAACTATCCGATCCATTGCACCACACTTTACATTTTCATTTAAAGTCTTTGACTAGTTGACCCGTCCAATCCAAAAGACTCAACATTGCAATTCATTTGAATGCCTAACCGATCGGGTTGTCGGCCGATCGAACAGCCGTTCGATCGACCGACCTGAAAAGTAAAGGTACTTCACGGTTTTCAAATGCTACAACGAAAACTTCAAAAGTCAAACCATCATACACAAACACATACTTCTTATAGGAAGAAACAATCCACTCGAACAGCCATCCGATCGGCCTACCGACCGACCGGACAGCGGACCGAACGAACAGCGAACCGAACGGTCAGCCGTCCGATCGAACTACCGTCTGATCGACCAGCTGTCCGACCCTCCAACACTTGTTTTCCGTTTTACGTTTCACTTATCGTTATGCTACCGAATCTATTCAGGCTAACCATACTCGCTAAGCGCTCCCTTCAATCCATTAATCGCTGTGAGTATACTCGATCCCTTTTTGCTTTAAGCACTTTTGGGTGTTACATACGTTACGAATATTCAAACTACAATAATCACACTACTCAATACTATTTGAACGCTAACCGTTTATGCATGTTATACGTGGCTTATGAATGCTTGTTTGTTATGTTTACACATGGAATGCTGTTTACCTGCCTTAGCAACGATAGTACTATAGTTTGGACTCAGCACCCGTTCACACGGGGGTTGTTAAGGATCTTTTACTTGCATGGATTACGGTGGTAATCATGTATTGCGAACTGCCTCAGGCAGTCAACCCGCAGTCATTGGTATCGATGGATCTATGTCGATAACTAACGTGCTTCATTTCACTATGTGTATGTGCGGGTTATGCGTAAATGAATTCGAACTCTATATGCTATTATCAAACTTGTATACTCACCTTTACATTTTATGTATTGACTTTATTTTAATGTATGTGACAGGTGCTTAGGATGCACATGTGGTAGGAATTTGAAGCTAGAATAACGCTTTAGAGCCCAATAAATAGTTGTCTGTAGTGGTCAAGCTAAGGGTCTCTAGAAGCAGATAAACAATTGCTTTATTTTGAAATCTGAGTTGTTGGAACATAATATTTGCCTAGTTTTTGTCTGTAATAATTGTTGTACTGTTTGAGATACGGTATGGGATGTATTATTTTAAATTGAATGGTATTGATAATTGTTATGGAAACTTCTGGACAATCTGTTTCGCTCAGTGCCATGCCCCGATGATCCCGCCATCGGTTGGGGTGTGACAGTTTTAGAGTTGCGTTCATCTGAATCTTTTACTGTTCTTTTGAGCTTATCAAAATTTTCAGAAATTTTTCTATTTTCTAGAATTAATTTTTCATTTTCTTTTTGAAAACGTTCAACATCACTTTTATCTTTTTCAATCTTTTCGTTTAATTCTTTGATTATTTCATTTGAAGCTTTAATCAGTTTATCTCGACCAAGAATATCTCTGTCAATTATGCCAATCTTTTCAGTTAGCTCCTGGACTCTCTTATTTGAGAGATATTCATGTGTGTTGAAGACTTTGCACTTTTTCGTGCAACCTCTGCAAACATTTTCGGTTTTAGCACAATCAACCTTACCTGATTCGTTTTCTGAACCACTACTACTGACCTTTCCTGATGACTCAGAACTAGAAGTAGACTTGGAATCTACCTCAAGCGCTTTCGCCATTAGAACTTGGTCTGCCATCTTTGTTAGATTCTTGGCTGTCATCTCCTTTGCAGTGTCGATGATCCCTTCGTCCACTTTCTTTGGCTCCAGGGACTTCATATATCTTTCACGACTCTCCTGTTTGAGCCTTTCTTTCTCGGCTCTCTTTTTTGTGTCTATCTTGATCTGTTCTTCAACTGGCGGAATTGATTTCATGAGAGTTTCCACATCAATGGTTGATGGATCAATGCAAATGTTGCCTTTTGGATCCATGTAACACCCAAGATCCGGATCCCATCTCTTCGCCTTTTTGGCTTCTTTGTAAGCTTCATAGATCTTTTCTTCTGTCTTTGTGCCAAAGCCCTTTCTCGGTTGTATGTTGAAACAGGTGCTGCTGGTTCAGTAGTTGCCATAAATGCGTAACTGACAGCGTCCTCTTTAGGCAAAAATTCGCTCCAATCAAATCCCTCATCATCTTGGATCACTGCCAAAGCTCTTGATTTTTCTTTTGGAGTTTCTTCAATCTGCTTCATCTT
Organism: Helianthus tuberosus; assembly: GCA_030545235.1. Classification (NCBI taxonomy): domain Eukaryota; kingdom Viridiplantae; phylum Streptophyta; class Magnoliopsida; order Asterales; family Asteraceae; genus Helianthus; species Helianthus tuberosus. The sequence goes on from CM060437.1 coordinate 128,891,672, forward strand.
TGGTGGCTCCTCACGGTTTCGATGATAGACCGCTTTTCTATAATAATCATCATGAAACGGATTTGCAGTCTCATCAGCTGCAGACTTTTGACATTCTCGTTTGAAGTGGCCCTTCTGCTTGCATTTAAAGCAAGTCACCTTTGATTTGTCGAAGCAAAGCTTCGTTGAAGGACCTCCAATAGAGTTTCTCCTGGTAATTTCCATAAATCTTTGTGCTATGCGAATCACGCTCGATATGCACCATCGAATGTCGATCAGCTCCATCTCCTCTGGATCTATTTGATCGTAGTCTTCCTTGGTGAGATTGGTGTTCCCAATCTTTCCAGCAACTAAGCTTCCGTACGACTCCAGAATCGATGCTAGAAATACCATTTGCTGTTTTGCCGTTTCTTCGTTGAAATTCTGTTCATTGTTCAGATTAACGACAATGTTGCACTGGAATACATTCTTTGAAGCACTTTGTGGTTGCCGATTGTTCGATGCGGATAAAGAAGATGTATTAGAACCTGTTCCATGGTAACTGCTGTTTGATGAAGAATCGCTGCTGGGCTTTTCTTTTGTCACAACATTTGAGATTTCAGCACTAAAGGCAGTTTTCGGTGAAGTAACTTTGGGAATCATACTTCCACGGTAATACAGATCAACGTTTTGTTGATACTGTGTGTTCCTCACCTTGTTCATCTTCTTTATTTCCAGCTCGTGACCTTCAAGTCGCTCGATCAACCAGTTTAGCGTCATCTCTGCCATTGGCTTTGTATTTTTGAGCACTAGACCGAAATATTTCCAGTCCTGCTCATTTGGCAGTACCTCGAACATTTTATCAACCACCTCATCCTCGTCTTTCTTGATTCCATATCTAGCTAATTCTGCCTTTAGATGACAGAATCTTTCAATCATTTGACGCACGCTCTCGTTTTTCATACATGTAAACAAATCAAATTCCTTTTTTAACAAAGATTTCTTATTTTTTACTATTTCTTCACCCCCTGTACATTTCTTTTCAAGTTTTCCCCATAAATCTTTCGAGTTGTTATAATCAATCAGTGATATGATATGTCACACCCCGTTATTTCCACGTATTACCGATGGGCCCGGTGGGGAGTATCGTGACGTAGTTGATATCATCATAGTCAATTTATTACAGTTTAATACACAGGGGAAGTCTAAAGTAAAAATATTACAAACCGAATCGAAAGTAACATAAGTATTACAAACGGAATGTAAAAGGATCCACAGGCGGATCAAAACAAAAGAAGATAATTATTCAACAGATTTTTAAGCATCTAAAGCTTGCAAGACTCTTTATTGATACTAGGAGTAGCCAACCCATTTCGCTTAGTACCTGCACTTAACCTTTTTGGAAAATACGTCAGTTTACACTGGTAAATACAATTAACCGACTCTTTTTGAAAAGTGTTTATAAAATTGTTTTAAATGCACAAGGCACAAATATTCTTTTATAACTTGGGATAATTATTTAAAAAAAAATCTTGTAAAAGAATTATATGTTTGTTATACGTTCAGTAGCTCGGGTTGAACACCGGGTTAAAGATTAATAGACACACCACATAAATAAACCCACGGCGAGTTATTCTCGAACAAGCGGGCATATTATTTTACATACGCACCGGCAGGTGTATGCCTACACCCTGTGCTTAAGTCGTGGCCATTTCAATGAATGAGCCGAGGATATCCAGGACATGGTCATTAACCCCCCAAAGGCTTAAAACAAACAAAACAGATTAAACGGGTTATCTCAATGATTTAACCTTCATATGATTAAAAATTCAATACCCGACCAAGCGGTATTTTATATACAGTACCCCAAGCCCGTATAAGGGAAAACAAGTTAAAAGTATTTACCTGAGCAAAATATTCAAATTTATCTCAGCCGTATACAATCAGCAAGTGCAAATATCTTTTACTGGGCTCCTAAATCTGGAACGAAGGTTTTAATAACCTATTAGATTCCTAACGGGTCTTACTTAAGTTTGAACTTAGACCGGTTAGTTTTAAAGAAAGATATACGGTTCAAAACGCAAGATTAAGCGAAGACCGGATTAGAATTTGATTTAGACCCGACAAGTATGAAGACTTGTATAATATGGGTAAACTAAACACATTCTGGATTTTGAAGCAAAAAAAAATGATAAGGTTTGACCCGTTTCGGTCAATTTATGCAAACTAGTCACATAAACCGTACCGAACGCGAAAAATGCATAACGGGTAACCAAATGAGTCATGTACAGGTTCCCTAAGTTAATATGCTTAAAATGTGTTATGATATCAGTAGGATACCTTCCATTATGCCCAAAACGAATTTAATCTCAAATTAAGCCCCGTAGGGGTATTTTGGTCATTTTAAAGATTATAAAAGAGATTAAATATTAATATGAGGTTCTGGTCTAAAATGGCCAGTAAAAAATATTTATTTTTGCAAGTCATATCAGTAGGGTATTGCATATATGTGAAATTTATCATTTATAACAAAACTATGTGTCGTAGGGGCATTTTGGTCATTTCACATAAGCTTTAAAGGTCAAATTTGGAAATCTGAGTTCAAAATTTTTACTTACTATTAAAGTATAAGAATTTACTTAAAATATCAGTAGGTATTAAGTCTTATATGCCAAAAATAGTTTTAATCCATACTATGCGTTTAAAACGCGTAAAAAGTCGGTTTTAAGCGATTTTCGTGTTATTTAAGGAAAGCTGAGATTTTTATCAGTCCAGAAGGCTTAAAATATTTTATTTATCATATGAAATCAGTAGCAAAAAGTTTGGTATCAAAATGTTATGTAAAACTCATTTTATTAGCAAAAAGGGGATAACCGACAATTACCGAATCAAAGCAAGAACCCTATCCTATGATCAGTTTAAGAATTATTAAAAATCTTCAAAAATCTCAAAATATTATATTACATCAGTGGGTAAAAAGTTTGGTGTCGAAATATGGGTTTAAGTAGGATTTATGCTAAAAATTCTGTTTAATTAATAAAAAGCTTTCAAGTTACGATATTGAGCATAACTCTTAATTTAGACCACAAACTGATGTCAAATTTTTAGGACAAGTTTATAAATCAGTAATAAAGGTTTTTGTCCTATCACATTTTCAAAAATCTCATTTTAAGGTCAAAAGGGCATAATGGTCAACATTTAAGCAATTAACGGAAACATGCAAATGAATCGGATAAATAAGGAACCATGTAGTATAACCTCAGAGGGTTTTACTAATTTATAATATGGTCCTAAAGAAACCTTAAGGCATTACTAAAACAAGCTAAATCGGGTCAGAACTGAAAGTCAAAGCAAAAGTCTTCTTTTGCGACTTTCGGTTCCGAACCGAGCCTAAGCTAATGAAACTTGAACTAGAGAGGCTAAGAATGCTTACAAAGGCTCTTAGCACGAATTAGGAACTTGAGGAAACTTGCTTGAGCTCCAGGAAATTCCAGAGATGAGTTGAGAATGATTTTTGAGAATGAGCATGTGAACTAGCAAATAAGAACTCTTATATAGGAATTCAAAACTCACAAGATCAATCCACACAAGTCTACAAATGTTTCCTGATCACCCCAGGTGTCCCCTATGCATGAAATACCATTGGTTTAGTCCCTGAATTCGAAAACCAGCTTTCTAAGGCGGTGGAACTGGCTGGACTCGCAGCTGTCAACATTTTTCTGCATCTGGCAGTTTTACGCGGCCCGCATAAGCCTAGGCCATGGCTTACGCGGCCCGCGACAACATGGTAAACCGGGAAAAACTTTTTAAACTTTGCCATTTCGGTCCCTGGTCCATAAAATCTTTATATAACTTTCATTTATTACCTTTTGGACCCCCATAGTTAACTTTTAAGGACCTTGGGTCATTAACTAACTCCGTTAAGCTCCCTGTTAGTTGTACGATCACCCGAAAAGTCTTGTTTTCTTCGAAACTCCACAAAATTAATATCCGACATTCTTGAGAACAAAATATATAAACATTACAATGTTTTTGGGATCGTCAAAAGGTCACTCAGAGGTTACTTTCAACATGTTGACACTTTTAACCCCTATGTTTCATAAGATCCTTATTTTAAGCACAACGACTTCCAGTGTTCGACAATTTATTCGTTAAAGAATACGAACGTCGTGTGAGGTCAATCAGAGGCACAAGAATGGCATGTTGACACTTTGGATCCCTATCACTTACATATTTAAATTGTTTCATAATTTCAGTCCCTCCAGATCAAAACATTACACGTTTAAAGTCCATGACACGTGTCTTCATTATATTGGTCACGTTTTTACGAGGTGTTACATCCTCACCCCCTTAAAAGAAATCTTGACCTCAAGATTTACTGAAATAAATGAGGGTACTTCTGTTTCATTGTGGATTCGACCTCCCACGTGTATTCGGGACCTCTACGGGCATCCCATTTAACCTTCACAATTGGTACGTGCTTCTTTCGAAGTTTCTTAACCTGTCAATCCTCGATCGACAAAGGTTTTTCAACAAATTTCAAGCTCTCATCTATATGCACATCCGTATGTGGCATGACTAGTGATTCATCAGCTAGACACTTCTTTAAGTTGCAGATGTGAAATACATTATGAATTCCACTGAGCTCTTTAGGCAGGTTTAACTTGTAAGCCACTGTCCCGACACATTCGATGATCTTGAATGGTCCTATGTATCTTGGGCTTAACTTGCCTTTCTTGCCAAAACGCATTACCCCTTTCCAGGGTGATACCTTAAGTAACACTTTGTCACCTACCTCGAATTTCAGAGGTTTACTCCTTTTATCTGTGTAGCTTTTCTGCCTATCCCTGTTAGCTTTGAGACGATCACGTATTTGTACAATAACACAAGCCCTTAACATATCCTCCAGCGTTTGAATTGTGCGTTCACTTTGACCATCCGTCTGAGGATGATAGGCAGTGATGAAGTTTAATCGAGTGCCCAGGGATTGCTGAAAGCTTTTCCAAAAATGTGATGTATATCTCGTATCCCTATCAGAGATGATAGACACTAGCACTCCGTGAAGAGATACAATCTCATCCACGTACAGCTGAGCTAACTTATCTGAGCTGTGTGTTTCCTTAATAAGTAAGAAGTGGGCTGACTTAGTCAGTCTATCTACTATAACCCAAATAGTATCATTTCCTCGCTTTGTTTTTGGTAACTTAGTGATAAAATCCATAGTTACCATTTCCCACTTCCAGGTGGGAAGCTCAGGCTGTTGTAGCAAACCTGACGACTTCTGGTGTTCTGCTTTAACTTGCGCGCATGTCAAACATTTGGCCACATAAGTGGCTATAGATTTCTTCAAACCTATCCACCAATAATTTGCCTTTAAGTCCTGGTACATCTTATCACTTCCAGGATGAACAGAATATTTGGAGCTATGGGCTTCTTGAAGGATAACGTCCCTGAGTCCTCCATAAATTGGAACCCATATTCGTCCATTCAATCTTAGGATTCCATCCTTGCCATATGATAATTGTTCAGCAGTTACTCCCAACTTTTCATTTGGATAGTTTGCTTCTAACACAGCTTCCTTCTGAGCGGCTAACAATCTTTCATTCAAGTTGTTCTTCAATTCAATGCTCTTGGCATTGATTCTAATGGGCTTAACCCTTTCCTTCCTGCTCAAAGCATCGGCGACCACATTCGCCTTGCCTGGATGATATCGGATTTCACAATCATAATCATTCAGTGTCTCCATCCATCGACGCTGTCTCATGTTCAGATCCTTCTGGTTAAACAGATGTTGAAGGCTCTTATGATCAGAATAGATCACGCACTTGGTACCATATAAATAATGCCTCCAAAGTTTTAGAGCAAATACAACGGCACCCAACTCCAAATCATGGGTGGTGTAATTCTTTTCATGCACCTTCAACTGTCGGGAAGCATAGGCAATAACTTTGCCTTTCTGCATAAGCTCACATCCCATACCTGTGTGCGATGCGTCACAATATACTACAAATTCTTCAATTCCTTCAGGCAATGTCAACACAGGTGCATTGCTTAACTTCTGTTTAAGAATATCAAAGGATTCTTGTTACTTAGGACCCCAATCAAACTTGATATTCTTTCGAGTTAATGAAGTTAGGGGTGCAACAATCCTTGAGAAATTCTCAATAAAACGCCTGTAGTATCCTGCCAGACCGAAGAAGCTGCGAATCTCTGTGGGCGTCTTCGGCTCTTGCCAATTCATGATGGCTTCAATCTTAGCGGGATCCACCTAGATACCATGCTCGCTAACCACATGTCCAAGAAATTGGACTTCACGAAGCCAAAACTCACATTTTGAAAACTTGGCGTAGAGCTTTTCTTGCTGAAGCAGTTTAAGAATACAACGAAGGTGTTTCTCATGATCAGCCTGTCTTCGAATAAATAAGAATGTCATGAATGAAGACATTGAAAAACTTGTCCAAGTAGGGTTTGCAAACGTAATTCATGAGATCCATGAACGTTGCTGGTGCATTAGTGAGCCCGAAAGGCATCACCAAGAACTCGTAGTGACCATAACGAGTTCTGAATGCAGTCTTATGCACATCTTCATCTCTGACCTTCAGCTGATGGTAACCTGACCTTAAATCAATCTTGGAGAAGTAACTTGCCCCTTGCAATTGATCGAACAGATCGTCGATCCTGGGCAATGGATATCTGTTCTTGATTGTAACCTTGTTCAGCTCTCGATAATCGATGCATAGACGCATCGATCCATCCTTCTTCTTCACAAACAGAATCGGTGCTCCCCAGGGAGATGAACTAGGTCGAATAAAACCTTTTACCAACAAGTCATCCAGTTGAGTCCTTAACTCTTTCATCTTAGTCGGTGCTAACCTGTAAGGTGCTCTTGCAACAGGTGCTGCTCCAGGAATAATGTCGATTCTGAACTCCACTTGCCTATCTGGTGGTAAACCAGGTAGTTCTTCAGGGAATACATCTGGATATTCAGAAATGACAGGGATATCTTCAACTTTGGGCTTTGGTTCATCAATAGTTACCTGTGCCATGTAAATGACACAACCCTTCTTTAAACACCTTGACGCCTTTAGCATAGACGCTTGCTTAGGCAACCCATACTGAGTATCTCCTTGTATTGTAAGTGGTTCACCATACGGAGTCTTGATCACCACTTGTTTCTTGTCATAAACAATCTGGGCTTGGTTATGAGATAACCAATCCATGCCTATCACTATGTCGAAACCAGCTAATTTCAAAGGAAGCAAAGATAATGGAAAGGAGTGGTTCCTAATGGATATAAAACATCCATCTAACACAGTTGAAGCAGTTTCTATGGTACCATCGGCCAATTCTACTTCATATTTTATGCTTAAGGTTTTAACAAGCAGATTTAATAACTTACAAAATTTATCATCCACAAACGACTTATCTGCACCTGAATCAAACAATACCCTTGCATAAACATCATTGATAAGAAAGGTACCTGTTATCACGTTGTCATTCTGGATTGCTTCTTGAGCATTCATCTGAAAGACCCTAGCATTGGTCTTCTTACCTTCTTCAGGTTTCTTTGCATATTTTGGGCAGTTAGTCTTGATATGCCCCATCTCGTTATAGTTGTAACAAGTCACATATTTTATCTTCTTACGATCCAACGTCTTATGCTCAGAAGATTTACAGATCCCACAAGCCCTAGGCTTCTATTGGAATTTTGATTCATGCCTGCACTTTCCCAGATGACGTTTCTTGCAGGTCTTGCATTTGGGCTTCTCACCCGACTGTTGGTCATCCTTTTTAAATCCCGAACCCTTCTTGTGATCTGAGTTCCCTTTACATTTCTTTTCAGAACGGCGTGAGTTCTCATCCTCACGTTTCCTTTTCCCCTCATCAGAATTCCTAAGTGATCTCTGCCTGACCGCATTAAGGGTAAGAGATAATGACAAATCAGCTACAGACCTAAAGGTAGTAGGTTGAGACGCTTTCACACTAGCTTTGATCTCCGGTGCTAAACCCCCAATGAAACGGGCTATACGTTTTGGTTCCGGTGTCACCAAGTAAGGAACCAGTCGAGACATGGTGTTAAAACTCGTGAGATACGCCTGACAATATAAGTTCTTCATAACCAATGTCAGAAAGTCAGTCTCGATCTTCTCAACTTCATGTTGAGGACAGAAATTCTCTTTGATCAAAGCAACAAACTGAGCCTATGTTAAGTTGTACAACGGAATCTTTCCAGTAGCTTGGATTAAGGACCTCCACCACGCTAGAGCTTCTCCCTTGAACAATTGTGAAACATACTTCACAATATCTTGCTCCGCACATCCACTAATATCAACCACTGTATCCATCTCTTCTAGCCACGTCATGCAATCAATGGCTCCTTTTTCCCTAGTGAAATCCCTGGGCTTGCAGGAGATGAAATACTTATATGAACAGGTCCTTGCACGTGGCTCTTGATTGAATACAATCTTCTTAGATGGAATACTATGCTGATTTGATGAGTGTTGGGCATCATCCTTCTTCGACCCCTGAGATTTAGAAGGTGGCTTACTGTGAGCCACAGAGTGAGTCTTAGAGTGTGTACCACTAGACTCTCTAAATTGCCTGTCCATGGCTTTAGAAACAGCATTGTCAATCAATGCTTGAAGTTCCGCACCAATTACGTTGATTCTGGTAGTATCATGATTCTCTATAGGGTGACTGATGATTTCTTCAGATTCTGCCATGTAGCTTGATTGCTACATAAAATGATGACAATGATTTATTTAGAGATCTATAACAGAATTGTTATTTTGACAATTTATTAACCATGGTATTAATAAACCATATTGGTTAATTTATCAAGCATATCCATTTAGGATTTTTCATTATAATTATCCTCAGTTATAATTTATTAAAATATTATAATGGAACAAAAGGCCTAGTCCCAAGGACAAATTTAAATTATAAGCCATGATCTTATAGGATCGAGGCTGTTGGGATTGAACCCTACCAAAGGAACAGATAATTAAAGACAAAACTGGATCAGAGCAGTGGATCCAGAATAAGCAGATGTTTCATACAAGTCTCTCCCCTTGAAAGTGGTTTCAACATCTGCTGACCTCCTATCTACTGATCGTGCAAACTGCTGACCTACAAACTGCTGATCAAGTAAAGGCCTGATGAAAGACTAAAGCTCTGCTGTTCAATCTACTGCCTTGAGTCAAGCACTGCTTATCCGGACAAGTACTGTTGGGTTCACAGCAGCGGAAGGATGCAGCAGTTATTTAGATGTCTTTTATGTAATGAAATGTAATAGCAGTAGCTAGCATAGCGGTGTTTGTATTGATCAGAGGTTAGAGTTTGTTAGGACGTTAGATGTCACTTTCATGGTGACGTCAGCTTAGATGCTCAGTGGTTTGCTAGTGCCTATAAATAGAACAGTGCTCTGTACTGTTCTATAAGCTCTTTGCAAAATTGTTTTCCTGCACGAACAAACACTGAGCTCAGGCTGAGGGGGAGTTTGCATTCAATCATCACATTGTAATCGTTATTGAAATAAATTCAATCTTTCGGTTCATTGTGGAAAATGTTTTTATTAAAGCAATTCTCTCGTTTGATTGTGTGAAAAGTTTGTTTCCATCTTAATTCCGCTGCACAACTCATCCATCTTCATCTTAATTCAAACGTGAAAACACAATCAAAACCAAACTCAGATCCAACAATTGGTATCAGAGCTTGGACAGTCAAATTTGATTTAACAATCATTTTGACATAAATAGTTCAGCTCATAATCGTTGATATCGATAGTTTGTTCGGTTTGTTGAAAAACAGAGTAAGGATTAATCACCATTAAAGTTGATTAATCAGTGCCTGTAAAACAACCAGGATGGCGTCACAATCACAAGATGATAAGAATAATATTGGCTCGCTTTTTAAACCACCCATGCTTAAACGTAATGATTACAACATCTGGGAGAGAAGGATGGGTCACATCCTTGCTCAACAGAACACTGGATGTTGGAGGTCTATTGTTTTTGGTCCCCATGTTCCTATGGTGCCAAGTGCTGAGGATGCAAAGAAGTTCGTTCCTAAACCATTTGAAAACTATACTGAAACTGATTTTCAAAAGTTCGAACTCGATGCCAAAGCATTTAGCATCATAGCATCTGCATTACCTAATGAGATCTATGCTGGACTGTTACATTGTAACAGTGCTAAAGAGCTATGGGATGCGTTGAAGGAACAGTTTGGGGGGACAGAAGAAGTCATTGAAAACAATAGGGAAATTCTGAATCAGCAGTATGAAACATTTTGTCACATCAAGGGTGAATCATTGACTCAGCAGTTTGAGCGATTCAGTTGTCTCATTAGTGAACTAAGGCTTGTTAAAGTAACTTTTCAAAATATAACTCAAAATAGCAGGTTCCTTAGATCACTACCAGAAAAATGGGACACCATAGCTTTTGTTACTAGAAACTCTGCTGAGTTCAAGGATCTGACCCTGACCCAACTTCATGGTAGACTCCTGACCTATGAAAGTGAGTTGAACCAGAAAAAGTAGTTACAAGAGTCTGGCAAAGTTACTGATGATTATTCATTCGGTAGCACAGCTCTTTTTGGTCAGGAAGAATCTGGCAGCAGTGGTAAGGATCAGGGTTATGATCACTTTATTGATATAACTGCTGGTGGAAATTTTAACAACCCTGATCCTCACTTTGCAAATTATGCTTTTACTGCAAATTGTGAGAAACAAATGTCAGATAATTTGTGCTTTGAACTCAATGATTTGCAATACTTTGATCCCATTGACTTAGAAGAGATGGACATCTTGCATCAATTGGCTTTGCTTAGTGTAAGAACAAGCAAATTCTACAAAAGAACAGGGAGAAAATTCCTAGGGTTACATGGGAATTTAAGGGTTGGGTGGGATAAATCGAAAATCAAGTGTTACAAGTGCAATAGGCTAGGTCATTTTGCTAGGGAATGCAGGAGTCAAACTACTGGTCCTATAATCACTCATCCTAGCTCAAACCCTAGACCACAAAATCAAAGCAATGTTCACTATACCCAATATACCCCTGCAGCTCATGTTAACACTGCTCACTAAGCTGCAACCCCTGTGCCTGTGCATTATGTCCAAACCACTGTTTCACAAATTCAGTATGTTCAAACCCCTGTCCCTCAGGCAAAAGTGCAATCTGTTGCACCTCAAACAGCTGCTCCAGCAGTGGTACAACCAGATCAGCAAAGCTTCTTCACTCAAGGCTTTGTTGACTGGAGCAGCATGCCTGATGAGCTTGGTGATGAAAATTTTGCACTCTATGCTTTTAATGAACCTTCTAATGATGAATTTTGTTTGATGGCATTAGAGTCAATACCAGAGGGGGGAGAAACTGAAGGTGAACAGCTAAGCGATGAAACAGTGGATGAGGTGACTGAAGCAGTTGTTAATGCAGTTGCTGGTGAACTGCTGCTGGGAGAAAATTCAGAAACCCTGATTGAACCACTGACAGACCCCTGGTGCAAAGAGGACAAAGAAGAAGAGGAAGAGAAGAGAGCAGGTGAGAAGGAAGTAAGAGCTGATGATGAAGAAAATCATCAATGTGATTGTGCCATGATGGCTGCTGCCAAGGTATCACCTCAAGTTCTTGAAAAACTGTGTTCAGACCAATGCATTATTGCATTTGCTAACATCAAAGAGGTAAATGAAAACCTTAGGGATAAAGTCTTGTCTGATGAAGTCAAATTTGAAAGGTCATTAAAAGAACTTAGAAACAAATTGGCTGAAAAGGATAAAGAGATCAGCAGTCTCAAAGAAGAGCAAAGCATAACCAAAACTCAACTCCAAACTATGGTAGAAAAATACCAAGTTTGCAAAAAGGAGTTAGAGTCCACCCAAATCACATGTGAGAAATGGGTGGAATCCTGCAAAGGAAATGAGTTAATGCTTGAAAAACAGATTAAAAGCAATGTGAAATTTGGTGTTAGTTATAGAAAACATGATGATGAAAACACTGCTGTTGAAAAATCTGTTCAAACCACTGATGTAACCACTGAGTTCATCCCCACAAACAAGAATGGCCAAGAAGTGAAACTCACTGATAAACTTGGTAACAAAATCACACTTGACAGACCAGTGGGATCCTCCACTTTTGAGGAGCTTGAAAAATATCAGTTTAAACCAACATGGTCTGATGAGTGTGACATTCTTGAAAATTTCAAGCCCATAGACTTTACAACCACTGATGGTATCAAAGCTCCAAAAGCAAAAGTCATTCCTCTTAAGGACATCCCAACAGAGGTTAAAAACTCTGTTGCAAAGGAGTCTGAAAAGAGAAAGAAAAGAGAAAAGATCAATAACTTGTTTTGTGAATTTTGTGAAAAGAGAAATCATCTAACAAAAGACTGTTTTCATCTAAAAGCATATGATCTAAACAAAACAAGTGTCATTGTTCCTGCTGAAAGCTGCACCATCTGTGGTAAAACAAACCACAAAACTCAAGCATGTGTGTATCTCAAAAAGTTTGATGTGAAAAAGAATGAATACACTGCTAAAACATCCTTGAGTCCATCAACATCATCTGTCAAATTCACCAAGAACCAACCACTTTTTGTGCCAGTTCAAACATCTGTCACAAAACAGCTGAACCAAACATCTGTCAAAAGAGATGTTCAGGTTACTGATGCACCCCCTGCAAATCAGTTCAGAAAAGGCAAGGAACAATAATCTTACCAAAGGATTCCACACGTTTATGAGACCTACAAAAGGCCCTCTAAACCCAGAGTGAACAGGCATCCTTTTGGGTACCAGCAGGTGATTGATCAAAACCCACAACAGTGGTTAGAGAGAAACAGTCCTAAAACTGTCCAAACCCCTGACCTAACCACTGTCCATACATCTGTATCCATCCCAGACATTGTTGAGACCCCATCCAAAGCCTTATTGGCTTTGGAAACCCTGATGAACTAATCCTTTTACTTCATGTGCAAGGAGCTTCTGCATGCTTAGATAGTCTTTGGTATGTAGATAGTGGAAGCTCCCAGCACATGACAGGATGTAAAGCCCTACTCAAAGACTTCAAAATTCATGGAGGGGGTGATATATCCTTTGGGAATAATAGTAAAGGGAAAGTTCTGGGTCTGGTACAGTGCAGTCTGGAAATGTAAAGTTTGAAAATGTCAATCTGATAAACAATCTGAAATTCAACCTCCTGAGTGTTTCACAAATGAGTGATAAGGGTATGGGTCATTCTTCACAAAGGAGTATTGTAGGATTGTTGGACCAGAAATGGTTGAAAAGATTGAAGCAATAATAAAAACTGGAAAAACAAAACTTGTTGCTCAAAGAAGTGGCAATGTTTATGTTGTTGATATGTCAAAAGAGTGTCCCAGAGCTGATGCCTGTCTATTCTCAGCTGGCTCTAACAAAGAGACATAACTTTGGCACAGAAGATTGGGACATACAAATCTCAAGACAATCACAGAAATTTCAAAAAAATGGCCTTGTAAGAGGCTTGCCACAAAAATTGTTTTCATGTCCTGAGCACTGTGTTTCCTGTTTAAAAGGAAAACAGCATTGAAGAGTCCAAAAACAACCCAGTGTTTGCAAATGCTGCACATGGATTTGTTTGGCCCAGTTCAAGTCATGAGTCTCAAGAAAAAGAGATATTGTTTGGTTATTATTGATGACTTCTCTAGGTTTACATGGACCTTCTTTTTACACTCAAAAGATGAGACTGCAGGCATTTTGCAAGACTTTGTGACACAGGTTGAAAAGCAATTTGACCTTCCAGTAAAAGTCTTCAGGAGTGACAATGGCACAGAATTTAAAAATAAGGTGTTGGATGCATTCTGTGTGAAGAAAGGGATTGTAAGGCAGTACAGCATCCCTAGAACACCAGAGCAAAATGGGGTTGTTAAAAGAAAGAACAGAACTTTGATTGAGGCTGCCAGAACCATGCTTGCTGATTCAGGTTTGCCATTAACTTTTTGGGCAGAGGCAGTAAATACTGCTTGCTATGTCCAAAACAGAGTTTTAATAAACCCCAGGCACAAAAAGACTGCTTATGAAATTCTGTATAAAATCAAACCACTGATCTCATACTTCAAGGTATTTGGCTGCCCATGCTTTATTTTAAACTTAAAAGATTCCATCTCAAAATTTGCAGCCAAAATTGATTGTGGTTATCATCTGGGATACTCAACCACTGCCAAGGCCTACAAAGTGTTTAATACACGGACCAAGGCAGTGGAGGAGACCTTGAATGTAAAGTTCAATGAACTTTCATCAATGAAAATCCCAGCAAATCTTGCAGATTTGTTTGATCTTGATAAATTCACTTTTGAAAATACTGCTGTCAAGACTAACAGTGCAGGTCCATCAGAGGATTCATCACCAGACTATGGGTATGAGATCATCATTCCCCAGCAAAAGTCTGCCACAATGGGAAAAGCATCAGTTGTACAAAACAGCTGTCAAAGCTCAACCACTGCTACCTCAACAGTTGTTGACCAAAGTAGCCCATCAACCACTGCTTCCACATCATCAAACACTGCTGACAAAAGTCCCCAAAATAGTGGATAAAAGTCAGCATGTGTCCACACCATTACCTCCTATTCCACCACCTTTTGAAGCCACTGCTGGACCATCAAAGTCACCAGTAGTGGTTAGCTCAGATGATACACATTTGCAGCCTTCACCAACAAATGCCATCATACCATACCAAGGAGATTTAATCTTCTTGAGATTTCATCCACCTGATCAAATCATTGGCAACATCAATGAAGGGGTGCTCACAAGAAGCCAAACCCAAAACATTTGTCTTTTTGCTGGTTTTCTATCACTCCATCAGCCAGTCAAGTACCAAGAGGCACTGAAAGACAACAGCTGGGTAGAAGCCATGCACGAGGAGCTCCAACAGTTTAAAAGACAACAAGTATGGGAGCTTGTACCACTGCCAGAAGATGTAAGTCCCATAGGCACAAAGTGGGTCTTCAAAAACAAAACTGATGAAAGGGGCATTGTTGTCAAGAATAAAGCCAGGCTTGTGGTTCAAGGTAACAGACAGGAAAAGGGGATTGATTATGATGAAACATTTGCCCCTGTAACAAGATTGGAAGCTATAAGAATGTTCCTGGCCTTTGCTGTCAACCACAACATGAAGGTGTTCCAAATGGATATCAAAAGTGCTTTCCTCTTTGGTACAATTCAAGAAGAGGTGTATGTCTGTCAACCTCCAGGTTTTGAGGATCCATTTTATCCAGATCATGTCTACAGGCTGAATAAAGCCTTGTATGGCCTGAAACAAGCACCTAGGGCCTGGTATGAAACTCTTTCCACTTTTCTACTCTCAAATGGTTTCAAAAGAGGTACCATTGATAAAACACTGTTTCTGAAATGGAGAGGAAAGGATTTAATGATTGTCCAAATTTATGTGGATGACATTATTTTAGGAAGCACATGTAATAAAATGTGTGAAGAGTTTAGGGAACTCATGACAGCTGAGTTTGAAATGAGTGCAATGGGTTAGCTGCAATGCTTTCTTGGTCTCCAAGTTCAGCAAATGCAAAATGGTACTTTCATTCATCAAAGCAAATATGCAAAAGAACTTTTAAACAAATTTGATATGAATGATTGTAAACCATGCAGCACACCCATGGCAACAAATAAGCTTGTCATGACTGATGAAAAGGATGAGCTGATTGACCAAACTCTATATAGAAGCATGATTGGGTCTTTGATGTACCTAACTGCATCTAGGCCAGACATCATGTTTGCAACATGTGTTTGTGCAAGAAGTCAATCAGCCCCTAGAAAATCCAACCTTATTGCTGTAAAAAGGATATTCAGATACATAAAAGGTGCTCCCACACTTGGTATCTGGTATCCAGCTAATGGGAATATCAAGCTTTCAGGATTTTTAGACATTGACTTTACTGGATGTAACACAACAAGGAAGTCCACATCAGGAGGGTGCCAGTTTCTAGGTGATTGCTTAGTTTCATGGCAAAGCAAAAAGCAAGCAGCTGTTTTAACATCCACTGCTGAAGCTGAATACATTGCTGCTGCAAGCTGTACAGTCCAATTCCTGTGGCTTCAAAATCAGTTCCTGGATTTTGGTATGACTACCTTAAAGACACCACTCATGTTGGATAGCCAGGCAGCAGAAAATATCATCAAAAATCCAGTCTCTCACTCAACCACCAAACACATCGACATCAGACATCACTTTGTGAGGGATTTCTATGAAAAAGGTTTGATTTCTCTGCATCATGTTCCAACTAAAGACCAGCTGGCAGATGTGCTCACAAAAGCATTAGATACAGTCACCTTTGAAAGCTTGGTCTCTAGGATTGGCATGCTAAACATGGAATAACAAGCAACATCTTGTTTTTCTATGAATAAAAGCATTAAAATGTTTTCAGAAAAACAAAAGTCCATCCTTAAAAATAGTTAAAAATGAATTTTTCATTAAAATCCTTAAAAGTCTGCCATAACCGCTGATTGTTCAAAAGTCTGCTCTACTTCAAAATGTCTGTCCACTGCTGAAAGCCATCCCCTGTCCTCTCATTTCCTTGATAAACTCTGTTGTTCAAAAGCAGTGTCTTATCCACTGATATGCTATCCACTGATAGTGAAAATCATCCACTGCTTTCATTTGTTACTGTTGTGACCACTGCTTTCATTAGTAACTTTCATAAAAGTACTGTCCTTTATTTCATCAGAGGTTGGCATGTGGGTAGTACATAGTGGTCAGTACTCTTGTAACCGCTGCCACGTCAGCCTTCACTTTTTCCTCTATAAAACCCCCACTTCACATCAAAACAGGGTTTTTCTGTCGAATTGAATTCTCGAAAATTCTCTTCTCAAAGCAGTTTCTTCATCAAATTCCTTCAACATTTTCTTCGATCATTATCTTCAAAATGACAAAATCGAAATCATCTGCAAAACCCACTCCCAAATTATCTTCGAAAGAAGCCTCTCAAAAGGCTAAACCCCCTGGAATTCCACACAAACCATTTCACAATCTTCTGGGTCTCTTCACAAAACCCGGCACTACAGACGCTTTCGATTCCATCCTGGCTACCATATCTGCTTCAAAGTACAAAACTTTGTTAACAGCAGATGCACCAATTTACTTGACAACCCAAAGAGAGTTTTGGAAGAATGCAACCCTTGAAAAACAAGGAGACGCTGTAATAGCCATCAACTCTTCTCTAAAGGGTAAAGCCGTCAAGATTACACCACAATCCATCTCAGAGGTCTTTAAACTCGACGATCAGGAAGGTAAAATTACTTTTCCCAAAAACGAGTTAAAAAATGATTTTCTGGAAAGAGGGTATAATGCAGAAGTAAAAAAGGACACCTTACAAAAAGGTTACTTCCCTTCTGCAACAAGATTTTTATTTCATACCCTCCTAATGTGTGTTTCAAACAAAACCACTGCTTTCAATGAAATACCATTAAAAATTCAAAACCTGGGTTATGCTATTCTTCAAGGAGAAAATTTTAATTATTCTCGGGAAATTTTTAATGATCTGGTTAAAAATGTTGAAACAAAGGCATTCTTACTATTTCCAAGATTTTTGAGTTACTATTTTGAAAAGAAACTTGGTAAGAATGATCCTTCTGCAATAAAACAAGGTAACTCTCTTCAAATGCACAGCTTAACTGCTGAAACTTTTACAAGAATGTCAACACCTTGCAAAACACAAGTAGAGGTGCCTGAGGAGAATTTAGCAGCTACCACTGCTCCTCAGGTATCTGCTGCTGAGCCCACTGCTCAAGGTGATCAAAGTAGCAAAACAACTGCTTTGAAACCCACACCTACAATCACCAAAAAGCCAACAAAAAGAAAAACTCAAAAACCCCCCAAACCCATCAAAAAGGCAACTCTGGAGGATGAGATACCAGAGCAACTGCCAGTGACAACACAAAAGTCACAAGAAACCACTGCTGCTACTTCCTCACAACAGTTGGTACAAATATCTCAAACCATAACCGAAACTCCTCCTGTTTCTTCTCAAAAAGAACAGGCTGTACATATAGGGACTCCACAATATGATGCTTTGGAATCACTCGCTTCCATCATCCACAGCCCAATGCCCGGGGCAAATTCTCTTCTAACACCAAACCTCACATCCACAATTCCTCCCCCAACTAGACTTTTGTTGGAAGCAATTGATTTGAACCAGACACAAACCAGTCCTTCTCAATCACCCATCAATGAGAACATGCCTCAACAGATGACTGAGTCTGATGTATCAATCTTTGCTAACCCACCAACACAACCTGAGGAGGTTACACCCCTTGAGTTACATGTAACTCTTGGTGGTATTCCAAGTGAAGCAGCCACTACAAATGTTGAACCCACTGGTTTACATTTGGACAGTGGTTACATCAATAAGACTTCCTTGGAGGCAATTCCTTCCATAGCACCTCTGACATCCACTAGTGGATTTGTCTTAACCAATGGCAACATCAAAAGGCTGTCAAGTGTTGAAGGAAGAAGACCCCAGTACCAAGCAAAAGGGGCATCAGTGGTTAATGTTTGGAGTACACTCCCTACCTCAACCACTGATAAAACCACTGCTAGTGGGAAATCAGATGATCCCATTAAATTGGGTGATGGTTTAAAATATCTGGATTTGACGGACCGAGTTGACAAACTAGATACAGCTGTTGCAGATATAAAAAACATGCGACAACAGTTGTTGACAGTACAAAAGATGCAGTCCACTGCTGTTCCACCTCAAGCACCTGATCCACCACAAGCACCTGCTATAAATGAGCTCTGGAATCTATTTCAACCTTTTCTCCAACAACAAAAACAAATGGCTGATCAGCAACATGCAATACATGTACAAGAGCTGAGAAACACCATGGAGTCTAGGTTCAAGAACACACAAGCAGACATTAAGGCAATCAAGGCCCATTTATTAGAAACCACTGGCACTGCTCCTCCTACTGTTCTCTTTATTGATCAACTTCCCCCAGATAATGCCAAAAAGGGGGAGAAAATTCAGGAGTGGATAAGGAAGGGAATAGATGATGGTCTTTACATTGAACCAGAAAGGGATGCTATGACCAGAAAAATTCCTTTGCCAGATGGTAGCAAAAAGGTTGATGCTACCCAAGAAGCACTTGATGAAGGAGTAGCAAGTGTAAAAAGGGATAGAGCGGCAAAGGATATTTCAAGGTGGAATGAGGAGAAAAGAGCTTACATGGAGCTGAATGCGCAGGGTTGTTCTAGGCTAAAGGATGTTCAAAATCATGTGCCAAAAAGAAATCTCACTACAAAAGTGAGGAAACCTAAGTCCACACCATCCAGACTCACAAGGCATACTTCAAAACCACCATCCAAAAGCCCCCAGCATCAATCCTCCATCCAAACAGCTGTTGTAACTCCTGCTATATCAACTACTGCTGTTACTTCAGAGGTTTCAGCATATGTTACCACTTCAACACACACCACAATCACTGCTTTACCATCACTACCATCTCCACCAAAAACAACCTCACCACCATCGCCTCCTGCCAAAAAGCAGAAGACAACAGATGTTACAACATCTGTTGTAATGACAACAGTGGTTGAAACACACAGTTGTTTCAACAACTGTTAGTCAATCACAAATCACTGTCACTCAAATCACCACCACTGATCCACCCAAAACATCATCTGCCTCTCCTACAAGAAAAAGGAGAAGGATTTTTATACCAGATGATGATTCACCATCACCACCACCAACATCTTCAAAATCTCTATCACTTGTTACAATACCCAAACCTGTTCCTCTCTCATCAGCTCAAATTCAAAAGCCCTTAGCTCCTGCAGGTGTTCAATTCCCTTTTGATCTTATAGCAGTCAGAGAAGAAATCAAATCTTTCTACTATGAGGATGACCTGCTAAAAGGAAATTGCCATCTGTTAAAGGATATCCCAGGCCTAACAATATTGAAGAATATTTGAAAATCAAGGCTAAGCAAGCAGAGGATATCTCAAAAAGAAATACACATGGGAAATCTGATAGAGAAATTCAGCAGAATTATCAATACTTGCTCACACAAGTCAGATCCCTGGAATAATTTGCAAAAAATATATGTCAACAAATCTCAGAGAGAGCAGATGAAACTCTAAGAAAAGACTACATTGAAAGCATCATGGCAACAAAGAAGTACAAGGGAGAAAAGCACATGTACAAGGAGTGGACCATTCCTGAGCTTGAACAAGAAGCAGCCAGGATTCAAGAAATGATAAACAAAAAGGTCAAACAAACTCCTCCTGATTGGTCAAAATACAAAAGAAATGTGCCTGAAAAAACACTAGAGCTGAAGAGAATGAAAGAGGAATTGATTGCTGCTGATTATGGGTCCAAAAATCAAGTGATGAGATGGAAAGAAGATAAAGTCAGGGCTACTTACAAAAGTTTGGAGAAATTAAGAAAGACAGATCCTACTGCTCCACAAAAGCCTGACTATCCTGATGCAGAGGTTTCAAAAAGACCATCAAAGCTGCAAATCAGGAGAGCAACTGCTCCAACTGGTGCAGCCATCTATAAAAGAAGGCCACACAAACAGTCGGGTGCTGAAACCATTCAAGAGCTCATAGAAGGAGATGCCCTTGTAAAAGAAGGCATCAAGAAAATGATTGTAGAAACTATTGGATTGGATCAACCTGCAAGTACTGCTCAGACATTCTTAAATAGGCCAGCTTCACCAAACACCTCTTCCAATAAAAATCTCCCAAGAAACCCACCAGGCTCAAAAGTACTAAAGTGGGAAACTGACAAACAGACCCATGTATTGGCCTAAGTGAAGAAAATTACAAGGGAACAAGCACTTGGCCTAAGTCTTGAAAATATGCAGGATCTCCTTGATCTTCCACTTGGTAGGGATGAAGATGACACATATGCCCTAGACTTTGAGTTACAACTTAAAGGTCAAATAAGGGAACTGTTGATGAGGCAATAAAGTTCCACAATAATGAAGGGTTTTGGCATTATCTGTTCCAAGGGGAGATTGTTGGGATTGAATCCTACCAAAGGAACAGATAATTAAAGCCAAAACTGGATCAGAGCAGTGGATCCAGAATAAGCAGATGTTTCATACAAGTCTATCCCCTTGAAAGTGGTTTCAACATCTACTGACCTCCTATCTACTGATCGTGCAAACTGCTGACCTACAAACTCCTGATCAAGTAAAGGTCTGATGAAAGACTAAAGCTCTGCTGTTCAATCTACTGCCTTGAGTCAAGCACTGCTGATCCGGACAAGTACTGTTGGGTTCACAGCAGTGGAAGGATGCAGCAGTTATTTAGATGTCTTTTATGTAATGAAATGTAATAGCAATAGTTAGCATAGCAGTTGTTATGGCTCATTTTCTAAGCATACATATCTTGAACTATATCCTGCTTTTAATTGTTTATCTGTGATCAGGATACTGGACGGGGATATTGCTAACATCCTGGGTGATATCCTGAGGTATATCGAATTAATCACGTGCAGGTTAAAGACTGGGACTTGGCAACAGTCAAATGGACTCCATCTCCTCAAGACTCGGGCGTATTTGTTAAAGGAGAGACGTTGAACCCGAAAGACCAGGTCTACAACATTCGACTAAGGAATATTCGTTGGATCCCGGTTATGTAGGATAGTTAGTTACATTTGTTTTACTATAAATAGATGGCGGCGGATCAGATTAAGGCACAACGCAACTTTCACAAACTCTGAAACACTTCTGCTTTCTAGCTTTCAACAAACACTACACACAAACACTTGTAATCGAATTACATTGTAACACCTAGTTGATCCGCACCACATCCTGCACTGTATCCTGATATTTGAAGCAATAGAAGAACAAGGCAGCTGCGATTGTCAGCTCCCGAGGTTTTATGCCGGCGATCTAGATTGATCAAGGGCTTTCCTCGTACATCACGTATCAACCTTTACATTTTTGCTCATTGTTTGATTGTAGATACAGCTCGATATCCTGAGCCGTATCCTGAAACTGTTTTCATAACTAATTTGGTTAACACATTTTTCACACATAATATTAGCACACTACCTCACTTAACTAATTTGATCACTAAATTGCTTCGGTAATTTTTTACCAAAACAATTTGGCGCACACCGTGGGGCAAGTGGTGCTACTTTTACTAAAAATCTTTGTGAAATCGTTGATCGGTTTTCTATTTTCAAAACTTTTTGCCACA
Organism: Helianthus tuberosus; assembly: GCA_030545235.1. Taxonomy (NCBI): domain Eukaryota; kingdom Viridiplantae; phylum Streptophyta; class Magnoliopsida; order Asterales; family Asteraceae; genus Helianthus; species Helianthus tuberosus. The sequence goes on from CM060437.1 coordinate 128,913,819, forward strand.
TTGTTACAATGGCCTCAAGATCAAACATGAGCTCCTCCACTATGTCTGCTGCAACCTCTGCTACTACCGGTTCGGTGCTTCCACCACCTCCTCCAAGGATGCCATTTTCTTCACAACCTCAAGATGTTATCCCTACTCGGAGTGTTCAGGGATCTGCTCCCGTTTTAGCCTCTAATGATGAAATTCTAACTTTATTTGGAAGTGTGCAGGAACAAATTAGGCAGCAACAGGAAACTAACCAAATGCTGTTAAGAGAAATACAACTCTTAAAAGCTAGCTCGAGTAGACCTGCTGAAGAAACTGTCACTCCCATACAGCCCAGGGCTTTGAACTTCAGTTCCGCAGTTTACACTGAGGATAACAGGGGGAATATCGTCCCAAGCCATTCTCAGAATCATACCCCTGAGATACCCTCCTCGGTCAGGATGTCGACTGTGAGAAGTTCAGGATATGCTTCAGGATATGGCCAAAATCCTCAGACCGGTAATGTGTCAAATAATAATATTCTTGCTACTAACAACAATGGCTCTTTGCAGGATGCAGGTATGACGTCAACATTTACCAGGGAGCTCCAGAAATTGAAGAACATGATATCCAGTGTACCTGGAGTGGTCCAGCCAATTCCGGAAGCATCCCAAGACAGCCACAGGATATCCCGCTTTGCATATCCTATCTGTGATGCTAAAATCCCAAAAAGATTTCAGACTCCCATCATGAAGCTGTATGATGGGACTACGGATCCTGAAGAGCATATTGCCCAGTATAGGGAAAGAATGGAGATTAACCCTATCCCTCCGGAGCTCAAGGAAGCATGCTTGTGCAAGGGTTTTGGGTCTACCCCTGACAGGATCAGCCTTAAAATGGCTATTAAATGTCCCTCCTCACTCAATTACTTCGTTTTCTCATTTGGTTAATTTATTTAATAGTCAGTTTTCTTGCAGCCGGAGTTTTGAGAAACTAACCAGTGATCTTTACAGGATAACTCAAGGGCCTTAGGAATCCTTGAGGGATTATGTGAACAAATTCAGTCGAGAATCCTTGGATATCCCACATCTTGATGTTGCAACAGTTGTGCAAGCTTTTAAGATGGGGTTGCAAAAGGATTCTCAGTTTTATCAGGATCTTGTAATGAATCCCTGCAGGAATCTCGACGAAGCTCGTAACAGGGCTTTGAGATATATCCGTTTGGAAGATGACAAGAAGATGCAGGAGATGATGAATTCTACCTCAACCTATGAATCAACTAACAGGAAATCAGAATCCTCATATAAGCCATATCGCTCTAAGCCATATGGCAGAAATGATAACAAGAAAGTGAATGCTATTGAAGACAAGGATCCTGAAGAATATCCTGACTTATCTGAATAATGCTTTTCTGTTAATATACCTGAGTTAATGTATGCTATGCAGGGTTTAGGGGACAAAGCTAGGTGGCCTCGAAAGAACCAGCAGAAAGCTGATTGGAAGGATAAATCTAAATGGTGTGCCTTCCATGAAGACTTCGGACATATGACCGAGTATTGCATTGCTTTAAGGAAAGAGATAAGTTACCTGTTAAGCAAGGGGTATCTGAAGGACTTGCTGGGAAGAAAGAAGAATAAAGGGCAGGATCCCGAGAAGGATCCTGAACTAGCAGCATCACCCCCAGCAGATGCCAAGATAATTAACTTTATTTCAGGAGGATCCGACATTTGTGGGACTTCGTATTCGGCGGCTAAGAGACATGCAAAGGAAGCTAAGAGTGAAAGGGGAGACAAACCAGTCAGGATGACTACCCTCACAACTGATAAAGTGATCACTTTCGATAGTGATGACAGGGATACTGTTCAGGATCCTCACCATGATGCTTTGGTAATAACATTATATGTGGCTAACCATTTTGTACGCAGGATACTGGTAGACAACGGTAGTTCTGTCAATATAATTCAGCTGTAAACATTGAAGAGGATGAATGTATCTCCGATAGACATTACTTCGAAGTCCACTGTGCTCGTTGGTTTCAGTGGAGAAGCTAGAAATACTGTAGGAGAGATAAAGTTACCAGTATACGTTCAAGGGGTCAACTCGATACAACTCTTCTGTGTGATGGACTCCTTATCCTGCTATAACATCATACTGGGAAGACCATGGATTCACGATATGAAGGCTGTGCCATCAACATATCACCAATGCATCAAGATCCCTACCCCTTGGGGAGTTGTCAAGGTTGAAAGTGATTAGCAGGAGGCAAAAGAATGCTACTCATCCTCAATGAAATCCTCAACCAAGCCTAATCAAGCATAGCAATTAAAGATGCGGGCCCGGGATACCTTGGAAGCTTCGGAGCAGGATGTGAAGAAAATTATCCTGGATCGGGATAATCCTGATATCTCGGTGCTCGTAGGAACCAATATCCCTCAGGATATTGAAGAGCAGTTAACTAACTTTTTGAAATGCAGGATGTCGACGTTTGCATGGAAGCATGAGGATATGACAAGTATATCCAAAGACGTTATCACTCACAAACTTGGAATTGACAGATCATTCAAGCCTGTTCAGCAAAAAAGAAGGAAATTTGCTCCTGAGCGGAATACGATTATCCAAGAGGAAGTTGAAAGACTATTGAAGTCCAGGATGATCAGAGAAGTTAAGTTCCCAAGGTGGTTGGAAAATGTGGTCGTAGTGCAGAAGAAAAATGGGAAATGGAGAGTCTGTGTAGATTACACAGACTTGAATAAGGCTTGTCCTAAAGATCCGTTCCCCCTTCCTCATATCGATGCAATGGTGGATGCTACTGCTGGGCATGAAATGTTAACGTTCATGGACGCATCCTCGGGATTTCAACAGATTCAAATGGAGCCTTCGGATCAGGAGGATACTGCTTTCATGACACCAACAGGTATATATTGCTATACTGCTATGCCTTTCGGTTTGAAAAATGCAGGTGCAACATACCAGAGATTAGTGAACGTGATGTTCAAAGATAAGCTGGGGGACACCATGGAGGTATATATTGACGATATGGTGGTGAAATCTAAAAAGGCTGAGGATCACCTCCAGGATATCAAGGGAGCATTTGATATCCTGGATCAGTATAACATGAAGCTGAATCCTGCTAAGTGCCATTTCGGAGTGGGGGCAGGAAAGTTTCTTGGATATATGGTGACGAAAAGGGGGATAGAGGCAAGCCCGGAGCAGATTAAAGCTATCCTGGATATAAAATCACCTTCGAATATGAAGGATGTTCAACGGTTAACAGGACGAGTAGCAGCATTGAACAGATTTATTTCGCGATCCTCGGAAAAATGCAAGGAATTCTATGATATCCTCAAGAAGAATAAGAAGTTCGAATGGGGAGCAAAGCATGAAGCAGCCTTGCAGGATTTGAAGCGATATCTCTCAACTGCACCTCTATTGATGAAGCCAGAGAATGGTGAACCACTATCCCTATACCTCGTTGTATCAGGGAATGCTGTAAGTGCTGTTCTTATGAAGGATCATGAAGGTCAGCAGTATCCTGTTTATTATGTTAGTAAAAGTTTGTTGGATGCTGAAACTAGGTATTCTCATTAAGAAAAATTGATACTGGCATTAGTTATGGCATCAACGAAGCTTAGACATTACTTTGAGACACATAGAATTCATGTTAAAACAAATTATCCTGTCAAAAAAGTGCTTAGGAAACCAGAGATGTCAGGCAGGATGGCCAAGTGGTCAGTAAAGTTAAGTGCTTATGATTTAGTATATGAACCTAGGAATGCCATAAAGTCTCAGGCTTTAGCTGACTTTGTGGCTGATTTCAGTAGTGACATTCAGGATGAGGTAGACCTAGAAGTTCAACAGTTAGGAGAATCCTCAGGATCCTGGACATTATATACTGATGGTGCATCTAATGTAAGAGGAGTAGGATTGGGAATACTACTAAAATCGCCACAGGGGGACATATTACCCCAGGCTATTAGGTGTGAATTTCATGCTACTAATAATGAGGCAGAATATGAGGCTTTAATTGCAGGATTAGAGTTGGCTAAGAATGTGAATATCAAGAATTTGCAAGTATATGTTGACTCCTTGTTAATTACTAACCATTTAAATGGATCCTATGCAGTCAAGGGTGAGAAATTAATCGAATACCTCGATATTCTCAAAAAATTAGCAGGATATTTCGATGTTTTTACACTTGAACAGGTACCAAGGGAGGATAATGCTGAAGCAGATGCCTTAGCAAATCTGGGATCATCGATCAAGATACCAGAAGGGACCCAAATACCGATATTACATATCTTGTATCCTGCAACGAATCCTCAGGGTAAAGAAGTAGCGGGTATTCAGGATCCTGGAGCAGAATATACGGAAAATGATCCTAGATCTTGGACGGCTCCAATTATAAAATATCTCAAGGAAGGAGATATCCCCGGAGATGAAAATCCTAAGGCATTTAGGATGAAGGTATCACGATTCACTATCATAAATAATGTTTTATACAAGAAATCTCTTGCAGGACCGTATTTGAGATGCTTGGAGGATCCTGAAGCCAAAGAAGTACTTCAGGATATATATGAAGGGGATTGTGGTAACCATACTGGGGGCAGGTCATTATTCTCAAAAGTATTAAGGACAGGATATTATTGGCCGACAATGAGGAGAGATGCCACAGAATATGTTCGAAGATGTGATGCATGTCAAAGACATAGTAACATACTGCATCAGCCTGCTGAACCATTATATCCTATTGTTTCCCCTTGGCCATTTATGAAGTGGGGTATGGATATAGTGGGAAAGCTTCCAAAGGCTCCAGGAGGGAAGGTTTTTATGTTGGCAATGACAGATTATTTCTCCAAATGGGTTGAAGCCGAGGCATTTGTCCAAGTCAGGGATCAAGAAGTAGTATCCTTCATAAAGAGAAATATCCTGACCAGATTCGGAGTACCAGCCGAGATAATCTGTGACAATGGTTCTCAGTTTATAAGCAAGAGAACTACTGACTTTTGCAAGAATTGGGGAATCAAAATGATAACATCTACTCCGGTACATCCTCAAGCGAATGGACAAGCAAAATCCTCAAACAAGATAATTGTCAATAACTTAAAGAAGAAACTTGGAGCCAACAAAGGAAGATGGGCAGAAGAATTACCCTTTGTTTTGTGGGCTGATAGGACAACGATAAAGAATGCAACAGGCCAAACCCCATTTTCCTTAGTATTTGGAGCAGAAGCAGTGATCCCGACAGAAATGGTGGTACCTACAGCAAGATCCAACCTCTGGGATCCTGAAAAGAATCCTGAAGTCCTATGCCAGGAGTTGGATACTATTGATGAGACAAGAGATGCAGCAAGGCTGAGGATAGCAGCATACCAACAAAGAATATCCAGAGCATATAACAAGAATATTAGGACCAGAAGATTTAAGGTTGGAGATTGGGTGTTAAGAAAGGCTTTTCAGAATACTACTAATCCTGCCGATGGCAAGCTAGCTCCAAAATGGGAAGGACCATATGAAGTTGAATCAGAAGTAGGGAAAGGAGCATATAGACTCAAGAATATGGAAGGGGATATGCTACCGAGATCTTGGAATGCTATACACCTTAAGCTTTATTTCAAGTGAGCTTAGAATTTAATTTCTAACTCAGGATGGTATGAATTCTATCTTTCTTAAATATGTTTGGTTTAATTTATTCTTTGAAACCCAATACTAACTTAAGCATCGGAGGGGTGTTAGCCAAGCTAACACCCACCTTAGTTTAAGGATGTTTTGCAGTATATGCTTCGGGATATAGCTCCAGGATGCTCACTCAGGATACTTCAGAAGATTAGAGGATTGGCCCCCTCTCTCACGTACAAGGGATCCTGATCCCTTCACAGGTTTAAAGGTATTCACCTTTCTTTCGAGTTGGGTTTAAACACTCCGCCTGGAGCGCAAGTTATTCGGGAATAGTTCAAGGTGGCGGGACCAGTCCATGTAAAAGTGGCTGACAATTTCGTTACTGTTGGCTATATCCTGAATCCTAAAGGTATATGGGGATTGATCACCCTCTCTCACGAAAGGGTATTTTCATACTCTCTAAGGTTTAAAGGTTCTCACCTTTCTAAGTCTTGGAGTTTATACACTCCCGCCTGTAGCGCACGAAAATTTGGGAATTTCCCCCAGAATTCAAGGGATTTATTTCCAGTACATTCTTGGGTTTTACCCCTGTAATACGAAAAATTGTCTATACAATTGGAACTAATATCCAGAAGATTTCTAAGTGTTTGAAGACATTGTACACAGGGGACAATCCTACTAAGGCAATGGAGTAAAGCTTAAAGGATGAAGCTTGGAACTAATGCCCTAAATGTCTCAGTCAGGGGACATCTTCATTGGAAAAGTTGCAAAGGGAATGAGGTTTAATAATAGGGTTGTACCCTATCCCTGGTATGATCTTTCCTTTGTAAAACATCGTTTAAGTTTTTGATAACACTATGTTTGGTAAAAGGTTAAATATCCTGATATATTCTCAAAATATATTTTCGAAATACTTCTCAGAATATTTGATTACAATATTTGAAACTAATACTAGTTTGAAACTTTGATCATTTAGGTATTATCAAAACAGGTTTTGGAAAAGTGGACTGTTTTCCACTCTTTAAAAAGCTTTCTACAAAGTTGAACGAATGTTTAGAAGTCCTATCTAATAAAAGTTTTTATAATATATCGCTGAGCATATTGATCAGGATATTTTCATAAGATAACAATACAAAATTTTTACAAAGCTAAGAGTTACATTAAGTAATGCAAGGCAACAACAAATAAGTCACGAGACAGTTATATTATTAACAAGTCAAAAGTTGTGCTTTTGGTTTCACCTTAAACCAAGGCCCATTCGCCAAAAGCACGATTAGTTTTTACCATACCTACGTAACGGTTGAAGGTTTTATCTCAAAACGAAACCTGTCCACCTTCAACCGCTACGAAATTCAAAACAGATTATACTAACTGATGACCAAGGGCTTCATCCTAAAACCTAGGACCCATCCACCTTTGGTCATCCTATTGTTCTAATGTAGAAAATATAAATTGTTCAAAGACAGGAAATGTAAATTGTTTTTCACAACCACAACCATAAAATTTAAAAAAGTGGGCTCCGGCCTTGGCACGTATATCCATCATCGCCCACTTCGCCGCTTAAGAAGCGGCGCCTTCCTGATCAGTAACTTCTTTCCCAGCATTCGCACCAGCATCAGCTTCAGGATTCTTCTCGGCATCATCACCAGCATTGGTCACTTCCTCTGCCGCCTTAGAAGGCTCTTCACCAGCATGCTTTGCAGGATGAGCAACGGGATGACCTCCGAGATCCTGTAGTTTCCCTTCCCAAGCCTTTACGTTCCAGGAGGGGCATTCGAAGCCTAAATCCCTGGCCTCATAAGCCATCCTTATCCTGGCTTGGAGAAGAGAGATGACCACGGATGCTTTGTGACTGTCCCGATATGAACTCATATCCTGCTGGTATTGGAGAAGGGCGGCATCTAGATTGGCTTGGGCATCCTCTTTGACCTTGTGGATGGCAGCTTGATGTTCCTGGGTCATTGCCTTGTACTTGTCCTCATAATGCTGGGACTTGGCAGCTGCAATTGTTCCTTGATCAGCTATGGTGGCTTCAGCTTTTTCAAGTTTGATCTGCAGCATCTTATTAAGCCCACAGGCGTCTTCATACAAATGCGTGAGACGTTCCAAGCCCTGCAGTTAAAGATACAGGTATCGGCGTAAAATGAACAGGATAATGATTAACATGTGTGTTCAGGATATTGGAAGGGAATTTTTACCTGCTTGAGGAATGAAGTAGCTTCACTAAACCCATGATTCTCGAGAGAGAATGTCTCAGAGGCGGCTGGAGAATCCATTTATTTCCTCTTCCGGGAACTAGAGGCCCGGGTCCTGGATGCTGGAGGAGCTTTAGAAGCAGTAGTAGTCTTTGAAGTGATGGACTTTGGTGTGGCAGATGGCTTCGGCTTAGGTTCTTGTTTGGCAGGAACAAGGCTGGAGTAACTGTCCTACTCGTCAAGTTGGTAGCCTTCTAGGTTAATAATTGGCACTGCCCATGGGAAGATGTTTTAAGCTTATTATATCTCTAAAAATAATAATCAATTTAATATAAAATAATTCCTGAAATTATGCTTACCAGACATGTTGGAACTTGATCTTTGACTTGAGCTTGTGAGTAACAGGTTAAAGGTTCTTTCACCCTCTGGAAGCTTGTAGATCTCTTTTATTCTCCCTTCCGATTCAGCACTAGGAGGAGCTAGTTCTTTAAAGTTTGCTGCAAGAAAAGAAATAAACATATCAGGGTGTTGGTACAGGATGGAGGTTCGGGATATGATTAGGGATACTCCTAAAAACCCTAACTCCTACCGGAAGTTAACCATCTTTTAGGGAGGTCAAAACCCTTATCAATGGAGTCTCTTTTCACAAAAAAGAATTTTCTTGTCCACTTATCCTCGTTCTTGGTAGCCTTGAGGATGAGAGGGTCTTTGGAAATAGAGAATAGAAAGAATCGGCTGGAACCATGAGATCTTAAACGATAAGCCATCGGCAAATCCTCAATGCACAGGTCGGGCATATGGCGAGCCTTAATTCCTTCCAAGGTGAGTAATATGCGCCAAACCATGGGCATGATTTCGGCAAAGCTAAGACCCGTAAGTTCGAAGAAACGAAAAATAAAAGGTGGAAACGGGTATTGAAGTCCTAAGGAGAAAGGATAGGCAAAAAAGCAGACCCATTCGTCGGAACAAAAGTCCGATCAGACCTCTCGGTCGAATGGACGGAAGATTGTCCCGGCGGGAAAGGCACCGGAAGCTCGTAGGGCCGCGATATCGGAATTGTCGAAAGAACACACCTCTTTTGAAGGTTTTTGAAGCAAATTATGTTTGTGAAAGGTGGAAACAGATTCCGCCATTTGCGATCTGGTACGGGTCGCCATGGAAGATCACAATCGGAGAAAAGGAGATATAAACAAGGAAAATAGAAAGGATAGAGAGAAAAGTACCTGATATTCGGTTGAAGATAAGGATAACCATAATGAGGAGTCCCTCGGTTAATATAGGCTGAATGTAGGGGGTAAAGAGTAAATAACGCTTTGGAAGTTGCACCACTGTGATTTCAAGGGTCTAGTCGTATTGATTGCCTTAAGTTATGAGATAAAACTTTTAAAATATATCCGTTGGATTGGTATACCAACCGATATATTTGGGGACAATTGTTATGGCTCATTTTCTAAGCATACATATCTTGAACTATATCCTGCTTTTAATTGTTTATCTATGATCAGGATTCTGGACGGGGATATTGCTAACATCCTGGGTGATATCCTGAGGTATATCGAATTAATCACATGCAGGTTAAAGACTGGGACTTGCCAACGGTCAAATGGACTCCATCTCCTCAAGACTCGGGCGTATTTGTTAAAGGAGAGACGTTGAACCCGAAAGACCAGGTCTACAACGTTCGACTAAGGAATATTCGTTGGATCCCGATTATGTAGGATAGTTAGTTACATTTGTTTTACTATAAATAGATGGGGGCGGATCAGATTAAGGCACAACGCAACTTTCACACACTCTCAAACACTTCTGCTTTCTAGCTTTCAACAAACACTACACACAAACACTTGTAATCGAATTACATTGTAACACCTAGTTGATCCGCACCACATCCTGCACTGTATCCTGATATTTGAAGCAATAGAAGAACAAGGCAGCTGCGATTGTCAGCTCCCGAGGTTTTATGCCGGCGATCTAGATTGATCAAGGGCTTTCCTCGTACATCACGTATCAACCTTTACATTTTTGCTCATTGTTTGATTGTAGATACAGCTCGATATCCTGAGCCGTATCCTGAAACTGTTTTCATAACTAATTTGGTTAACACATTTTTCACACATAATATTAGCACACTACCTCACTTAACTAATTTGATCACTAAATTGCTTCGGTAATTTTTTACCAAAACAGCAGTGTTTGTATTGATCAGAGGTTAGAGTTTGTTAGGAGGTTAGATGTCACTTTCATGGTGATGTCATCTTAGATGCTCAGTGGTTTGCTAGTGCCTATAAATAGAACAGTGCTCTGTACTGTTCTATAAGCTCTTTGCAAAATTGTTTTCCTGCACGAACAAACACTGAGCTCAGGTTGAGGGGGAGTTTGCATTCAATCATCGCATTGTAATCATTATTGAAATAAATTCAATCTTTCGGTTCATTGTGGAAAATGTTTTGATTAAAGCAATTCTCTCGTTTGATTGTGTGAAAAGTTTATTTCCATCTTAATTCCGCTGCACAACTCATCCATCTTCATCTTAATTCAAACGTGAAAACACAATCAAAACCAAACTCAGATCCAACAGAGGCATTAAGGCTTGAACATAGTTCATTACCTCTTCTTGAAAGGAAGTCGTAGACTACCACTGTCTTTTGTCTCAAAGGACAATAAATATGGCCCGTAGGCACTTCATCACTAAAGGATGATTACGTAAAATAGAGAAAAGAATTGGAAGAATCCAATATAAGGATGGCTTGTGTGATTTTATCGAATCACATTTGCCAGGAGTGTTAACATTTTTCAGATGTTAACAAGGATTTGAATCTTAATTAAGGGGCTAACATCCTGGCCCTGTCTTAAAATGACACATGGCTAGGTTTTGCCTTCACGATTTTCTTTTAATATCAAAAGGCAGATCAATATTAAATTGGAATGATATTTTGATTTATTTTCATATTTTATATTCATGCATATAATGACAGAAATGAAATTTAAAATTCCAAACATTCCAAACATTCCACTACAATCAAAGAGGAGTACATATTTGCCCTAAACGGGACTTTAACAGAAATAACTTGCCCACGCAGGGGCTAAACTAAAAATACAAGTCCTCGCAGGGACTATGTACATAAATAGATGTCCACACAGGGACTTAATTGAAAATTAAATAAATACAAAACAAACAAATAAGGAATTTCAATGATCCCTCTTGTTCTTCCCTTTGATCATATTTGCCAAACCCTTCAGAAATCCTCGATGGCTTCTACGCTCTTCTTGAACCTCTCGCTCCACCTGGCTCAACCTCTGAAGAATCTCCTGCTGCTGCGGTGGTTGGATCTGTGGCGGTTGCCGCTGCAGCGGAGGTTGAGGAGGTGGTGGGTATTGATACCCGTATAATGGGTATCCAGTCTGATAGGGAGCTCCATAGGGCCCCTCGGGATGAAGAGCATTGTAGTTTGCCGCTACAAGGTATGGGTCAACATCGGGGGCATTGTAGTAATTGTAGCCAGAGTGGCCTGGCTGCTCAAAAGGGTTATACGCTGCTGCACCGGCGTATGAAGGAATTGGGTTATCAAAACCCATATGTGGTGGTGATGGTGGTGCGACAGGCGCCGAGTCCACCTCAGAAACAGGGTTTGAAGGCACTCCCATCTGCGGGTCTTCATACAGTGGTGGGTAGTGACTGCCACTAGAGGGTTGAGGGGTGCTGAAGCGGAATCCCCTCGCACGGACATCCGTGCTCCTGATCTTCTCCGCCTCGGTGGCTCCGGAGGTGGATGCTGCTCTGGCGGCGGCGGTGGCCGTGGAGTAACCGCCTGGAATCGTGAATCCTCGGAGGGATCCCGCTGCTGAGGTGCTGGGTTAAAAGGGGGAGTGAACTCCCAAGGGTACGAAGCAAACCTTGCTTCATAGCTGTCTGTGCCTCGATATGGCAAACCGTGAAAGGACGATCCGTCAGAAATCTCGATGGGATACGTCGGCGTCCCACTCGGTGGCATATCCGGATTGGGGTCATCATCCACATCCATAGCTTGGTTACCGGAGAAGTGATCTTCTGGTCCCAATGGGTTAAAACCCACTGGTTCTTGCACCTGATTTGCCGGATTGAACCGGCTCTGAAAGTACGGGGTCGGATCTTCAAAGGCAAGGTGTGAACCCGACCACTGCAACGACAAGTAGGAGTGGCGAGAATGATCGGACTCGTTGCCTTGATGGAGCCCGAAAGAATCATGGTACGAAGGTGAGGAGCTGAGCGAGACAGAACGCCTCGTAGGCTCTAAGTATGTCCTCCAGTCTTCTTGGGGACTAGTGCTCATCGTCACTGAAGGAGTTCGCCGGTGTGATGGCCCGGCTTCATGGTCATGGCTGGTGAAGATTGGGGCTTTACCGCGTCTTCCTCGTCCTCTAATACGTGGTGGCATCTTCTGTTCATGTCAACACAACAAAAGAAACACAAAGGAAAACAATAAAGGACAAAATAAAAGATTAGGATTAGTCCTAAGTCTTTTTCCTAGACTCGGAAGTTAAGGAATGTGCAACTGTGTCATTGAGATTAAACACAAAAGACTAGTGTTTAATTCACTCAATGTTGGCTCTGATACCAACCTGTCACACCCCGTTATTTCCACGTATTACCGGTGGGCCCGGTGGGGAGTATCGTGATGTAGTTGATATCATCATAGTCAATTTATCATAGTTTAATGCACAACGGAAGTCTAAAGTAAAAATATTACAAACCGAATCGAAAGTAACATAAGTATTACAAATGGAATGTAAAAGGATCCACAGGCGGATCAAAACAAAAGAAGATAATTGTTCAACAGATTTTTAAGCATCAAAAGCTTGCAAGACTCTTTATTGATACTAGGAGTAGGTAGCCCATTTCGCTTAGTACTTGCACTTAACCTTTTTGGAAAATACGTCAGTTTACACTGGTAAATACAATTAACCGACTCTTTTTGGAAAGTGTTTATAAAATTGTTTTAAATGCACAAGGCACAAATATTCTTTTATAACTTGGGATAATTATTTTAAAAAAAATAATCTTGTAAAAGAATTATATGTTTGTTATACGTTCAGTAGCCCTGGTTGAACACCGGGTTAAAGATTAATAGACACACCACATAAATAAACCCACGACGAGTTATTCTCGAAGAAGCGGGCATATTATTTTACATACGCACCGGCAGGTGTATGCCTACACCCCGTGCTTAAGTCGTGGCCATTTCAATGAATGAGCCGAGGATATCTAGGACATGGTCATTAACCCCCCAAAGGCTTAAAACTAACAAAACAGATTAAACGGGTTATCTCAATGATTTAACCTTCATATGATTAAAAATTCAATACCCGACCAAGCGGTATTTTATATACCGTACCCCAAGCCCGTATAAAGGAAAATAAGTTAAAAGTATTTACCTGAGAAAAATATTCAAATTTATCTCAGCCGTATACAATCAGTAAGTGCAAATATCTTTTACAGGGCTCCTAAATCTGGAACGAAGGTTTTAATAACCTATTAGATTCCTAACGGGTCTTACTTAAGTTTGAACTTAGACCGGTTAGTTTTAAAGAAAGATATACGGTTCAAAACTCAAGATTAAGCGAACACCGGATTAGAATGTGATTTAGACCCGAAAAGTATGAAGACTTGTATAATATGGGTAAACTAAACACATTCTGGATTTTGAAGCAAAAAAATGATAAGGTTTGACCCGTTTCGGTCAATTTAACCAAATGAGTCATGTACAGGTTCCCTAAGTTAATATGCTTAAAATGTGTTATGATATCAGTATGATACCTTCCATTATGCCCAAAACCAATTTAATCTCAAATTAAGCCCCGTATGGGTATTTTGGTCATTTTAAAGATTATAAAAGAGATTAAATATTAATCTGAGGTTCTGGTCTATAATGGTCAGTAAAAAATATTTATTTTTGCAAGTCATATCGGTAGGGTATTGCATATATGTGAAATTTATCATTTATAACCAAACTATGTGCCGTATGGGCATTTTGGTCATTTCACATAAGCTTTAAAGGTCGAATTTGGAAATATGAGTTCAAATTTTTACTTACTGTTAAAGTATAAAAATTTACTTAAAACATCAGTAGGTATTAAGTCTTATATGCCAAAAATAGTTTTAATCCATACTATACGTTTAAAACGCGTAAAAAGTCGGTTTTAAGCGATTTTTGGGTTATTTAAGGAAAGCTGAGATTTTTATCAGTCCAGAAGGCTTAAAATATTTTATTTATCATATGAAATCAGTAGCAAAAAGTTTGGTATCAAAATATTATGTAAAACTCATTTTATTAGCAAAAAGGGTATAACCGACAATTACCGAATCAAAGCAAAAACCCTATGCTATGATCAGTTTAAAAATTAATAAAAATATTCAAAAATCCCAAAATATTATATTACATCAGTGGGTAAAAAGTTTGGTGTCTAAATTTGAGTTTAAGTAGGCTTTATGCTAAAAATTCCGTTTAATTAATAAAAAGCTTTCAAATTACGATATTGATCATAACTCTTAATTTAGACCACAAACTGATGTCAAATTTTTAGGACAAGTTTATAAATCAGTAATAAAGGTTTTTGTCCTATCACATTTTCAAAAATCTCAATTTAAGGTCAAAAGGGCATAATGGTCAACATTTAAGCAATTAACGGAAACATGCAACTGAATCGGATAAATAAGGAACCATGTAGTATAACCTCAGAGGGTTTTACTAACTTATAATATGGTCCTAAAGAAACCTTAAGGCATAACTAAAACAAGCTAAATCGGGTTAGAACTAAAAGTCAAACCAAAAGTCTTCTTTTGCGACTTTCGGTTCCGAACCGAGCCTAAACTCAGAATTATCGGGTTGAACATGCTTAGACATGTTCTTACATTAATTACCAAGTTATTTTAGTGTTAAAACATGTTCCATAACCTCTACATTATCAGTTATGAGTTTATTTGCAAAAATAGCTTTCTGTTGACTTTTTAATATAAAGTTTGACCCGACAATTGACCAAGTTAGAGTGATAATCAGGGGGTGCCCTTTTAAGGACTTATTACCCACATAATTACCAACTCATAGCCACTTTCAATTCAAATAATGGCTGGACCATTAGTGATTAATCACTAAGTCAAAGCTTAATTACGACGACTTTGACTTTTGGTCATTAAGCTAATGAGCTAAGAATGCTTACAAAGGCTCTTAGCATGAATTAGGAACTTGAGGAAACTTGCTTGAGCTCCAGGAAGTTCCAGAGATGAGTTAAGAATGATTTTTGAGAATGAGCATGTGAACTAACAAACAAGAACTCTTATATATGAATTCAAAACTCACAAGATCAATCCACACAAGTCTACAAATGTTTCCTGATCACCCCAGGTGTCCCCTATGCATGAAATACCATTGGTTCAGTCCCTGAATTCAAAAACCCAGCTTTCTAAGGCAGTGGAACTGGCTGGACTCGCAGCTGTCAACATTTTTCTGCATCTGGCAGTTTTACGCGGCCCGCATAAGCCTAGGCCTTGGCTTACGCGGCCCGCGACAACCTGGTAAACCGAGAAAAACTTTTTAAACTTTACCATTTCGGTCCCTGGTCCATAAAATCTTTATATAACTTTCATGTATTACCTTTTGGACCCCCCATAGTTAACTTAAGGACCTTGGGTCATTAACTAACTCCGTTAAGCTCCCGATTAGTTGTACGATCACCCGAAAAGTCTTGTCTTCTTCGAAACTCCACAAAATTAATATCTGAAATTCTTGAGATCAAAATATATAAACATTACAATGTTTTTGGGATCGTCAAAAGGTCACTCAAAGGTTACTTTCAACATGTTGACACTTTTAACCCCTATGTTTCATAAGATCCTTATTTTAAGCACAACGACTTCCAGTTTTCGACAATTTATTAGTTAAAGAATACGAACGTCGTGTGAAGCCAATCAGAGGCACAAGAATGGCATATGGACACTTTGGATCCCTATCACTTACATATTTACATTGTTTGATAATTTCAGTCCCTCCAGATCAAACCATTACACGTTTAAAGGCCATGACACGTGTCTTCATTATACCGGTCACGTTTTTATGAGGTGTTACATGATATCATCTCGAACGGACTGATGTAGTAGAGAAATGCATTTTTGTTCGGCTACGAACTCTTCCTGCTCATTATCGTTTAAGTTCTCATAATCTTCCCTTGAAGCCTTGTAACCATGTTTCATGCATTTCTAGCTATCGTAGGCAAATGCCTTTAACCACCCATCGAACCGCTTCGCCCATCTATTATAATCCTCAATCGACATTAGCTTTGGAGGTTTGTTGTACGCGTCGTACACATTGTCGACACTCAACGAGTCTGAGATCGCCTTGGTAGCAGTCTTTGGGTTCGTGTTGGAATTTGCGTTGGAAGACGTGTCTCCTGTGTTGTAGGCAAAGATATCTCCAAAAGGATTCATAAATTTGATGTGTGTAAAATGCAACATATAAATTACATCAAATGAGGCATAAAACTAACCCTTTTTAAGTACTAATATTGGAAAAGAGTGTTTTTGTCTTCCTTTTGTATTTTCAGGATTAAATGAGCTCAAAAACACAAAAGAAGCAAAAAGACAGCTAAATCCAACATAAATACAAGAAAAGGAACATAAGTGGACTGCCCGACCCCTCAACGGCATCTTCCCAAGCAAAATAGAGAAGGCAGAAGACTGAACACGCCCCGTGCTCAGCCAGCACGGGGCCGTGCCCAAGAAGCAGCAGAAAAGACAAACCTATAGAAGCTTTTATTGCCCACCACGGGGCCGTGCTCAGTGAACACGGGGGCGTGGCGAAAGTACAGCAGGCGCATTAATTGTAATTGCGAATTACAATTAATGAAGAGAGAGAGTGTCAGACAGGCACGGGGCCGTGTCCAGCGGACACGGGGCCGTGCCCAGCCTTCTGTTCAGCCTATAAATAGGAGTGCTTGGTTTCATTCCAACTCATCCCTTGGCACACCACCTCTCTCACACTTCATCCACCACCCACCACCATCACAACACCATCATCCACCACCATCATCCATTGTCCATCGTAGAGTGTGTGAGTCATCTCGGGATCCAAGATTGATCGTAAGAGTTCTTGACAATCAAGGCCATGTTTGCCTAAGTCTCTTACATCACTTGGTGAAGACAAAGTGTCTAGTATAATACTTTTTATTTCTAATCTTTTGCACTTTTTATTTGGTTTTGTATTAATGACTTTAATAACTAGTTACTTATGTTGAAGGTGATCTTTCCTTATCATTTGTCCGTGGTGTCTTGGCATTATTTTACTGTCTATATAAAATAAAGGATTTTCACCATTCATATCTCCACGGTCTATATGGAGGTATGTTGGCTACCTGGTCGGGGGTTAAGGGAACGGTTTGGTAAAGGTCTTGCCATTGTTCAGCGTTTAGAGGTCCTGCAATGGACCTGGGTCAAATTTAGTAGGACCTCCTTCAATGCTTCACGGTATTGGATGGCGGGGGTCCAAACTCTTTGATCCCATCATAAGTTAACTACTATTAATACTATAACCCGGCTATTTAGGACTGTATCCCTGCTGACTCAGACTACTTAGTCGAGGGTAACGTCACCGCCAAAAGCGGGGCCTACCATAATATTGCATTAATAACTTAATTCATTATCTTCCAATAATCCACCCTTTTAGGATTGTATCCTTGCTGACTCAAACTACTGGGGTGAGGGTAACGTCACCTTCAAAAGAGGGGCCTACTACAATAACTAAGATAATCTCTTAATTATGTGCAAAAGTGCGGAAATAATCAAAGGTTATATTAGATACGAGTCGGAACCAAGTGATTCATCTTGTTTATCTGTTTTTCTTTTATTTTTATTTTCAGCATTTTAGTTAGTTTTTATTTTTCTTAGTTTAAAACATTTTTCTAAACTTTTTATTTTGATTAGACGTTGAGGATAAACCGGTACTAAAAGCTCTTGTGTCCTTGGACGACCTCGGTATCTTACCAACGCTATACTACGCTCACGATGGGTGCACTTACCCATATGTGTGTTTAGTGTTAGTAAAATATCGTGTTTTATAAATTTAAAACTTGGCTAAAAATAAGTGTTAAAAGGGCTTAAAATATACACCTAATATATATAACACTTCAACGCACATCAAAATTCGTCTCCCATCTTTAATGTACCTGAAAAATCAAAAACTTAGTCAAATTTCAAAATGTAAACACAAACACTGGATCAGATAGTCGTTCGTACGAATGGTCGTTCGGACGAATTATTTCAGTGAACTAAGTGACGAATGAGTCAAGTGACGAATGGCCAAGTGATGAATGGCCCTCTGGTCGGATGGCAATCCAATCGGATGGTCGTTCATTGATTTTAGCTTGAACTTTCAAACACTTTAATACTTATCCGGTTGGATTGCAATCCGATCGGATGAGTATGATGTCGGCAAGTAAGATAGGACAATAACTAGTGTAATCCGATCAGATGGCTATCCGATCGGATGAGTGACGTCAGCAACACTCGATAAACAGTTCATGATTTTGATCAACTTGGACGTGTTTTAGCTCGAATTTTGACTTGAAACTTTGTAGGATTATGCTATAACAGATTGCGAACAGATTGATGTCAATTTTAGTTCATTTTGTTCGTAAATTGTATGTCAATTTTGGATTTTCTCAGTTTTAGGTGTGAAAATATAGAAAACAGGTAGAAATGTAGAAGAAGATGATGAATTGGTCAAAATCTCCGGATGGCCATCCGTTCGGATGACCCAAAGCCATCCGACCGGATGAGTTTAATAGTTAACGTTTCGCTCCCGTTTTGTCTAGTTACAATAATACAAACATACAAAAGCTATACATAGACACAAACAGGACAAAATACAGACTCGATACAGACGGAAGCTACAGACATAAGTGCATCTACAACCTAATGCATGTATCACCGAATGGATAAGGAACTTGTATGGTAATGACAAATTAGCCTTGTTGAATTGAGGATCGTTGACTGTTCCTGTATATCCCATAAGAAACCACAAGCCTTTGCATAATCGTTCTAAAAGCTTCACTGGATCACTATCATTGTCTTTCAAATCCAGAACTCTTCTTATATCTGCAACTGTAATCACCACCTCTACATCGACATCTTCTTCGTCTTCTTTGATTCTAGCAGCCGAATGAATAGTTTTATCGGAGTCTTCATATCTTGTAGCTTCCCAAAAACATTCTATGTGAGACTTGTACGCCCTGTGTGTATCCGTGAGTGCCTTCTTGATTCTACTCTTTTCAATAATTTCCAAAACTTTCTCGAACGGTTTCGTTTTTGGAAGTTTCTTATCAAGCGTGCAACAGATATTATGTTTTGAGTCGAAGTTAATACTCTTTGCCTGCAAAACACATAAAACATTCATAAGTTTATGCACATTTTTCAAGAAATTTTCTAACTTTGAAAACTCTAACACTTCGGACGAATGTGAAATAGGACGAATAGACATTTATTTGCGAATGACACTTTGGAACAGATTGGATACAGGATCAATTAATCGCGAATGGCCGTTTCATACGAATCGGCGCATCCGTTCCAAATCATCATCTTCAACAGTAAGACTTTTCAAACATTGCAACTTCAAATTTTGTTAAATCTCACAAAATTGATCATCATAAAACATCACATATGTGCCGATTTGAAGTTATATATATTCAATTTTGATTTTGGTCCATTATTTCGTCCTAGATCTAATGTTTTATGTCCGTTCATGCGCGAATCTAGAATAACCCATCAAAAACTTGGTAAATCGGTCTCATACCTTCCCCATAGTATGTGTTGTGCCTATCAACACTACTATTCATGAAAATTTTGGCAGCAATTCGACTTTGGAGTGTTTGAATGTTCAGAGAAAAAACTAAGTTCTCTGAATGTCAATAGTTGCGAATGAGCCATCTAATTAAGAACCGGCCTTATATAGTGCACTATAGTGCATTCGTACGAATTGGCCAATGGGCTTTGTGGGCCTGTGACCAATATGCACGATTAGGCCCATGTGCACATTCGTGCGAATGTGTCATTATTCAATTCAACATTTTTCCATTTTTCAAACTTTTCAATTTTATCAGATTTAATTATCCACTCGAATATTCAGGTCCAAATTAATGACCATGGTTACTCGATTTGTCAACCTAGTCCAAGTTAATGACCTTGGTTGAACCGATTTAAGAACCATCTGACATTTTCAATCAAGTTTTTCAAAAATTTTCAAGTTTCAAATTAATGAACTTGTTAAACTTTTCAGCTTTTCTTCATTACAAGATTAGCTCCCACCCAGATAACTCAGGATTTATTTTGCATTCAGATTTCAAAGATTCGCTTTCTGTCATCGTTTGTCGAAAATAAAGCAGAAATAAAATCTTTTTGTATTTTACAAACTTTATGCTAAAACACACCTAAAATCTTTTTGTGAATTTTATCTATTATGAAACAACAACGTATTTACATACATATTTTTGGTGAGTTGTGTTAGAGGATCATATCAGCTTTTGACAAATCACATGCACCGTTAATCTACATAAACTTTAAGTTTTAAACAGTTCACTTAGATTGTCAGTATACTGCTCCACTTAAATTTTCACACAAACTTCAATTGATTCAAGATACGAGATTAGTGTTTTGAGAACTAACTTAATCGCGTGTCCCACCTCAGAATATACTCCCATATCAAGATTCCCTGGATTCAGTCTTACAGGTGAATATACCTAAATGATATCTGTCTCTGGGTTAGTGCTAGGCCTTTGAGAGTTCAGGTTAGAACTACCGTTCAGAGAAAGAGATGAAGGCTCGACTTAAGGTGTGTTCCACTTAGGAATCTTCTAAACATCTGCACTTGATTTATATCTTTCGATATTCTCAATTTTTATGCAGTGTAGGGGTTTAAGCGCAAAAGTATTATACAAGGTCTAGGCCATTGCTGACGCAAAATCAGAAGACCAAGTATAATACCCCAGATATCAATAAGTATAAAGACCTAATATCTCAGAATCAGGTAACTTCTCAAACGAAATTTCGGAGTACTAAGTCCATATATCCGAGAGATGTTCCCCACGAAATAAGAAAATTATTGATTTAGGTTTATATCTCGAAATCAATTTACTAGGTGTGTAAAAACCTACTAGCATATCATCAGTGAGACCGTTTATCACTCTTTATCTTTCCATTTCTTTAGCATGCTGTGACTGTTTACCGATGTACTATCATTTCCTTTTCACACACTAACTCTTTTGACGTTTTCTATGTTTTTTACATTTTTTTCATTTTTAAATGTTTTTGTATTTTGTACTACATTTTCTCCCCCTAAAATTAAAAACATTTTAAAAGAAGAAAAATGACAAACCGATGCAGATTACGTCTCAACGTCCTCTGCCTTGGAATCACCTTCAACAACTTCACCCCCTGATGACAAAAGCTTCATACCTTTAAGTTTCAAAAGATATTGAAATTTTGATCTATCAAACGGTTTTGTGTAAGAGTTAGCTTTTTGTTCATCGGTGTGGATTTTTTCAATTCTAATCAACTTCTTTTCGTAGCAATCACGAATGAAGTGATGTCGAATTTCAATGTGTTTTGTCTTAGAGTGATGAACAGGGTTTTTTGTTATGCTAATTGCAGCCTCATTATCTACGAAAATAGACGTGTTAAGAAATTGAAGACCATAGTCTCTCATCTTCTGTTGGATCCACAATATCTGTGAACAACAGCTGCTAGCCGAGACATACTCGGCTTTGCAAGTAGAGAGGGCGACAGTAGTCTGTTTCTTACACTGCCATGTTACCAGTCTAGTTCCAAAGAAGTGGCAGCCGACGGTAGTAGACTTCGCGTAGAGTTTGCAACAGCCATAATCAGAATCTGAGTATCCAGCTAGGTTGAATTCATCATTCTTTGGATACCACATGCCGAGACTTGGAGTTCGTTTGAGATATCACAGGATTCTTTTGACGATCAGCATTTGAGATGCTCTCGGACTTGATTGATAGCGAGCTGCGAGGCATGTGGGATACATAATGTCTGGTCGAGACGCTGTCAGATACATGAGTGACCCTATCATTGACCGGTAAAAAGTCTCATTGGCTTTATCCCCCGTGGGATCCGGATGAATGTCGTGATTGAGCGCCAATGGTGTTGACATAGGTGAAGTTCCCGTCAGCTGAATTTCTCCAACACATCGTGAACATACTTCATTTGGTGAATAAATATTCCTCCCGGCAACTGATCAACTTGTAAACTGATGTGTGGTAAAATATATATATTTGTACCGTGTAAATTGTATAATTTTTGTATAAGTTTTATTTGTTTTTATTTAGTTTTAGTATTATATTATATTATTTTATGTTGGGCCAGGCCCTGGTGCAAATGGAGCGAAAAAGAGTAATAATTAAAAAACCAGTTAGTTGAGCAGAGTGGGGTGCTAGGGACCGAATAAATTGTAGCTTTTTATTGAGAAGAAAATAAATGGTGTGCTGCCAAAGGCTAAAAGCCCCTGATGTCGTGAAAGTCATATTTATGGGCTAATGGAATCTAAGGAATAATTAATAATAATAGTTAATTGAAAAGACATCATTAATTGTGTTTGTGTCTTAACAGGTCGTGTTCGGGTCTTAACAGGTCGTGTTTGTGTCTTAAACATGTCATATGATATGTTGGCAACATTTTCATGTCTTAACATGTCATTTCGTGTAACCTGTTTATTAACAGGTTCGTGTTCGTGTTTGGAAAATCTGACACGATAAGATATCGAGTCGTGTTCGTGTTTACGGGTTTTGTGTTCGTGTCTTATCGTGTTCGTGTCTTAACAGATCGGGTTGACCTGATATGCCATCCCTAAATACACAGAAGTATGAAAACGTGAATGGATATTTAGTGGGCTGCCATAGGGTCTAAGCCCAATGAATATGTGACTTGGATGCTGGGGCCTTTTACCAATTAATATGAACCCTAATGGGCCTTAGACATTAATTATTCTTGGAAGAGAAGTCAGACACGCATACATCAACTGGAACTTCGAGGAGACCTATAAAAATTGAAAGAAACAAAGCTGTTGCCTTGGGGGATTTTTTGTTGGAGGACATCATCAAACGAACAGAAAAAAAAAGAATATATTAGAAGGTGGAGTTCGATCACAAAAAAAGAAAAGAATTATATTTCTTTTGACGGCTGCGACATATAGAGAAGAAGGTGATTGGTTCGAGGGTTCAAGCCGCGATCAAGATTCAAGATTCGGGTTTGGTTTGCAATTTATTATTTTTTGAGTAAACTGCCATTTTTGTACCTGTACTTTGGGCAGTTTTACCATTTTAGTCCAAATCTCAAACTTTTTACAATTGGATCCCTGTGGTTTCAGTTTTGTTGCCATTTTGGTCCAAAAATAAGAACAGACAAGATTCTTCTAATTAAACCCTCAACTTTTGTCATTTTCCTCAGGGGTATTTTAGTCATTTATGTTTTATTATAACTGATTATCAATTAAAATTAATAAAACTAAATAATAAAAAGTGAAACTCAGTCTCTCTCTCTCATCTCTCTCTCTCTCTCTAAACTCATCTCTCTCTCTCTAAACTCATCTCTCTCTCTAAACTCTATCACCATACACACAAAACTTAATCAAACACACACCACCAACCGAATAACATCCACCACCACCTCTAAAAGCCATCGCCCACCACCACCAAAATACCCTTTTTAATTACAGGCTCATTTATGTATAGAAATAGTGGAGAGAGAGAGAGCCACCGCTCCAGCTGGCAGCCTGGCATCAAGGAGGAACTACGGCGGCGACATAGATCTCCAACGTGTAAGCTACTTTCCCCGGTAAAGAAATGGCCGAGAGACTCGGTTGTGGTGACGGATTGACTGATCGGCAGTGGTGGAATGTTGTGTCTCCGGCGTGGCCACTGGTAAACTGTTTTGGATTTTGATTTTAAGGATTTCCAACAAAATTGCACAAACTATTTGCTTATTTTGATGTATCTTGAGTGGAATATGTTGAATCTTTTGATGTGGGATAAATTTGTCTTGAGTTGATTTTACCCCAAATTGCTTCAGGATAAATAACTTGTTTTTGGGTGATAAAATTGTTATAAAGATGCAATTAATATGGATAGATACTTATAACCCACAAAATTGCACACACCATGAACGAAGACAGAAAAAATGGGATCGTGTGTTGCCGACGAAGTAAAAACCCAGACCACAAATGTAACACCTCGTAAAATCACGTCCAATAATGTATTGACACGTGTAATAAACCCTAATAAAGTCAAACCTTGAATTTAAGGGATTAATTTTTCGAAAAATCCAAAAACATTAATTATGAAAGAACTGGAAGTATTAACATACCAAAAATAAGTTTCTGAATAACCTTTTACGGTTTTATATTCACAAATGAGCCACTTGTTGATCAAGTGTAGCCGTTTGCGTAATTAATTGAAAGTTTGCGCAATAAAGGGTTAAAAGCGTCAACATGTTAATTCTTACCTCTGAGTGACCTTTTAACAATCTGAGAGCTTCATGATAATTGATTATACTCTCGGGAATGCCAATCGTTGGCCGTCCGAGGCTTTTATGCCTTTAAGTGGCGTTACGCGCAACTTTGCAAATATAAGGGGTTAAAACTGTCAATATGTTTAATTATACCTCTGAATGACCTTTTAGCAAACCCGAAGCATTGTAATGTTTTATAATACTCTCATAAATACCTAATATGGGTTAGATAAGGCTTCGATACTATTAAACGATGATATGCGCAAGTTCGCGCATTAAAGGGACTATTTGCGTCAAACTACAAAAGTATACCGATTCGTATGGTATCGAACCTTCCGGAATATGATCATAAGTTAAACATGCCCTAAATATCCTTTACATAGCTTAGTTATAGGCCTAGAGGTGTTCGGTGCGCAAAAATAAACTTTTAAGTCATGCAGGGACTAAAAGTGTCAAAAAGTGCACAAGTTTGCACTTTCGCGCATATCTCATGTTCTGAATATATCCGGACATCCAAAACCTTATGTAATCATTAAAATATTTTATTTTAGTGATTGACTTGATAAAATTCCACCCGTCGCGTAATTTGGATCGTTTCCGCGTCCATCCGAGTTTCGTCGTAATTAGCCGAACAACGTGACTGTACGACCAAACGAACCGACATCCGGCATTTTTTTGAGCATGTTTCATGTTCCCTATGTTTAGACATCATTGTAGAGCCTTAAAATTGGTTTAACAGGCCTTAGATGTGTCGGAAATGGCATTTGCAAGTGCAGGGGCTAAACATGTCAACAGTTGAAACTTTGCTTTGCTGACCAGGTCCTTACAGACCGTATACACTGGACCTTACAGTCCGTAAGCATGTGCCAACATCAGAAACTTCACAGCTTCCTGTTCCAGCCGGTTACACCGCCTCATTTTGCCATTTCTTGATTCTAGGGACTTGTTTAATGATTTAGAAGGACCTAGGGACACTTGGAATGATCCCATAACATCCATAGACTTTGTTTGGCATGATCTTGTGGGATTAAAGTCCCTATATAAAAAATTATTTGATGCACCATTTGATCACATTCACTTGCAACTTCACAACTTCACTTCTGGAGTATTTTGGAGCTCAAGCACCTTTCCTAGTGATCATTAGTCATGCTTAGGACCTTGGTAAGTATTCTTAACCTTCCCAAATTCAGTTTTGATTAGTTAATTAGCGAAAAGTCAAACCATCATAATTAAGATTTGACTTCGTCATTAATCTTAATTTGTCCAGTGAACTTACAAATTGAAAGTACCTATGAGTTGGTAATTATGTGGGCAATAAACCCTTAAAAGGGCACCCTCTGATTCTCACTCTAAGAAGGTCAATTATCGGGTCAAACTTGACCTTAAAAAGTCAACAGGAAACAATTTTGCAAATAAACGCATAATTAGCAATGTAGAAGCTATACAACCTGGTTTGTCATTAATATAACTTGGTAATTAATGTAAGAACATGTCTAAACATGTTCAACTCGACAATTTTCAGTTTAGGCTCGATTCGGAACTGAAAGTCGCATAATTTGACTATCGCTTTGACTTTCAGTTCTAACCCGATTAAGATTAGTTTAGGCATGCCTTAAAGTTCCATTAGGACCGGGTTATATGATAGTATAGCCCTCTGCGATTATACTACTTGACTCGTTGATTGTCCGATGTTCCGTTAATTGCTTAATGTTGACCATAATGCCCATTTGACCCTAAAACGAGAATTTTGGAAATGTAGGAGGACAATAATCTTTGTTACCAATTTATAAACTTGTCCCTAAATTTTCACATCAGTTTGAGGTCGGGATTAGGAGTTATGCTTAATAGCGTAATTAGAAAGCTTTTTATTAATTAAACGTTGTAATTAGCGTAAAGCCTATCTAAACCCAATTTTGACACCAAATCTTTTACCCACTGATGTAACATAATATTTTGGGATTTTTGAAGATTTTTAATTATTTTTAAACTGATCATAACATAGGGTTATTACCTTGATTCGGTAATTACCGATTATACCCTTTTCGTTTATAAAACGAGTTTTACGCAACATTTAGACACCATGTCTCTTGCTACTGATTTTATATGTTAAATGAAGTATTTTGAACTTTATAAACTGTTCAGAAAACTCAGATTTCCTGTTATGCGGAAATCGCTTAAAACGACTTTTTACGCGTTTTAAACGCATAGTATGGGTTAAAATCATTTTTGTCATATAGGACTCATCACCAACTGATATAACTTATTAATTTAAGTAGTTTTACTGATTTTTCATACCCGAACCTCAGAATATTTAACCTCTTTTATAATCTTTAAAATGACCAAAATACCCCTACGGGGCTTAAATTGAGATTAAACTGGTTTTGGGCATAATGGAAGGTATCCTACTGATATCACAACATATTTGAAGCATATTAAGTTAAGAAACCTGTTCATGACTCTATTGGTTACCTGTTGCGCACTTTTCGTGTTCGATGCGGTTTATGTAACCAGTTTGCATAAACTGACCGAAACGGGTCAAACCTTATCATTTTCACCTCAAAATCTAGAATGTGTTTAGTTTACCCATATTATACAAGTCTTCAAACTTGTCGGGACTAAATCACATTCTAATCCGGTCTTCGCTTAATCATGTGTTTTGAACCGTATCTTTCTTTAAAACTAACCGGTCTAAGTTACGACTTAAATAAGACCTGTTAGGAATCTAATAGGTTAATAAAACCTTCGTTCCAGATTAAAAGCCCTAGTAAAGGTACTTGTGCTTGCTGATTAGGATATACGGCTGAGTATAAATTTCATTTTTAAGCTCAGGTAAATACTTTTAACTTATTTTCCCTATACGGGCTTGGGATACGGTATTATAATAATACCGCTTGGTCGGGTATTGAATGTTTAATCGTATTGTGATTAAATTATTGAGGTAACCCATTTTAATCTGTATTTTTTGAAATAAAAGCCTTTAGGGGTTAATGACCATGTCCCGGATATCCTTGGCATCAATATAATAAAATGGCCACGTCTTAAGCACGGGGTGTAGGCATACACCTGACAGTTGCATAAGGGAAACGGTATCTCACTCTCTTGTGGACCTATACTTGTGGTGTGTCTGTTAATCTTGACTCGGTTTCTACATCGGGCCCTGAATGTATAACGAACATCTAAATCTGTATACAAGATTACTTTTATATAATTGTCCCAGGTTATAAAAGATATTTTTGTGCCTGGTGCATCTAAATCAATTTTCTTAAAATCTTTTTAAAATGAGTCGGTTATTTGTATTTACCAGTGTAAACTGACGTATTTTCCAAAAAGGTTAAGTGACAGGTACTGAACGTAATTGGCTGGAAGCTCAGGGCGTTAATAAGGAATCTTGCAAGTTCTAGGCGTCTAAAGTCTGTTGAACAATGTTTATGTTTTAAGATCCGCCAGTGGATCCATCCTTTACAGTCCGTTGTAATACCTTGATATTACTATTTATTCGGGTTGTAATATGATTTTATATATTTTGCTTCTGCTGCGTATTTAAATTGTGTTGTTTGACTATGATGATATCGACTACGTCACGATACTCCCCACCGGACCCACCGGTAATACGTGGAAATATCGGGGTGTGACAGGTTGGTATCAGAGCCAACATTGAGTGAATTAAACACTAGCCTTTGTGTTTAATCTCAATGACACAGTAGCACATTCCTTAGACCTTCTGAGTCTAGACTTAACATAGGAATACTCTCAACCCTAATCTGAAAACTATTGCTTCCGAATTTATATATTTTGAATATGTCTCCAATCAAGAAGCCGTAATGGAAATTCTCCACATCCGGAGCCTTGAATTGCCGAGCTTCGTACCGTGGCTAGGGTACAACGTGCAACCAAAGAGAAAACATTTAGAAATAAAGTGAGGAAGAAAACTCCTTTTGCTTAAATTCGTTTCCTTAATAGTCCTTATAAGGACATATTTATTTTCTAGTCCCTTCATGGACAACATTATTTCTTTTAAGTCCTGCTTAGGGCAAATTCTGTACTTCTTTTAAAATCATTGGAATATTTCATCCAAATTTCATTTTATCATTATACATGAATATAATATATGAAATAAATCAAATTTTTATTCCTTTTCGTAATTGATCTGCCAATATATGTTAAAAAGAATCTTAAAGGGGTATAACCTAGCTTGAATGTCATTAAACACCTAGCTATGATGGTAAAACCTGTTTAAAAGAGATTCAAATTCTTGTTAACATCTGAAAACATGTTAACACTCCTGACAACAGTAATGCGATAAAATCACACTTGTCATCTTTATATTGGGAATTTCCAACCCTTTTTATTTAGCCTAGTGATTTAGAAATCATGGCTTAAATCATCAAATAAAGATGATCATATTATAAACATCCATTAGTGATGAAGTGCCTACGGGTTAAACTTGTTGTCCGATAAGACAACGACAGTGGTGGTCTTTGACCCCCTGTCTAAAGACGTTGGACTACGTCCAAGCATAATAGTCTGTATGATCAATGCGATCTTGACTAATATCATCAGTTAAGATGATCATATCATAAACATCCCTAGAGTGATGAAATGCCTACGGGCCATATCAATTGTCCAAAAAGATAAAAGACAGTTGTAGTCTTTGACTCTCTGTCAAGAAAGGTAATGAGCTACGTTCAAACCTTAATGCCTCGATCCTATAAGATCATGGCTTATAATTCCAAAACTATCCTTGTGATTAGGCCTGTTGTGCTTCTTTATTATCCTTAATGTTTTATATACTAGGATAAATTATAATGAAAATACTAATATAATTAACAAATTAACCAATATGGTGTATATTACCATGGTTAATGAATCATCTAAATGATGATTCCATAATAAACTCCCGAATAAATCTTTGTAAAAATTTGTGTAGCAATCAAGCTACATGGCTAGATCGGATGAGGTCAACAGCCACCCAAGGGAGAATAATGATGCTACCAGAGTTGATATAGCTGGTGTGGAACTGCAGGCATTGATAGACAATGCCGTTACTCGAGCTCTGGAGAGAAGAGATAATGAATCAAGTGGTACCCATAGTAGGACCATATATGTACCTCATACCAGGACACCCTCCAAGACTCATACAGATCGCAATAGCGATTCTCATCATTCTTCGAATCAGAGGAGTGTTCCGTCTAGACAGGTTGTGCTTCATCAAGAACCACGTGTTAAAGCCTGTTCATATAAATATTTTGTCTCCTGCAAGCCTAGAGACTTCACAGGAGAAAAGGGAGCCATCGATTGCATGACGTGGCTCGATGAGATGGACACCATTGTGGATATTAGTGGATGTACAGAGCAAGACATTGTGAAGTTTGTTTCACAATCCTTTAAAGGAGAGGCTCTAGCTTGGTGGAGGTCACTGATCCAAGCTACAGGGAAGATCCCTTTGTACAACTTAACTTGGGATCAGTTCATTGCTCTTATCAAAGAAAATTACTGTCCTCAACATGAAGTTGAGAAAATTGAGACTGATTTCTTGACATTAGTCATGAAGAACTTAGATTGTCAAGCATATCTTACAAGTTCCAATACCATGTCTCGATTGGTTCCTTACTTGATCACACCGGAACCAAAGCGTATAGCTCGCTTTATTGGGGGTCTAGCCCCAAAGGCAAGTGTGAAAGCATCGAGACCTACTACATTCAGGTCAGCGGCAGATATGTCGCTATCTCTCACAATCGATGTGGTCAGAAACAAGGCTGCCAAAGTTTCTGAAGATGGAAAGCTTAAAAGGGAGGATGAGAATTCTCATCGCTCCGATAGGAAGAAAAAGAGGAACTCTGAGGATAAGAAGAGTTCCCGGTTTAAGAAAGGCAACCAGCAGTCGGGTGATAAGACCAGGTGCAAAACCTGTAGGAAATACCACCTCGGGAAATGCAGGTTTGAATCTCAGCCTCTACCCTGTGGAATCTGCAAGTCTAAGGAACATAAAAACCTTGGATTGCAAGATGTTGAAAGATGCAACCTGTTATGGTTGCAACGAGAGGGGCCATATCAAGACTAACTGCCCTAGGAATCAGAAGAAGCCTGAAGAGGCCAAGAAAGTGAACGCGTGAGTCTTCCAGATGAACACCCAGGAGGCAGTATAGGCAGGTGACATGATAAAAAGGTACATTTCCTTATCAATGATGCTTATATGGAATTCATTTGATTCTGGCGCAGGAAAGTCTATTATGGACAATAATTGTTGTAAGCCATTGTATCCGCTTATTAGGACCTTAGGCTTATGACCAGTGTTGCAGAAATCGGCCTAGGCGGCCGATTAATCGGCGCGCCTAGGCGCTAGGCGGCCACTTACTGCCTAATTTTGAGCTAGTCGGTCAATTAATCGGCCATGGTCAAAGTCGGTCAAAGGCGGTACCTAGGCGGTCCTAGGCGGTCAAAAATCGGATTAATCGGACTATATTAATCGGTCAAAATCGGTCCTAGGCGGTCAAAATTGGTCAAAATCGGTCAAAATCGAACCATACTATCTGAAACTTGAAGTATTTATGTGAATTTTGAAGTATTATTTTTATATTATTGGGTATATATATATATATATAATTTTGAAAAAAATACATATAAAAATCCCATTCCGATTAATCCCGATTAATCCCGAGGCGGTACCTCACCGCCCGACTAGCGCCTAGCGCCTTCTACAACATTGCTTATGACATGAGGTAGAATTGGCCGATGATACATTAGAAAATACTTCAACAACCTTAGATGGATGCTTTATATCCATTAGAAAACACTCTTGTCCAATATCGTAATGTCTAGCTTTCAAGCTATCCAAAATGATCAATATGATCAGGACAGATGTGACATTTGATCCCCTGTCAAAAAGGTGATGGCCTAGGTCCAAATCTTAATTGCCATTAATGGTCTTTTATTGCCTAGGCTAGGTATCATTGATATATACACGCATCTACATGACATTCATTGAGAATGTTCATACTATATTAGCCTGTATGGTTTAACGATACCATGGTAAGTATATATTAGGTCATCATGACGATGAATAGCGGTTGTTGGATTGTAACTAAATAATTGTTTTATTTGGTGTTAGGAACCAAATATCGAGTATGACAAACTCGGATAAGACAGCCTTTGATCGTGTTATGTATAATGCGACACATGCTAATGATGCCACAATTGTGAACCTTAGCATTCCAAGGATGTTCCTCAAATTATGATAGACGCAGCTGTTGGAAAAGCTGTGAAGAAGGCCGTGAAAAAGTTCAAGGAGCCCCATGCTACTCGCTCCAAATTTTATCTAGGACCACATTTCCTTACTCATAAGGAGGATCTTGTTCATGCCTCAAATGCAAAGGATGAGCTAAAAAGGAAACAGAAGGAAGATAACTCCCAGAGTTCTAAGAAAAAGGGTAAACAAAAGCCCAACGAGAAACCTGTATGCAAGACCTGCAAGAAGCGCCATTATGGGAAGTGCAGGTTCGAATCAAAATCCCAATCACAGCCTAGGGCTTGTGGGATCTACAAATCTGGTGAGCATAGAACATTAGAATGCAAGAAGATAGGAGATGCGACTTGTTACAACTGTAACGAGAAGGGGCATATCAAATCAAATTGCCCAAAATATGCAAAGAAGCTTGAAAAAGTTAAGGAGACCAACTCTAGGGTCTTTCGGATGGGCAGAAGAGGCCATGCAAGATGACAATGTTATAACCGGTCGTCCTTATCAATAATGTATATGCAAGAGTGTTTGATTCGAGTACAGATAAGTAGATTGTGGATAATAAATTTGTAAGTTATAAATATGCCTGTTAGAACCCTAAGCATAAAATACAAAGTAGAATAAATGCCAAGAGTTCTATTTTGTATAGGATGCCAATATATCCTTCATAGATGGTAAGTGATGCGTAGTCGAGTGTTATATATATTAGGTGTATATTTTAGGCCCTTTAACACTTTTTAGTCAAGTTTTAAATTTATAAAACACGATATTTACTAACACTAGACACACATATGGGCAAGTGCACCCATCGTGAGCGTAGTATAGTGTTGGTAAGATACCGAGGTCGTCCAAGGACACAAGAGCTTTTAGTACCGGTTTATCCTCAACGTCTAATCAAAATAAAAAGTTTAGAAAAATGTTTTAAACTAAGAAAAATAAAAACTAACTAAAATGCTGAAAAAAAAAATAAAAAAAAAAAGAAAAACAGATAGACAAGATGAATCACTTGGTTCCGACTCGTATCTACTTAACCTTTGATTATTTCCGCACTTTTGCACTATTTTAAGAGATTATCTTAGTTATTGTAGTAGGCCCCTCTTTTGAAGGTGACGTTACCCTCACCCCAGTAGTTTGAGTCAGCAAGGATACAATCCTAAAAGGGTGGATTATTGGAAGATAATTAATTAAGTTATTAATGCAATATTATGGTAGGCCCCTCTTTTGGAGGTGACGTTACCCTCGACTAAGTAGTCTGAGTCAGCAGGGATATAGTCCTAAATAGCCAGGTTATAGTATTAATAGTAGTTAACTTATGAGGGGATCAAAGAGTTTGGACCCCCGCCATCCAATACCGTTAAGTATTGAAGGAGGTCCTACTAAATTTGACCCAGGTCCATTGCAGGACCTCTAAACGCTGAACAATGGCAAGACCTTTACCAAACCGTTCCCTTAACCCCCGACCAGGTAGCCAACATACCTCCATATAGACCGTGGAGATATGAATGGTGAAAATCTTTTATTTTATATAGACAGTAAAATAATGCCAAGACACCACGGACAAACGATAAGGAAAGATCACCTTCAACATAAGCAACTAGTTATTAAAGTCATTAATACAAAACCAAGTAAAAAGTGCAAAAGATTAGAAATAAAAAGTATTATACTAAACACTTTGTCTTCACCAAGTGATGTAAGAGACTTAGGCAAACATGGCCTTGATTGTCAAGAACTCTTACGATCAATCTTGGATCCCAAGACGACTCACACACTCTATGATGGACAATGGATGATGGTGTTATGGTGGTGGTGGGTGGTGGGTGAAGTGTGAGAGAGGTGGTGTGCCAAGGGATGGTTTGAGCTTGAGCCAAGCACTTCTATTTATAGGCTGAACAGAAGCTCGGGCATGGCCCCGTGTCCACATCCTTCTCTTTCTTCATTTAATGTTGTTTTGTCTTTTTAGTTGACCACGCCCCCATGTCCGCTGAGCACGACCCCGTGGTGCAGAAGAATCTTTGTACTATGCAGATTTGCTGGATTGTGCGAATCTTATAGTTGACCACGGCCCCGTGTCCGCTGAGCACGGCCCCGTGGTGGGCAATAGAAGCTTCTATCACTTTGTCTTTTATGCTGGCACTTGGGCACACCCCCGTGCTGGCCGAGCACGGGGCGTGTTCAGTCTTCTGATCTCTTGTTTTGCTTGGGAAGATCCTGTCGTGGGGTCGGGCATGTCACGTCTTGTTCCTTTTCTTTTATTTATGTTAGATTTTGATGTCTTTTTGCTTCTTTTGTTAATTTGAGCTCATTTAATCCTGAAAATACAAAAGGAAGACAAAAGCACACTTTTTCCAACATTAGTACTAAAAAAGGGTTAGTTTTATGCCTCATTTGATGAAATTTATATGTTACATTTTGAACACATCAAATACCCCCACACTTGAATCTTTGCTTGTCCTCAAGCAAAACTCTTTAATATGTGGCTATTACACTCCCAAATGGAATGGGTAGAGAAGAAGGTTTTTGGGCTTGTCGTAGAGTGTCGGGATTTCCAAGATTCTTTATTTGATTTTATTTTTATTTATTTACAATCCTATTCGTCATGATTTATTTAAAACTTTTCATAAGATAAATTACTTATTAGGGCATAACATGCCTCTTTAAAATTCTATTTATATACAAGTTCACATACCTCACGGAGATCACTAATGTATTTTTGTGGATCACTCGAGAGCGGCATGGAACTTACTCCTACCATAGGCTTACCAAGCAATCAATCCTCCTCCTTTTTAACTTATATACCTTTGTAAATATCAAGAGGACTTTGTGGGTGAAGGGTTAGGCTTGGGTTAAAGGTAGGTGGTTGGGTTAGTGGTTAGTAGAAAAAAGGCGAAAAGCGTAACAAGTGTCGGTTTTCGTAAGACTTTCTATTTTTCGTAACTTTTATTTTGATGAAGCTATTTATTCAAACAAAGTTATTTTTGATGAACTTGTTTGTTTATTTTCTTTTGCTTCATCATCAACAAAAATATTTTTCTTTTTTTGAAAAGTCATACGAAAAATCGAACTTGTTACTAAAATAAAGGGGGTAAAAATGAAAAAGGTTTTGGTGGGTAAAAAGGGTGTTTGGTTTGGGTTATGAAATGAAAAGGTTTAGGCTCAAAGGGACTAACTAGGGGGATTTTGGGTAGGTGGTAAAAAAAAAGAAAAATAATGGTGTAGAAATAAAAAGGGTTAGTCCTAATGCCTCCATCATTTACTTACTCGGGTTTAAGTTGGTAAGGACCGGGAATGTATCGTCATGGCAAGTTCTAGAGTCGTAAGAACCAAGCGGCTATTCACACAAGAAACGAAAAATGAGCATTTAGTTCTAATGATATGTAAATGTATGCTCAATAAAGGCTCAAAACTCACTTTTGTGGGAATGGGTTTTTATGTGATCAAGTATATATAATCAAATTTTAACTAAGCTTGTCATGCCTTTTCATAATTTTCTTATGTTGGTTCTTTTTATCACGACGCTATTGGTTGTAAATTCGTAAAAATATAACCTTTTTAGAACTTGAAATTCCCGAGTTAAACCTAGACAAGAAAAAAAATGAAAATTTTTGAAAAAATTTGGGGTGATTAGCGATTCCAATAGAGTTTTGTGTAAGGCTTGTATTTAGGACTTGCAAGATTCAAGGTTTTAGCATCCCCCCCACACTTAAATTACACATTGTCCTCAATGTGTCCCAAAAATGAGTTTTTAGGATGATTGAATGTGTAAAAGGTGTAAAAAGCAAAAATTTTGTGTTACTGGGCGCTGAACACGGCCCCGTGTTATCCGGGGCACGGCCCCGTGTTCAAGTGCCTTTAACAAAATTAAAACAAAAGAAACAGAATCCTGGACACGGGGGCGTGTTGGGTGAACACGGCCCGTGTCCAGTTACCTGAACTGGGTCTTTTCCTGCAGACCGTGCAGCACGGGGTCGTGTTGGGTGGACGCGGCCCGTGCCGAGCTTACTGTAAACGAAGAAATTTATCGGACGGTTCTGTTTTCCTGTATGGAGTGCTGGTTCATGTTTCCCTTGCATCCTTTGCCATCTCAAGTGTGTTTTATTCATTTCAACACCATCCAAAACACCAAATTAATTAAAACCATCATTCATTAATCGTAGAGAGAATTACATAATAGTCCTAGAAAATAAAGCAGAAAATAAAAGTTAAAAGTCCTAATATTAAATAGGTCAAGTGATCCGTAAAATCGTCCTAAGGAGTTCTACTTCTACAATAAGAACCAAAATTTCGGAAATAGATTTCCGGTTTAAAAGCCTTGTAGAACTCCAAGCCGAACGGTGTTCCTTAGATGTTGCTAGAGCCATTCTTCGATCTCCCTCGGGAGAAGGGAGGCGGCTTCATGTTCCTCGACATCTTGAGGAGGAGGAGCGACACCAATTGGAACCCCTTGTAGGATGTCTTGAGGAGGTTCCTGATGTAGGGTGTACCATTCGGCTGGAATGATGACTTCCGGCACTACATTCCATGCCCTTTGGGTGATAATTGGTACCAAAGGAGGAGAGGCGAGAATGTTCAACCTTTGGTGCAAAAGGTTGACCTCCCGGAGACATCCTTCTAGTCCCACCGTCAAATGATTAATGCGGTCGACCAATGCCTCTTCCACACTTGTTACTTCATCAAGAGCTTCTCTTAAGGCGTAAACATAGTTTACAAGAGAATCCTCAACCGTAGATGATCTTCTCCCCTGCCTGTTGTTCCTGGAATGCGACGAAGAGTTTCCGCTTGTTCTGCTTGCCATTCTGAGAAAACATGCCGAAAAGAGTTCAATTTTATGGGTTCAGTACTTCGGACACGGCCCCGTGTTCAGATATCTGCAGGATTTTTGGACAAGGAATCTTGGGGTTTCAAATTGTTTTTATGATTTTTGAAGCGTTTTTGAACTTAAACAACTTAAAACATTGTTATAGAACTTATTTTTATCAAGATTCCATGAACAAAAATCTAACAAACATCTCAATAAGGCTTGAAACTATAGAAGGTTCAAGCTTTAATGGAAGTATGAGGAAAATTGAAGAAGATGAAAGTGGATAAAAGAGGAAAGGACAAGAAGATAGTTGAGAAACTTCTTTTAGAAAATACCTAGGATGGTATGTGAGAATATTCCTCAAATCTCTGTCCCTGGAATGGTTCAAATGTGCAGGATTCTTGGCTGCATTTATAGAAAACGATAGTACGTTGCGCACGGCCCCGTGTCGGCTGGACACGGCCCCGTGTGCAGATGGAATCCTGACACATTTTTGTCCGCATTCTGACAATATCAGAGGGGAATCTTTTGGGTGGACACGAGGGCGTGCAGACCTGGACACGGCCCCGTGTCTAGAAGCTGTCTTAAGGAATTCTTCAAATTTCAAGGAGCTTTCCCGGATCGGGTGGTTCCTTACTAGATGGAACAACCCCAAAGTGCCTAAGATACCTTAATTGATCTAGCTTAAGACGAGAACGCAAGAGGTTGTCGGTGAGGGTGATTCCTAACCTATATGTAGGTGGACAAGTCCAACCCTTTCCCGGGCTCTCGTTAAAGAAGGTGTATGTCGAATCGCTCAGGTCTATGTATGCATCGAACGAAGTCGATGGGGAGTCCTTCACGGCACAATCGACACAGGGACGACTATCGCTCAAGTCTTCACTCGAGTTAGAAGTATCATTAGAAACAATGAAGTTGTTTGAATGCGTTTACAACCTTTCTTCTTGGTTATCGTCTTGGAAAAGATTATTGAAATCTTCCCTAAGTTCTTTTAACCAATTAAAAATTAGATCTTCTAGTTGAAATAATTCATCGAGAAGCATTTCTCCTAGAATATCCGGTTGGGCGCATTCGAGGGAGCGATAGGGATTATTTTTACTTTCGCCCCTCTTAAGGATACTAGGAAATGATGGGTCTATATAGTGGGGTTTATAATTTAGAAAAAAACATTCTAATTCTTTATGGTTACCACCACATAATTGACACCACATAGTACCATAAGAGTGCCGAAAGTAAAAAGTATCAGTATCACTCATGTTTGTGTCAGAAATTACCAACCGTCGGGATCTTACGGTTTTGTTTTCAGTAACTGAAACTTGGGCACGGGGGCGTGGTGAGTGAGCACGGCCTCGTGTTCAGCTTACTGTCTGACTTAAAACAAGATTGCCAGTTCCAATGATTGGGCACGGGGCGTGTTCAGCGGGCACGGCCCGTGCTGGGTTCTGCAGAAGCTGAAAAACTAAAAAAAAATCCTAAAAAAAATGAAAAATAAGAAAAACGATTAGGCCGTTGATTCCTAACTTTCTTAAAATCCTTGTGTCCCCGGCAACGGCGCCAAAAACTTGATGCGTAGTCGAGTGTTATATATATTAGGCGTATATTTTAGCCCCTTTAACACTTTTTAGTCAAGTTTTAAATTTATAAAACACGATATTTACTAACACTAGACACACATATGGGCAAGTGCACCCATCGTGAGCGTAGTATAGTGTTGGTAAGATACCGAGGTCGTCCAAGGACACAAGAGCTTTTAGTACCGGTTTATCCTCAACGTCTAATCAAAATAAAAAGTTTAGAAAAATGTTTTAAACTAAGAAAAATAAAAACTAACTAAAATGCTGAAAATAAAAATAAAAAAAGAAAAACAGATAGACAAGATGAATCACTTGGTTCCGACTCGTATCTAGTGTAACCTTTGATTATTTCCGCACTTTTGCACTATTTTAAGAGATTATCTTAGTTATTGTAGTAGGGCCCTCTTTTGAAGGTGACGTTACCCTCACCCCAGTAGTTTGAGTCAGCAAGGATACAATCCTAAAAGGGTGGATTATTGGAAGATAATTAATTAAGTTATTAATGCAATATTATGGTAGGCCCCTCTTTTGGAGGTGACGTTACCCTCGACTAAGTAGTCTGAGTCAGCAGGGATACAGTCCTAAATAGCCGGGTTATAGTATTAATAGTAGTTAACTTATGAGGGGATCAAAGAGTTTGGACCCCCGCCATCCAATACCGTTAAGTATTGAAGGAGGTCCTACTAAATTTGACCCAGGTCCATTGCAGGACCTCTAAACGCTGAACAATGGCAAGACCTTTACCAAACCGTTCCCTTAACCCCCGACCAGGTAGCCAACATACCTCCATATAGACCGTGGAGATATGAATGGTGAAAATCTTTTATTTTATATAGACAGTAAAATAATGCCAAGACACCATGGACAAACGATAAGGAAAGATCACCTTCAACATAAGCAACTAGTTATTAAAGTCATTAATACAAAACCAAGTAAAAAGTGCAAAAGATTAGAAATAAAAAGTATTATACTAGACACTTTGTCTTCACCAAGTGATGTAAGAGACTTAGGCAAACATGGCCTTGATTGTCAAGAACTCTTACGATCAATCTTGGATCCCGAGACGACTCACACACTCTACGATGGACAATGGATGATGGTGGTGGATGATGGTGTTATGGTGGTGGTGGGTGGTGGGTGAAGTGTGAGAGAGGTGGTGTGCCAAGGGATGGTTTGAGCTTGAGCCAAGCACTTCTATTTATAGGCTGAACAGAAGCTCGGGCACGGCCCCGTGTCCAGTGGGCACGGCCCCGTGTCCACATCCTTCTCTTTCTTCATTTAATGTTGTTTTGTCTTTTTAGTTGACCACGCCCCCGTGTCCGCTGAGCACGACCCCGTGGTGCAGAAGAATATTTGTACTATGCAGATTTGCTGGATTGTGAGAATCTTATAGTTGACCACGGCCCCGTGTCCGCTGAGCACGGCCCCGTGGTGGGCAATAGAAGCTTCTACCACTTTGTCTTTTCTGCTGGCACTTGGGCACGCCCCCGTGCTGGCCGAGCACGGGGCGTGTTCAGACTTCTGATCTCTTGTTTTGCTTGGGAAGATGCTATCGTGGGGTCAGGCATGTCACGTCTTGTTCCTTTTCTTGTATTTATGTTAGATTTTGATGTCTTTTTGCTTCTTTTGTTAATTTGAGCTCATTTAATCCTGAAAATACAAAAGGAAGACAAAAGCACACTTTTTCCAACATTAGTACTAAAAAAGGGTTAGTTTTATGCCTCATTTGATGAAATTTATATGTTACATTTTGAACACATCAGTAAGCATAACAAACTTTTAAAGCCTTCCATTAGAACCTCAGAGATTAGGTGTAAGGTAAAACTTACAAATGAAAATCATAGTTTCCATTTCTTTTACTCCTGTCAGAAATCTTCAATCGTAAGGTCCTAATGTACCCTCTCTCCAGATAAAGTACATCATCATATGAAATTGATATCTCTTTGATCCCTATTGATTACGAATACCAAATTGTATGACAAAAGCGCCATATGAGGATTGGTGTATCTTAATATGTTCCATAGATTGCTTCCATGCCTGATCAGTATGGAGGTTTAATGCATGGAACCACAAGGATATTCCAATGGTCATACGGCATTAAAGTCAGCTAATGGTATTCAAAGAAGATATCTAGAATGGAGTTGTCCAAGTAAGTGTCTCTGATTAAGGAATCTATGGACTCGTAACATAAATGCGCCACTTATCTGGCACAGGCACGAATAGATGAACTGGAGCATGAGATTTGGAAAATCTCTGTAATCTCCGTGTGTCTTGATTATCTTCTCCAAAGATTACCCTGTTTACCTCCTGAGAGGCAAGTAGAGTTAAGATTTATATCCCATGTAGGGCTGTATCATTATGAAATCTCCTAAACGACTGGTACCATCATTGGAGGAATCGAAACCCTGATTAGGTAAATTTCAAAATAGAGGATTCATATAGCCTAACTCAATATTCCGAGAGTTTGTTATTGTTAAATAAGAAAGACGGTTCATTTTGCTTATGCATTGATTACCGCAACCCTATTTAGGCAACAATTAAGAATCACCATCAGCTGCCCAGGATCGTCGATTTGTTCGACTAGCTGTGAGGATTAGCTATTCCTCAAGATTAGTTTTAAGCGGTGGTTGGAATAACCATCTCACCTTAAGATAAGCTTTTCTATAATAGTTGTTATGTAGGTATCAAGGCTGCTCCTTTGGAGACCTTGTGTAAATGGAATGTTAAACATCTATTGTTAGAACAATAGAGTGGTAAGTCCAATTAACAAGATCTAAAAGTTGCATTGGAAACAACAAATAAGATCATTCGAATTTATAATCATCTTAAAGTTGCCAGTAATCGGCAGAAAAATTGAGGATTTATAAAAGTCGCAACCTTCCTAAGTCCTTAATAAGGAATAAGGTTCAATCGAAGGTATCGCCCTAAGAAGGGTGTGCTAAATCTTAAATTTCCCAGGGTAAGTTAAGCCCTAGATATATAGGAACATTCGGGAAATCGAATGCAACAAAGGTCAATAGCCTATAAGCTAAAACCTATATAAGAAGCTTAGTGGAGCTCGCAATGTGACCCACACTGATGATTTAAGGATATGTATCATCGATAAGTTGAGTCGCATTATCACATAATGATATGCAGATTAATAAAAATTATGATTTGATGAGAAAACCCATATCGATTAAGGATTGACATGTTAAAGAGCTCCAAAAAGGATACATGTACCTATAGAGGTCAAAATTGGGTGCTTGGAGAGGCCCCAGATATGCTATAAGAGTTAAGTCCGCTATGCGACAAAAAGTACTTCCATCATTTTAACAAATCTTGAGGTCGAGATTTCTTTTAAAGGGGTGAGGATGTAACACCTCGTAAAATCACGTCCAATAATGTATTGACACGTGTAATAAACCCCAATAAAGTCAAACCTTGAATTTAAGGGATTAATTTTTCGAAAAGTCCAAAAACATTAATTATGAAAGAACTGGAAGTATTAACATACCAAAAATAAGTTTCTGAATAACCTTTTACGGTTTTATATTCACAAATGAGCCACTTGTTGATCAAGTGTAGCCGTTTGCGTAATTAATTGAAAGTTTGGGCAATAAAGGGTTAAAAGCGTCAACATGTTAATTCTTA
The DNA here is from genome assembly GCA_030545235.1 of Helianthus tuberosus. Classification (NCBI taxonomy): domain Eukaryota; kingdom Viridiplantae; phylum Streptophyta; class Magnoliopsida; order Asterales; family Asteraceae; genus Helianthus; species Helianthus tuberosus. The sequence goes on from CM060437.1 coordinate 128,955,373, forward strand.
CCTCTGAGTGACCTTTTAACAATCCGAGAGCTTCATGATAATTGATTATACTCTCAGGAATGCCAATCGTTGGCCGTCCGAGGCTTTTATGCTTTTAAGTGGCGTTATGCGCAACTTTGCAAATATAAGGGGTTAAAAGTGTCAATATGTTTAATTATACCTCTGAATGACCTTTTAGCAAACCCGAAGCATTGTGATGTTTTATATTACTGTCATAAATACCTAATATGGGTTAGATAAGGCTTCGATACTATTAAATGATGATATGCGCAAGTTCGCGCATTAAAGGGACTATTTGCGTCAAACTACAAAAGTATACCGATTCGTATGGTATCGAACCTTCTGGAATATGATCATAAGTTAAACATGCCCTAAATATCCTTTACATAGCTTAGTTATAGGCCTAGAGGTGTTCGGTGCGCAAAAATAAACTTTTAAGTCATGCAGGGACTAAAAGTGTCAAAAAGTGCACAAGTTTGCACTTTCGCGCATATCTCATGTTCTGAATATATCCGGACATCCAAAAACTTATGTAGTCATTAAAATATTTTATTTTAGTGATTGACTTGATAAAATTCCATCCGTCGCGTAATTTGGATCGTTTTCCGCGTCCGTCCGTGTTTCGTCGTAATTAGCCGAACAACGTGACCGTACGACCAAACAAACCGACATCTGGCATGTTTTTGAGCATCTTTCATGTTCCCTATGTTTAGACATCATTGTAGAGCCTTAAAATTGGTTTAACGGGCCTTAGATGTGTCGGAAATGGCATTTGCAAGTGCAGGGGCTAAACATGTCAACAGTTGAAACTTTGCTTTGCTGACCAGGTCCTTACGGACCGTATACACTGGACCTTACGGTCCGTAAGCATGTGCCAGCATCAGAAACTTCATAGCTTCCTGTTCCAGCCGGTTACACCGCCTCATTTTGCCATTTCTTGATTCTAGGGACTTGTTTAATGATTTAGAAGGACCTAGGGACACTTGGAATGATCCCATAACATCCATAGACTTTGTTTGGCATGATCTTGTGGGATTAAAGTCCCTATATAAGAAATTCTTTGATGCACCATTTGATCACATTCACTTGCAACTTCACAACTTCACTTCTGGAGTATTTTGGAGCTCAAGCACCGTTCCTAGTGATCATTAGTCGTGCTTAGGACCTTGGTAAGTATTCTTAACCTTCCCAAATTCAGTTTTGATTAGTTAATTAGCGAAAAGTCAAACCGTCGTAATTAAGATTTGACTTCGTCATTAATCTTAATTTGTCCAGTAAAATTACAAATTGAAAGTACCTATAAGTTGGTAATTATGTGGGCAATAAACACTTAAAAGGGCACCCTCTGATTCTCACTCTAAGAAGGTCAATTGTCGGGTCAAACTTGACCTTAAAAAGTCAATAGGAAACAATTTTGCAAATAAACGCATAATTAGCAATGTAGAAGCTATACAATCTGTTTTGTCATTAATATAACTTGGTAATTAATGTAAGAACATGTCTAAACATGTTCAACTCGACAATTTTCAGTTTAGGCTCGGTTCAGAACCGAAAGTCGCATAATTTGACTATTGTTTTGACTTTCAGTTCTGACCCGATTTAGATTAGTTTAGGCATGCCTTAAAGTTCCATTAGGATTGGGTTATATGATAGTATAACCCTCTGCGATTATACTACTTGACTCGTTGATTGTCCGATGTTCCGTTAATTGCTTAATGTTGACCATAATGCCCATTTGACCCTAAAACGAGAATTTTGGAAATGTAGGAGGACAATAATCTTTGTTGCCAATTTATAAACTTGTCCCTAAATTTTCACATCAGTTTGAGGTCGGGATTAGGAGTTATGCTTAATAGCGTAATTAAAAAGCTTTTTATTAATTCAACGTCGTAAATAGCGTAAAGCTTATCTAAACCCAATTTTGACACCAAATCTTTTACCCACTGATGTAACATAATATTTTGGGATTTTTGAAGATTTTTAATTATTTTTAAACTGATCATAACATAGGGTTATTACCTTGATTCGGTAATTACCGATTATACCCTTTTCGTTTATAAAACGAGTTTTACGCAACATTTAGACACCAAGTCTCTTGCTACTGATTTTATATTTTAAATGAAGTATTTTGAACTTTATAAACTGTTCAGAAAACTCAGATTTCCTGTTATAACCCGGAAATCGCTTAAAACGACTTTTTACGCGTTTTAAACGCATAGTATGGGTTAAAATCATTTTTGTCATATAGGACTCATCACCAACTGATATAACTTATTAATTTAAGTAGTTTTACTGATTTTTCATACCCGAACCTCAGAATATTTAACCTCTTTTATAATCTTTAAAATGACCAAAATACCCCTACGGGGCTTAAATTGAGATTAAACTCGTTTTGGGCATAATGGAAGGTATCCTACTGATATCACAACATATTTGAAGCATATTAACTTAAGAAACCTGTTCATGACTCTATTGGTTACCCGTTGCGCACTTTTCGTGTTCGATGCGGTTTATGTAACCAGTTTGCATAAACTGACCGAAACGGGTCAAACCTTATCATTTTCACCTCAAAATCTAGAATGTGTTTAGTTTACCCATATTATACAAGTCTTCAAACTTGTCGGGACTAAATCACATTCTAATCCGGTCTTCGCTTAATCATGCGTTTTGAACCGTATCTTTCTTTAAAACTAAACGGTCTAAGTTACGACTTAAATAAGACCTGTTAGGAATCTAATAGGTTAATAAAACCTTCATTCTAGATTAAGAGCCCCGGTAAAGGTACTTGTGCTTGCTGATTAGGATATACGACTGAGTATAAATTTCATTTTTAAGCTCAGGTAAATACTTTTAACTTATTTTCCCTATACGGGCTTGGGATACGGTATTATAATAATACCGCTTGGTCGGGTATTGAATGTTTAATCGTATTGTGATTAAATTATTGAGGTAACCTGTTTTAATCTGTATTGTTTGAAATAAAAGCCTTTAGGGGTTAATGACCATGTCCCGGATATCCTTGGCATCATTATAATAAAATGGCCACATCTTAAGCACGGGGTGTAGGCATACACCTGACAGTTGCATAAGGGAAACGATATCTCACTCTCTTGTCGGCCTATACTTGTGGCGTGTCTGTTAATCTTGACTCGGTTTCTACATCGGGCCCTGAATGTATAACGAACATGTAAATCTGTATACAAGATCACTTTTATATAATTGTCCCAAGTTATAAAAGATATTTTTGTGCCTGGTGCATCTAAATCAATTTTCTTAAACTCTTTTTAAAATGAGTCGGTTAATTGTATTTACCAGTGTAAACTGACGTATTTTCCAAAAAGGTTAAATGACAGGTACTGAACGTAATTGGCTGGAAGCTCAGGGCGTTAATAAGGAATCTTGCAAGTTCTAGGCGTCTAAAGTCTATTGAACAATGTTTATGTTTTAAGATCCGCCTGTGGATCCATTCTTTACAGTCCGTTGTAATACCTTGATATTACTATCTATTCGGGTTGTAATATGATTTTATATATTTTGCTTCCGCTGCGCATTTAAATTGTGTTATTTGACTATGATGATATCGAATACGTCACGATATTCCCCACCGGGCCCACCGGTAATACGTGGAAATATCGGGGTGTGACAACGAACTAAACGGCCACAAACAAATTTTCTAATTCAGCTTTTGATTTATCCAAGACTGAATCATTTTGGTATGTTAATTATTGTTCCATCGAGGGGTGTTCTGGACCACCTTTTGCATTTGAGGTTGTGGGGGGTGGGTGGTGGTGGAGCATGGTGGGTGTGGCGGAGAATGGGGTGGAGAAGATGATGGTTGCAGAGAGGAGAATGTGGTGGAGAAGATGATGGTTGCAGAGAATTAAGGTTTGGATTAGGGTTTGCTTGTAACATTTGGGGAAGATGAAGATTTTTATTTAGTTTTATTACTAATTAATAATCAGTTATTATAAAATAATAATGACAAATTTACCCCTAAAGAGAAGGACAAAAAACAAGGATTTAATTTGAGGAATATGAGTTGAATTCACTTTTGGACCAAAATGGCATAAAACTGAAACCACAGGGACCAAAATAAAAGTTTTGGACTAAAGTGGCAAAACTGCCCAAACCTCAGGGACCAAAATGGCAGTTTACTCATTTTTTTTGGTTTTGTTAGACTTTGTGTTTACAAACTATTAAATATGATTTGTTTATCGTATCAGACTTGTTTCTTTTTAGTGCTTATGTTTCTTGACTAAACTTTTCATGCTACCTATGCCTAGATGAACTATGATTTAATGTTTTGATTATTCGGTTTTGACTAATAATTAAATTGTGATGATTTACATATTGCTGTTTTGTGATTTTTATGAATTTGTATGCTTGTCTTGGTTGTGATTGGTTGTTTGGTTAGATGATCTTGTTAGTCTGGTCTGGAACTATTTAGATCATTCTAGGTTCGTTAATCTATTAGGTTTTCAGTCTAGAGCTTGAGATTAGAGATACTTCAAGTTTAACTAAATTAATTAAAATCAACTGAGTATAGTGTGCATCCTTTTCTGGCAACTCTAGCGACGAGTCAGGATTGCTAGGTAATTAGCTAGGTGTTGTTTGGTAGTTTGGGTGGCTGATAGCTCGGATCCGGCTACTTATTCGCGTTTAGGGTTTCCTAGGTTTTCAATTATTTAGCAGGTTTAGCTTCATGACCGGAGGATTTTAGCACCATAGTTGTTATTAATCTGACAGTCATGGGATTCGGTGTCGATAGCTCGAGTCGTTTCCAATTTAGCACTTCATCACTCTGTTCCATCTTCTATTTTGGTTGATCATCCTTAGCGGGAGGTTATCTGGGTAGATTCAGAGCTTTAGCCATTGGTCAGGACTAGAGGTCATAGGTTGGTCATAGGTTGGTCATAGGGATTCGAAGCATGGTTAGTTCTTTCTCATCATTGTCTACTTCCCGTCACTTCACCATCTTGCTTGCTTGCTTGCTTTGTTTTCTTGTTTATTCTCTTTAGTAGAATTAGGAAAATCCCAAAAACAAAAATTAAACCAATTAAGTAATTATTTGAGTCAGAGTCTAGGTAGCGTCGCTTGTAACACCTCGCAAAATCATGTCCAATACAGTGGTGACACGTGTCAGAAACCCTGATCATGTTAAAAGATGTATATAGAAGGACCAAAAGCGTCAACATGCCGAACTGTGCCTCTGAATGACCTCATAAGATGTTCGTATATTGAATAAATTATCGGACACAAGAAGCCGTTTGTGCTTAAAAATCAAAAATTTCAAAACAAAGGGGTTAAAGGTGTCAACATGTTAATTCTTACATCTGAGTGACCTTTTAACGTTCCCAAAGCTTTGTAAAATATTATTATACCCTCATGTATATCATATAATGATTATTTAAGGTTTCGGATAAATCTTGTGATGAACAATTCAAATTTCAAGAAATAGGGTCATATGTATAAACACGACAATTCTTCATTCAAATGGCCTTTTCAAAGACTCCAAGACCTTTATAATGCATGGCATTATGATGTGTGTAAAATGCAACATATAAATTACATCAAATGAGGCATAAAACTAACCCTTTTTAAGTACTAATATTGGAAAAAGAGTGTTTTTGTCTTCCTTTTGTATTTTCAGGATTAAATGAGCTCAAAAACACAAAAGAAGCAAAAAGACAGCTAAATCCAACATAAATACAAGGAAAGGAACATAAGTGGACTGCCCGACCCCTCAACGGCATCTTCCCAAGCAAAATAGAGAAGGCAGAAGACTGAACACGCCCCGTGCTCAGCCAGCACGGGGCCGTGCCCAAGAAGCAGCAGAAAAGACAAACCTATAGAAGCTTCTATTGCCCACCACGGGGCCGTGCCCAGTGAACACGGGGGCGTGGCGAAAGTACAGCAGGCACATTAATTGTAATTGCGAATTACAATTAATGAAGAGAGAGAGTGTCAGACAGGCACGGGGCCGTGTCCAGCGGACACGGGGGCGTGCCCAGCCCTCTGTTCAACCTATAAATAGGAGTGCTTGGTTTCATTTCAACTCATCCCTTGGCACACCACCTCTCTCACACTTCATCCACCACCCACCACCACCATAACACCATCATCCATTGTCCATCGTAGAGTGTGTGAGTCGTCTCGGGATCCAAGGTTAATCGTAAGAGTTCTTGACAATCAAGGCCATGTTTGCCTAAGTCTCTTACATCACTTGGTGAAGACAAAGTGTCTAGTATAATACTTTTTATTTCTAATCTTTTGCACTTTTTATTTGGTTTTGTATTAATGACTTTAATAACTAGTTACTTATGTTGAAGGTGGTCTTTCTTTATCGTTTGTACGTGGTGTCTTGAAATTAGTTTACTGTCTATATAAAATAAAAGATTTTCACCATTCATACCTCCACGGTCTATATGGAGGTATGTTGGCTACCTAGTCGGGGGTTAAGGGAACGGTTTGGTAAAGGTCATGCCATTGTTCAGCGTTTAGAGGTCCTGCAATGGACCTGGGTCAAATTTAGTAGGACCTCCTTCAATACTTCACGGTATTGGATGGCGGGGGTCCAAACTCTTTGATCCCCTCATAAGTTAACTACTATTAATACTATAACCCGGCTATTTAGGACTGTATCCCTGCTGACTCAGACTACTTAGCCAAGGGTAACATCACCGCCAAAAGCGGGGCCTACCATAATACTGCATTAATAACTTAATTCATTATCCTCCAATAATCCACCCTTTTAGGATTATATCCTTGCTGACTCAAACTACTGGGGTGAGGGTAACGTCACCTTCAAAAGAGGGGCCTACTACAATAACTAAGATAATCTCTTAATTATGTGCAAAAGTGCGGAAATAATCAAAGGTTATACTAGATACGAGTCGGAACCAAGTGATTCATCTTGTCTATCTGTTTTATTTTTATTTTTATTTTCAGCATTTTAGTTAGTTTTTATTTTTCTTAGTTTAAAACATTTTTTTCTAAACTTTTTATTTTGATTAGACGTTGAGGATAAACCGGTACTAAAAGCTCTTGTGTCCTTGGACGACCTCAGTATCTTACCAACGCTATACTACGCTCACGATGGGTGCACTTGCCCATATGTGTGTTTAGTGTTAGTAAAATATCGTGTTTTATAAATTTAAAACTTGGCTAAAAATAAGTGTTAAAAGGGCTTAAAATATACACCAAATAAATACGACACTTAAACGCGCATCACATTACTTTCAAGAGCAATTTAGGCATGATCATGTGGTCCCCTCCTGCTGAAAGTGACCATATATTCGAGTTATGAAAGTTGCATGGTCAAATAAAAAAGTTCTCAAAATTTTGTCTTCTGATTAATGGCTTACGGACCGCAAAGAGTCCACCTTAGGGTCCGTAAGGTGGCTTAACTGGGCGATAAAATTCAAATAGCGGTTACGGACTGTATCTGGGCAGTAGAAATGGACAGCTGCGGGTTGTCATCTTCTACACCCCTTTTCTCGATTCAGCAGCATGTTAATGGTAATGTAAAAGCTCTAGGACACCTGTATGCATTAGATTTCACCTGGGGGACACCTGCATTGATCCTAGAACATTCTAAATCCTATATAAAGGGCCATGTTTGAGCTCTTGAACTTGCTCACTTCAAGTTTTCAAACTTTCAAACACTCTCTGGAGCATCTGGACTTAGAAGGAAGCTCTCTTAGTGGAAATTTTCGTGCTAAGGACCTTTGTAAGTGTTCTTAGCCTCTGTAGTTAAGTTTTCATTAGTGTGATGACCGAAAGTCAAAGATATCGTAATTACGCTTTGACTTTGTGATTAATAACTAAAGGTCCAGCCATTATTCGATTTGAAAGTGGCTATGTATTGGTAATTATGTAGGTGTTAAACCATTAAAAGGGCACCTTCTAATTATCACATTTACTTGGTCAATTGTCGGGTCAAACTACTTAACAGAAAAGTCAAACGAGTCAGTTTTTACAAAATAAATCATAACTGATAATGTATAAGCTATAAAATACATTTTATCACTTAAAAAACTTGGTAAATAATATAAGAACATGTTTAGGCATGTTCAACCCGACAATTCTAAGTTTAGGCTCGGTTCGCAACCGAAAGTCACAAAAGTAGACTTTTGCTTTAACTTTCAGTTCTGACCTGAATTAGCTTAGTTTAGCTATGCCTTAGGATTCCTTTGTGACCATATTATATGTTAGTATAACTCTCTGAAGTTATACTACATGGTCCTTTAGAAATCAGAGATAAATTGCATGTTCCGTTATTTGCTTAAAATTGACCAATATGCCCTTTTGATATTAAAACGAGATTTTTAAAAATGTGACCTGACAAAAAGCTTTATTACTGATATATAAGTATGTCACAAAAATTTGACATCAGTTTCTGGTCTCAAATAAAAGTTATGCAAGATATCGTAAAACAGAACTTTTTGTTAATTAAATTGCATTTTCGACATAAATCATATATAAACCAAATTTTTGACACCAAACTTGTTACCTACTATTTTAATATAATTTTTAAGGAATTTTAGAATTATTGGTTAAATTTTATACTAACCATAACATAGAGTTCTTGCATGGACTCGGTAATTGACGATAATGCCCATTTTCGCTAATAAAATGAGTTTTATACATCATTTACATGTCAAACCTTTCTATACTGATTTTATATATTAAATAAAATATTTTAAACAGTTAAGGCTGATCAAAATCCCAGATTTCCTTAAACATCCCAAGTATCATCAAATATTGACTTTTATGAGAATTAGGCGCATAGTATGGTTTAAAACCATATTTAGCACCTAAGACTTATTACCCACTGATTTTAAAAATAAATTTTTATACTTTAACAGTAAGCATAAGTCTTGAACTTAGATTTCCAAATTTAACCTTAAAAGCATATGTGAAATGACCAAAATGCCCTACGGTGCATAGTTTGGCCATAAATGATTAAACACACATATGTATGATATTTTACTGATGTAACAACATAAAATAAATATTTTTACAGAATGTTTTAGACCAGAATCTCAATTTATGTTTAAACCTCTCTTATAAACTTTAAAATGACCAAAATACCCTTTCGGGACTAAAATTGGTCTCAAATACAATTGGGGCATAATTGTTAATATCCTACTGATATCATAACATATTTTAAGCATAATAACTATTGGAACTTGTTCTTGACTCATCCGGTTACCCGTAATGCTTATACGCATTCGGTACAGTTTATGTAACTAATTGCATAAATTAGCCGAAACGGGTCAAACCTTATCATTTTTTATTTCAAAATCCAGAATGTATTTAGTTTACCCATCATAAACAAGTCTTCATACTTGTCGGGTCTAAATCACATTCCAATCTGGTCACCGCTTAATCTAGCGTTTCGTACCGTAAAACTTTCTTTAAAACTAACCGGTCTAAGTTACAACTTAAATAAGACCCGTTAGGAATCTAATAGGTTAATAAAAACCTTCATTCCAGATTGAGAGCCCCGGTAGAAGTACTTGTACTTGCTGATTAGAATATACGACTGAGAATAAATTACATTTAGCTCAGGTAAATACTTTTAACTTATTTTCCCTTATACGGGCTTGGGATACGGTAAATTATTACCGCTTGGTCGAGTGTAGAAACCTTTTAATCGAATATGTTTAAATTGTATAATCCCATTTTAATCAGTGTTGCTTGATAACAAATAACATTGGGGTTAACGACCGTGTCCTGGATATCCTTGGCTCATTCAAAAAGCGTGAATGGCCACGACTTAAGCACGGGGTGTAGGCATACACTTGTCCGTTGCGTATGTAAAAGATATACTCACTCGTGAGGAAACTTCTTGTGAGTTTATATTTGTGGTGTGTCGATTAATCTTGTTCGGCTGTATTACCGTCCCTAAATGTTGGACAAACACGTAAATCTGATACAAGATTATTATTAATATAATTGTCCCAAGTTATTAAATGTTTGTGCCTTGTGCATTTAAACCAATTTTCATAAATGTTTTCCAAAGAGTCGGTTAATTGTATTTACCAGTGTAAACTGGTGTATTTTTCCAAAAAGACTAAGTGACAAGTACCGTACGTAATTGACTGGGAGCTCGGGGCGTTAATAAGGAATCTTGTAAGTTCTAAACGTCTAAAGTCTGTTGAACAATTTATATATTTCTGTTTTAAGATCCGCCTATGGATCCATACACAACTGTTTGTATAATGTTTAATTATACTTTAAATTTCGGTTTGTAATATTATTTTACATCCAAGACTTCAGCTGTGCATTAAACTATATACTTTTGACTATGACGATATCAACTACGTCACGATACTCCCCACCGGGCCCACCGGTAATACGTGGAAATATCGGGGTGTGACAGGTTGGTATCAGAGCCAACATTGAGTGAATTATACAACTAGGCTTTTTGTGTTTAATCTCAATGACACAGTTTGCACATTCCTTGACTTCCGAGTCTAGGCAAACGACTTAGGATTAATCCTAATAATAAATTGTTTTTCTTTTGTTTGTTTATTTTTTTTGTTTTGACATGAATATAAGCAAACATTCCACCAAGAGTGAGAGGTCATGGAGGACGAGGAAAAGCACCAATATTAACTAGGAACGACCATGAAGCCGGACCATCACACCGGCGTACACCATGCGCTTCATTGGGATCAAGTCCTCACGAAGACTGTAGGACAGACCTCGAGCCCGCGAGATGCTCTGTCTCACTCAGTTCCTCACCATCTTATCATGATTCATTCGGGCTGCACCAGAACGACGAGTCCGACCACTCTCACCATTCTTACATTCCTCTGCAACAATCGGGTTCACACCACTCCTTCCAGAACCCGACCCCTTATTTTCAAAGCCGGTTCAACCCGATGAACCAGATAGAAGAACCAGAGGGTCAATACCCTTTGGGACCGGCTGATCATTTCCCGGAGTACCAAAACATAGATGTGGACGAAGATCCAGATCCTGAGATGCCGCCATCTGGGACGCCGACGCATCCCATTGAAATTTCAAGCGGATCATCCTTTCATGGTTCGCCTTACAGGGGCCCTGATATCTGGGCCGAAGATGCGCTTCATACAAGTGGGAGTATACTCCCCCTCACCGCAACTCACCTCCACACCAGCAGGTCCCTTCTGAGGACCCACATTTTCAGGCGGTCATGCCACCGCCACCACCAGCGCCATAGCAGCCACCGCCAGAACCATCCAGGCGGAGAAGAACTGCATGGATGTCCGTGCGTGGGGGTTTTCATTTCAGCACTCCCCAACACTCTAGCAACAGCAACTACCTTCCTATCCAGGAAGACCCACAAATGGACGGGCCTTCAAACGCCTTTTCTGAAGTCGACTATGCACCAGTCGCACATGCACCACCGCCCATGGGTTATGAAAACCCAATCCCATCATACCCAGGTACAACTGGGTACAACCCGTTTGAGCAGCAAGCTTATTCGGGTTATAACTACAACAATGCCCCTGCCGTTGACCCGTACATCGAGGCAGCAAACTACAATGCTCTCTACCCTGGACCCTTTCCAGCTACGTACCCAACTGGGTACCCAGCATATGGGTATCAATACCCACCACCTCCTCAACCTCAGCAGCAGCAGCCGCCATAGCTGCCACAAATTCAACCACCGCAGCAGCAAGAAATCCTCCAGCGGTTGCACGAGGTGGAACAAAAGGTAGATGAAGAGCGTAGGTGTGACACCTGTGTCACTTCAACCATCATACAAATACCAAACCAATGAAATATTGTGTTTCATACTTTATATTTGTATAAATATGTGTATCACTTGCACATATCAATTCTTGTTCGATTTCGAGCTTTAAATCGCTTTCTGGAAAGTTATACGCGAACTGATGCGTAAACGCGATCATTTTAATGCAACAAACAATCCGGAACAGTGACTTAGGCTTAACATACCTTAAATAACCAATACACAACTTATAAATAAGTTTTGGAAGGTTTGGTGTGGCGAAATCAAGTTTATTCGATCGCAGGGACTAATTGCGTCAACTTGCAAAAGTCTGCCGTTTCGTAAGGAAATGTACAGTCCGGAACTTGATCATAAGCTAAACATATCATATATAACCTAAACATAGCTTAGAGATAAGCTTTGAGTGGTTCGGTGTGCGAAAATATGCTTATTTGATCATACAGGGACTAAAAGTGTCAAAAACGGCGTAAGTTTGCATTTTCGCGCATATCTTACGTTCTGGCCACATCTGGACATCCAAAATTTTTGTACACACTAAAATATTTTTATTTTAGTGATCGGCATGCAAAAATACCATTCGTCTCTTAATTTGGATCGTTTTCGCGTCCGTTTGAGTTTCGTCGTAATTTGACGAATAACGTGACCGTACGACCAAACGAGCCGACATCCGAGAGTTTTCCGAGCACATTTTGAGTCCTCTAAACTTTAATGACCTTTTAGAGCCTTGAAAATGGCTTAACGGGTGTTAAAAGTGCCAAAACAGAGCTCAAACAAGTGCAAGGACTAAAGTTGTTAATATGGAAACTGTTGCTGATCTGTGAGGGCCAGGCGGGCCGCGTAAGGTCTCCCCCTACCTTTACGCGGGCCGTGTGAACATGCCAGCGACCAGAAAGTCAGTTTTTGCAATCTGTTTGCAAATTCAGGGGCTGATATGGTAATTTCTTGGTGTGTTAACCAAGTTAACACCTCTCCAAGGCTTCTAATCTGCTTGTAACATTTGTATGGTCATGATTTCTTGCTTCTTGGCCACACAAACAAGTGTCATGATCTTGTTCTTCATGCTCTACTATAAATAGAAGCCATTCCATTCTTTTTCCTCACCCTTGATTCTGATTTTCTCTAAGTTGAAGTAATTTGCTTCATACCTGAGATTATAGGATCAAGATTCTCCCTAGCAAGGACCTTTTGTAAGCATTCCTTCATTCTTTTATTGCTTTCTAGCTTAAAAGTCAAACAGTGTTTGACTTTCAGCTTTAACCAGTCAATGGTCAACGCAAAGTTCGTTTGAACTTTGTAACGTGATTGTAATCACGATGGTTATAATCCTTAACGATTATACCTACTGATTACCACGTTAACTAGGTGTAGTGATGAGTCAAAGTTTCGGTCAAAATGCGTTTTAGCATGCATTTTGCAACGGAACTACTTTTAGGTATCAAAACACTTTGTTACCAAATCAGTTTTCTAAGTTAGTTAAACTTGTTTTGACATGTTTAACCCGTCACTATTAGTTTAGTGCTTGTTTAGGGTCGTAAGTTAAGCGGACTAGACAACCGCTAGAACTTTCGAACCCGACCCGTTTGGTCGATCATTAGGATCCGACCAAGCATGTCTAGTGATCATAGTTGCATAGGGAATAACCTCTGAGGTTATACCTTATGATCACATAGGATTGGTTAACTATTCGTTAAGTAGTGTACATGCCCATAGGAAATGACCACAATGCCCTTTTGTAACATAAATCCATATTGTGCTTATGTGAACATACTTTTGACATCTAAACTGATATAGTAACATGTTTAGGTATAATTGGGCATGTAAGACTTGACATAGCACTTAGTTAACCATCCGACCATAGTTTCGCGCAAACGACGCGTTATAGTGGCTTAAACTACCATAACGGGTCGAAACGGGTCAAAAGCACTTAAGTAGACTTTCAAATCAGAATGTAAGGTCTATTAAATCATACCATATGAGTTCAAATACTCATTTGATTTATAGAACCTCGTTCTATCCTATCTCCCGATTTAGGATCTGTTTATTAACATTGTTACCTATACTAGGTGCCTTGTTGATTCCGTGATACTTGGAGCTTAATTTGGTCTTATTCTCAAGACTAATAAGCAATCCCAAGTGAGTACATAGTCCCCTCTTTTACTGTTTTCAATGTTTTGGGGTGAAGCATGTGTACCTAATTGTTATGTTCATGATTTCAAAGTATAATTTATTATACATATTAGTACTTATCTTTTGACAAACTGAATGATTAATTATGGCTTAAACACTGATTTTTCAAAGATTATAAAATTAATTGTTGGATTGTACTTATTTTATTGTTCACCAGACCGATTGGTAGTATGATATAGCGCTATAGGATTTGACACCCCATTCCTGTTGTCATGGAATGTCAGAAACCGATATTTTATCCAAATAGGAATTGCCTTTGTGGTATTTCTATAGTCTCAAAGGTGTATTTTGATGCACTAGGTCTGATTGAATTCTTAAATCACATTTTTATTGTATATTTTATTATACTCCCAAAAGTATAGTTTGATATGCTCTCATTTGTGATATTGTACAAAACAACATATATTTTGTTAATTACTAAAACATATTTTGATATGTTAGTTATAACATCCTAAGCATAGTTTGATATGTTATTCATAAATCCAAAGCATAGTTTAAATATGTTATTATAAAACCAAAACATAGTTTAATATGTTATTTATAAAACCAAAGTATACGTTTGATATACTATCGAAAACGATTATTTTGACGACCAAAGTATATTTAATATACTATCTGTTTAACGATTTTGGAACTGAAAATATTTTGATATATTACCTATTCGACTTTCTTAAAAACAAAGTATATTTTTATATATACTACAAACCTTTTTATCAAAACATTATTTTATAAACTCATTTTACTTAATTATTTATTTATGCATCATTCTTTTATATCATCAAATTTCTTATAAATTTTCACATGATTTATAAAGAAAACATTTTTAGGTTCATGACTAATTTTTGTTAAACATTCTTTTAAACTTATAAGTCATGAACCATGCATTAATAAAACCTATGTATCTCACAGGCATTTTTATCCTGACGTACCCATTTTTACACATGTTTCAGGTGCTGCTTTGTGATGATTGTTGATACATGCTATACATAGGATGGAATCGTGCGTTAGCGACTTTAAAACTTGAAAGATAACAATTGTACTTATTTGAATTGTAATAAATAATGAGTTCAATAATTCAATAAAACGAAATTATTTAATCCATGGTTGTGAAACAATGATTCTGTTACAACACTCCCCGACATTTCCGCCACGTTTTGTTGTTTTACGTGGTCAGGGTGTGACAGTAGGAGCCGTCGCGGTCTACTAAAGGGTTTGGCAAACCTTATAAAGGGGAAGAAGAAAAGGGACTATTAAAAATCCCTATTTATTGTTTTGTAATTTTTTAAAATTTTAATTAAGTCCCTGCATGGACATTTATTTAGGTACTTAGTCCCTGCGTGGACTTGTCTTTCTTATTTTAGTCCCTGCGTGGACAATGTTATTTCTTTTAAGACCCGTTTAGGGCACTATTGTAATTTTTAGGACTTTTTATGAAGTTTCCTTTCTTTGAAATTACAATTGGCATTATATATATATATATATATATCACAAATCAAAAATATCAAATCGATTTTAAATGATCTGGCATTAAATCTTAAAAGAAAATCCTAATGGTATAACCTAGCCTATATGTCATTTTAGACATGGTCATGATGGTAGAACGTTTTTAAGATAATAAATCCTTGTTAACACCTAAGAACGTGTTAGCACTCTTGGCATGTGTGGTCCGAGAAAATCACACTTGTCATCCTTATATTGGATTCTTCCAATTCCTTGTGGCCCAATGATCTAGAAATCATGGCTTAAATCATCAAATTAGATGATCATAATATAAACATCCATTAGTGATGAAGTGCCTACGGGCTATACCTATTGTCCTAAAAGACAAATGACAGTGGTAGTCTATGACTCCCTATCAAGAAAGGTAATGAGCTATATTCAAACCTTAATGCCTAGATCCTATAAGATCATGGCTCATGAATTCAAAATTGTCCTTGTGACAATGCCTTTTTGTGCCACTTTAATATCCTTAATAGTTTATAACTGGGTTAACTATAATAAAAAGTTTAAAATAAATCTGATTATCAAATTAACCAAATATGGTCTATTTATACCATGGTTAATGAATCATCAGAAATGATGATTCCATAATAGACCTCTAAACAAAATTATTGTCAATTGTTTTATAGAAAACAAGCTTCCGCATGCCTGAATCAGACGAGGTTAACAGTCATCCCAATATGAGGAATGACAATACAAGAATGAATGTAACGGGTGCAGATTTACAAGCAATGATAGATAATGCTGTCACTCGAGCCATTGACAGACAGTTCAAAGAACCAAGTGGTACTTGTACTAGGTCCCAGTCTGTACCTCATACAAAACCACCTTCCAAGACCCATACATCTCATAAGAATGATTCTCATCATTCTTCAAATCAGAAAAATATGCCATCCAAACAAATTGTGCTTAATCAAGAGCCACGTGTCAAAACTTGTTCTTACAAATACTTCATCTCTTGCAAGCCAAGGGACTTTACAGGAGAAAAAGGAGCCATTGATTGTATGACATGGCTTGATGAGATGGATACTGTGGTAGACATCAGTGGTTGTGCGGAACAGGATATTGTGAAGTTTGTTTCACAGTCATTCCAAGGAGAAGCATTGGCATGGTGGAGATCTTTGATCCAAGCCACGGGGAAGATCCCACTTTATAACTTATCTTGGGAGCAATTTGTTGCACTGATCAAGGAAAACTTTTGTCCTCAGCATGAGGTAGAGAAAATCGAGACAGACTTCTTGACTCTAGTCATGAAGAATTTGGATTGTCAGGCATACGTGACAAGTTTCAACACCATGTCCCATTTGGTTCCCTATTTAGTCACCACTGAACCTAAACACATAGCGCGTTTTATTGGAGGCCTAGCACCAGAAATTAAAGGAAATGTTAAAGCATCCAGGCCTACCACATACAGGTCCGTGGTGGAATTGTCTCTATCTCTCACACTAGATGCTATCAGGAATAAGTCTGTTAAGACTTCTGATGAGGGAAAGAGGAAAAGAGAAGAGGAGAGCTCTCATCGTTCGGACAAAAAGAAAAAGGGAAATTCTGAGCACAAGAAAGGTACCGAGTTCAAGAAGAACTCGAGTCAGTCTGATAACAGCCCTAAGTGCAGAAACTACAAAAAGCGTGATTCTGGGAAGTGTACGATTGACCCACATGCTAAACTTTGTGGGATTTGCAAGACCATGGGTCACAAGACTTTAGAATGCAAGGAGTTGAAGAACGCAACTTGTTACAACTGTAACGAGAAAGGGCATATCAAGACCAACTGCCCAAAACTTGCAAAGAAGCCTGAAGAGGCCAAGAAAACAAACGCACGAGTCTTCCAGATGAACGCCCAGGAGGCGGTACAGAATGATAACGTCATAACAGGTACTTTCCTCATCAATGATGTTTATGCTAGAGTTCTATTTGAATCTGGCGCAGATAAGTCGTTTGTAGACAATAAATTTTGTAAAATGTTAAATCTGCCTGTTAAAACTCTAGACATAAAATACGAGGTAGAATTAGCCAATGGTACCTTAGAGACTGCTTCAACAATTTTAGATGGATGTTTCATATCCATTAGAAACCACTCTTTTCCGTTGTCTTTGTTGCCGATGAAGTTGGCAGGATTCGATATAGTTATTGGCATGGATTGGTTATCTTTTAACCAAGCCCAAATTGCATGTGATAAAAAGCAAGTGGTTATCAAGACTCCTTATGGTGAATCATTTACGATTCAAAGAGATACGCAATACGGGTTGCCTAAACAAGTATCTATGCTTAAAGCATCGAAGTGTTTGAAGAAAGGTTGTGTCATTTACATGGCACAGGTGACCGTTGATGAGCCAAAACCCAAGATCGAAGACATCCCTGTTATTTCTGAATACCCAGACGTTTTTCCTGAAGAGTTACCTGGTTTACCCCCAGACAGACAAGTGGAATTCAGGATCGATTTCATTCCCGGAGCCGCCCCTATAGCACGAGCTCCATATCAGTTAGCACCAACAGAAATGAAGGAATTAAGAACACAGTTGGATGATTTGTTGGAAAAAGGTTTTATTCAACCAAGCTAGTCTCCTTGGGGAGCGCCTATTCTATTTGTGAAGAAAAAGGATGGATCAATGCGTCTGTGCATTGATTATCGCGAGCTAAACAAAGTTACAATCAAGAATAGATATCCATTGCCCAGGATCGACGATCTGTTCGATCAACTACAAGGAGCAAGTTACTTTTCAAAGATCGATCTAAGGTCAGGTTATCATCAGTTGAAGGTCAGAACCGAAGATGTGCACAGGACTGCATTCAGAACACGATAAGGCCACTACGAGTTCTTAGTGATGCCTTTCGGGCTCACTAATGCACCTACAGCATTCATGGATCTCATGAATCGCGTTTGCAAGCCGTATCTAGACAAGTTTGTCATTGTTTTCATCGATGACATTCTTATTTATTCAAATAATCAAGTTGATCACGAAAAACATCTCAGGTGTATCCTTAAACTCCTGCAACAAGAAAAGCTCTATGCAAAGTTCTCTAAATGTGAGTTTTGGCTTCGAGAAGTCCAATTCCTTGGACATGTAGTAAGCGAGCGTGGTATCCAGGTGGATCCCGCTAAGATTGAAGCGATCATGAATTGGAAAACGCCTAAAACACCTACAGAGATTCGCAGCTTTCTAGGTTTAGCAGGTTACTACAGGCGTTTCATTGAAAACTTTTCTAAGATTGCTGCACCTCTAACTTCGTTAACTTGCAAGAATGTCAAGTTTGACTGGGGTCCCAAGCAACAAGAATCCTTTGAAATCCTCAAGCAGAAATTAAGCAATGCTCCTGTGTTGACATTGCCAGAAGGGATTGAAGAGTTTGTTGTGTACTGTGATGCATCACACACCGGTATAGGATGTGTGCTTATGTAGAGTGGCAATGTTATTGCCTATGCTTCACGTCAATTAAAGGTGCACGAAAAGAACTACACCACCCATGATTTAGAATTGAGTGCTGTTGTATTTGCACTAAAGCTTTGGAGGCATTATCTATATGGAACCAAATGTGTAATCTATTCAGATCATAAAAGCCTTCAACATTTAATTAACAAGAAAGATATTAATATGAGACAACGTCGTTGGATGGAAACATTGAACGACTATGATTGTGAAATTCACTATCACCCGGGTAAAGCGAATGTTGTTGCTGACGCACTTAACAGAAAAGAAAGGATCAAACCTATAAGGATCAATGCCAAAAGCATCGAATTAAGGAACAACTTGAATGAAAAGCTGTTAGCTGCTCAAAAAGAAGCTATACTGGAACCTAACTTTCCGAATGAGAAGTTAGGCGTAACTACTGATCAATTGTCTTATGGCAAGGATGGAATCCTAAGACTGAATGGTCGAATCTGGGTTCCAATTTATGGAGGACTTAGAGATGTGATTCTTCAGGAAGCTCATAGATCAAAATATTCAGTCCATCCAGGCAGTGATAAAATGTACCAAGATCTTAAGGAAAATTATTGGTGGATAGGTTTGAAGAAATCTATAGCCACTTATGTGGCTAAATGTCTGACGTGCGCACAGGTTAAAGCCGAGCATCAGAAGCCGTCAGGTTTACTTCAACAGCCTGAACTTCCCACTTGGAAATGGGAAATGGTAACTATGGATTTTATCACTAAGTTACCAAGAACGAAGCGCGGAAATGATACAATATGGGTTATAGTCGACAGACTGACGAAGACAGCCCATTTTATACCCATAAAGGAGACGCATAGCTCCGATAAACTAGCCCAGCTATATGTGGATAAGATTGTATCTCTCCATGGAGTGCCAGTATCTATTATCACTGATAGGGATACAAGATACACATCTCATTTTTGGAAAAGCTTTCAGCAATCTTTAGGCACTCGTTTGAATTTCAGTACTACTTATCATCCTCAAACAGATGGGCAAAGTGAGCGTACGATTTAAACCTTAGAAGACATGTTGCGTGCTTGTGTTATTGATTTGGGTGGAAGTTGGGATAACCATCTTCCTTTGATTGAGTTTTCATACAACAATAGTTATCATTCGAGCATTCAAGTCGTGCCTTTTGAAGCTTTGTATGGAAGAAAGTGTAGAACGCCAGTTTGTTGGGCGGAAGTTGGAGAAACCCAACTATCAGGACCGAGATAGTCCTCGAGACGACAGATAAGATTTTCCAAATCCGAGATTGTTTGAAAGCTGCCAGGGATAGGCAGAAGAGCTACGCAGATAAGAGGTGTAAACGTCTAAAGTTCGAGGTAGGTGATAAAGTATTACTCAAAGTATCGCCTTGGAAAGGAGTAATGAGATTTGGCAAAAACGGCAAGCTGAGCCCAAGATATATCGGACCATTCGAGAATATCGAATGTGTCGGAACTGTAGCCTATAAGCTAAATCTACCTGAAGAGCTTAGTGGAATTCACAATGTATTCCACATCTGCAATTTAAAGAAATGTCTAGCCGATGAATCGCTAGCAATGTCTCATAAGGACGTGCAGATTGACGAAAGCTTAAAGTTTGTTGAAAACCCTTTGTCGATCGAGGATCGACATGTTAAGAAGCTTCGGAGAAAGAATATGCCGATCGTCAAAGTAAAATGGGATGCCATAGAGGCCCAAAATATACGTGGGAAGTTGAATCCACAATGAAACAAAAATACCCTCATTTATTTCAGTAAATCTCGAGGTCGAGATTTCTTTTAAGGGGGTGAGGATGTAACACCTCGCAAAATAATGTCTAATACAGTGGTGACACATGTCAGAAACCCTGATCATGTTAAAAGATGTATATAGAAGGACCAAAAGTGTCAACATGCCGAACTGTGCCTCTGAATGACCTCATAAGATGTTCGTATTCGTTATTGAATAAATTATCAGACACAAGAAGCCGTTTGTGCTTAAAAATAAAAAATTTCAAAACAAAGGGGTTAAAGGTGTCAACATGTTAATTCTTACCTCTGAGTGATCTTTTAACGTTCCCAAAGCTTTCTAAAATATTATTATACCCTCATGTATATCAGATAATGATTATTTAAGGTTCCGGATAAATCTTGTGATGAACAATTCAAGTTTCAAGAAATAGGGTCATATGTATAAACACGACAATTCTTCATTCAAATGTCCTTTTCAAACACTCCAAGACCTTTATAATGCATGGCATTACTTTCAAGAGCAATTCAGGCCTGATCATGTGGTCCCCTCCGGCTGAAAGTGACCATATATTCGAGTTATGAAAGTTGCATGGTCAAATAAAAAAGTTCTCAAAATTCTGTCTTCTGATTAAAGGCTTACAGACCGCAAAGACTCCACCTTACGGTCCGTAAGGTGGCTTAACTGGGCGATAAAATTCAAATAGCGGTTACGGACCGTAAGGCTTAGGCTTACGGTCCGTAAGGACTGTATCTGGGCAGTAGAAATGGACAGCTGCGGGTTGTCATCTTCTACACCTCTTTTCTCGATTCAGCAGCATGTTAATGGTATTGTAAACATCTAGGACACCTGTATGCATCGGATTTCACTTGGGGGACACCTGCATTGATCCTATAACATTCTAAATCCTATATAAAGGGCCATGTTTGAGCTCTTGAACTTGCTCACTTCAAGTTTTCAAACTTTCAAACACTCTCTGGAGCATCCTAACTTAGAAGGAAGCTCTCTTAGTGTAAATTTTCATGCTAAGGACCTTTGTAAGTGTTCTTAGCCTCTGTAGTTAAGTTTTCATTAGTGTGATGACCGAAAGTCAAAGATATCGTAATTACGCGTTGACTTTGTGATTAATCACTAAAGGTCCAGCCATTATTCGATTTGAAAGTGGCTATGTATTGGTAATTATGTAGGTGTTAAACCCTAAAAAGGACACCTTCTAATTATTACATTTACTTGGTCAATTGTCAGGTCAAACTACTTAACAGAAAATTCAAACGAGTCAGTTTTTACACAAAAAAAAAATCATAACTGATAATGTAGAAGCTATAAAATACATTTTATCACTTAAACAACATGGTAAATAATATAAGAACATGTTTAGGCATGTTCAACCCGAAAATTCTGAGTTTAGGCTCGGTTCGCAACCGAAAGTCGCAAAAGTAGACTTTTGCTTTGACTTTCAGTTCTGACCCGATTTAGCTTAGTTTACCTATGCCTTAGGATTCCTTTGTGACCATATTATATGTTAGTATAACTCTCTGAAGTTATACTACATGGTCCTTTAGAAATCAGAGATAAATTGCATGTTCCGTTATTTGCTTAAAATTGACCAATATGCCCTTTTGATATTAAAACGAGATTTTTAAAAATGTGAGAGGACAAGAAGCTTTATTACTGATATATAAGTATGTCACAAAAATTTTACATCAGTTTCTGGTCTCAAAAATAAAAGTTACGCAAGATATCGTAAAACAGAACGTTTTGTTAATTAAATTGCATTTTCGGCATAAATCATATTTAAACCAAATTTTTGACACCAAACTTGTTACCTACTGTTTTAATTTAATTTTTAAGGAATTTTAGAATTTTTGGTTAAATTTAATATTGACCATAACATAGAGTTCTTGCATGGACTCAGTAATTGACGATAATGCCCTTTTCGCTAATAAAATGAGTTTTACACATCATTTACATGTCAAACCTTTTTCTACTGCTTTTATATATTAAATAAAATATTTTAAACAGTTAAGGCTGATCAAAATCCCAGATTTCCTTAAACATCCCAAGTATCGTCAAATATCGACTTTTATGCGAATTAGGCGCATAGTATGGTTTAAAACCATATTTAGCACCTAAGACTTATTACCTACTGATTTTAAAAACAAATTTTTATACTTTAACAGTAAGAATAAGTCTTGAACTCAGATTTCCAAATTTAACCTTAAAAGCATATGTGAAATGACCAAAATGCCCCTACGGTGCATAATTTGGCCATAAATGATTAAACACACATATGTATGATATTTTACTGATATAACAACATAAAATAAATATTTTTACAGAATGTTTTAGAACAGAACCTCAGTTTATGTTTAAACCTCTCTTATAAACTTTAAAATGACCAAAATACCCTTTCGGGACTTAAATTGGTCTCAAATACAATTAGGGCATAATTGTTGATATGATACTGATATCACAACATATTTTAAGCATAATAACTATTAGAACTTGTTCTTGACTCTTCCGGTTACCCGTTATGCTTATACGCATTCGGTACGGTTTATGTAACTAATTGCATAAATTAGCCGAAGCGGGTCAAACCTTATCATTTTTTTTATTTCAAAATCCTGAATGTATTTAGTTTACCCATTATAAACAAGTCTTCATACTTGTCGGGTCTAAATCACATTCCAATCCGGTCATCGCTTAATCTAGCGTTTCGTACCGTAAACCTTTCTTTAAAACTAACCGGTCTAAGTTACAACTTAAATAAGACTCGTTAGGAATCTAATAGGTTAATAAAAACCTTCATTTCAGATTGAGAGCCCCGGTAGAAGTACTTGCACTTGCTGATTAGAATATACGACTGAGAATAAATTACATTTAGGTAAATACTTTTAACTTATTTTTCCTTATACGAGCTTGGGATACTGTAAATTATTACCGTTTGGTCAGGTGTAGAAACCTTTTAATCGAATATGTTTAAATTGTACAATCCCGTTTTAATCAGTGTTGCTTGATAACAAATAACATTGGGGGTTAACGACCGTGTCCTGGATATCCTTGGCTCGTTCAAAAAGCGTGAATGGCCATGACTTAAGCACGGGGTGTAGGCATACACCAGTCCGTTGCGTATGTAAAAGATATACTCACTCGTGAGTAAACTTCTTGTGAGTTTATATTTGTGGTGTGTTGATTAATCTTGTTCGGTTGTATTACCGGCCCTAAATGTTGGACAAACATGTAAATCTGATACAAGATTATTATTAATATAATTGTCCCAAGTTATAAAATGTTTGTGCCTTGTGCATTTAAACCAATTTTCATAAATGTTTTCAAAAGAGTCGGTTAATTGTATTTACCAGTGTAAACTGACGTATTTTTCCAAAAAAGACTAAGTGACAGGTACCGTATGTAATTGGCTGGGAACTCGGGGCGTTAATAAGGAATCTTGCAAGTTCTAAACATCTAAAGTCTGTTGAACAATTTATATATTTCTGTTTTAAGATCCGCCTGTGGATCCATACACAACCGTTTGTATAATGTTTAATTATTCTTTAAATTTCGGTTTGTAATTTTATTTTTCATCCAAGACTTCTGCTGTGCATTAAACTGTATACTTTTGACTATGACGATATCAACTACGTTACGATACTCCCCACCGGGCACACCGGTAATACGTGGAAATATCGGGGTGTGACATCGCTAGTGTCTCGTGGGTTCGATACTTGGACTTCATTAGTCTTTACTACGTACGATAGGTACACTTTCCTGTCAGTGGTCTTGCATTTAGAGAGTCTTAGTTTATAAATTTAAAACTAGGGTGTCTAGATTAGGATTGTTTTTTATTAGACCATAATTTGCATATCATAAACCTAAGAAGAACTTCATTTCGCCTATTGAGCTCATCTCGAACTTGAGTTTCATGACCTGTTCAAAGTCTTTGCAAAGTGCGTCGTTCGTCGAACCAAATATTATATCATCCACGTAAATTTGGACTATCAGCAAGTGCCCATCAGCTTCTTTGGTGAAGAGTGTTGCATCTACTTTGCTGGGAGTAAAACCATTCAAAAACAGGTGCTGAGACAAAGTCTTGTACCAGACTCTCGGGGCCTGATGTAACCCGTATAAGGCTTTATCTAGCGAGTAGACATTGTCCTTGTGAACAAGATCGGTAAAGCCCGGTGGCTGACCGACATACACCTCTTCTTTGACTTTTCTGTATAGAAATACTGACTTGACATCGAGCTAGTAAACCTTAAACCCTTTCCAAGATGCAAAAGCGAGGAAAATACGAATCGCCTCGAGCCTAGCAACAGGAGCATAAACCTCTATGAAGTCGATACCCTCCTGATGGCTAAAACCTTGAACCACTAGGCGAGCTTTGTTTCTGACTATCACGCCTCTATCATCTCATTTGCACTTGAATACCCATTTTGTTTTAATCATTCTTTGACCCTCGGGTAAATCAACTAGCTTCCAAACACCAAGTTTCTCAAATTGATTCAACTTCTCTTGCATCGCATTTACCCACGATTCTTCAGTAAGCACCTCTTTATACGTTTTTGGCTCCACCTGCGAAATAAAGCACTTAATGGAAAAATCAATTTGTAAAGGAGCAATTTTAGAATAAAAGCACAATAAGCCCTAATCAATTTGATTTCGGGTTCGGACTCCTGATCGGAGTTCTCCAATGATATACTCCTCGGGGTGATATGAAAGGGTCCTAGGCATCACTTCGTTAGGAACCACAACCTCATCTTCCATATTTGAAATGTTTTGTTCCACATTCTGTGTGACTTCATCTGTTTGACCATCAATCTGGATCTGCTCCCCCTCATAATTAGATTCTACTCTAGCGAACGAAGGACCGTCAGAGTCTAAATTATCTGATTCATCAAACACCGTGGCTTGTATGTTCTCAGCGGGTTCAACTGTTTCTGTTGTCTGAGTTTGATCTTCTTCTTGAGTGTTACTTGGGCCTGCTTCCGAATCATGAGATCCACCTTGTTGTTGTGTAACAACGATATGTCTCGGAACTTGCTCATGCGAGGATGACTGATGTTGTTGAAATAGCATTAACAGTTCTTCTTCAGTTGGTTCCTCGGGGGGGCTTGGAATCTGCTAACATTGTTCTCGCTTCATCGATTAGCGTCATGTTCTTCCTTTCGGCCACCCCATTCTGCTACAGTGTGTAAGGAGCGCTAAATTCATGCAATATCCCTTTGTCATTACAGAATTCTGTCATTCTGCTGTTCTTAAACTCTGTACCGTTATCACTTCGGATTCTTCTGATTAGTAACTTATACATGTTCTCAAGCTTTCTAAATAGAATCATCAAACTCTCAAACACCTTTCGATTCTAGAAACAATACCTATGAGAATCTCGAAAAATCATCTGTCACAACTAAGTAATATAGATCTTCGGAGATGCTTTTAACATTCATTGGTCCGAATAAATCCATATGCAATCTCTCTAGCGATAACTTAATGGAATTCAAAATCTTCCTCGGGTGAGACTTTCTCGTTTGCTTGCCTTTCTTGCAGCTTACACATTCATCCCCCAGATGAAAATTCTTCAAATGAACACCCTCCACTAGATCATTGTGAACAAGATAATTCATTTTTCTCAAATGAATATGTGCCATCTTACGGTGCCGTAGAGGTCGTTTTCACGTGGTGCTCGCATTAAAATCCATTCTTCGGGTATCACAAATCCAGGTTTGAGAATCAAACATTCTTTGTCGTTGAAATGTGTAGTGAACTTGCGATCACAAATCTGTGAGATGCTCAGCAGATTGTTCTCTAATTCAGCGATGTAATTGACTTTTTCGAATGATAGATCTTACGTCATAGATCAAGGCTAGCATCTCTGTCATGTGCCGAGAAGCTCCACTGTCCATTATCCTCTTTGACAGAATTGACCTCGGGAGCCCCTGCACATGAACAAAAGCGATTACTTGAAAAGGGATACCCAAGCCTTCCCGGTCTTGGGTAGAGTTGCTGGTTGTGGGTCACACGGTTGAACAAGTTTTGGAACATACTTCTTGACCTGAATAGTCGAAGAAGTCTGTTTCTTTTTGTCAACAATAGAAACTTTTGGAACATACTTCTTGGGATAAATTACACTTTTCGTCCTTTATGTTTGTAGCGAGTTGCAATGGATGACCTTTAACTTTAATAATTACATTCACAGTCCTTTATTTGCAAAACCTGTTACACCTTAGGTCCTTTGACCCTAACCTGGTTAAAATTTTCAGTTAAGTGAGGTCATGTGCAACCCATGTGAAGGCAAAACAGTCATTTAATAC
Organism: Helianthus tuberosus; assembly: GCA_030545235.1. Classification (NCBI taxonomy): domain Eukaryota; kingdom Viridiplantae; phylum Streptophyta; class Magnoliopsida; order Asterales; family Asteraceae; genus Helianthus; species Helianthus tuberosus. The sequence continues at coordinate 128,982,260 of CM060437.1, forward strand.
AAAAAAATGTCAAAATTTAAAAATTATAAACCTAAACCATCACTCTCTCCTCTGTACTCTCTCCTCTGTACTCTCTTTCTCTCTACATATGGTCTCTTGAACTCGATTGTTTGCTTCAACCTCTACATTTGATTGCCTGAAATATTAAAATACATTCCTAAACAATACACTTCTAAAAATGTACCAAAAATGAAAACATTCTAAAAATCATTGATAATCACCACATTCAAAAATCACTACATAAAAAAAATTACACAAGGTTTCTTGCAATGTTATAGTCTTTCCACTGATAAAATACTCCATGACCGCTTTAAAATTCAAATCAAAATAAGATCACTAAGTGAATACATGTTTTAATACTTGTTTGTGAATTGGCTACTATGGGTACACAGAGGAGACTCATGTCTTCACAACTATATGTAGCCGAGGACATGTTTCTTGAGAAATTTTTAAGGATGTAAAACCAGAGCCCAAAAGCCGCAATCGAAACCATACAGTACACAAACCTTTCAATTGAAAAATGCTCTGCGGAAGATCACCTATGCCTATACCTTCTATATTTAACTCTTTCAAACACTCTTAACTGTCCAAGTTCCTCCGACAATTTCTCAACTCCAATACAATTCAGGTGAAATTCCGGTGAGTTAACTGCTCTGCGATGAAATTCCGGTGAGTTAACTCCACACTTTTGATTCTGCCGGTTGTACCTGATGAGTACATAACCAAAGCGCAAACAGGAGCAAGCCAGAGACCTATTCCATATGGTCGAGATCTACAAGGGTTTCAGATCTAAGGCAAGGTTTTGTGGGTTGAAGTGGTGGTGAGGGGGGTTTCGATGTCGTCGGTCGAAGTGGTGGTCGTGACCTGTGAGGCGTTCAGGTGGTCGTCTGGCAGTGGCTGGAGTGTGGCTGGGGTGGTCGTGGTGGTGGTGGTGAGACTTTAGTTACAGGGGTTCTAGAGAGAGAGAAGAAAGATAAGGGGATAAGGGTTTGGCTTGTGTGTGATTGTGAAAATAAAAGAAATAAAAAGATATTTTATATAATTGTAAAATTACTAATATACCCTCATGTTCATAACACATGCCTTTATTAACTGAAAATTTTAACTTGGTTTGTGCTAAAGGACCTACAGTGTAACAGATTTTGCAAATAAAGGATTATGACGGTAATTATTAAAGTTAAAGGTCATCTATTGCAATCCGATACAAACATAAAGGACGAAAAGTGTAATTTATCCTACTTTTTTACTTTCACAATCGAAGAAGTTTGTTTCTTTTTCTCCTCAACAGATGATTTGCCTTGTGCTTTACTCTTCCAAGTTTACTTGTTCAAAACATTTTTCTTAACTCCAGATGTCGAATCTTTCTTTTCATTTTGTTTCGAAGTCTCGCCATTTTGTTTTGGTTTAAAAATCTATTTAACTGGTTGAGATTTGACTTTAGATTCATTTTGTTTCTTTGAAATCTCTTTTGGAACAAACATTAGACCCTTTTTCTTTTCATTTGTTGGTTTCTGTTTGTTTGGAACAGTTACAGGATTAGGTGTGAGTTTGGGACATTTTCTCGCAATGTGCCCAACTTCATTGCATTTGAAGTAAGTCCAGTTGTCAGTAACCTGACCTGTACCTTCAGCCTGTGTCTGTTTATCCTGTTGTTCAAAGAATTCTTCGTTTGTTTGCTTAAAGATTTCTGATTCTTTGTTACAACTTGAACTTTTCACAAAGTTCGTTTTCTTCACGTACACTTCCCTGTCTGAATTTCCCATTGTTCTGGTTTTTATTGTGAAAACGTGGGTTTCTTGGCTTGGTGTAATAAGCTTTGTCTTTTTGAAAATTCAAAAACTTCTTTGAGCTTGACAATTTTCCACCTCTGATACATCAACTTCCACAAGTTTAAAAACTTTTTCAATCTTTTCTATGTTGACATTTTGAATCAGAATTTCCTCATCCGAATACAACTTATCAGATCCACACATCTGGTACATGACCAGAGTAGGTTCATCATTTGAGTTGTTTTAGGATTTAGGAATGCAATTGTTCATAAAACATTCTTCATCTTCAAAATTGTCTTTTGGACTTTTGAATTTTGTGGAGTCACAATCAACTTCACTTTCGTTTTCGAAAACATTGTTTATCAAATTGTTTACCACTTCAGATTCAATCTCATTTGTTTTATCCGACTTATCAAAAGTGGCATCAATGTTTTCTGGCAATTTATCAGCTTCTTCTTTTGCCTGCTCAGTTTTCAACTTGATGTTTGAAGCCTTTTCCACCCCTAATTTCTTTTTTGTATAATCATTATTCACAGGTGGTGGAACACAGTTATACCTAACCCCGCCTCCACGACTATAAACATCTTCTCCATTTTTGTTCTTTCCAATGGGCTTTGGAATGATATGATCGAGAACATACCGAGCAGTTGAGTAACTAATCAACTTTAAATTCACACGCTCATTTTCAAATTTTGCTTCTTCAAGTTGTAGTTTAAGATTAACATTGTCATCAAGAAATTTGTTAATACTTAATTTCTTATCTTCAACCGTATACTTTAACCTTTCATTTGTTTCATGGTACTTAAGAGCGCATGCTTCAGACTCGGTAATTACTCTTTTCAAATCATCATATGCCTCTTTCATTTTCTTGTAGTCGAAACTAAGCATGTTATTATGTTCTTTAAGCTTTTGCATTTCAAAATCCCTTTTATCACTTGCAAATTCACCTTCTTTCAAATTGTTTTGCAAAATATCCATCTTTTAATTTAAATCCTTGATTTGTTTTTCTTTCAGTTCAAGATCATTTCTTAGCAAATCAATTTTCTTGCATCTTTCTTTTAAAAGATCATCGATTTTAGTGCATTCAATGTTTCTGGATTTTAAAGTTTCGCCTTTCTCAGTACAGGCACTGCATGGTTCCACGCATTTCCTGCACTGCACTTCATTTTTATTTTCAAATTTCTTACCATTTTCACCATCTTTACCCATTGACCTAACCTGGTTTGCCAACTCGGTAGACTCAGTTTGATTTTCTACCTCAGTTGCTTTCGCCATCATAGCTTTATCAGCCATCTTTTTCAGATTTTCCGCCGTCATCTCTTTGTTCACATCAATGATTTCTTCCACATGCTTCTTCACTGGTTCTTCTTCCTTTTTCTTTGTTGAATAATACTCTGCAGCAGTAGGAATAGATTTAAGCAATGCTTCAAAATCTACTGTCTTAGGATCCACAGCAAGATTCCCGTCTATCTCTAGATAACAGTTCCTCTGAGCATCTCATCTGTTAGCATCTCTTGCTTCACAGAAAACCTCGTACATTTTATCCAATCTCATTCGAGCAATGAATTCTTCTCGAGGAAACTTTTTTTCTTGCACTTTAGCAACTAACGCAACACCCTCATTCGGAATGTATTTGTTCCAGTTAAAGCCCTCATCCTCCTTAGTAACCACCAACGCTCGATTTTTCTCTTTTGATGAACCTTCATTGATCTGTGGTCGATTGATCTTTGGAGGTTGTTCTTTGTTATGAGGATAAACCGCCTTTCGATAGTAATCATCGTGAAAAGGATTAACACTCTCATCCACATCCTGGTTTGGACATTCTCGTTTGAAGTGTCCTTTTTGTTTACATTTGACACATGTAACTTTGGATTTATCAAATCCAAGTTTTGTTGTAGGACCTCCAATACACTGTCTCCCAGTTGTCTCCATGAATCTTTGAGCTCTTCTAATCACACTTGCCATGCACCATCGAATGTCAATCAACTCCATCTCCTCTGGATCAATTTGATCATAGTCTTCTTCAGTCATGTTGGGGTTTCCGATTTTTCCCGCAACCAGACTTTCGTAGGACTCCAAAATTGATGCTAAGAAGAGCATTTGCTGCTTAGCTGCGTCAGCACTCATGCTCTATGAGTTGTTTAGATTTACAGCTATGTTGCATTGAATCACATTTGGATTGGAGTTCATACAAACTGATATGATGTCAAAATATTGGGTTTCGATAGTTTAAAGTTCAATTTGCGTAAAATGCTCTTTTACTAGTTTTGACATTTTAAACATAACCTGCTTGACTCATCATTTCGCTTGTTGAATGTAATTATCAGAAGGTATGATCATAGGGGAATCATGCCAACATTATTACGATCATGTAAGAAAGTTCGGATTGAACTTAGACTTGACCATAGTGGTCATAACTGATAGTCAAACGTAAAGTCAAACTGTTTATCTTTTAGTTGGAAACTAGCTAATTAATTGAAATTGAGCAATGGAGGAAGACTTACTGAACTTAAGGACTCCTAAGGAGGATTGAAAGCTACTTCTAAACTCCAGGAAAGCTCCCAAGAACATATTTTAGAGTGAATGTGAAGGTGTGAGTTCAAAGAACACCTTGATCACCTATTTATACTAATCAATAATGCTACCAAATCATGACAAGTGTTGCCAAGGATCATTAGAAGTTGATTAGTGTCACCTAAGGTGTCACAAGGAGGAGCAGGAGTGGAAATTTCGGAGCTAGGTGGCAGAAATTAAGCATAGGTTGCCAAACTTGGTGATCAAGGAAATTTTCTGCATTTGGGCACCCCTTATGGACCGTAACGAAAGCCTTATAGTCCGTAAGGCACTCTGATGCCAAAAAATTTTCATTTTCGATAGTTTTGGCCCCTGGACTTGTACTATCAGTTTTTTGACATTTTTAGCCCCTCTAACTTGTTACTTAAGTTATATGAAGGGTATTTAGGGTATGTGTAACTTATATCTTTCTCTCAGAATGTACATTATGTTCAAATCATTACGTTCAAATGTCAGATAGTGAAATATTTCCGAAGGAAATATAAAATTTTTGTAAGGCTTGAAATTTTCATGGGGGTTATAGTCTCCCCTCCTATAGGAAATTTTGTCCCAAAATTTATCCGTAGGAGCCTGTTCGATAAGGTTGTGAATTATTGAAGGGTGTGGTATTCGAAAGGGGTACCAAAGATTTGACTACGGGAGGAAGGGTGTTTGTAGAGGTTTCCTAAATAATCAATGAAGACTATATGTATAAGAAACTTATGTGTGTGTCCAAGGTCGTAGGTGGAGAATATAGGATAAAATTTGATTGAAAGGTTTTGCTAGCATTATCAATGTATGGTTTAGTTTCCAATGATAAGGGCATCGTTTGGTATTGGAATAAAGTTGTTTGCTTATGACTGGTTTGGAATTATGTTGGATGGGCATCACTAGGTAATAGATTTAACAACATTGGTCAAGGTCAAGTCAAGTGACTTATATGATGCTATGTTTACAATATAGGAAGGAACACCTATATATATCGGAAGTACCAGTGGCGTATCCACCATGCCCTTATTATATTGTATTCATTCCGTTATCTTTATCACTATAGGTTCCATAATCACACATGACAGAACTTTCTATGGTTTTCCATGCACCGAATTTTGATTTGTTTTAAAACGATGAAACTATTAACGAAATAAAACGAAACTTCAAATACCATGTGTTGTGAAACAATGATGTAACACCCCTAATTTATTAAACTATATATGTTTGTGTAAGTTATAAAATTTATAATAAAATAGTGAGAATAGAAACTAGGAATAATTAACCTAGTTAAAATCTTGCTAGAAAAGATGGGAAATCAAAGCATTTTAACCTTTTTATAAAAAATAGAGATTTGAGGGGCCAATTTGGTCACAATTGAAAGTTGTTTTACTACACAAGATAAGTATTCAAAACACACACTCTGTGTGTGCTATACCCTGTTCGACCAAACCCCAGGAGACAGAGAACTCCTTCTACACAACCCTAAACCACAAAATTTTATCAAATTCAAGGAAGGAAAATCAATTAGAGGTCAAATTCGAGTTAAATTAGTGATCACTATACTTAGGAGATCACAAGGTATGTTTAATTTTGATCTTTGATGAAGTTTTGATTCTTCTTGAATAATCATAACTAAAATTATGGAAGAATTAATTGATGTTATGGTGATTTTAGGATTAAAGGTCTAGGACACAAGTCTTAGATAAGAAATTGATGAATTCATGTCATAACCTAATAATTTCAATGTTATCATATATGGGTTATATGGATTTGTGATAATTACTTGATTCATTGTGATAATTGATGTTATTTGAGTGTTATGATGCAAGTTTAAGTGTCGATTAAGGTGTTCTAGTCATATTAGTATGCAAATGATGTTTTGATATGGTTAACTAGTTAATCATGAACATGATAATGGTATTATAATGATTATGCCCTTAAGATGTTCGATAAAATGTCTAAGTAATCTTGAGATATTGAAAAATATGAAATAATCGCTTAATTGATTAACCAAGAAATATTATATGGTGAATATTGAACCATGAGTTCTAAGCGATATATTCGAATGAAATTCTATAGGTAATTTGGGTGGATCGTCGAGTGTACAAGGCGGGACGGACAACCGCTTAAAAGGAAATCTTTGAAAGGTATGCGGCTATGCGCTTCGTAATAGCTTGTTAGCACTTTTATGTTTAGTTGTTAAATGATAATCAATTCGTTATAATGTTTGGATATTACTAAAGCGGAGGATTTCGTTTGTAGTAACCAAACAAGAAAAAGTAGAAATTTCGATGATATATAAATGATGAAAGTGGTGGATTCCACTTAAACGTTTAAACGGGTCAAATGGACTCAATTACTACATGTTTGATTTAAAAAGGCGATGGATTTCGCTCATGAAATCAAATGGGTCAAAATCACCAAAGTATTGAACTTTGGTAAGTTAAAGTGATAGATGCCGCTAACTAAGATAAACGGATTGGTTTAGATGTATGTACTTTGTTAACGGCACTTGAGTTTTTTAATATAATGTGTCATAAAATACAAGTATGTTGATGTGTAAATGCTCATAGAGGTTTTTAGCTCATAAGTAAATATATAGTTCATGAATTGAAACGGGTCGAATAATTATGAAAAATTCCTATGAACCGAGGGTTCAAAGTAAGAAAAATTGTTCAGTCATAGGTTGGATTCTTATTCCATGTTATAGATGATCTGATTACGGTCACGTAGAAAGAAACGAGACCCAAATCATACTAGAAATGAACAAGTTATGGTAGTTTTCGTAAAATGGATCATAGCTGGGAAATGAAGGTTTTTAAACCGAACCCGCTTGAAAAAGGCATACGTCGCGCCATGCGACAGCTCCCCAAGCTGACGTCGCGACACACGACAGCCCTCGCGGCCCGCGAGGGCTTAGGGCGTTCTCTGTCGTGGCCCACGACAGCCTCCTAGAGCTGGAAAACTTTGTTTTTAACATGTTTTGACATTTGGGACTTGTTTAATCATCTTATAAACTGATATAACTAATGTTTTGGATGAATTTGATCATAGGTAACAGTAGCAACTTGCGGATGATGATCAAGCAATGTTAGAGAACTGAACACGCGCGCAAAGAATCTTCCGCAAAAGCAAATAATTACTTTTGTTACAAACATTTCAGTGTTGTGTTTTAACACTTTAGTAAACATGTTTTGAAAGTTAAGTATGTGCTAGTAAACAAGATGTACTAAATGTTGTTAAACGTAGTTGGAAGGTTTTAAAACTCTACGTAAATGTCGGTTTATCGATGTCTTGGAATAACGACATTTTAAATGCATATTATATTGTATAAATTATTAAAACTTATAAGGGTCTTACAAGTTGGTAATTAGAGCCTCGTTAAGACAAAGTGTGTTCGGTTCAAAGCTTGATCAAGATATCTGGTAAGAGTTACTTATAAATGAGTCTAGATTTATAGATTTAGATGATGAAAAATATATGAAAAGTGTATGGGAGGAGTGTATTATTATGCTCGAACTCGGGAAATACACTAAGTAAGAAAGGTAAGGCAAGTTATATACTTGACCAAACCAAAAAAGAATAACACATTACTTATGACTAAGTATGTGTGATATAAATTTCCATATAACAAGATGGAAATGAACTAAATAGTTATTGATTAACTATTGTGAACATTTCAGTTAAAGAAATGGCTGGTGTAACCGAAAGTGAATCAACATCTCGGTTAACTGAAGAGATAAAAGCAACAATTTCCAAGGAAGTTAGAAAAGCCTTAGAAGCTAGTCTACCGCAGTTTATCGATAGACTACAAACTACGCTCTTATCGGTAATAGACGATAAGATGAACGAAAAGAAAGATACGGGTAAATCGAAAGCGTGCCCATATAATAAATTTATGGCATGCAAACCCCCGCTCTATAATGGTGTAGTTGATCCGATCGTTTGTCAACGATGGATTCGCGACATTGAAGGGGTATTCGAAAGAACCCATTGTGATGAGACGGATTTCATGGCATACGAAACCGGTCAGTTAAGAGGCCAAGCTAAGGATTGGTGGGATAATCTGAGGAACGAACAGGGAATTGAGGCCATGAGAATGATGACGTGGGAAGGATTCAAAACTCCATTCCTTAGACACCATAGCCTGAAAGCTGTAATCAATAGGATTAAAGAAGAGTTTATTCAGCTAAGGCATAGTGGTGAGTCGATAGAGAAGATTACGGGAATCTTTCTTGATAAGCTCAGGTTTTGTGATGAGCTGGTTCAGACTGAAGAACAAAAATATATTATTACTACAACATGCTGAGTGCGGAGTATAGGGAGTTTATGACTCCTTCAAAATACTGGCATCTTACAGAAATAGTAAATGCCGCATGTGAAAGAGAGATTGAGCTGAAAAGCAGATTGAAAGGGGTTAGAGAAGGGTGTTCGAAAAAAACCCAATCCCTGCAAAGAAACCAAAGCTGAACGAAGCTCCTAAGAAAGGAGTTGAAAAGGGGGGATTACCTCAATGTAAAATATGTGGAAAGAACCATAAGGGCGAATGTTATTTTAAAAACAAAACATGTCCTACTTGCAGCAAAGTGGGACATGTGGTTGCAAATTGCCCAGGGAAGGTGTCGGTATGTTATAAATGTTATAAACCGGGACACCAAAAGCCTGAATGTCCGGAATTGGTTGGAACCAAAGACACCACTGATGCAAAGCCTGACGCCCAGAAAGCAAAGGCAAGGTCTTTCCACATGACACCCACCGAGGCTAAAACTGAACCTGAGGTTGTTTCAGGTATATTTCTTGTAAATTCAATTCCAGCACGAATTTTATTTGATACGGGTGCAAATAGGTCTTTTATATCACATAGATTTATTCAACACCCTATGTTCACATTAACAAAATTGCCTATGCCATTAGAAGTAGAAATAGGTGATAATAAAAGTTTTATTGTTTGTAATATGTGCTAGAATTGCAAACTGAGCATTGCCGATGAAGAATATTTTATCGATTTAATTCCCATGTCAACGGGAGAATTTCAAGTGATAATCGGCATGGATTGGCTAGCTCAATATCACGTGAAAGTAATATGTAACCGTAAGGAGATACAGCTAATGTCTCCAAGCGGAAAACATGTTACTATTTATGGGGAGAAAACTTGTAGCCCCATAATCTGCTCTTTTATTAAAGCTTGTAAACTGGTCCGACATGGATGTAAGGCGTACATGGCTTACATACATGATTCAACTAAAGAGTTTCCAGAAATTAAAGACGTACCAGTTGTACGGGAATTTGAAGATGTTTTTTCGGAAGATCTACCGGGGTTACCACCAGAACGTGAGGTGGAGTTTTGCATCGAGTTAGTTCCGGGCGCGAAACCAGTAGCTAAGGCTCCTTATCGATTAGCGCCATCGGAACTACAAGAATTGATGCCACAATTACAAGTTCTTCTAGGCAAGGGGTTTATTCGACCGAGCGTTTCTCTATGGGGAGCGCTGGTATTATTTGTGAAGAAGAAAGACGGAAGCATGTGGATGTGTATTGATTACCGGGAATTAAACAAACTCACGGTAAAGAATAGATACCCGCTTCCTAGGATCGACGAGTTGTTCGATCAGCTGCAAGGTGCGAGTTGGTTTTCAAAGATCGACTTAAGGTCGGGTTATCATCAGTTGAAGGTAAAAGAAGAAGATATACCGAAAATAGCATTCCGAACGCGTTATGGACATTACAAATTTTTAGTAATGTCTTTCGGATTAACTAATGCACCTGCGGCTTTCATGGATCTCATGAACCGTGTCTGCAAACCGATGCAAGACAAGTCGGTGATAGTCTTCATCGATGATGTTCTTTTGTATTCAAAGAATGAAGTAGATCACGAGTGCCATTTGCGTGAAGTACTTGAAATGCTTAGGCGTGAGAGACTTTACGCGAAGTTTTCAAAGTGTGCCTTTTGGCTACGTGAGGTACAGTTTCTAGGACATGTTATTTGTGCCGATGGAGTGTCGGTAGATCCGTCCAAAATAGAAGTTGTGTCTAAATGGAAACCTCCAAAGAATCCATCAGAGACTAGGAGTTTTCTAGGTCTTGCGGGTTATTACCGGAGATTTATACAAGATTTCTCCAAAATTGCAACGCCATTAACCAAGTTGACCCGTAAAGATGAGAAATTTGCATGGGGGAGTGCACAAGAAGATGCCTTTTGTATATTTAAAGAAAAATTGACCAGTGCCCCTGTATTAACGTGTCCAGATGGGACTAAAGACATGGTCATTTATTCTGATGCATCCAGCTTGGTCTCGGATGTGTACTTATGCAGTGAGGAAAGGTGATCGCGTATGTTTCAAGACAATTAAAGATTCATGAAAAGAAGTATCTGACACATCTTTTTTTTTAAAGATCATCGATTTTAGTGAATTCAATGTTTCTGGATTTTAAAGTTTCGTCTTTCTCAGTACAGGCACTGCATGGTTCCATGCATTTCCTGCACTACACTTCATTTTTATTTTCAAATTTCTTACCATTTTCACCATCTTTACCCATTGACCTAACTTGGTTTGCCAACTCGGTAGACTCAGTTTGATTTTCTACCTCAGTTGCTTTCGCCATCATAGCTTTATCAGCCATCATTTTTAGATTTTCCGCCGTCATCTCTTGGTTCACATCAATGATTTTTTCCACATGCTTCTTCACTGGTTCTTCTTCCTTTTTCTTTGTTGAATAATACTCTGCAACAGTAGGAATATATTTAACCAGTGCTTCAAAATCTACTATCTTAGGATCCACAGCAAGATTCCCGTCTATCTCTAGATAACAGTTCCTCTGAGCATCTCATCTATTAGCATCTCTTGCTTCACAGAAAACCTCGTACATTTTATCCAATCTCATTCGTGCAATGAATTCTTCTCGATGAAACTTTTTTTTCTTGCACTTTAGCAACTAACGCAACACCCTCATTCGGAATGTATTTGTTCCAGTTAAAGCCCTCATCCTCCTTAGTAACCACCAACGCTCGATTTTTCTCTTTTGATGAACCTTCATTGATCTATGGTCGATTGATCTTTGGTGGTTGTTCTTTGTTGTGATGATAAATCGCCTTTCGATAGTAATCATCGTGAAAAGGATTAACACTCTCATCCACATCCTGGTTTGGACATTCTCGTTTGAAGTGTCCTTTTTGTTTACATTTGAAACATGTAACTTTGGATTTATCAAATCCAAGTTTTGTTTTAGGACCTCCAATACACTGTCTCCTAGTTATCTCCATGAATCTTTGAGCTCTTCTAATCACACTTGCCATGCACCATCGAATGTCAATCAACTCCATCTCCTCTGGATCAATTTGATCATAGTCTTCTTCAGTCATGTTGGGGTTTTCGATTTTTCCCACAACCAGACTTTCATATGTCACACCCCAACCGATGGCGGAAACATCGGGGCATGGCACTGAGCGAAACAGATTTTCCAGAAGTTTCCATAACAATTATCATTACCAATCAATTTAAAGTAACATGTCCCATACCATGTCTCAAAAGGTAAACAAATTATTACAGACAAAATCTAGGCAAATAGTACTGTTCCGACAACTTAGATTTTTCAAATAGCCCAATTGTTTAGCTGCTACAGGCAACTATTTGTTGGCCTCTAGAGCCTTATTCTAGCCTCAATTTCCTAGCAGATAAACATCCTAAGCACCTGTCACATACGTTAAAATAAAAGTCAATACACATACTGTAAAGGTGAGCATACAAGTTTGATAATAGCATATAGAGTTCAAATTCATTTACGCATAACCAGCACGTACGCATAGTGAAATGAAGCACGTTAGTTATCGACATAGATCTATTGATACCAATGACTGCGGGTTGACTGCCCAAGGCAGTTCGTAATACATGATCACCACTGTATTCCATGCAAATAATTGTCCTTAACAACCCCCGAGTGAATGGGTGCTGAGTCCAAACTATAGTATTATCGTTGCTAAGGCAGGTAGACAACATTCCATGTGTAAACATAACAAACAAGCATTCATTAAGCCACGTATAACATGCAGGAATGGTTAGCGTTTAAATAGTATTGAGTAGTGTGTTCGATGTGATTTTAATATTCGTAACGTATGTAACACCCAAAAGTGCATAAAGCAAAAAGGGATCGAGTATACTCACAGCGATGATGGATTGAAGGGAGCGCTAGAGAGTAAGGTTAGCCTGAACAGTTAACGATAGCATAAAAGATAAGCGACACGTAGAACGGTGCAAAGTACAAGTGGTTCGGACAGCAGTTCGTTCGGATGGTAGTTCGATCGGACAGCCAGTCGTGCGGTTGGTCGTCCGTTCGGACAGTAGTCCGGTCGGATGACTGTTCGAGTGGATTGTTCCTTCCTTTGAGAAGGATGTGTTTGTGTATGATGGCTTAACTTTTGAAGTTTTCGTTGTAGTATTTTGAAAACATTGAAGTACTTCTACCTTTCAGGTCGGTCGATCGGACGGTCCTTCGATCGGACGGCAACCCGTTCGGTTGGCACTTCAGTGAGAACAAGTTCAGTAAGGTGTCACTCGATCGAACGGTTGTTCGTTCGGGTGGCATCCTTTGTTCATCGAACCTGTTGAAAATTGTTTAAGTGTTGAAGTTCAAATGACTCATGATTCGGTTGGCAGTTCGATCGGCCGTCCACCAGTCGGTTGGCATTGTTACTTCCTATAGTTCACAGTCGTAAGTTAGATTGAGTGCAGCGTTTCTCTCGGCCGTCCACCAGTCTAGTGCGCGGGATTGGAAGACGCCAGTAGCATTTAGAGTGCGAAGGTCGTCGGGGCAACCGCTCTGTCGCAGAGTGACCTCAATGGAATCAAACCATTGGAATAGCGCTGTAGGGCCTTCTTCTCCGGTGAACTCTTTCAGTCCACATGCCTTGAATTGTTTGAAGCTGAAGGCAGCTTTGGGAGTCTCAGTTCGGGATTCCTCAGACGATTTGCTCATGTTTTCGTATATCTCGCTGACGACTTGAGGTACCACCTTTGCCATTTTCTTAGTAATCATGGCAGCAAGGCGTTTGTCTGCCTGCATTCGGCGAGCATCTCTGGAAGCGCGAGATACAGATGACGACATTGTCTGCAACAGACATCGTCACAGGACTCAACATGACATATTCGAATCTCACCTCACAACTTATTACTACTAAAACTCAGGAATACATCGAATCACATAGTCACATAGGCACGTACTCACATATTCACATAAGCGCAGAAACACATGTTCACGTAAGCACGTAGGGCTCAGAAGCACATAAACACATACGCATGTAGTCACAGAGGCAGTCAGAATACAGAAACCTACTATTCAAAGATCATCGAGCGTTCGGGTATAGCGATCGCGATTAACATACCGAGTAGTGTATCATAAACGTATATCATAGTATAAGGTCGTCCACAATTTAGCGATTTGTCAGCGTTTTGAGATAAAAGTGCAGTGCGAGTCGTGCGTGTTGATAGAAATGAAGGCAAAAATTGAATAAGTCTCCAAAATTAAACACATAAACAGTTAAACACACATACAATACATAAAATCGACGAATCATCAGAGTCAGCAGTTGCGGGCTCATAATCGAAACACATAGAAATCGAGAAATAGATCGTCTGTGGCTATTAGACATCGACTATCCAAAGTATTTCGACTATTCACAAGGACTTGTTGTACACATTTTGACCTTCAGGACTGTGCCTTGGCCTCAATTGTTGGGCGTTGGCACATGTCCCATTAGTCATATCATGACTTCAGGTCGTTGGAGTCCATCGGGACTTTGGTGAGAGCTTTATAAAGCAAAATAAAGATCGGAACAAACCGTCAAGGTTAGGGTTTCACCCTAGCTTAACAATTTCGTTCTTGTTTTTGATAAAATAAAAGAGAATTATGCGTTAAAGTATGGATTTCACTCCTGATCCGACGCAAATTCTTGTGTTTATAGATGAAATACGGGTTGGACAAGCAATTTAGTCGAGAGTTCGCGGTTTTCACACCTAATCTCGACTTAATCGCTTATTCATAGTCGAAAATTCGAGTGTAGTGATTGTGTGGCGTAGGCGAGAATAGAGAGAAATAGTAGTATGCTCATACAAAATCCCTACTGGACATGTACGAGTCGGTCTGTTGATTCCTAACTATAGAGTAGGTCTCTAAGACATTGACCCGGACTAGGTCGTGTCTTGCCTAATTCCCTATAGTTATGGCTCTGATACCAATCTGTCACACCCCAACCGATGGCGGAAACATCGGGGCATGGCACTGAGCGAAACAGATTGTCCAGGAGTTTCCATAACAATTATCATTACCAATCAATTTAAAGTAACATGTCCCATACCATGTCTCAAAAGGTAAACAAATTATTACAGACAAAATCTAGGCAAATAGTACTGTTCCAACAACTCAGATTTTTCAAATTTCCCAATTGTTTAGCTTCTTCTAGAGACCCTTGATTTCATTTGTACAGACAACTATTTGTTGGCCTCTAGAGCCTTATTCTAGCCTCGATTTCCTAGCAGATAAACATCCTAAGCACCTGTCACATACGTTAAAATAAAAGTCAATACACATAGTGTAAAGGTGAGCATACAAGTTTGATAATAGCATATAGAGTTCGAATTCGTTTACGCATAACCAGCACGTACGCATAGTGAAATGAAGCACGTTAGTTATCGACATAGATCTATCGATACCAATGACTGCGGGTTGACTGCCCAAGGCAGTTCGTAATACATGATCACCACTGTAATCCATGCAAATAATTGTCCTTAAGAAACCCCGAGTGAACGGGTGCTGAGTCCAAACTATAGTACTATCATTTCTAAGGCAGGTAGACAACATTCCATGTGTAAACATAACAAACAAGCATTCATTAAGCCACGTATAACACGCAGGAATGGTTAGCGTTTAAATAGTATTGAGTAGTGTGTTCGATGTGATTTTAATATTCATAACGTATGTAACACCCAAAAGTGCATAAAGCAAAAAGGGATCGAGTATACTCACAACGATGATGGATTGAAGGGAGCGCTAGAGAGTAAGGTTAGCCTGAACAGTTAATGATAGCATAAAAGATAAGTGACGCGTAGAACGGTGCAAAGTACAAGTGGTTCAGACAGCAGTCTGTTCGGATGGTAGTCCGATCGGACAGCCAGTCGTGCGGTTGGTCGTCCGTTCGGACAGTAGTCCGGTCAGATGACTGTTCGAGTGGATTGTTCCTTCCTTTGAGAAGGTTGTGTTTGTGTATGATGGCTTGACTTTTGAAGTTTTCGTTGTAGTATTTTGAAAACATTGAAGTACTTCTACCTTTCAGGTCGGTCGATCGGACGGTCGTTCGATCGGACGGCAACCCGTTCTGTTGGCACTTCAGTGAGAACAAGTTCAGTAAGGTGTCACTCGATCGAACGGTTGTTCGTTCGGGTGGCATCCTTTGTACATCAAACCTGTTGAAAATTGTTTAAGTGTTGAAGTTCAAATGTCTCATGATTCGGTTGGTAGTCCGATCGGTCAGCAATTCATTCAACATTCAAACTTCAAGTGTTGGCAAAATGGTTGTGTGGGACCCAGGTGCAAGCCGTTCGGCTGGCCAGTCGTTTGGTTGGGCTGTCCGTTCGGATAGCAGTCTGTTCGGACGGCACTCCGTCCTGGTTAACCTATTCGTCTTACACTTGGTTGTTTTTGGTAGTTTGTCGTTTTATCGAGATATTTCGATAACGTGTCAAGCAACCGAAACCTCGTCAATACTTGGTGTTCCTGATCGGACAGGAATCACCCAAACCCGATCAGTGGACGGTTCGAGATGACGTTCCATGTTTAACCCGAAATTGATGATCTCGCGGATAGAATACGGATCTTGAACTAACACAACCACCATAATGAGTAGTAAGTCGGCACAAGTTCCGATTCTATCGGTTTTGAGTGCATTGAGTGTAAAAGAGTTGAAAGAAAGTTGGAAAACCATCTTTCAATCCTTTTCTTGCGAATATGTTTACATCTATGAAAGATCTTCGTTTGTGTATGTGGAAATCGGTTAGATCTAAGTTGTTCTTGGTGGATTGAGGCCAAAACATGAAGTTCTTCAAGAACACATGATGACGTCATCCTGGAACACCTTGAATCTTGATGATTTCACGGTTAAAAGTTAATATTCAAAAGATAGAAAGGTTTAGGAGTGCGTGTAAATTAAGGAAGTACAATATTTAGGACGAGATCTTACCAGAATCACTAGAAATCTGAAGAAAAATGAGGAAAACGAGCTGGTCGGACGTCAGTTGCCAAAAGTAGAAAGTTTGAGATTGACTAGGGTATTTATAGGGTTACCCAAAGAGGAAAGGGCTGGTCGATCGGCTAGGCAGCCCATGCGGACAGCCTGTCCGATCGGACAGCCGTCCGATCGGTCGGCTGGTCGATCGGCTGGCAGCCTGGTCGATCAGTCACCTCGTTCGAGTGTTCGGCGCGACGATCTTTGTTGTTTCGATTGCAATTGAGAGCGATTCGATGCGATAGAGTTTCCTAGTCAAATTACTTTTAATCCCAACTACTCATATCTTGCACTATCCCTTCTCCACTAATTATCATACCATTTTGATTGCGATTAAGTTCGATTGAGTTTGAGTTTCGATTGCGATTCGATTGATTACCATACATAATATAAATAAACATGCACAAGTAACACGTAAGGCACACACACACATATACAATAACCAAAATGCGTAATTCAAGTTGCGAGTTCGATTGCGATTTGATGTTGATTAAGTTAGATTGAGTGGCGTTTAACTGACTTTATCGCATTGTTACTTCCTATAGTTCACAGTCGTAAGTCGATTAAATAGCGATTAACACACGTCGATTATTGTGATTATTGACACTTACTCCACATAATACAACTAAAGTAAACACATAAAAGAAATTCACTATCAGTCAAGTCGCGCGATCGGTCGTTGACTTTGACCTTGAGTTGTTTAGATTTACAGCTATGTTGCATTGAATCACATTTGCATTGGATTTCATACAAACTGATATGATGTCAAAATATTGGGTTTCGATAGTTTAAAGTTCAATTTGCGTAAAATGCTCTTTTACTAGTTTTGACTTTTTAAACATAACCTGCTTGACTCATCATTTCGCTTGTTGAACGTAATTATCAGAAGGTATGATCATAGGGGAATCATGCCAACATTATTACGATCATGTAGGAAAGTTCGGATTGAACTTAGACTTGACCATAGTGGTCAGAACTGATAGTCAAACGTAAAGTCAAACTGTTTGACTTTCAGTTGGAAACTAGCTAATTAATTGAAATTGAGCAATGGAGGAAGACTTACTGAACTTAAGGACTCCTAAGGAGGATTGAAAGCTACTCCCAAACTCCAGGAAAGGTCCCAAGAATAGATTTTAGAGTGAATGTGAAGGTGTGAGTTCAAAGAACACCTTGATCACCTATTTATACTAATCAATAATGCTCCCAAATCATGACAAGTGTTGCCAAGGATCATTAGAAGTTGATTAGTGTCACCTAAGGTGTCACAAGGAGGAGCAGGAGTGGAAATTTCGGAGCTAGGTGGCAGAAATTAAGCATAGGTTGCCAAACTTGGTGATCAAGGAAATTTTCTGCATTTGGGCACCCCTTATGGACCGTAACCAAAGCCTTATGGTACATAAGGCACTCCGATGCCAAAAATTTTGCATTTTCGATAGTTTTGGCCCCTGGACTTGTACTATCAGCTTTTTGACATTTTTAGCCTCTCTAACTTGTTACTTAAGTTATATGAAGGGTATTTAGGGTATGTGTAACTTATATCTTTCTCTCAAAATGTACATTATGTTCAAATCATTACGTTCAAATGTCAGATAATGAAATATTTCCGAAGGAAATATAAAATTTTTGTAAGGCTTGAAATTTTCACGGGGGTTATAGTCTCCCCTCCTATAGGAAATTTCGTCCCAAAATTTATCCGTAGGAGACTGTTCGATAAGGTTGTGAATTATTGAAGGGTTTGGTATTCGAAAGGGGTACCAAAGGTTTCAGTACGGGAGGAAGGGTGTTTGTAGAGGTTTCCTAAATAATCGATGAAGACTATATGTATAAGAAACTTATGTGTGTATCCAAGGTCGTAGGTGGAGAATATAGGATAAAATTTGGTTGAAAGGTTTTGCTAGCTTTCACACCCCTTTCTAAGGCGGAAGCACGAGGTGTGATCATGAAAGGTTTTCATTGCATACGATTGGTAAACATACTACATGCTCGTAAAAATAACTTCAAATGCCAAACATTACATAACTGAAATCATAGTTTAAGTGTTTACATCAAAAGACAGCATATTGTCTGAGAGTTTACAAATTTATTCAAACATAAAAGATAAGCAACATCCGCGAGCAAGAGTAAGACCGTGCGCACATCCACTTTAGTTACCTGAAATACATGTGAGTTTTTGGAAAACATCAACATAATGTTGGTGTGAATTCATGCAGTTCTTGTATTGAACGTTTGTATACTTTGTATGAAAACATAGTATGTATCTTGTATAAATCAAGTATTTCTGTATGTGTCATGTATAAATCAAGTATTTCTGTATGTGTCATGTATAAATCAAGTATTTCTGTATGTATCTTGTATAAATCAAGTATTTCTGTATGTATCATGTATAAATCAAGTATTTCTGTACGTATCTTGTTGTTAATGGGTTGCAAGGCCATTAACATGTGACACGACATAGGAAGCAACCAAACCATAGGCATTTTTCTAGTTGTCGATTCACGACGGAGACACAAAAGCACTACTCGGTACTAGTTTTCACCAAGAGTGTGGCTGCCCAAAAACCCATTAGATCTAACATTTTGTTCTGCGGTCTTAGTATGTACACGATTAATGGTGCTTATGGTACCCTATTCGTGACACAATTTCTCGTATCATTCCTTAAAATGCATCATACTTGGTACTAGTTATCACCAAGAGTGCTTCTTGTTTTTGTATCCATCATACCATTTGTAAACATGTATTTCACCCCCGAAGTTATAAAACTGAAAACAGTTAAAAGAAAAGGGGGAGCATGAACTCACAACTTTGCGTTCCTTGCACCGTAAACTTCACCGATTTTTGCTTATCTAGCGTCGTGACCTAAACGTGTTTTATTAATGTTAGTCACTAGACTTGTATCGCACAAGTACAAGTCACCATCTTTTATGTATTTGTTCTTGTGTTAAAAATAATTTATATTTTTAACTGTGTGTCTTACTTATATTATTTTCTCAACAATAAATATAAGTATCTTGTATTTTTCACCCGAATTATGTATTTTGTCCAAAAACTTCATTTCATGTTCATAACTTGTCCAAGTTATTTATTCTATCAAGTAATATATTTTCATAAATATATTTTCTTGTATTTGTCTAAGCATGTTGTATGTGCATTTTTGTATTTTTACTTCTTATGAGTATTTAGTGTATTTTCAAGTCCTAATACACTATTACATGTAATACATACTACATACACTTAGCACAAAATTTGGTGATCAATAAATATATATATGTTTTCTCAAAAATATACATACTTAATATCAATTTTTTTAATCTTGAAGAAATCATCATTTCTTAACACAAAAGTTAGGGAAACCTTGGTAAATATTTTGAGATACATTTTTAGGGAATAAGTTTCTCAAAAACTTATATTTTTCTAAGTGTCAAAATTTATAAAAATTTTGACATGGTTTCCCCTAAAAATGGAGGTTTCCCATGTTTTCAAAACATGTGTATATTTTCTTTTAAATCATCACAATCAATAATCAACTCATTCAACACCTACCAAGTGTCAAAATCAAGTAATTTACACTACATCATGAACTTGAAGTTTTGTAAAAACTTGTAGTAACTTACCATGTTATTTAGTAGGTTTAGTTACCCTTAAAAACATGGTTGTTTGTTTGTAAATCTTATCCTTGAAGGATTTAGTCATTTACAACTTGTAAGATGATTTTTCTAAAAATATTTCTTTTTGTATTTTTCTTGTTTCATAAGTGTTTATACACTTGTTTTTCTAATAAAAATAGTGTAGGTTTAAGTAAAAGTCATGATCTTTCAAAAATCGTCTTTTGAACTTGGTTTGTTTGGAAACATCATTTGTAAATCTCGGATCCATAAGATCATCAACTCACTTTGTTTACTTATATTTCAAGAAATCATCTTATTATCAAGTTCATATCTTTATTAGAAGATGATTATTTTATGTAGAGACATAATCATCTCCTAACTTGTTAAATCATGTTTTTAATCATAATCTAACAAGTTCAATATGATGATCAACATCATATTATCAAGAAATCAACAAGCAATCATCAACATATTGAAAACAACATCATTCTAACAATATTACATCAAGTTATCATCATATTTCACCTTATGTTTCAAGATTCATGTGTATGTCTTTTAGTGTTCTTATGATAATCAATATGTTATATCTTTTAACCAACTAAAATGGAAGTAAACAAGTGTTAAAAGAATCTTACTACTAGCTTGAAGCTAGGGAAGAACAATGAAGAAGATTGAGTGGATAATAGCACACAAGAGGGGTCCTTCAAGATCTTCAAGCACCAAACCTTCTAATCTTGCACCTTACACCTTGTGTGAAGCTTGGAATGGATTGATGGTGATTGAAATATGGTGATGGTGGTGGGGTGACTTACGACCGAAGATGGGGGAAGAGGGAGGAGTTTGGTTGGTGTTGTGAAGTGTAGGTGATTCAAGCCCCCTTATATCCACAATCTCTAATATCCAAGGGTTATTATGTTTCTCAAAGTACTAGTAATATATCATCAAATCCAATGGAAGATCATTAGAAGATTTATGAAAGATTATGTAATCTTTAAGTGGGGTCCTCTCTTGGGCCGTCCACTTTATAGGGGGGGGGGGGGTAAAATGTAATTTTTGAATGGTAAGTAGGTAATTAGTGGAAGGTTAAATGTAAAAGTCTAGTGTTTTATATGTATCTTGTATTATGCAATATGTTAGGGTGTTCGGGAACCATAACTAGTTCAGAAAATGTAAGACAATGCTTCTAGCAATATTTTGGTGTTCCGGGTAATGTCCGGTTGTTCGGTTAAGTACCGGTTCGTTAAAGTGCTAAATTTCACCGTTTAGTGTCCTTTAAGTGCCCTTTTGTGATACTTTCAATTCCCGACACTCGGGAAAATATTATGGATCAATTTGTCATATTTTTGCATGATATAATCTTGTTACAATGCTGAATTTTGCTGAATTGTATGAATTTCAGCATTTAAAGTGTGTTTCGGGTGCTTTTTAGTGCGTATTTTAGCTTCCGGAAAGTCTATATATAAACCCTTGTATGTACTCTTGGGTTTTAATGTATTCTTGTCGTTGGACCTACACATAGGCTCCAATTCTATTGTCTAACTGCTTTCCGCAGAATTGTTGACACAATGTGTCTTACCGGTGAGTTTACTAGTATTTCTGACGCAACGCTGTTCATTAATGCATAAAGCAATATATTGTATTATAAAACGTGCATGAATTCACTTGTATAGTATGTAATCAGACAATGTTGACATTTAAGCACATAATTGCAGTTATCAAGTATTAATTAAATTGTACGGAAATTACCGGTTTTGTGTCAGTTGTCACACAAGCATTATCAATATATGGTTTAGTTTCCAATGATAAGGGCATCGTTTGGTATTGGAATAAAGTTGTTTGCTTATGACTGGTTTGGAATTATGTTGGATGGGCATCACTAGGTAATAGATTTAACAACATTGGTCAAGGTCAATTCAAGTGACTTATATAATGCTATGTTTACAATATAGGAAGGAACACCTATATATAGGAAGTACCAGCGGCGTATCCACCATGCCCTTATTATATTGTATTCGTTTCGTTATCTTTATCACTATAGGTTCCATAATCACACATGACAAAACTTTCTATGGTTTTCCATGCACTGAATTTTGATTTGTTTTAAAACGATGAAACTATTAACGAAATAAAACGAAACTTCAAATACCATGTGTTGTGAAACAATGATGTAACACCCCTAATTTATTAAACTATATATGTTTGTGTAAGTTATAAAATTTATAATAAAATAGTGAGAATAGAAACTAGGAATAATTAACCTAGTTAAAATCTTGCTAGAAAAGATGGGAAATCAAAGCATTTTAACCTATTTATAAAAATTAGAGACTTGAGGGGCCAATTTGGTCACAATTGAAAGTTGTTTTACTACACAAGATAAGTATTCAAAACACACACTCTGTGTGTGCTATACCCTGTTCGACCAAACCCTAGGAGACATAGAACTCCTTCTACACAACCCTAAACCACAAAATTTTATCAAATTCAAGGAAGGAAAATCAATTAGAGATCAAATTCGAGTTAAATTAGTGATCACTATACTTAGGAGATCACAAGGTATGTTTAATTTTGATCTTTGATGAAGTTTTGATTCTTCTTGAATAATCATAACTGAAATTATGGAAGAATTAATTAATGTTATAGTGATTTTAGGATGATTAAAGGTCTAGGACACAAGTCTTAGATAAGAAATTGATGAATTCATGTCATAACCTAATAATTTCATTGTTATCAAATATGGGTTATATGGATTTGTGATAATTACTTGATTCATTGTGATAATTGATGTTATTTGAGTGTTATGATGCAAGTTCAAGTGTCGATTATGGTGTTCTAGTCATATTAGTATGCAAAATGATGTTTTGATATGGTTAACTAGTTAATCATGAACATGATAATGGTATTATAATGATTATGCCCTTAAGATGTTCGATAAAATGTCTAAGTAATCTTGAGATATTGAAAAATATGAAATAATCGCTTAATTGATTAACCAAGAAATATTATATGGTGAATATTGAACCATGAGTTCTAAGCGATATATTCGAATGAAATTCTATAGGTAATTTGGGTGGATCGTCGAGTGTACAAGGCGGGACGAACAACCGCTTAAAAGTAAAGCTTTGAAAGGTACGCGGCTATGCGCTTCGTAATAGCTTGTTAGCACTTTTATGTTTAGTTGTTAAATGATAATTAATTCGTTATAATGTTTGGATATTACTAAAGCGAAGGATTTCGTTTGTAGTAACCAAACAAGAAAAAGTAGAAATTTCGATGATATATAAATGATGAAAGTGGTGGATTCCACTTAAACGTTTAAACGGATCAAATGGACTCAATTACTACATGTTTGATTCAAAAAGGCGATGGATTTCGCTCATGAAATCAAATGGGTCAAAATCACCAAAGTATTGAACTTTGGTAAGTTAAAGTGATAGATGTCGCTAACTAAGATAAACGGGTTGGTTTAGATGTATGTACTTTGTTAACGGCACTTGAGTTTTTAATATAATGTGTCATAAAATACAAGTATGTTGATGTGTAAATGCTCATAGAGGTTTTTAGCTCATAAGTAAATATATAGTTCATGAATTGAAACGGGTCGAATAATTATGAAAAATTCCTATAAACCAAGGGTTCAAAGTAAGAAAAATTGTTCAGTCATAGGTTGGATTCATATTCCATGTTATAGATGATCTGATTACGGTCACGTAGAAAGAAACGTGACTCAAATCGTACTAGAAATGAACAAGTTATGGTAGTTTTCGTAAAATGGATCATAGCTGGGAAATGAAGGTTTTTAAACCAAACTCGCTGGAAAAAGGCATACGTCGCGCCACGCGACAGCTCCCCAAGCTGACGTCGCGACACGCGACGGCCCTCGCGGCCCGCGAGGGCTAAGGGCGTTCTCTGTCGCGGCCCGCGAGGGCTGAGGGCGTTCTCTGTCACTGCCCGCGACAGCCTCCTAGAGCTGGAAAACTTTGTTTTTAACATGTTTTGACATTTGGGACTTGTTTAACCATCTTATAAACGTATATAACTAATGTTTTGGATGAATTTGATCATAGGTAACAGTAGCAACTTGTGGATGAAGATCAAGCTATGTTAGAGAACAGAACACGCGCGCAAAGAAGCTTCCGCAAAAGCAAATAATTACTTTTGTTACAAACATTTCAGTGTTGTGTTTTAACACTTTAGTAAACATGTTTTGAAAGTAAATATGTGCGAGTAAACAAGATGTACTAAATCATGTTAAACGTAGTTGGAAGGTTTTAAAACTCTATGTAAATGTCGGTTTATCGATGTCTTGGAATAACGACATTTTAAATGCATATTATATTGTATAAATTATTAAAACTTATAAGGGTCTTACAAGTTGGTAATTAGAGCCTCATTAAGACAAAGTGTGTTCGGTTCAAAGCTTAATCAAGATATCCGGTAAGAGTTACTTATAAATGAGTCTAGATTTATAGATTTAGATGATGAAAAATATGTGAAAAATGTATGGGACGAGTGTATTATTACGCTCAAACCCGGGAAATACACTAAGTAAGAAAGGTAAGGCAAGTTATATACTTGACCAAACCGAAAAAGAATAACACATTACTTACGATTAAGTATGTGTGATATAAATTTCCATATAACAAGATGGAAATGAACTAAATAGTTATTGATTAATTATTGTGAACATTTCAGTTAAAGAAATAGCTGGTGTAACCAAAAGTGAATCAACATCTCGGTTAACTGAAGAGATGAAAGCGACAATTTCCAAGGAAGTTAGAAAAGCCTTAGAAGCTAGTCTACCGCAGTTTATCGATAGACTACAAACTACGCTCTTATCGGTAATAGACGATAAGATGAACGAAAAGAAAGATTCAGGTAAATCGAAAGCGTGCCCATATAATAAATTTATGGCATGCAAACCCCCGCTCTATAATGGTGAAGTTGATCCGATCGTTTGTCAACGATGGATTAGCGACATTGAAGGGGTATTCGAAAGAACCCATTGTGATGAGACAGATTTCATGGCATACAAAACCGGTCAGTTAAGAGGCCAAGCTAAGGATTGGTGGGATAATCTGAGGAAGGAACAGGGAATTGAGGCCACGAGAATGATGACGTGGGAAGGATTCAAAACTCCATTCCTTAGACACCATAGCCTGAAAGCTGTAATCAATAAGATTAAAGAAGAGTTTATTTAGCTAAGGCATAGTGGTGAGTCGATAGAGAAGATTACGGGAATCTTTCTTGATAAGCTCAGGTTTTGTGATGAGCTGGTTCATACTGAAGAACATAAAATATATAATTACTACAACATGCTGAGTGCGGAGTATATGGAGTTTATGACTCCTTCAAAATGCGGGCATCTTACAGAGATAGTAAATGCCGCACGTTAAAGAGAGATTGAGCTGAAAAAGCAGATTGAAAGGGGTTAGAGAAGGGTGTTTGAAAAAAACCCAATCCCTGCAAAGAAACCAAAGCTGAACGAAGCTCCTAAGAAAGGAGTTGAAAAAGGGGGATTACCTCAATGTAAAATATGTGGAAAGAACCATAAGGGCGAATGTTATTTTAAAAACAAACCATGTCGTACTTGCGGCAAAGTGGGACATGTGGTTGCAAATTGCCCAGGGAAGGTGTCGGTATGTTATAAATTTTATAAACCGGGACACCAAAAGTCTGAATGTCCGGAATTGGTTGGAACCAAAGACACCACTGATGCAAAGCCTGACGCCCAGAAAGCAAAGGCAAGGTCTTTCCTCATGACAGCCACCGAGGCTAAGACTGAACTTGATGTTGTTTCAGGTATATTTCTTGTAAATTCAATTCCAGCATGAATTTTATTTGATACGGGTGCAAATAGGTCTTTTATATCACATAGATTTATTCAACACCCTATGTTCACATTAACAAAATTGCCTATGCCATTAGAAGTAGAAATAGGTGATAATAAAAGTTTTATTGTTTGTAATATGTGCTGGAATTGCAAACTGAGCATTGACGATGAAGAATATTTTATCGATTTAATTCCCATGTCAATGGGAGAATTTCAAGTGGTAATCAGCATGGATTGGCTAGCTCGATATCAAGTGAAAGTAATATGTAACCGTAAGGAGATACAGCTAATGTCTCCAAGCGGAAAACATGTTACTATTTATGGGGAGAAAAGTTGTAGCCCCATAATCTGCTCTTTTATTAAAGCTTGTAAACTGGTCCGACATGGATGTAAGGCGTACATGGCTTACATACATGATTCAACTAAAGATTTTCCAGAAATTAAAGACGTACCAGTTGTACGGGAATTTGAAGATGTTTTTCCGGAAGATCTACCAGGGTTACCACCGGAACGTGAGGTGGAGTTTTGCATCGAGTTAGTTCCGGGCGCGAAACCAGTAGCTAAGGCACCTTATCGATTAGCGCCATCGGAACTACAAGAATTGCTGTCACAATTACAAGATCTTCTAGACAAGGGGTTTATTCGACCGAGCGTTTCTCCGTGGGGAGCGCCGGTATTATTTGTGAAGAAGAAAGACGGAAGCATGCGGATGTGTATTGATTACCGGGAATTAAACAAACTCACGGTAAAGAATAGATACCCGCTTCCTAGGATCGACGATTTGTTCAATCAGCTGCAAGGTGCGAGTTGGTTTTCAAAGATCGACTTAAGGTCGGGTTATCATCAGTTGAAGGTAAAAGAAGAAGATATACCGAAAATAAGATTCCGAACGCGTTATGGACATTACGAATTTTTAGTAATGTCTTTTGGATTAACTAATGCACCTGCGGCTTTCATGAATCTCATGAACCATGTCTACAAACCGATGCTAGACAAGTCGGTGATAGTCTTCATCGATGATGTTCTGGTGTATTCAAAGAATGAAGTAGATCACGAGTGCCATTTGCGTGAAGTACTTGAAACGCTTAGGAGTGAGAGACTTTACGCGAAGTTTTCAAAGTGTGCCTTTTGGCTACGTGAGGTACAGTTTCTAGGACATGTTATTAGTGCCGATGGAATGTCGGTAGATCCGTCCAAAATAGAAGTTGTGTCTAAATGGAAACCTCCAAAGAATCCATCAGATATTAGAAGTTTTCTAGGTCTTGCGGGTTATTACCGGAGATTTATACAAGATTTCTCCAAAATTGCAACGCCATTAACCAAGTTGACCCGTAAAGATGAGAAATTTGCATGGGGGAGTGCACAAGAAGATGCCTTTCGTATAGTTAAAGAAAAATTGACCAGTGCCCCTGTATTAACGTTACAAGATGGGACTAAAGACATGGTCATTTATTCTGATGCATCCAGCTTGGTCTCGGGTGTACTTATGCAGCGAGGAAAGGTGATCGCGTATGCTTCAAGACAATTAAAGATTCATGAAAAGAAGTATCCGACACATGATCTGGAATTGGCGGCAGTAGTCTTTGCTTTAAAAATATGGAGGCATTATCTATATGGTGTGAAATGTACTATTTTTACTGACCATAAAAGTCTCAAGTACTTCTTTGATCAAAAGGAGTTGAATATGAGACAAAGGCATTGGTTAGAGACGGTGAAAGATTATGATTGTGAAATTCATTATCATCCCGGGAAAGCCAACATAGTTGCAGATGTACTGAGCAGAAAAGAAGAATATTCACCTATTCGGGTGCAGTCGATGCAGTTAGTAGTGACCTCGGGTTTACTTGAACGAATCAAAGAGGTGCAAACTGAAGCTGTAAAAGAAGAAAATTTGAAAAAGGAAAGAATGGTGGGTCAGCTCAAGGACCTGAAAGGTAGTAGTAATGGATTAAAAACCCGTTTCGATCGAATCTGGGTTCCAAACACGTGTAATGTTAAAAATCTTCTTCTTGATGAAGCCCACAAGTCCCGCTATTCTATTCATTCGGGAGCTACCAAGATGTACCAAGACTTGAAACAAAATTATTGGTGGCCCGGAATGAAGCGAGACATCACTAAGTATGTGGAAAAATGCTTAACTTGTTTACAAGTAAAAGTAGAACACCAAAAGCCTTACGGTAAACTTCAGCCGTTAGACATTCCAGTGTGGAAATGGGAGCACATCACTATGGATTTGTTAACTAAACTACCAAAAACATCACGTGGATTTGATGCTATATGGGTAGTAGTTGATAGATTGACCAAGAGTGCTCATTTTATTCCAATTCGGGAAACATACACTTCCGAGAAGATGTCAGAAGTATACACGAATGAAATTATATCTCGCCATGGAGTACCAGTGTCTATCATATAGGACAGAGATACATGGTTTACTTCAAACTTTTGGCGTGATTTCCAAGAGCAGATGGGTACTAAGTTGTTCATCAGTACCGCATATCATCCGTAGACCGATGGGCAGAGCGAAAGAACTATTCAAACGCTCGAAGATATGCTACGAGCATGTATTATTGATTTTGGTGGTAGCTGGGATATCTATCTACCACTAGCTAAATTTTCATATAACAACAGCTACCATTCCAATATTGGAATGGCCCCGTATGAAATGCTTTACGGCAGAAAATGTCGAACCCCGGTGTGTTGGGCTGAAGTGGGTCCGTGAGAATTAGCTCACAAAGACGTAGTCAGGATCACTAATGAAAAGATTGAAGTGATCCGGGCTCATTTAAAAGCTGCTCAAGATCGACAAAAGTCATATGCGGATAAAAAACGAAGGCCAATCGAGTTTCAGGTTGGGGATATGGTTATGCTTAAAGTATCTCCGTGGAAAGGGGTTATCCGATTCAGAAAACAGGGAAATTGAATCCAAGATCTATTGGACCATTCAAAATCGTGGAGCGTGTGGGTAAGGATGCATACCGACTCGAATTGCCGGAAGAATTGAGTAATATACACAGCACTTTCCATGTTTCACATCTGCGAAAGTGCTTAGCTGATGAAACAGCTTATATAAGCTACGACGACATTGAAGTTGATGATAAACTTAACTATGTCGTAAAGCCTATCGAAATTCTTGATCAAAAAGTTAAAAGCTTAAGGCATAAAGAGATCAATCAAGTTAAAGTTAAATGGGGACACCGGAAGGGATCGGACACCACTTGGGAGTCCGAAGAAGAGATGAGACGCTTATACCCTACTTTATTCGGTACGTATTGCGATTTCGAGGACGAAATCCTTTTTCAGGGGAGTAGACTTGTAACACCCCTAATTTATTAAACTATGTATGTTTGTGTAAGTTATAAAATTTACAATAAAATAGTGAGAATAGAAACTAGGAATAATTAACCTAGTTAAAATCTTGTTAGAAAAGATGGGAAATCAAAGCATTTTAACCTTTTTATAAAAATTAGAGATTTGAGGGGCCAATTGTGTCACAATTGAAAGTTGTTTTACTACACAAGATAAGTATTCAAAACACACACTCTATGTGTGCTATACCCAGTTTGACCAAACCCCAGGAGACAGAGAACTCCTTCTACACAACCCTAAACCACAAAATTTTATCAAATTCAAGGAAGGAAAATCAATTAGAGATCAAATTCGAGTTAAATTAGCGATCACTATACTTAGGAGATCACAAGGTATGTTTAATTTTGATCTTTGATGAAGTTTTGATTCTTCTTGAATAATCATAACTGAAATTATGGAAGAATTAATTGATGTTATGGTGATTTTAGGATGATTAAAGGTCTAGCACACAAGTCTTAGATAAGAGATTGATGAATTCATGTCATAACCGAATAATTTCAATGTTATCATACATGGGTTATATGGATTTGTGATAATTACTTGATTCATTGTGATAATTGATGTTATTTGAGTGTTATGATGCAAGTTCAAGTGTCGATTATGGTGTTCTAGTCATATTAGTATGCAAATGATGTTGTGATATGGTTAACTAGTTAATCATGAACATGATAATGGTATTATAATGATTATGCCCTTAAGATGTTCGATAAAATGTCTAAGTAATCTTGAGATATTGAAAAATATGAAATAATCTCTTAATTGATTAACCAAGAAATACTATATGGTGAATATTGAACCATGAGTTCTAAGCGATATATTCGAATGAAATTCTATAGGTAATTAGGGTGGATCGTCGAGTGTACAAGGCGGGACGGACAACCGCTTAAAAGGAAAGCTTTGAAACGTACGCGGCTATGCGCTTCGTAATAGCTTGTTAGCACTTTTATGTTTAGTTGTTAAATGATAATCAATTCGTTGTAATTTTTGGATATTACTAAAACGAAGGATTTTGTTTGTAGTAACCAAACAAGAAAAAGTAGAAATTTCGATGATATATAAATGATGAAAGTGGTGGATTCCAGTTAAACGTTTAAACGGGTCAAATGGACTCAATTACTACATGTTTGATTCAAAAAGGTGATGGATTTCTCTCATGAAATCAAACGGGTCAAAATCACCAAAGTATTGAACTTTGGTAAGTTAAAGTGATAGATGTCGCTAACTAAGATAAACGGGTTGGTTTAGATGTATGTACTTTGTTAGCGGCACTTGAGTTTTTAATATAACGTGTCATAAAATACAAGTATGTTGATGTGTAAATGCTCATAGAGGTTTTGAGCTCATAAGTAAATTTATAGTTCATGAATTGAAACGGGTCGAATAATTATGAAAAATTCTTATAAACCGAGGGTTCAAAGTAAGAAAAATTGTTCAATCATAGGTTGGATTCTTATTCCATGTTATAGATGATCTGATTACGGTCACGTTGAAAGAAACGTGACCCAAATCGGACTAGAAATGAACAAGTTATGGTAGTTTTCGTAAAATGGATCATAGCTGGGAAATGCAGGTTTTTAAACCAAACTCGCTGGAAAAAGGCATACGTTGTGACACCTGTGCCTCCACGGCCATCAAACAAATACCAAACCAATGAAATATTGTATTTCATACTTGGTATTTGTTTAAATATGTGTATCATTTGCACATATCAATTCTTGTTCGATCTCGGGCTCTAAATCGCTTTCTGGAAGGTTATACGCGCACTGATGCGTAAATATAACCAGTTTAATACAACGAACACTCTGGAATAGTGAAATAGGCTTCACATAACTTAAATAACCTTTACATAACTTAGAAATAAGTTTTGGATGGTTTGGTATGCCGAAATCAAGTTATTTCGCTTACAGGGACTAAATTTGACAAACTGCGAAAGTATGCCAATTTGAACTGTAACAGACATTCCGGAACATGACCATAAGTTAAAAATTCCCTAAATATCCTTTATATAGCTTAGAAATAGGCTTTGAGGGGTTCGGTGTGCTAAAATAAACTTTTGGGTCATTCAGGGACTAAAAGCGTCAAAAAGTGCATAAGTTTGCATTTTCGCGCATAACTTACGTTCTGAATACATCCGGACATCCAAAAATTTATGTAAGCACTGAAATATTTTATTTTAGTGTTTGGCATAAGAAAAATCCATTCGTCACGCAATTTGGATCGTTTTTCGCACTTATGCGCATTCCGTCGTAATTAAGCGAACATCGCGATCGTACGACCAAACGAACCAACATACGGCATATTTTTTAGCATGTTTCATGTCCACAATGTTTAGGCATCATTTTAGGGCCTTAACGTTGGCTTAACGGGCCTTAAACGTGTCGGAAATGGCCTTAAACACCAACAGGGACTGAAACCGTCATTTTGGAAAACTTGTTTCTGATCAGACATGCCCAGGCGGGCCGCGTAAGCTTCTGATGTTCCTTACGCGGGCCGCTAGGCCCTCCCAGACCAGATTCAATGAATTAAACAACTGTTAACAGCTGTTATGCACCCAAAACTCAATTCCACTTGCCCTTTCCTGATCATGAGGGGCCATTTTGAGTTACCATAGGGTTGCAACAAGTGTAAGGTTGAGATTGAAGCACGGTTTCCAAGAAACGATCCTAACGGTGGTCCATTTACTATAAATACCCACCTTAGTTTTCACTTCTTCCTCACAAATCTGATCAAAAGTGCTCTAAGTTGAAGCCCTTGCTTCATACCTGAGTTATTTGGATCGAGATTAGCTTCCCGGGGACCCGTTGTAAGTGTTCCTTCGTTCTTTTCATCTGTTTTAGCGTTAAAGTCAAACTTTGTTTGACTTTCTGCGTTGACCAATTTATGGTCAATGCGAAGTTCGTTTGAACTTCATAACGTGAGCGTAATCACGATGGTTATAGTCCCTAGTGACTATACCTACTGATTACCACGTTATCTAGGCTCAGTGACGAGTCGTAGTTTCGGCCAAAATGCGTGTTATTTCGTATTTTGTAACCAAACTACTTATAGGTATCAAACCCGTTTGTTTTGATACCAAACTTGTTTTCTAACTTAGTTAAGCATGTTTCAACATGCTTAGCTCGTCACTTTTAGTTTAGTGCTTATATAGGGTCGTAAGGTAAGCGATCTAAACAATCGCTTATACTTTCGAACCCGACCCGTTTGGTCGATCATTAGGATCCGACCAAACACATTAGGTGACCATAGTTGTATAGGGAATAACCTTCCGAGGTTATACCTTATGGTCACATCGTTTAGTTAGTTGTATGATAGGTAGTTTATATGCCTTAGGTAAATTACCAAAATACCCCTTTGACGCCAAAATTCATTTTGAACATATGTAATATAACTTTTGACATCTAAACTGATTTGGCAACAATATTAGACAAGTTAAGGCATATTTTACTTATCATAGGGCTAGTTAAGCATTCCGAACGCGTTTCACGCGAACGACGCGTTAAAGTAGCATAAGCTACCTAAACGGGTCGTAATAAGTCGTAAGCACTTAGGTTAGGTTTCATTTTAGTATGTAGGCTTTGTTAAACCATATTACACGAGTCTCCATACTCCTTTGGTTTACGAACCCTCATTCTATCCAATCCTCCGATTTAGGTCCGGTATATTCGCTATATTAGGTGTCGTTTGATATCCGTGATCTCTAGCATTGTTTGGTTGTTACTCAAGGACTACTAAGCAATCTCAAGTCAGTACATAGACCCCTCTTTTACCTTTTTCAACCTGTTTTGGGGTGAAACACATGTGCCTACTTGTTACTTTCATGCTTTCCATGTTTTCACATCATATACTTGCTATGTTCATTAGTACATTTATAGTACATGATTTACATTACATTTCATGCTATGTATGTCCATTGTGTGCATACTTAGTACATTGTTTTACATTACATTTCATGCTATGTATGTCCATTGTGTGCATACTTAGCACATTGTTTTACATTACATTTCATGCTATGTATGTCCATTGTGTGCATACTTAGTACATTGTTTTACATTACATTTCATGCTATGTATGTCCATTGTGTGCATACTTAGTACATTGTCTTATATTACATTTCATGCTATGTATGTCCATTGTGTGCATACTTAGTACATTGTTTTACATTCCATTTTGTTGCATATGCTCACCTAGCATATGAACACATTATATTACATTATGTGAACCATTTGTATCTATTGAACCATGTGAACCATTTGACAATAGACATTTGACTATACCTAAACATTTCTACAATTGTTAAACATTACATCTTGATGGTTTGGTTTGAGTAAGTGATTTAAGTAACGAGGCGTGTGTAATATAATACAAGCATGGTGGATACGCCGCTGGTACTTCCTATATATAAGTGTTTGTATGGTATTACATATCGTAGCGTTATTTGAATCATTTCAATTTGAGACATATAACATTTTATACAAATAACATACTTTTCACAAGACATTGTTTTACAAACAACTTATCTTATACAAACTCATTTTACTTGGTTATTCATTTAACCATACATTATTCTCTTATTTATACATATCATCTGGTCTTATTGCTTTTCAAATGATTTACAAAAAAAACAAATCAATTTACAAGGTCCATGGCTAAATTTTATTAAACATTTTCTTAAACTTAAGTCATGAATCTTATTTTCACAAAACCTATGTATCTCACAGGCA
This sequence comes from Helianthus tuberosus, assembly GCA_030545235.1. Taxonomy (NCBI): domain Eukaryota; kingdom Viridiplantae; phylum Streptophyta; class Magnoliopsida; order Asterales; family Asteraceae; genus Helianthus; species Helianthus tuberosus. The sequence goes on from CM060437.1 coordinate 129,016,366, forward strand.
TTTTTATGCTGACGTACCTATTTTCACATGTGTTTTCAGGAATTGATGCATAGGATTGATCAAGATACACCTAGGCAGACTTGTGCCTTAGTGACTTAAAACAAAGCAAGAACTAGTTAATTTGTGTTATGTACTCTTTGTTTCTTGTTTAAAACGATGTAAACTCTCTTGTTTGATTAATAAAACGAAACTTTAATTGCCATGGATTTGAAACAATTAATTCTGTTACAACACTCCCCGACGTTTCCGCCACGTTTAATTGTCTCACGTGGTCGGGGTGTGACAGAAAAGTTGGTATCAGAGCCAATGGTTATAGGGAATTAGGTTATTAGTAATGCTTTGACCTAGACTATAACCTTTCTAGGACCCCAACACAAGTTATCTTGTGTTTAGATATTAAAACATGCACGTCACCTATCCTTAGGTGATAACCACGACGAGAACATCAATTCCGAATCCGCTTTGAAAATTAATCATCTGTTTTTGGATGATTGATTACTAGGTTTTGAACCCTCTATTGTAAGGTTTTGAACCCTCTATTATAAGGTTTTGAACCCCTTTGAATTTTCAAAATCTCGTCAAAGTTTTGGGTCCTAAATAGTGTGAACACGTGCAAACTGGAAGAGTGAATGCCTGTACCCTGAGTTTTCTGTCTAAGGCTAGAGTGTTCGTACAAATCCACATAATCAGACCAGTCACTCTTACCTGGGAACTCTTGGGGTGAGTGTCCACTTATAGGCGAGCATGTCTTCGCGATACATTATAAGGATCTATTTGCTTTGATTCAGCCTTTGTGTGTCGTTTGTTTGCTTCGTGGTTCAAACAAATGACCATCACCCATGATTTGGTCGGTAATTGTAACATCCTATTCTTACCCAATGCCATTTCATTTGTTTTCTCTCTTGTTTCCCCTTTTAGAATGCCTCCATGACGCGAAAATCAGGTATCTATTGAAGAGCTGGCAGCTGTCATTACACAGCAAATGACTGCTGCAATCCCGAACATCGTTGCTCAATGTAACCAAGCCCTCAACAACTATAATGCCCCCTGAAACTTCAAGACGTTCAACTCGGCTAAGCCATCAAAGTTTTCTGGGTCTCAAGGAGCGACTGCACTTCTGCAATGGTTCGAGAGTTTAGAGAGCACCTTCAGACATGTTCAATGTCCAAACGAGCGAAAGGTAGATTTCGCATCTAGTGTCTTTGAGAAACGAGCTTTGACGTGGTGGAATGGTGTGATGAGAGATAGGGGTGCCGATGTGGCACTGGCCCAAACGTGGGAAGAGCTTCGAGCTCTGATGATGAAGGAATTCTGCCCTCGTCACGAGATCAAGGCCTTAGAAAGGGAATTCGACGATCTTAAGCATGACAGCGGTGAACATCGAGCATACACTGATCGATATGAGGAGTTGATCCTGTTGTGTCCTACCATGGTTACGCCTTTGGATAAGGCGATCGAAAAATACATTGATGGTCTCCCTGACTCAGTTCAGGACATTGTTACTGGTAGTAACCCCACTACGGTTAGGCAGGCCATTGAGCTATCTGCTACCTTGACTGAATCTCAAATCAGGAAAGGTAAACTTTTCCGAAAAGATGATAAGAAACCAATCGAGGAATCAAAGACCATGGATGAACAGACTGGATCCCCTAAGAGGTCAAAGAAGCGAAAGGCTTCTCAGAACTTCGCCGTGGTCGCTCACAATGGTCAAGCCGTCCCCAACCAACCAGCTCAACCCCCTGCTAGGAAGCCATACAATGGAACTTCACCCTTGTGCAACCAATGTAACCTTCATCATCATGCTAGTGTGAAGTGCCGCGAATGCCAAATTTGTGGACTTAAAGGTCATACAGCAAAAGTTTGTCGAGCAGCAGTTGCACCAAATCAAACTGACAACAATCCTGCTCAAGCTCGCTTTCCACCAGGTTCTTGCTACAATTGTGGCGAGATGGGTCATTTTCGAAGAAATTGCCCAAAGCTTGCTAATGCAAATCCAGCACAGGGATGAGCATTTGACCGACTAGAAGACAACACCCTTTAGAAATAATCACGTCTTATGTATTCTTTTCTTTTGTTTTCAAGGTCCATGAAACAGTTGTTATCATTGTTTATAAATAAATCTTTTATTTACATTGCAATGTATTTATGTGGTTATATGTATAAACAACATATCCCCTACAAAACCGACAATCAAGGAATCGTATTCCTTGAAAAGCAAACTACCCCCCCAAATTTTTTTTCCATTTTATGATATCTTGCGTTTCCACGAAATTCCTAAGTACCCGTTTCTTCTAAGGAAAAAAAACGAAGTACAAGGCGCAAGTTACTACAATGGACGAATACCCAAAGTACCACTATAAATCCTTAATAGGGTACCTAAGGGTATTTCCGTAAATCCTAAAATTGTTGTGTTCCTTAAATTCGAATATTACGTTTCTTTGAAAACAAAATCGAAATTTTGGGAGATCATCCTATCTTTTCAGATAGATCCTAGAGGACATTGAAGCCCATCTACTGGTTTCCTGGTGTACCTTTAATATCCATATTCAATCGATAACAAGTTTATAACAAATTAATAATCAAGTTAAACAACTATGTGATTATGTGCTTATGTGTTTCCTATTATGTTTTTGTGTAATCCAAGTTTTGTTATCCAAATCCTCGTAGAATCTTCCATATCTTCGTATAAGGGATTCATAGTAGGATATCCAAAGGTACTATATTAAATCCTCAATGAGCTTTTACGTAATAGTAAAAACCCTTGGATTATATTGTACTATTCCATAATTAGACCCCTTGAGTGGTCTAGTTAAACAGATTGATCCAAAAATCTGGTTAGGAATATCATGTGATGAAATAGCTGAAAAGACTCCTAGGTGGTCTAATTAAAAGAGATCATTTGTCGATCTAATTAAAAGGACCCTATGATAGTCTAGTCACACTCATCACAAGTTTAATTTTTCTTCCCCTTCACATTACAAAACAAATTGTGCGGACTGTGCAAGGAATTGCGTAATTATGGATGCATACATAATTATGGAATTTAGTGCACAGAAACCACAGCAAGTTTGGTCGTGTGTCTAGAGTTGACTCAGTTCATTTTCATTTCTGAAGAAATTGTAGAAAATGACTCATTCCGTTCATTTTCATTTCTAAAGAAATTGTGGAAAATGAATCATTCCGTTCATTTTCGTTTCTGAAGAAATTGTGGAAAATGACTCATTTCGTTCATTTTCGTTTCTGAAGAAATTGTGGAGAATGACTCATTCCGTTCATTTTCGTTTCTAAAGAAATTGCGAAAAATGACTCATTCCGTTCATTTTCGTTTCTGAAGAAATTGTGGAAAATGACTCATTTCGTTCATTTTCGTTTCAGAAGAAATTGTGGAAAATGACTCATTCCGTTCATTTTCGTTTCTAAAGAAATTGTGGAAAATGACTCATTCCGTTCATTTTCGTTTCTGAAGAAATTTAATGACTCATTCCGTTCATTTTCGTTTCTAAAGAAATTGTGGAAAATGACTCATTTCGTTAATTTTCGTTTCTGAAGAAATTGTGGAAAATGACTCATTTCGTTCATTTTCGTTTCTAAAGAAATTGTGGAAAATGACTCATTCCGTTCAGTTTCGTTTCTGAAGAAAATGTGGAAAATGACTCATTCCGTTCATTTTCGTTTCTGAAGAAATTGTGGAAAATGACTCATTCCGTTCATTTTCGTTTCTGAAGAATACCCATTAAGGAAAATGACTCATTCCGTGCATTTTCGTTTCTAAGGAAATTGTGGAAAATGACTCATTCCGTGTATTTTCGTTTCTGAAGGAATTGTGGAAAATGACTCATTCCGTTCATTTTCGTTTCTGAAGAAATTGTGGAAAATGACACATTCCGTTCATTTTCGTTTCTGAAGAATACCCATTAAGGAAAATGACTCATTCCGTGCATTTTCGTTTCTAAGGAAATTGTGGAAAATGACTCATTCCGTGCATTTTCGTTTCTGAAGGAATTGTGGAAAATGACTCATTCCGTTCATTTTCATTTCTGAAGAAATTGTGGAAAATGACTCATTCCGTTCCTTTTCATTTCTGAAGAATACTCATTATGGAAAATGACTCATTCCGTGCATTTTCGTTTCTGAATGATACCTATTAAGGAAAATGACTCATTCCGTGCATTTTTTGTTTCTGAAAAATGTCCGTTAAAGAGGAATATCAGGATTTTGCCTTATCCTTGATGGTTATTTAACACAAAGTCACAGACAGGATCCTACAAATAAATTTCGGGACGAAATTTCCTAAAGTAGGGGAGACTGTGACACTTGTGCCTCCACGGCCATCAAACAAATACCAAACCAATGAAATATTATATTTCATAATTGGGATTTGTTCAAATATGTGTATCATTTGCACATATCAATTCTTGTTCGATCTCGGGCTCTAAATCGCTTTCTGGAAAGTTATAAGCGCACTGATGCGTAAATATAACCAGTTTAATACAACGAACACTCTGGAATAGTGAAATAGGCTTCACATACCTTAAATAACCTTTACATAACTTAGAAATAAGTTTTGGATGGTTTGGTATGCCGAAATCAAGTTATTTCGCTTACAGGGACTAAATTTGACAAACTGCGAAAGTATGCCAATTTGAACTGTAACAGACATTCCGGAACATGACCATAAGTTAAACATACCCTAAATATCCTTTATATAGCTTAGAAATAGGCTTTGAGGGGTTCGGTGTGCTAAAATAAACTTTTGGGTCATTCAGGGACTAAAAGCGTCAAAAAGTGCATAAGTTTGCATTTTCGCGCATAACTTACGTTCTGAATACATCCGGACATCCAAAAAATTATTTAAGCACTGAAATATTTTATTTTAGTGTTTGGCATAAGAAAAATCCATTCGTCACGCAATTTGGATCGTTTTTCGCACTTATGCGCATTCCGTCGTAATTAAGTGAACATCGCGATCGTACGACCAAAAGAACCAACATCCGGCATATTTTTTAGCATGTTTCATGTCCACAATGTTTAGGCATCATTTTAGGGCCTTAACGTTGGCTTAACGGGCCTTAAACGTGTCGGAAATGGCCTTAAACACCAACAGGGACTGAAACTGTCATTTTGGAAAACTTGTTTCTGATCAGGCATGCCCAGGCGGGCCGCGTAAGCTTCTGATGTTCCTTACGCGGGCCGCTAGGCCCTCCCAGACCAGATTCAATGAATTAAACGGCTGTTAACAGCTGTTATGCACCCAAAACTCAATTCCACTTGCCCTTTCCTGATCACGAGGGGCCATTTTGAGTTACCATAGGGTTGCAACAAGTGTAAGGTTGAGATTGAAGCACGGTTTCCAAGAAACGATCCTAACGGCGGTCCATTTACTATAAATACCCACCTTAGTTTTCACTTCTTCCTCACAAATCTGATCAAAAGTGCTCTAAGTTGAAGCCCTTGCTTCATACCTGAGTTATTTGGATCGAGATTAGCTTGCGGGGACCCGTTGTAAGTGTTCCTTCGTTCTTTTCATCCGTTTTAGCGTTAAAGTCAAACTTTGTTTGACTTTCTGCATTGACCAATTTATGGTCAATGCGAAGTTCGTTTGAACTTCATAACGTGAGCGTAATCACGATGGGTATAGTCCCTAGTGACTATACCTACTGATTACCACGTTATCTAGGCTCAGTGACGAGTCGTAGTTTCGGCCAAAATGCGTGTTATTTCGTATTTTGTAACCAAACTACTTATAGGTATCAAACCCGTTTGTTTTGATACCAAACTTGTTTTCTAACTTAGTTAAGCATGTTTCAACATGCTTAGCTCGTCACTTTTAGTTTAGTGCTTATATAGGGTCGTAAGGTAAGCGATCTAAACAATCGCTTATACTTTCGAACCCGACCCGTTTGGTCGATCATTAGGATCCGACCAAACACATTAGGTGACCATAGTTGTATAGGGAATAACCTTCCGAGGTTATACCTTATGGTCACATCGTTTAGTTAGTTGTATGATAGGTAGTTTATATGCCTTAGGTAAATAACCAAAATACCCCTTTGACGCCAAAATTCATTTTGAACATATGTAATATAACTTTTGACATCTAAACTGATTTGGCAACAATATTAGACAAGTTAAGGCATATTTTACTTATCATAGGGCTAGTTAAGCATTCCGAACGCGTTTCACGCGAACGACGCGTTAAAGTAGCATAAGCTACCTAAACGGGTCGTAATGAGTCGTAAGCACTTAGGTTAGGTTTCATTTTAGTATGTAGGCTTTGTTAAACCATATTACACGAGTCTCCATACTCCTTTGGTTTACGAACCCTCATTCTATCCAATCCTCCGATTTAGGTCCGGTATATTCGCTATATTAGGTGCCGTTTGATATCCGTGATCTCTAGCATTGTTTGGTTGTTACTCAAGGACTACTAAGCAATCTCAAGTCAGTACATAGACCCCTCTTTTACCTTTTTCAACCTGTTTTGGGGTGAAACACATGTGCCTACTTGTTACTTTCATGCTTTCCATGTTTTCACATCATATACTTGCTATGTTCATTAGTACATTTATAGTACATGATTTACATTACATTTCATGCTATGTATGTCCATTGTGTGCATAATTTGTACATTGTTTTACATTACATTTCATGCTATGTATGTCCATTGTGTGCATACTTAGTACATTGTTTTACATTACATTTCATGCTATGTATGTCCATTGTGTGCATACTTAGTACATTGTCTTATATTACATTTCATGCTATGTATGTACATTGTGTGCATACTTAGTACATTGTTTTACATTCCATTTTGTTGCATATGCTCACCCAGCATATGAACACATTATATTACATTATGTGAACCATTTGTATCTATTGAACCATGTGAACCATTTGACAATAGACATTTGACTATACCTAAACATTTCTACAATTGTTAAACATTACATCTTGATGGTTTGGTTTGAGTAAGTGATTTAAGTAACGAGGCGTGTGCAATATAATACAAGCATGGTGGATACGCCGCTGGTACTTCCTATATATAAGTGTTTGTATGGTATTACATATCGTAGCGTTATTTGAATCATTTCAATTTGAGACATATAACATTTTATACAAATAACATACTTTTCACAAGACATTGTTTTACAAACAACTTATCTTATACAAACTCATTTTACTTGGTTATTCATTTAACCATACATTATTCTCTTATTTATACATATCATCTGGTCTTATTGCTTTTCAAATGATTTACAAAAAAAAACTAATCAATTTACAAGGTCCATGGCTAAATTTTATTAAACATTTTCTTAAACTTAAGTCATGAATCTTATTTTCACAAAACCTATGTATCTCACAGGCATTTTTATGCTGACGTACCTATTTTCACATGTGTTTTCAGGAATTGATGCATAGGATTGATCAAGATACACCTAGGCAGACTTGTGCCTTAGTGACTTAAAACAAAGCAAGAACTAGTTAATTTGTGTTATGTACTCTTTGTTTCTTGTTTAAAACGATGTAAACTCTCTTGTTTGATTAATAAAATGAAACTTTAATTGCCACGGATTTGAAACAATTAATTCTGTTACAACACTCCCCGACGTTTTCGCCACGTTTCGTTGTCTCACGTGGTCGGGTGTGACATACGTCGCGCCACGCGACAGCTCCCCAAGCTGATGTCGCGACACGCGATGGCCCTCGCGGCCCGCGAGGGCTGAGGGCGTTCTCTGTCGCGGCCCGCGACAGCCTCCCAGAGCTAGAAAACTTTGTTTTTATCATCTTATAAACTTATATAACTAATGTTTTGGATGAATTTGATCATAGGTAACAGTAGAAACTTGCGTATGAAGATCAAGCTATGTTAGAGAACCGAACACACGCACAAAGAAGCTTCCGCAAATGCAAATAATTACTTTTGTTACAAACATTTCAGTGTTGTGTTTTAACACTTTAGTAAACATGTTTTGAAAGTTAAGTATGTGCTAGTAAACAATATGTACTAAATCTTGTTAAACGTAGTTGGAAGGTTTTAAAACTCTATGTAAATGTCGGTTTATCAATGTCTTGGAATAACGGCATTTTAAATGCATATTATATTGTATAAATTATTAAAACTTATAAGGGTCTTACAAATGATTCTGTGATATGACTCCCCGATGTTTCCGCTGCAATTTGTTGTATTACGCGGTGGGGGTGTTACAAGTAACATAGGTTTTGTTGTCAAATTCATGACTACAATTTTGTGTTGAAAAAGGGTTAACCAACTACACGAGTTGATTTTATAAGTAAATCTTTGTAGCCTTGAACCTTGACAAACATGTTTCTTTTGTAAAATCATGTAAGTAACTGGAACACTTTGTATGGTTTATATATCTTTAACTTGAAAACCATCTGTCATTTTGTTTAAACCAATTGTCCTTGTTTTATGTAAACCAAAGTGTCCTGTCTTGTATAAAACTAAAGTTTGGTTTGTTGGATAATACATTCAAGCCTGTGTTTGTAACAACCCTCGGTAAAACCGACACCCTCATAATATTGTTGGTACCTTATTATATGTTAGAATGTTCCAATGTATCTTATATTACACCCCGTATGTGGAAATCAAGCCCGATATATGTTATGGTTTATAAAATAAATTAAAAATAAGAAATAGTAAGCTGAGGCGGGCCGCGTAGGATCCCACCTCAAGCTCACGCGGGCCGTATGAAAGTGTTAACCAGACTCCGCTGAATTCTTAAGTTCAAGCGGGCCGCGTAAGCTTAAGCTTACGTTAACGCGGGCCACGCAGACTCATCAAACGAGGATACATCAGATGCCGACACGTGTCGACATCGTGGCGATTCTAGTAGCTGACTCAGCTAATCTATATGTTGACCGCGTGTTGACGCGGGCCGCGTAAGGCTTAGCCTTACCTTACGCGGGCCGCGTAAGGACCAGATTATACGACTATATAAGAAGGCCATCAGACTTCGTTTTCCGTCGCTCACAATCTCAATTCTCAATCTAAAATTTTGTAGTAGTGTTATAATACGCGGGTATTATACCCCTAATTAGCGAGGTTCTGCTCCGTTGTAAGTATTATAACCCCAGTTTCGTAATAGTTACGCTGCCCGATTGATTTAGGGTTCCGTAACAACTGTCGTGGTTCTGCCCGACGTAGTTGTTGGAATGCCGTCTCGGGGAGGGTATTATTAATATTTTCAAAGGGTTATGATACTAACCAATGTACATTTGTATAAATTATAGATTATACCCAGGAAACCCTTACAAGAAGCCTAAGATAGCAAAGTGAGTTTATCCTCTTTTTGATAATCTTTTTGTAATGTTTTACAAAACCTTAAATGTTTTACAATGCGATTAAGCAGTGATTGAGTCTTTGTAGTTCTTCACTTACTGCCGGTATTTGGGGTTTTGTATACAAAATTTATTACTTGCGAGTAATAAGTCGGGACGACAGTACGTTACCTTTGGACAACGAGTTAGCCAATGCGTAATATGACCCACAAGTCAAGGATTGACAATACTGAATGAGTAATTGTGTAGAAATAAACAATGTGATCGCTCTCAATACTGTGTTAATTGATAAAATGTTTCTTGATTAAACTGGGATTCACTCACCAGTATTTCCCGCTGACAAAATATTTTTAAAACATGTTTCAGGTAACACAATGTGAAAGCCAACTGGGAAAAAGCCAGCTCGAGAGCACTGACGGCTTGGAAAATAAGTGGCTATAAAAGTTATCTAAGAAACAATGTTTTAAATTAAATAAAATAGGGTTTGTCCCTATAAATGTATTGTAATAAGAAACTTGGGTTTTGCCCATGTTATTATTAATATCAAATATGGTGGTTTTACTCTGATAAACATTTCCTAACTACGGTCCTGATGAAAATTCCGCTGCCAGATTAAACAAACTGATACCACCAAACTCTGAGCTCGCGTCCGCCCGTTCCTGGGGATCAGGGATCGGGGGTTGAGACAGAAGGTGGTATCAGAGCCTAGCCACTGGTCTGAGCCAAAGAAGTGTTCTGCTGACACTTAAATTCTAAAATTTGTGTTAGGAAATAATTACGGAAATACGTGCATAACTGTATTTATTTGTTATGTGTTATTTGACTATCTGTTAGTTTTCAGTATGAGTGATCAATAAACCATCAGATATGAATCGTCAGTTATCTGATTCACCTAGGAGTGAAGGTACATCATCACAGCATGCCCTCTCTGGGTATACTGCTGATCAGGAAGACGGGATATTTGCCTTTAGAGCTAAATCTGAAGAACCATTTCCTACTAAGAAACGAGGATGGTTCAGTAAAGAAGCTTTTGCTCGTAGGAAGAGAATGCGAAAATTGCAACAGCAAAGGGCTTTAGCAGCTATTAAGCGAGAGACAGATGCCCATACTCAAGATATGCTAAATAGAAGCCTAGCTAATTTCCATATCCTAGCTACAACTGCTGCTGACCCAAGTCTGGAACAATTAGTAGCCCCACAACCACAAAACCCAGAACAGCCCATGGAAATAGAAAACCAGGAAAACCAAGTGGAGATGCACGACTTTAACCCAGAAGAAATCCCTAGGGTGCCTGCACCAAATCCATTAGACCCGAATTACGATCCCTGGTGGGACGACAATAGGGACTTTGTGCAACGTTACCCTATCCAGGATTATCCACCCATACAAAACATAGAAGCTTACCCAGGTACGGACCCTTTAGATCCCTATTATCAAGATGATTATATTAGGGAGATATTAGAGGATCCTTACCAATTTCAGGAACTGTCACCCCCATATCAGGAAAATGCACCCCAGATTCCAAACCCAGTCCGAGAACCTGCACCCCCAATGAGCGCAGAAAACATTCAAGAACTTAGGACTTTCGGGGAGGAAATTTTAGAAAGCAGTGAGAGAATGTGTCAGGTGGGAGAACGTCTCGTATGGAAATACGATGAACGTAATATGGATTTTTGGATAAATCCATATCCGTGAATGTTAGAATGGAAGAAGCGGTAGTAATAATAATATAATAAAAATAAAAATAAAATAAAAATATGTGTGTACGGATGCATATTACTATTTTATTTTTGTTGGTATTGTAATCTTTATTTCTGTACTAGTGTGTAATAGACGCATAAGTATATGAAAAGAGTATAGTAGCAATGATCTACGTTTTTGGCTAGATTGTGTGTTATGTGATTAACTATATTAAAATATTAATTGTGATATTAATATGGGATAAATGTTTAAAATTCGGATGGCCGACGAAGAAAATCAAGAAAATCTGAATAACGATAACCAGAGTAACATTAACGTGGTTAATGATAATCCGAGTGTCAATAACAATGGAAACCAAGTGGACATTAGTTCTATCCAACACATAGTAGCACAGGGAATTATAGATGCGATGCCATTTATACTTCAAACTGTTAAGGATGCTGATAATAAAAGTAAACATAGCAGTAAGCGACCAATTGAACCAGAAAACAGCGTGAACAATGGACCAGTACTTCAAATGCCTATTCCTAAAAGAAGAAGAACCGTACCTAACGGTTGTTCTTATAAAGAATTTTGGTCCTGTAAACCAATAGAATTCTCGGGCAACGAAGGGGCCATTGCAACCTTACGCTGGATAGAAAAGACTGAGGCAGTCTTGAGGATAAGCAAGTGTGCTGAAGAAGATAAAATATTGTTTGCTTCTAATCTGTTTAAGAATGCAGCACTAGAATGGTGGAACAATATCCTCCAGACAAGAGGAAGTGATAGGATTTATAATATGGAATGGGAAGAATTTAAAAACAAGGTAGAAAGGAAGTTTTGCGCACCTAATGAAAAAGAACAGATAGCAAACAAATTTCTAAATCTTAGGATGACTGGTGTAGATAGTAAGGGATACACTAAAATATTCTTTGAATATGCTAGAATAGTGTCAACTCTTGCTTCACCAGAACCAGTGTTAATCTCCCGTTATATCTGGGGATTAATTGGAGAAATTAGACACGTAGTCAAGGCAGCTAGACCCCAAACCATAGAAGAAGCTGTAGAACTAGCCAATACCTTGACTGACGAATTAGTCCGTACCCGAGAAGAGGATCAAAGGAGAAACCTAACCCAGAAATTGACTCAAGAATTTCGTTCTGGAAATTCTAACCGTGGGAGAAATGTAGGTTCTACCTCTGCACCCTACTGTAGGAATTGCAAAAGAAAGCATTCAGGAAGATGCTCTGTGTACTGTAACTTTTGCAAAATATCGGGACACAAGGAAGAAGACTGCAGGAAGAAAAACAGCAGGATATGCTACAACTGCAGAGAACAAGGTCACATCAAGCCAAACTGCCCAAAATTAGCTCCAGCTACAGATAACAAGAATACTAAAAATGCTAGAGCATTTGTTCTAACTGCAGATGAAGCCAGGATGATTCCAGATGTCATAGCTGGTACGTTTTTAGTTAATGATGTCTTTGCTAAAGTATTATTTGACTCTGGTGCAAACCAAAGTTTTATTAATACATCGTTTTGCAAATTTCTAAATCAATCATTAACTAAACTACCACTAGAATGCTTAGTAGAGACAGCTAATGGAGAAACCGTTAAGATATCTGAAATCTTGCAGGGAGCAAGAATAGAAATTTTAAATCAGAAATTTATTGCAAATCTTTATCCCATGAATCTGGCAGGATTCGATGTTGTTCTAGGAATGGATTGGTTAATAACCAATAAAGCCAGTATTTTATGTGATCAAAAGTTAATCCAAGTAGAATCACAAAAAGGTAAAACGATCACAATTAAAGGAGATAAACCATCTAGAACTACAAAATTTATCTCTGTGATGAAAACTGCAAGTTGTATAAGAAAAGGTTCTATAGTGTATTTGATTTCTATAATCACTAACACTAAAGGAAAAGAACTAAAAGATATTCCAGTAGTATCTCAGTTTTCAGATGTCTTTCCAGAAGAATTACCAGGACTACCTCCAGACAGAGAAGTTGAATTCAGAATTCACCTGTTACCAGGAATATCACCAATTGCCAAAGCACCTTACCGTTTGGCACCTGCCGAAATGCAAGAATTAAAGAAACAATTGGACGAATTGTTGGAAAAAGGATTTATACAACCAAGTTCGTCGCCATGGGGAGCGCCGATATTATTTGTTAAAAAGAAGGACGGATCAATGCGTATGTGCATTGACTACCGTGAATTAAACAAAGTCACGATTAAGAATCGGTACCCATTACCGAGAATCGATGATCTGTTTGATCAATTGCAAGGAGCGCGATTTTTCTCTAAAATTGATTTAAGGTCAGGATATCATCAATTAAAGGTACAGGAAGAGGATATTCCTAAGACCGCATTTAGAACAAGGTATGGTCATTATGAATTTACTGTCATGCCATTTGGTTTAACCAATGCCCCAGCTGCATTTATGGACATGATGAACCGAATATGTAAGCCATATTTGGATAAATTCATAAATGTTTTTATAGATGATATTCTAATTTACTCTAAGAGTAAAGAGGATCATGCAAGGCATTTGCACGCACTTTTAAGTCTGTTAAGAAAGGAAAAACTTTATGCTAAGTTTTCTAAGTGTGAATTTTGGTTAGAACAGGTACAATTTCTTGGACACCTAGTCAATCATGAAGGAATTCATGTAGATCCAACAAAAATCGAGGCAATTACTAAATGGAAAACCCCTGAGTCACCAACTGAGGTTAGAAGTTTCTTAGGATTAGCCGGTTATTATAGAAAATTTATTCAAGATTTTTCTAGAATAGCCATTCCTTTAACTAAGATAACCTGTAAATCTGTTAAGTTTGAATGGGGATTAAAACAAGAAGAAGCCTTTAGAATTCTTAAACAAAGATTAACCCATACACCTATACTAGCATTACAAGAAGGAACTGAAGACTTTGTAGTCTATTGTGATGCTTCTAAATTAGGTTATGGATGTGTATTGATGCAACGTCAGAAAGTTATTGCTTACGCATCTAGAAAACTTAAAAATCATGAAGAGAATTATTCAAGCCATGATTTAGAATTAGGAGCTATAATTTTTGCTCTTAAGATTTGGAGACATTACCTTTATGGTAGTAAGTTTACCATATTCACTGATCATAAGAGTTTAAGGTATATCTTTAAGCAAAAAGAGTTGAATATGAGGCAAAGACGTTGGATGGAATTTCTTAGTGATTATGATTGTGATATCCAGTATCATGAAGGAAAAGCAAATGTAGTGGCAGATGCTTTAAGTCGAAAGTATCATGAAAGGCCAAAAAGGGTACGTTCTCTTAAATTAAATCTGCAAGTAGATTTAAATGATCAAATAAGAGAAGCACAAGAATCAGTAATCAAGGATGATTCTGAAAAATTAAAAGGTATGCTAAAAGAATTAAAACAAGGAACAGATGGAATATGGAGATTCCATAAAAGAGAATGTGGATACCTAAATTAGGAAATCTACGCCATCGTATACTAGAAGAAGCCCATAAGTCTAACTACACGATGCACCCAGGAAGTGATAAAATGTACCAGGATTTAAGGAAAAATTTCTGGTGGATATGAATGAAGAAAGACATAGCAACCTATGTTTCTAAATGTTTAACTTGTTCACAAGTTAAAGTTGAACATCAGAAACCCTCAGGTTTGTTACAGCAATTAGAAATGCCAATTTCAAAATGGGAATTAATAACAATGGATTTTGTTACAAAATTACCCAAAACCAAGAAAGGAAATGATACAATCTGGGTGATTGTAGACAGACTAACCAAGTCAGCTCATTTTCTACCAATGAAAGAAACAATTAGTATGGAACAATTAGCTAAATTGTATGTAAATGAAATTGTTTCTTCACATGGCATTCCTTTATCAATTGTTTCTGATAGAGATAGTCGCTTTACATCTCATTTTTGGTCAAGTTTCCAAAAGGCAATGGGAACCAAGTTAAGGTTAAGCACAGCTTATCATCCTCAAACAGATGGACAAAGTGAAAGAACAATTCAGACAATGGAGGACATGCTTAGAGCTTGTGTAATTGATTTTGGAGGTAATAGGACGATCACTTACCTTTAATAGAATTTTCTTACAATAATAGTTATCACACAAGTATCAATGTTGCACCATTCGAAGCACTTTATGGACGAAAGTGCCGAACCCCAGTTTGTTGGGCAGAAATTGGAGAACAACAACTATCTGGACCTGAGATAGTGCAAGAAACAACTGACAAGATTATTCAAGTCAAGGAACGACTGAAAGCCGCACGTGATCGACAAAAGAGTTATGACAATAACCGACGCAAGCCATTGGAGTTTCAGGTAGGAGATAAAGTGTTGTTAAAAGTCTCTCCTTGGAAAGGAGTAGTAAGATTCATAAAAAGGGGAAAGTTAAGTCCCAGGTATGTTGGACCTTTCAAGATTATTAGAAAAATAGGACCAGTAGCCTATCAATTACAATTACCAGAAGAAATGGCAGGAATACATGATGTGTTTCATGTATCTAATCTTAAAAAGTGTTTAGCTGATGAATCATTGATAGTACCTCTTAAGGATATAGAGGTAAATGAACAACTCAAGTTTGTAGAAAAACCTCTACAGATTGAAGACAGGAAAGTCAAGAATCTCAAGCATAAGCGTTTAGTTCTAGTCAAAGTGAAGTGGGACTCCAAAAGAGGACCTGAATACACATGGGAACTCGAGTCAGAAATGCAAAGGAAATATCCATATTTATTTCAATAGATCTCGAGGACGAGCTCTAAAATAAGGTGGGGAGAATGTAACAACCCTCGGTAAAACCGACACCCTCATAATATTGTTGGTACCTTATTATATGTTAGAATGTTCCAATGTATCTTATATTACACCCCGTATGTGGAAATCAAGCCCGATATATGTTATAGTTTATAAAATAAATTAAAAATAAGAAACAGTAAGCTGAGGCGGGACGCGTAGGATCCCACCTCAAGCTCACGCGGGCCGTATGAAAGTGTTAACCGGACTCCGCTGAATTCTTAAGTTCAAGCGGGCCGCGTAAGCTTAAGCTTACGTTAACGCGGGCCGCGCGGACTCATCAAACGAGGATACATCAGATGCCGACACGTGTCGACATCGTGGCGATTCTAGTAGCTGACTCAGCTAAGCTATATGTTGACCGTGTGTTGACGCGGGCCGCGTAAGGCTTAGCCTTACCTTACGCGGGCCGCGTAAGGACCAGATTACACGACTATATAAGAAGGCCATCAGACTTCGTTTTCCGTCGCTCACAATCTCAATTCTCAATCTAAAATTCTGTAGTAGTGTTATAATACGCGGGTATTATACCCCTAATTAGCGAGGTTCTGCTCCGTTGTAAGTATTATAACCCCAGTTTCGTAATAGTTACGCTGCCCGATTGATTTAGGGTTCCATAACAACTGTCGTGGTTCTGCCCGACGTAGTTGTTGGAATGCCGTCTCGAGGAGGGTATTATTAATATTTTCAAAGGGTTATGATACTAACCAATGTACATTTGTATAAATTATAGATTATACCCAGGAAACCCTTACAAGAAGCCTAAGATAGCAAAGTGAGTTTATCCTCTTTTTGATAATCTTTTTGTAATGTTTTACAAAACCTTAAATGTTTTACAATGCGATTAAGCAGTGATTGAGTCTTTGTAGTTCTTCAATTACTGCCGGTATTTGGGGTTTTGTATACAAAATTTATTACTTGCGAGTAATAAGTCGGGACGACAGTACGTTACCTTTGGACAACGAGTTAGCCAATGCGTAATATGACCCACAAGTCAAGGATTGACAATACTGAATGAGTAATTGTGTAGAAATAAACAATGTGATCGCTCTCAATACTGTGTTAATTGATAAAATGTTTCTTGATTAAACTGGGATTCACTCACCAGTATTTCCCGCTGACAAAATATTTTTAAAACATGTTTCAGGTAACACAATGTGAAAGCCAACTTGGAAAAAGCCAGCTCGAGAGCACTGACGGCTTGGAAAATAAGTGGCTATAAAAGTTATCTAAGAAACAATGTTTTAAATTAAATAAAATAGGGTTTGTCCCTATAAATGTATTGTAATAAGAAACTTGGGTTTTGCCCATGTTATTATTAATATCAAATATGGTGGTTTTACTCTAATAAACATTTCCTAACTACGGTCCTGATGAAAATTCCGCTGCCAGATTAAACAAACTGATACCACCAAACTCTGAGCTCGCGTCCGCCCGTTCCCGGGGATCAGGGATCGGGGGTTGCGACAGTGTTGACTTGAAAAGGGTTTGTCAAAGTGTGTTTCGATTTCTGTCGTTCTTCAAACTTCCCCACATGCCCCGGAAAATTTGGTAACGGGATTGTCAGTCCTGTGGTACCATAACATACTACTGGTCGGCGTGATCAAAGTTAATGAATGTATCATTGTCGAGTTCAACGCACCATCAAGTTTCACACGAATTAAAAATCATTTTGTGTGTGTATATATATATATAAACCATATATGTATAGTGTTTTTGAAATCTTGAAAATAATTATAGGCACATATGAATCACCCAAAAACATTTGAAAAAGTAAAACAGGGGAACTATGTACTCACATGTTGCGTAGATGTATTGTTCAATCATATATGCAACGCTTAAGTGTTTCCTAATATTTTGGATAGTTATATAGTTAGTGTGTATCGTGGCTTAAACGGAAGAACAGATAGAATGAGGTTTATTAACCAAACGAGTGAAGGATCTCGTATAATACGGATGATAATACAGATAGAATGAGGTTTATTAACCAATATAGATAATATAGATATAGATTCTTCACTCTGTTGTAAACTAGTTTTTTGCCCCGCCCATATTGCGGGGCACTAAGCCGAATATTTTTCTCTGCATCCGTGTTTCGGTTACTTGTACATACTACTCGTAACACGATCTCAAAAAAATTATATCGAGTCAACAAATTAAAACAATACACTACCATACTTTTGCTAAAAAAAACTAAGACGATGGAAAGACCATAATATTAAACTGGGGAAAAATTCTAATTTTTCTAGAGAAATAAGCATGTGCCAGACAACCACCTGACACGAATAAAAATTACACCAAGTCAACCAATTAAAACAAAACATAACCATAGTTTTGTTAAAAAAAAGTTGAAGGTAAAACCGTAATTTGGCTGGGAGGGGAAAAAACAAAAAAACACCAAAACTATAAATTTAAACGGGACAAAATTGTAATTTGGCTTGACAAATGGAAAAGTGACAGGCAGCTGCCTGACACTATTCCCCCTCATGGAATATGTAGTGTATATAAATATCTTTATTATAACGATAAGTTATAGTTAAATTAGATTTCTATTGTATTTGTATTCCTACAAATAAATAAATAAATAAATGATTAATATATATAAATGGTTTTGAAAGTGTTAATTTTCTACAACATTGACCGTTATTACGATGGGTAGATAACCTCATACCAATAAACAACGGAATTTCAATCCGTGTGCTTGTATTTAATAATAAGCATGGAAGAATACACGGTTTTAGAAGCGCCCACATTAGCTTAGTTAGTTTGTTTTATACAAATTTACAAATCTCATTGTTTTTATTGGTCGATTCAAAATCACGTTTACACCTTAAGTTTTCAATTATCGGTTTTAGATCATTCAATTATCTTTATAAAATTTATACGGATTAGGTTTTATAAAATTTACGTAATAATGTAGATAATTATAAACATGTTATAATCATCTCTAGATCAACTGGTGGAGGGCTTGCATTTCTCTTGAGAGATGCAGGTTCGACTCCCACTTGGTGCAGAGTGAGGCACTGGTGGGCAATTGTCACACCCCAACCGATGGCGGAATCATCGGGGCGTGGCACTGAGCAAAACGGATTTTTCAGAAGTTTCCATAACAACTATCATTACCATTCAAATTAAAGGATACGTCCCATACCGTATCTTAAATAGTCAAACAAGTTATTACAGATAACATCAAAACAAATATTCTGTTCTGACAACTCAGATTTAAATAAGTAGCAATTGTTTATCTGCTTCTAGAGACCCCTAATAAGTTATCTACAGACAACTATTTGTTGGGCTCTAAAGCTTTATTCTAGCTTCCATTCCCTACCACATATGCATCCTAAGCACCTGTCACATACGTTAAAATAAAGTCAATACATAAAATGTAAAGGTGAGCATACAAGTTTGATAATAGCATATAGAGTTCGAATTCGTTTACGCATAACCAGCACGTACACATAGTGAAATGAAGCACGTTAGTTATCGACATAGATCCATCGATACCAATGACTGCGGGTTGACTGCCCGAGGCAGTTCGCAATACATGATTACCACCGTAATCCATGCAAGTAAAAGATCCTTAACAACCCCCGTGTGAACGGGTGCTGAGTCCAAACTATAGTACTATCGTTGCTAAGGCAGGTAGACAGCATTCCATGTGTAAACATAACAAACAAGCATTCATGAGCCACGTATAACATGCATTAATGGTTTAGCGTTAAAATAGCTTGAGTAGTGTGATAGTTGTAGTTTGAATATTTGTAACGTATGTAACACCCAAAAGTGCTAAAGCAAAAAGGGTTCGAGTATACTCACAGCGATTATGGATTGAAGGGAGCGCTTTTCAGCGAGTATGGTTAGCCTGAATAAATTCGATAACGTAACGATAAGTGGCGCGTAAAACAGTACAAAGTGAGAGTGGTTAGGATGGCTGATCGTGCGGATCAACTATCCGTGAGAGGAAGTCATCCGTACGGGTGAACTATCCGTGCGGATGGTAATCCGTGCGGATGGAGACCCATCCGGATAAGCTATCCGTGCGCATGGGCTGTGCGTGCGGATGGTGATCCGTGCGGACTAGTCGTGCGTGCGGATTGCTTATCCGTACGGACAAGTTGTTCGTGCGGATAACGTTCAAGTGGATTGTTTCTTCCTAAGGATGTGTTTGTGTATGATGGCTTGTGCTTTGGAGTTTTCGTTGTAGCATTTAGAAAACATTTAAGTGTTTCTACCTTTCAAGCCGGTCGCGCGGACAACAATCCGTCCGGATGGTAGTCCGTGCGGACAATGGTAATCCGTACGGACAGTCTGTGCGCGCGGGCATAGACAATCCGTCCGGATAGCCTGTCCGTGCGGACGACTTGGCCGTGCGGATGAACACTGTTTGAATTTATTTTAAGGCCTTAGTATCTCATGATCCGAAGAGTAATCCATTCAGAGGTCGTCCGTCCGGATTGCTCATTCGTCGATACTCAAACCTTGTTTGAAAAGTGGGCCCCAAGGGTAGCTCGTCCGGGTGGCAACCCGTCCGTATGGCCTGTGCGCGCGGACAGCCTGTGCGCGCGGACAGCCTGTGCGCGCGGACAGCCTGTGCGCGCGGAAAGCCTGTGCGTGCGGACAGCTGGTCCGTGCGGACAGTCTCCGGTCTGATTGTTCCGTTCGTCTACTCTTGGCTTCCGTTGTCGTTTATCGAGACGTTCTGATTACGTGGCAACCACTTGGAGTTGTATTCTCACCCGCACGACTAGACCGGTCAGGAACCACCCTAACTTGGCCTGTCGGCGACTCAGAACGGTCGTTTCAGTTGACCCAGAAATCAGGTGTCTGGTGGGTAGAATCCAGATCTAGGGCTAGTGCATCACTATTAACGGGTAGAACACTAGAGCTGATCAGATTCGTACCGATTTTAAGGGTAAAAGAAGGAGAGAACTTAGGTTTATTTCTTTCAACTCTTTTATCCTTAGAAAAGTTTAGATTTAGGTGAAGTTGTTGTTAAATCTTGTGGAAATCGTTCAGATCTGAGTTACTCTTGGTGGGATGAAGTCAAGCTTGATGTCACACCCCCAAATTCCACCTGCGGAGTACCACCGCTTGGAGGCGTGACTGACCAGGATCCAGCCACCAATCATATTGAACAAGCATATAAGTAGTTATAAAAATCCAACCAATACAATTGGTGTTCAAACAAAACATAGTTAAGTTGCAAGCGGAAGCATAAGTCTTAAATCAAAACATAAGTTTAATTGTTTCAAAGTTTAACATGGCACACAGCCGTCCATGTCCCACAACGATCCTCCTCCATGCAAGCTCCAGTTAAGAACCTAGGGACCTGCAAAGCATGTAGTAACGAGTCAACAACAAGTTGAGTGAGTTCACGGTTGGGTGTTCGTTTTAAGTTGTTTCGAAAACAGTTTCCTTTATCTGGCATCCTGCCGTGGGGGTTACCCCATAGTTAAAAACGTGACTTGTTTATTCCCGGTTACTCTGGCAATCCAGCCGTGGGGGCTACCCCGTGTTAGTTATGTTGGTACACTACATCTGTCGACTTCGTCTTGTATCGAGTCTTACTTTAGATAGATTAGATCAGGGCACGTAGAACGAGAAAATGTGATAGAATTAATGAGATTTCGCTTGAACAATAGTTTAAGTTGAAGGTTTCGCTTGAAGCATCTCAAGCGAAATCATTTCATCAGATTTCGCTTGAGACTTGCTGATGTTCATCCCAAGCGAAACCTTGATGTCTATATATAGAGGTTCAGTGTCAAGCGAAATCATCAGAGAATAGAAGTAACATTTGAGAGTTTCCATACCGAGGTGCTGCCGGTGTGAGAACTGATTGTATTTGTGTTCATATCAATACAAATCAGTGTTAAAGTGAAGATTCAGCTGTGTTTAAGTCAAATACTTGTTTTCCGCACCTGTATTTGATGGAATTCCTCTGAACCGACTCGTTTAGGTCGTGAACCCGGTCCTACAATTGGTATCAGAGCCAGTTGAGGAGTTCTGCAGGATTTCAGCTGAATTTGACATCATTCTCGTACTTCTACACCTTCTTTTCATCAGTTCAGAATTTTTTTACGGTCAAAAACTATTCAATTTCTCACGGATTGTTTAATAGTACAAGATAACAAACCCTTGAAAGTTTCACAGCCAAATTCAACCTAAAAGTGATCAAAATTGACATCCGAATGGATTTCGCTTGAAGAACAAAGTTTGTGTTGGACGATTTCGCTTGAATTTTCAAGCGACACTTATCAGTTCACTTCAAAGTTTATTTGTTTTCGCTTCAAGGATCTCGCTTCAGGGTTCTTATTCGCTTCAAGTGTTTCGCTTCAGGATTTCGCTTCAGAAAGTGTTTACTTGAAAGTTTTGCTTGAACAATTTCGCTTCAAAGGTCTCGCTTCAACCAGTTTGACAGATTATTTTGTTTGAAAGCTACGAATTGAACAGTTCGCTTGAAAGTAATTGAAACATGGATAACGATTTTCACAACGCATTTGCAACATCGCCTAGTTCATCTTCCATTGCTCAGAACATGAATTCAGAAAATGAAACGGGGACTACCCAGAAACCCCCGAAGCTAATGTGCATTGAGGAATACTATGGATGGAAAGATCGTTTCGAAAACTGGGTGCAAGCAAATCATTTGAGATCATGGGAATGTATTCTGAAAAAGTATATGCTACCACGTACTGAAATGGAGACAGTAAAACAGATTTCAGAGTTTGGTAATGAAGAAAGGGAAATGTATCGAGCTGAAAAAATGATGATCAGTTTGCTTCAACAAGCTATCAAAGAAGACATCTTTATACTACTTCAACATGACAAAACATCAAAGTCTATCTGGGATGCTTTGAAAGTCAAAGTTGAAGGTAGTGCAAACATGATTAAAAGCAAAAAGGCATTGCTTAAAAAGGAGTTTGACTTGTTCACAAGTTTGCCCGGAGAAGATACAAAGAAACTCATTGAACGTTATTGTCACTTAGTTCGAACAATGTCAATGATGAACATTAACAAAGAAGATGAGGAATGGGTGGATAAGCTAGCTGATGCTTTACCTCAGAAAGAGTGGGGAACATATTTGATGATACTGAAAAATACCGGAGTTTATGAAGGGTTGTCAATCTCTCAGTTCATTGAAAAGATTGAAAGTCAGGATTTAGAACAGCAGAAGATCGCAAGGATGAATAATCCAAGTGGTCAACAAGATGTAAAGATGTATTACAAGGGTAGTGTTCCAACTTCAGAAGCTGAGAGAAGTCCGAAAATTCAGACTGCTTATAGTGTTGGAGATTCTACAGAAAAGACTGATCAAAACACAAACAAAAGCAACAGTGGTTTCTCATTGTATCCGAGTGTTAATCCGAAAAGCTCATCAGAAAGTTTTCAGTCTCAAAGCACAAAGATGGGAAATGGTTGTGTGATTCAATGCAACATAGCTCTAAATCTTCCAGAAGGTCAAAGTTTTTCTGAAGACATTGCGAAAGATCATATGGCATTACTTGGTTCCGTGCTTATCTCATATGAAGGTTTGGTGGCTGGTCGAATTGGAAATCCTATGCTTACTAAAGAGGATTACGACCAAATAGATGCTGAAGAGATGGAACTAATGGATATCAAATGGTGTCTTGCAAGTGTTCTTAGACGTGCTGAAAAGTTCAAAACAATTACTGGGAGAAATGACTTTCTTGATGCTTGTGTTTCTACTTTAGGTTTTGATAAATCTAAAGTTACTTGTTTCAGGTGCAGGGAAAAAGGTCATTTTAAGCGGGAGTGCAAGAATAGAGAAGTTAGTGGTGCTCAGAATCCATTTGGGAAAGATGACTACTACCGGAAAGCCATTTATCAGCAAGTTGGTCAGACACAAGAATTACAGACGGCTCATGGTAGAAAGATTGAAGATTCAAAGAAAGGATGTTTGGTAGATTTCAACTGGAGCAACTACATTTCTTCTAACAGCACAGCATGTATAGTGGACCAAATTGATGAACAATTACCTGAAGGATTCAGCTGGGATATGTTTGTTGATGATAAGGGTGATTTCAAAGCTTTCATTGCAAAGATTGTTAGAGAACCAGATTTGTTTGCTACTTGGATGAGATCAATTGGTGAAAAAGTGAAAGATCAATCGATTACATCTGAAGAAAGTTCAGAAAGTGTTGATTCTGAATCATTAAGTACAGATGAGAGTGTGCAAAATGAGGATACTTCAGAAAAAGAAATTGTTTTTGATCAAACACCATCTGATTCTGGTGTTTCAGATGCTGAGTCTGAAAAATCTGTAGAGTTTGATCAAACACCGATGGAGAGTAGCAGTGATGATGAAGAAGAGAAACATATTGATATTGCTAAAAAACATCTTTCTCCTGAAAGTTTTCATTTCTATTTTGCAGATCACATGGAGAAACTGAAGGAGAAACAAGCTGCAAAAGAACAACAACAAGATGAGAAGGCTGAAAATGTTGTTCAAAATGAAGAAGTTAGAAGTGTGGATGAAGAAAAGGTGATTGAAACTGAGAAAGTAACTGGAGAAGAAAAAGTAATTGAAGTGGTAAAAACAATCGAGATTGAGAAGATTGTTGAAGTTGAAAAGCCTTGTAAGAAATGTTTGGAAATTTGCAAAAGTTGTGAAGAAAAAGATGTGATTCTGTTTGATAGAGAAAGATTGATAGAAAAACTACTATCTGACATCAGCTATGTGAAAGAATCGTATAGCGTGTTGAACAGAACAGTGACAGGTCTTCAAACAACGAATTCTGAAAGAGAAAAGGCTTTAACGATGACGAATGCTACATTGATGACAAAGCAAAAGGCAATTAATCATTACATTGAAGAAAATGCTAGTCTAAAGCAAGAGTTGGAGAAAGAAAAGATCGAGAATGAAAGGATCAGAAGGTTATTACTGAGTTATTCTTGTTCTGATTATGTTATTGATCGAGTTTATCCTACTATTGCAGGTTTTGAAGCATTTCAGGATGAGAAGCAAAAGAATGAGACTGGTAAGAAATCGACTGTTAAATATAACAAGTGTCCGCCTCCTATCTGGGAAGGTTATTCTCCTAGAAAACCAAATGAGGAGCAAGTCGAAAAAGCAGTCAATATAAAGTTAAAATCCGAGACAACTGACGTTTTACCAGATAACATTGATATCACGTTTACTTCGTCTGATACTGATCATGAGTCTGAGTTAATCAAAAAGGTGGTCGATCAGGTGTTGGATACTGAGGAGGTGTCTGAGTCAAAGTTTGAGTCTGGGTGTTCAAGTTCGTCAGTCAACAGTTCAAAATCATCGGAAAAACGGTCTTACAGTAAAGAATTTTTGTTATCAAAGGCAAATTTGGATGATGAAACATTTGAAGTTGTATATACTTTAAATGATTCGGACAAATTATACTCTGACAAAGAGTTTCCGATTAGAAGTGTTCGTTTTGACATGATCAAAAAGGTTTTCAAAATGACGGAAATTAATCTTTCTGAAATTAAGGATCTAAAATCTATTGAAAAACCTAAAAAATACACTTCTAGAGTTCAACAAAGGTTAAACAAGAAAAAAGGAAAAAAGAATTACAATTCTGATTCTAGTTTTCAAAAGAAAACAAATCAAAATTGTAGTTACAAGAAGAAAGGTCTTGGTTTTATTCCACCTGAAAATCGTAAAAATGAAAAATATGTTAGAGATTTTAAATCAAAAATGACATATGTTGCAGGAAAAAGCTATGAAGAGGAGTCAAATAGCTTATCTTTGAAAAAATCAAATCAAGAGTTCCTTGCTGAAAGGAAAAGGACAGGAACTGGAGTTTTTCATCCAACTGGAGTTTTTCAAACCAGAGACACAAGAACTTGTTTTCAATGCCAAGTTGTTGGACACATTGCTCATAATTGTCCAAACAAAGTCAACAAAAAACAGGGAGTCTCTGAAAAACTTAAAGAAAGAGTGGTTGAAAAGAATGATTCACCAACTACAAATTTCAAAACTGTTGAAAATTCAAAGAATGAAGTTGGTGAAAATTCTAAAAGATTGTACAAAAAGAGTGCAAAAGATAATCAAAAATGGATTGTTAAAAAATCAGATGTACAATCTGGCGATGATTCTGATTCCACAAAATCAGAGGAGTCACAAGATGAGATCAAAAATTTGATGAATGATGTTGACATTAAATCACTGAGTGTGGAAGAGGTTAAACAAATGGTTGGTAAAGTAAAAACCTCAGATTTTGATATTGAAAAAACATTTAATGAAAATGTTAAGAAAATTTTCAAGAAAATGCTTGATGGGAAAGTAAAGGGGGTTAAAGATTTTTATGCAACTAAAAAGGCAACTTACAACCCTACTGCTCAGGAATTGGAAGCCACCAAGTCAAATAAGACTTGGGTGGAAGTCTGTTTCCCTTGAAGTCTTATGACTATGCCGGAGATCCCAAGTTTATACCGTGGATCAGGAATCGGCATCTTTCTAATGTTTGAAGATTTTGGTTGAAAGATTTTGATAGTGTTTGAATGTTTACAGGTTGAAGGACTACGCCGGAGCTTCCAGGTTGGTAAGTGCGAAGCAGGAATCGGCATTCTGATTGGTAAAATGGTGATGTAGAAGTAACATTCCTACAAGTGGTATTGTGTTCTACATGTGGTAATTTTTACATTTGGTATAGTAGGTGTATACATGAAAAAGGTTAATCAAGGTCATTAAGTTGAACTTGATTGGACCGTACTTACAATTGGTATTTCGAATAGACAATGTGATGAACCACACTCCGAATCTTCAAATGATTATATCATAAAAACTTATTTTCCGGAAAAATCATTTTGATTAAAACAAACTTAAGTGTTTTGAAATCTAAATGAGAAAATAGTTTTGTGATAGAGGGAGTTCTGATTGTTTATGCCAAGTGAATGGCGATTTGATGCGATTTGATATCAGTTGTCAAGTATATTGTATAGTTTGTTTTCAAATTTCCTAAAATGTGTTTGCATTTTAGGGGGAGTAAAAATTTGTTCAGAAAATCCAAAAACATTTGAAAATTTGAAAAAGACAAAAACATGATAAAACAGAAAAATGAGTTTTTGTTGCATAATAGAGGAAATGATAGTACATCAGTGGATTATCACAACATGCTAAAGAAATGTAAAGAAAAAATGTGATAAACAATCTTACTGCGGATATGTCAGTAGATTTTTGCACATTTAGTAAATTGTGACGAGATATAAACCTAAATTTCAAATTTGCTTGTTCTGTGGGTTAACACAAACTTGGATATATAGGTAACCCCTGAAATCTTGTTTGAAAGGTCCCTTATTCTGAGATACTAGGTCTTTATGCTCAGTGATATCTGGGGTATTATCCCGGGACTTCTGCTGAAAGAAATTTCTGACCTAGTCCCCGGATAATGCTTTCTGCAAATGCTTGAAACATAGCATCGCCCTCAGCAAGCTGATGAAACAATAAAATTGATAGTCGCTGCTGTTGTAATGCAAAAGATCCTCTAAAGGGGACACACCAAAAGTCGAAGCCGTCATCTCTCTGCGTATCGAAAGATCGACCTGAGCTCTCACGGCCCTCGCACTATAATTTATTCCCTTACAGATATCATCTGTGGTATACTCACCTGTAAGACTGAATATTGGGATCTGGATACGGGAGTATATTCAAGTAGTGGGACACACGGATAAGTTTAAGTTGCTTAAAACATTAACAACGTATCTCTGATCAATTGAACTTTGTGTGAAAATTTAAGTGGACAAACATACTGACAATCTAGGTAAATAGTTTAGAACTTAAAATGAAATGAAGCTTAACGGTGTTGGTGATTTGTCTCAAAAACTGATATGATCCTCTTGCACGAACTCACAAAAATATTGTTTGTAAATATTTCATTTTCTGCATTTCTATTTCAATCAAAAATCCAAAAAGATTTTAGTGTGTTTTAGCATAAATTTTTGAAAAATCCAAAAAGATTTTCGACAACTGATATTGGAAAGCTGATTGTCAAAATTTCAAGTGCTAAACATGTTGACTTGGTTGTGAGGGGGAGTGAATCTTAAAATGTCAAAAGGTTTGTTAAAATCATTACATTTGTTTTTTAAAAAAAAAAACCTACATTTGGTTCATCATTGGTTTGTGATATGGGAGAGAATTATCTGATTATATCAGATTGTTGGTGCATTTAAATTGTTAAATTTAGAAAATTTATTTCTAGGTTAAGATTGTTACAGGTGAGCCAGGTTAATTCATTCAAAGCTTACAAAAGTCAGACTCTGATCATGAATCTAAAAGTTTGCTAGCTGCTGATGCTGATGAACTTAAAGAATCAAGAGATCTGATCAAGAGAATTAGATAAAAACCAGGCAATGATCTTGTAAACAACATTTGAGTCAGGCATCGATCCTAAAGCAGATGTTGCTGAAGAACAAATGAATACCAGCAAATCGTGAGGGGAAGTCTGATAGAGCTAGGAGATTCTAGAGAAGAAGATAGAGAGAGAAAAGCCCAGAGACTGATCAAGAATGAAGATGTGAAGACACAGCATTGGTGTAACTCGATAGTCGACTCGTCAACATCTGAGGGGGAGTCTGTTGGTACACTACATCTGTCGACTTCGTCTTGTATCGAGTCTTACTTTAGATAGATTAGATCAGGGCACGTAGAACGAGAAAATGTGATAGAATTAATGAGATTTCGCTTGAACAATAGTTTAAGTTGAAGGTTTCGCTTGAAGCATCTCAAGCGAAATCATTTCATCAGATTTCGCTTGAGACTTGCTGATGTTCATCCCAAGCGAAACCTTGATGTCTATATATAGAGGTTCAGTGTCAAGCGAAATCATCAGAGAATAGAAGTAACATTTGAGAGTTTCCATACCGAGGTGCTGCCGGTGTGAGAACTGATTGTATTTGTGTTCATATCAATACAAATCAGTGTTAAAGTGAAGATTCAGCTGTGTTTAAGTCAAATACTTGTTTTCCGCACCTGTATTTGATGGAATTCCTCTGAACCGACTCGTTTAGGTCGTGAACCCGGTCCTACAAGTTATCTGGCATTTCGGCCGTGGGGGCTACCCCATGTATACACTAGACTCGTTACCATATCGACTGCTGACTGTAGTCATGTTTATGTGCCCTGAAACTGTCAATGTCTATCATCATTGACGTGCCAGTAGTCCATTAGTTCACGCCCGTCCTCTGCGGCACGGTGTGAGGTTTGTCAAACCTAAATAGCGCTATCTAACTAATGACCCGCTCGCCATTGGCCCGGCGATTAAGTCGATACAAAAATGAGGGACTTCATGATAGAGTTTTGGTCTAGTACGAGTTATCTGTCTGTGAGGACGAGGAATTACATTCCTGAACCATTGCTGTCCTACCCAAGGAGGACGAGGAACCCATGTTCCTTAACCCCAATTCCCGACCCCTGGGAATCCCATGCTTTGTAGAGGGTGTGAACTCACCTTGGTTTGCTCGGTAGAAACACAGAAAAGTCAAACAAGCAAAGTTGTGGCTACTCGCGTCCTATCATAGTTGTATCATACCAGTCAGGTTCGTAATCAAGTAGCACACGGATGTTTCTAGCATATTGCATTCAAGTATCATCTATGGCAGCCCAAACAATTATTCATGTACATCAGCACGTAAGAGGTCCATGTAGTAGGCCCAAAGGTCCGGCCCAATTACTTAAGTCCGAAATGAGGTGCAAGCCCAAACAGCGTGTATCCGCGTATAGTCTCGAGTCGCAACTAGGCGTTTGCGACTCGCAACCTGAGTCGCAATCATGGTCTCGGTTCGTGCTGTTTTGGTCTCGAGTCGCAACCGGACTCGTAACTGTGGTTTCGAGTCATACGGTTTATGTGCTGATTTCGTGTGGTTTCGAGTCGCAACCAGGTGTTTGCGACTCGCAACCGATGTCGCAACCGGGAGATTTCGACTCATCATGCACTGGTTTCGAGTCGCAACTGGAGGTTTCGGTTGGACAACTGCTGATTCGGTACAGTGTACTATCCAATGGGAATTTGATTTCATGAAATGGTTTGTACTATCCACTTAAACATGTTTGTTTGTCTAGCAACTTACCAAATTGGATCAAACATATCAGATTTCAAATATTCAAGCATGTTCATATCACATTCAAGTTGTTCTTCATAACTTCAAGTCATGTTCATGTTGATTATTCAAACTTATTCATCATTTTTCCTATTTCTAGCATCAATCACAAACATAATCATGAACAACAATCAAACACTCGATCATACTCATTTAATGGTTTCAAGTCATCACATAACATCTCTAAAATCTACCCTAATCCGATTAACATGATGCTTTCTATTCACATATGCAAGTCGGTTTCATGAACATCAATATTCGATGGTTTGAATCACATTTAGACATAAGATATCGTGTGCTCATTATGCAACATATCCGAGATCAAAACATGTTATCCGATTATCAACAACATACATATCCGGTTCACAAACATCACCAAGCATACAACTACACTAGTTAAGTCCTATCATTCATACTATCTCTTAACAACAAACATCATAAAGACACTAACCGGTTGATGGGTTTCAAAGGTGAGTGTGAAGCTTCCAAGCGGGTGTGTGTGTGAGACGATCCGAGAGCTCCTTATGGTTGTCGATTGGATCCGAGAATGAAGGAGAAGGATGTTGTAGCTTAGGGTTTTAGTGAGAGGGAGTAGGAGAGTGTGTGTGTGGATTGTCCAAAAAATGGCAAGGCTTGCTAGGAGCATGATATATATACTAGTCCGAGTAGGTTTCGGGTGGGTTAAATGAGGTGCGGCCCAACCGGCCCACATGTTACACTAGTTCACTCGAGACCACATGGTCTCGAGTCGGGTTCATGGTTTTTGGCTCATTTATGCATATATACACACTATACATACAAGCACAACACGTAATAATCACATAGTCACATAAGAGGTTCGTTTGTCATTAATCACATAAGTTAACTAGCCACACGTTTAAGCATACACGAAAGGTTCTAGATTTCGAGTTGTCACATCATCCCCAAGTTGAAAGAAATTTCGTCCCGAAATTTGGTAAGCACTCACTGAGGAAGCTAGTTAAGTTGTATGGTTTTCCTGGTTTTCCTGGGGTGTCACATCCACCCCCCGTTGATCTGGAATTTCGTCCCGAAATTCCGTAGCTTCGGCCTCAGTAGTGGGTGTACTGTTTGCGAACAGTTGGGGATACTTTTGTTTCATCTGATCTTCGCGCTCCCAGGTGAACTCTGGGCCGCGACGTGAGTTCCAACGAACTCGAACGAGAGGTATTCTGGTGCTCTTGAGGACCTTAACATCCCGGTCCGTGATTTCGACTGGTTCCTCGACGAATCGTAACTGTTCGTCGATAGTGAGTTCCTTCAGAGGAACTACGTGGGTCTCATCTGACGGACACTTCTTCAGATTCGACACGTGAAAAACGTTGTGAACTGCACCGAGTTCCGCTGGTAAGTTTAGTCTGTAGGCCACCCTGCCTATTTTCTCAAGGACTTCGAAAGGTCCAACGTATCGTGGGTTGAGTTTGCCGCGTTTACCAAAACGAACCACACCCTTCCAGGGTGAAACTTTGAGTAGTACCCGCTCCCCAACCTGGAGCTCAAGTGGTTTCCTGCCCATGTCGGCGTAAACTTTCTGACGTTCGCGAGCTGCCGTCATGCGTTTTCGTATTTGAGCAATTTGCTCGGTTGTGTCTACCACATATTCTGGACCAGTGATCTGACTATCTCCCACCTCTGCCCAGCAAAGAGGGGACCGGCATTTACGTCCGTACAATGCCTCAAATGGAGCAGCTTTAATGCTGGTGTGGTAGCTGTTATTGTACGAGAATTCCACAAGTGGCAGATGCTTTTCCCAGCGGTTGCCAAAGTCGATTACACATGCACGAAGCATGTCTTCTAAGGTTTGAATAGTGCGCTCGGACTGCCCGTCCATCTGAGGGTGATACGTTGTGCTCATATCTAATCGTGAGCCAAAGGATTTGTGCATTGCTTGCCACAGCTCTGAAGTAAAACGTGCATCTCGATCCGAGATAATGGAGGTGGGCACCCCGTGCCTCGAAACAACTTCCTTGAGGTATATTTCTGCAAGAGTGGAGAACTTATCCGTCTCCTTGATAGCCAGAAAGTGTGCAGATTTTGTGAGTCGATCCACGATCACCCAAATAGTATCGTTCCCGCGCTGGGATCTAGGTAGGCCAGTAACAAAATCCATGGAAATTTGCTCCCATTTCCACTGAGGTATCTCTGGTTGTTGGAGCAGGCCTGAGGGTTTCTG
Source organism: Helianthus tuberosus (assembly GCA_030545235.1). NCBI lineage: Eukaryota > Viridiplantae > Streptophyta > Magnoliopsida > Asterales > Asteraceae > Helianthus > Helianthus tuberosus. Next base: position 129,048,433 of record CM060437.1, read on the forward strand.
GTATTCGGACTTGACTCTCGCACAAGTCAAACACTTGCTGACGTAAGTTGCTATGTGGGCCTTCATGCTAGGCCACCAGTACGTAGTTTTGATGTCGTGGTACATTTTATCCGATCCAGGATGTACCGAGTAGCGAGACTTGTGTGCTTCATCCATCACAAGCTCTCGTAGATTGCCATAGAGTGGGACCCAAATGCGTCCCGTTACGTAGTAAGCACTGTCTTCCTTTTGTTCTAATCGTTGCCTTGATCCGCGTAGGGCTTCAGCCCTGACGTTTTCTGGTTTCAGTGCTTCTATCTGAGCTGCTCGTATCTGGGAAGGGAGACTAGAGTGGATCGTGAGTTGTAGAGCTCGCACGCGCTTAGGCGCGGTGTCCTTCCGACTGAGGGCGTCAGCCACAACATTGGCCTTGCCCGGGTGATACCTGATTGAGCACTCGTAGTCATTCAGCAGCTCGACCCATCGTCGTTGTCGCATATTCAGTTCCTTCTGCTTGAAGATATGCTCGAGGCTCCTGTGGTCAGTGTAGATGGCGCACTTGGTACCATACAGGTAATGCCGCCATAACTTAAGTGCAAAAACAACAGCTCCCAGTTCTAAGTCGTGCGTAGTGTAGTTCTTTTCATGAACCTTGAGTTGGCGTGAGGCGTAGGCTATAACTTTGTCTCGTTGCATCAACACGCAACCAAGACCTTGAATTGATGCGTCGCAGTAAACCACAAAATCGTCTGTGCCTTCTGGCAAGGAAAGGATAGGTGCGCTACAAAGTCGATCCTTTAGGTGCTGAAATGCCAACTCCTGTGCGTTTCCCCAGCGATAAACAACGCCTTTCTGCGTCAGTGAGGTGAGAGGCTGTGCAATCTTAGAAAAATCCTTTATGAATCTCCGGTAGTATCCCGCCAAACCCAAGAATTGGCGAATTTCCTTTGGTGTACGAGGTGCAGGCCAGTTCTTAATCGAGTCTATCTTGGATGGATCAACATGAATCCCATCCTTGTTCACCACGTGGCCTAGGAAATGGACTTCTCGAAGCCAGAAGTCGCATTTCAAAAACTTTGCATAAAGCTGTTCTGTTCGAAGGAGTTCCAGAATAAGTCGCAGATGCTGCTCGTGTTCCTCCTGACTCTTATAATAGATCAGGATGTCGTCGATGAAGACTATAACGAACTTGTCCAGGTAAGGCTTGCACACTCGGTTCATCAAGTCCATGAAAACCGCAGGTGCGTTTGTCATCCCAAAAGGCATGACCAAAAACTCATAGTGCCCGTATCGAGTTCTGAAAGCTGTTTTGGAGACGTCCTCTTCCCGGACTCTCAGCTGGTGATAACCCGATCTCAAATCAATCTTCGAGTAGTAGCTCGACCCTTGCAACTGGTCGAACAAGTCGTCGATACGCGGTAGAGGATAACGATTCTTCACCGTCACCTTGTTGAGTTCTCGATAGTCGATGCACATTCTGAAGGTACCGTCTTTCTTCTTCACAAATAGCACTGGAGCTCCCCAGGGCGATGAGCTAGGACGAATAAAACCCTTATCCAAGAGTTCTTGTAGTTGCGTGGAGAGTTCCTTCAACTCTGATGGGGCTAAACGATAAGGTGCACGGGCTATAGGCGCAGCTCCAGGAGCTAATTCAATCTGAAACTCGACTTGGCGATGGGGCGGAAGACCAGGTAATTCCTCAGGAAATACCTCTGGATAATCGCGTACAACTGGAAAATCTTCTATCTTCTTCTCTTTTTCTGAGGTGTCAGTAACGAGAGCCAAAATGGCAGTGTGCCCCTTTCGCAAACACTTTTGGGCCTTAAGGAGAGAAATGACATTCTCAACAGCACTCCTCTTGTCGCCATGAATCATGAGAGGTTCACCATCGGGACCTGGAATACGGACAACTTTCTCGTTGCAAAGAATCTCTGCTCGGTGTTGGGATAACCAATCCATCCCAACGACAACGTCGAAACTACCCAAGACAATGGGAATGAGGTCGATAGAGAAGGTCTGGTTAGCGAGAATAAGTTTACAACCCTTGACTACGTGTGTGGCTTCTAAACTCTTACCGTTTGCTAGCTCGACGGTGTGCTTGTTGTTCAAAGGTGTTGGAATACGCTTAAGCATTCGACTAACTTCTAGTGACATGTAGCTAGTATCAGCACCCGAATCAAATAAAACTGAAACATAAAAGTCGTCGAGAAGGAACTTACCCGCCACAACATTGGGGTCATTCCTTGCTTCACCTTGGCCAATCACAAACACCCGTCCCCTGGCGCCATTGCTGTTGTTGTTCCCATTGTTACCATTCCCCTGATTGTTGTTATTGTTGTTGTTGTTGTTCTGGTTCCTGTTCAGTTGGGGACAATCTCTCTTGAAGTGGCCCTCAGCTCCACACTGAAAGCACCCCTTGTTATCACCTTGCTGCTGTTGCTGGCGCTGGTTCTGTTGAGCTTGATGACGATTCTGATTGGCGGGGTATAAGCTCCTACAATCCTTTGCAGCGTGACCAGGCTTGTTGCACCGATGACAGTTGCCCCTGGTGCATGGCCCGCTGTGGTGCAGGCTGCAGCGATTGCATTTGGGGTGATTTCCTTTGTACCCACCATGACTTTGACCACCAGACGATTGCTGATTGGGGCTCTTGTAGTCATCAGTCTTCCTCTGCTGAGACTGGGACTGAACAGAAGTTGAACCCTTACTTGAAGTTCCATCCCATTTCCGATTGTTGTCACCAGAGGTACCAGAAGTAGTTGCAGCTCCTATGCGTTTTGGTAACTTGTTCTGCTCCACCGCTTGATCCGTGAGACGGTGAGCCAACTGAACGGTTTGCTGGTAGGTGGCGAGGTTCGCCGAAGTCACATGACTTTGGATTTCCGGCACTAAGCCCTGAAGAAACAGTTCGATGCGTTTGATGGGAGGATCCACCATAGTAGGACACAGAATTGCCAGTTCGTTCGACCTTTTCACATAAGCCTCAATTTCCGACCCCGTCATCTTGAGGTTGAAGAACTCCACTTCCAGTTTGTGAATCTCATCACGACTGCAGTATTCTTCTTTGATCATCTCCTTAAAAGTTTCCCATGGGGTGGCGTTGGCAGCAACCAACCCCAGCATTTGAACCTGAGCGTTCCACCATGTGAGGGCTAAACCCTCGAGAGTACCAGTAGCATACTTCACCCTGCGCGCCTCAGGGCATTCGCACATCTCGAAGACAGATTCTAGTTTCTCAAACCAGTGTAGGAGACCTACTGCTCCTTCAGTGCCGCTAAAAGTAGTTGGTCGGCAGTCCATGAAAGTCTTAAAAGTGCACACGGGTGGCTGAACATGATGACCTATCGTAGGTGAAAGAAAAGACAGAGTTTAACACAAAGGTTGGTTCACGAGAGTAGGATCCTAAAGATCCTAGAATGAGTTCGGACTGCAGGATATACCTCCTGCGTGTGCCGCTGCAAGTGCTGCGGCAACTCGTTCGTTGATCAGAGCCGTCAACTGGGCTTGTGTCAGGTTAACGCGTCCAGACATGATCTTCATATCAAGAAGAACGTGAGTGAGAGGGGTTTCGCGAAAGTGCGACGATAAAATAGAGCAGGCACGCACGTGTTCAAGCAACAGTAGTTATACTAACCAAGCATACCATAAGCAATGTACTATGTAACTAACAAGTAGGCAATACACAGACCATATCACCTAGAATGTCGAGCCTTGCATGTGGAGTGAAGCGTCGTTGTGGACCGTTGAGCACTGTACAGGTTATAGTCTGGTTTTAACAAAAACGTTTTCCCCCTTTATTAAAACCAAGTTCTCTATAACCAATGGCTCTGATACCAATCTGTCACACCCCCAAATTCCACCTGCGGAGTACCACCGCTTGGAGGCGTGACTGACCAGGATCCAGCCACCAATCATATTGAACAAGCATATAAGTAGTTATAAAAATCCAACCAATACAATTGGTGTTCAAACAAAACATAGTTAAGTTGCAAGCGGAAGCATAAGTCTTAAATTAAAACATAAGTTTAATTGTTTCAAAGTTTAACATGGCACACAGCCGTCCATGTCCCACAACGATCCTCCTCCATGCAAGCTCCAGTTAAGAACCTAGGGACCTGCAAAGCATGTAGTAACGAGTCAACAACAAGTTGAGTGAGTTCACGGTTGGGTGTTCGTTTTAAGTTGTTTCGAAAACAGTTTCCTTTATCTGGCATCCTGCCGTGGGGGTTACCCCATAGTTAAAAACGTGACTTGTTTATTCCCGGTTACTCTGGCAATCCAGCCGTGGGGGCTACCCCGTGTTAGTTATCTGGCATTTCGGCCGTGGGGGCTACCCCATGTATACACTAGACTCGTTACCATATCGACTGCTGACTGTAGTCATGTTTATGTGCCCTGAAACTGTCAATGTCTATCATCATTGACGTGCCAGTAGTCCATTAGTTCACGCCCGTCCTCTGCGGCACGGTGTGAGGTTTGTCAAACCTAAATAGCGCTATCTAACTAATGACCCGCTCGCCATTGGCCCGGCGATTAAGTCGATACAAAAATGAGGGACTTCATGATAGAGTTTTGGTCTAGTACGAGTTATCTGTCCGTGAGGACGAGGAATTACATTCCTGAACCATTGCTGTCCTACCCAAGGAGGACGAGGAACCCATGTTCCTTAACCCCAATTCCCGACCCCTGGGAATCCCATGCTTTGTAGAGGGTGTGAACTCACCTTGGTTTGCTCGGTAGAAACACAGAAAAGTCAAACAAGCAAAGTTGTGGCTACTCGTGTCCTATCATAGTTGTATCATACCAGTCAGGTTCGTAATCAAGTAGCACACGGATGTTTCTAGCATATTGCATTCAAGTATCATCTATGGCAGCCCAAACAATTATTCATGTACATCAGCACGTATGAGGTCCATGTAGTAGGCCCAAAGGTCCGGCCCAATTACTTAAGTCCGAAATGAGGTGCAAGCCCAAACAGCGTGTATCTGCGTATAGTCTCGAGTCGCAACTAGGCGTTTGCGACTCGCAACCTGAGTCGCAATCATGGTCTCGGTTCGTGCTGTTTTGGTCTCGAGTCGCAACCGGACTCATAACTGTGGTTTCGAGTCATACGGTTTATGTGCTGATTTCGTGTGGTTTCGAGTCGCAACCAGGTGTTTGCGACTCGCAACCGATGTCGCAACCGGGAGATTTCGACTCATCATGCACTGGTTTCGAGTCGCAACTGGAGGTTTCGGTTGGACAACTGCTGATTCGGTATAGTGTACTATCCAATGGGAATTTGATTTCATGAAATGGTTTGTACTATCCACTTAAACATGTTTGTTTGTCTAGCAACTTACCAAATTGGATCAAACATATCAGATTTCAAATATTCAAGCATGTTCATATCACATTCAAGTTGTTCTTCATAACTTCAAGTCATGTTCATGTTGATTATTCAAACTTATTCATCATTTTTCCTGTTTCTAGCATCAATCACAAACATAATCATGAACAACAATCAAACACTCGATCATACTCATTTAATGGTTTCAAGTCATCACATAACATCTCTAAAATCTACCCTAATCCGATTAACATGATGCTTTCTATTCACATATGCAAGTCGGTTTCATGAACATCAATATTCGATGGTTTGAATCACATTTAGACATAAGATATCGTGTGCTCATTATGCAACATATCCGAGATCAAAACATGTTATCCGATTATCAACAACATACATATCCGGTTCACAAACATCACCAAGCATACAACTACACTAGTTAAGTCCTATCATTCATACTATCTCTTAACAACAAACATCATAAAGACACTAACCGGTTGATGGGTTTCAAAGGTGAATGTGAAGCTTCCAAGCGGGTGTGTGTGTGAGACGATCCGAGAGCTCCTTATGGTTGTCGATTGGATCCGAGAATGAAGGAGAAGGATGTTGTAGCTTAGGGTTTTAGTGAGAGGGAGTAGGAGAGTGTGTGTGTGGATTGTCCAAAAAATGGCAAGGCTTGCTAGGAGCATGATATATATACTAGTCCGAGTAGGTTTCGGGTGGGTTAAATGAGGTGCGGCCCAACCGGCCCACATGTTACACTAGTTCACTCGAGACCACATGGTCTCGAGTCGGGTTCATGGTTTTCGGCTCATTTATGCATATATACACACTATACATACAAGCACAACACGTAATAATCACATAGTCACATAAGAGGTTCGTTTGTCATTAATCACATAAGTTAACTAGCCACACGTTTAAGCATACACGAAAGGTTCTAGATTTCGAGTTGTCACACTTGAAGTTCATAAGAACTTCATGATGACGTCACCCGAGAATACCTCAAATCTTGATGTTTTCACGGTTGAAAGTTGAGATTCGAAAGATGGAAAGGTGTAGAATTGTGTAGTGATCAAGAATGTACAAGAATTAGTGCAAGATCTTACCTGGATTGAGAGAAATCTGAGAAAAGGTGAAGAATGCGTGCGGTTCGGACGTCACTTGCCAAAAGTGGAAAAGTTGGAGAGTGACCCGTGTATTTATAGGATGCCAAAAAGGGAAAGGGTGAACCGTGCGGATGGCACGTACCCGGATAGGCTATCCGCGCGGATAGGTCATCCGTGCGGATTGTCTATCCGTGCGGATTGGCAATCCGTGCGGATTGACCATCCGTGCGGATTGACCATCCGTGCGGATGCCGCCTGCTTTGGTGCGTTCGGTGTGATGTTGCTTCGGTTTCGATTTTCGAGCGATTCGATAGGGTTTCCTAGTCAAATTACTTTCAGTCCCAACTACTTCTTATATGGTTCGACTCGGAATTCGGGTTCGGGTTCGTTTACGTTCGAGTTAGACTTCGAGTTTCGATTGAGTTCGCTTGATTATCACACCATAACATAAAATACACATGCACAGGTAACACGTAAGGCACACACACACGTATGAACAACAAGTAAAATACACAGTTCGAGTTACGGTTCGATGTCGATTTGATTGGCATAGCTTGATTCTCGATTGATTAACTTTATGCATTGTTACTTCCTATCATTCACAGTCGTAGGTCGATTGAAATATGATTAATATGATTCGATTATTGTAATGGACAACATTTACTCCACATAATATAAATAAAATGAAAACATTTCTACGAGTCAAGTCGCGTGAAATCGGTCTTTGACTTTGACCTTGACTTTGACTTTCACTCGTGAAAACACGGGGTGTTACAGCCTCCCCTTGTTTAGGGAATTTCGTCCCGAAATTAAGCTGAAAGCTGTAACCAGGTCGTGAATCACGTGTGAGAGTTCTTCGTTTGGACCACTGAAAATCGTCAAATTAATCGAGTTTTTTTTTACGGTTAAAATTGCTGATTTTTGGATATGATATGCGAAATTTACTGATCTATATGCCTACAAAGTATCAAATCTTAACTCGAAGCCGTTTGTAAGAAAATTTGAATTTTTGCTAGAAAAATGTTGAATGTTGCTGTTGATGTTCATCGTACGGATAACAAATCCGTGTTGACTATTGTTGACTCTGAGTCGTGCGGAATCCGTGAACGTGCGTGACTCAACATAATCGTAACGGAGTCGAAATCGGTCCTACAAGTGGTATCTGAGCAGGTGATCGATTGTGATGATTAAACACACTCAGATTTGATAAATTTCTTCATCTTTCATATTCATCACGTTTTTCTCTGAAAATCGCTAAATTAAACAACTCTTTACGGATAAAATTGCTAAAACTTGGATATGTTGTGCGAAAACACTTGAATCACGCGAATGCCAAAGGGCAAAAGTCCCTAATTGAAACCGTAAGGCTCCTATTTATAGGCCAAGGGAATAAGGAATCTTTCTTTATTTACAATTATGCCACCTTGCCTTTCTTAACCAGATATTACTCACTCTTTAAACAACTGTGGATACTTTGCCTTCATGTCGCTTTCGAGTTCCCAAGTGAACTCCGCGCCTCGTTTGCCTTCCCATCGGACTTTCACAATAGGAATGCGTGAGCGCCTGAGTTCTTTGGTTTGGCGATCCATGATTTCAACAGGCTTCTCCACGAAGTGTAATGTTTCGTTCACTTGTAGATCGTCTAAAGGAACATGTAAGTCGTGGTCGGCGATGCACTTTCGGAGGTTTGACACGTGGAAAGTCGGATGGACATTGCTAAGTTCCTCCGGTAATTCGAGTCTGTAGGCGACTTTTCCGATCCTTTCCAGAATCTTAAAAGGTCCAACATATCGAGGCGCGAGTTTCCCCTTCTTGCCGAATCGGACTACACCCTTCCAAGGTGATACCTTTAGGAGTACGTAGTCACCAACGCCATATTCCCGGGGCTTGCGCTTTTTATCGGCGTAAACTTTCTGTCGATCCCGAGCATTCGCTAGGTTGTCTCGAATTTGGAAAATTTTGTCTGTCGTTTCTTGTAGCAGCTCCGGACCGGTTAGTTGCGAGTGACCGATCTCATGCCACACAATAGGCGATCGACATCTTCTTCCGTATAAGGCCTCGAAAGGTGCCATCTGGATGCTAGCCTGGTAGCTGTTGTTATACGAGAATTCGACTAACGGAAGGTGTCTATCCCAATTACCACCGAAGTCGAGAACACACGATCGGAGCATGCCTTCAAGAGTACGAATCGTTCTTTCAGTCTGACCGTCGGTTTGTGGGTGGAACACAGTACTTAGATTAAGCGTTGTACCGAGTGCCGTTTGGAATGTTTCCCACAATCGTGAAGTAAACCGAGCATCACGATCAGAGATGATGTCACGAGGCGTCCCATGTCGACAAATGATCTCGTCGGTGTAGATTCGGGCTAATCGTTCTACCTTGTAGTCTTCTCGTATTGGCAGAAAGTGAGCTGATTTCGTGAAACGGTCAATAACAACCCAAATGCTGTCGTGACCTGATGACGTGGTTGGAAGCTTGGTTACGAAATGCATAGCTATGCTCTCCCACTTCCACATGGGAATTGGTGGTTGTTCGAGCAAGCCAGAGGGTCTTTGATGTTCAGCATTGATCCTAGCACAGGTTAGGCATTTTCCGACGTAGAGAGCGATATCCCGTTTCATACCCGGCCACCAGTACCTGTAGCGAAGATCGTGGTACATTTTGTCAGCACCGGGATGAATAGAGTATCGGGATTTGTGGGCTTCATTCATGATAATCTGTCGCAGGTTGGTTCGTTTGGGAATCCAAATTCGGTCTAAGAAGTGGAATATCCCATTCGATTTGCTCACAAGCTGGGCTCCATCGTGGTAGACTCTTTCTTTCTTCAAGGTGCGTTCGTTGAAACATGCATGTTGGGCGTCGCGAATGAGAGCTTCGAGGTTGTGCTGGGCTTGAACATTACGAGTGCTAAGCAGATAGCTCCGTCTGCTAAGTGCGTCGGCAACAACATTTGCCTTGCCTGGGTGATAACTAATCTCACAGTCGTAATCGTTGAGAAGTTCTACCCATCAGCGTTGACGCATATTTAGTTCCCTCTGATTAAAGATATGTTGTAGGCTCTTATGATCGGTGAAGATCGTACACCTTGTACCATACAGGTAGTGTCGCCAAATCTTTAATGCAAAAACAACTGCGCCTAGCTCGAGATCGTGGGTTGTATAGTTCTTCTCGTGGATTTTGAGCTGACGAGATGCGTAAGCTATGACCTTGTCTCGTTGCATTAGGACACAACCGAGACCAAGGTCGGAAGCATCACAGTAGACAATGAAATTATCGTTTCCGTCGGGTAGCGTGAGAACAGGAGCATTGCAAAGCATGTGTTTGAGGGTTCGAAAGGCAGACTCTTGTTTGGTTCCCCAGACAAAAGGCTGGTCCTTATGCATGAGAGAGGTAAGCGGCACAGCAATCTTCGAGAATCCTTCGATAAATCGTCGATAATAGCCCGCTAGCCCGAGAAAGGAGCGGACTTCAGACGGGTTCTTAGGCGTAACCCAACTCTTAACAGCTTCAATCTTCGCAGGATCAACGTGGATGCCCTGACTATTTACGATGTGACCCAGAAACTGAACCTCCTCCAACCAAAATTCGCACTTGGAGAATTTGGCGTAGAGTTGGTTCCCCTGGAGTAACTCGAGGACCAAACGCAGATGTTGCGCGTGTTCGGCTCTCGTCTTGGAATAGATCAAGACATCGTCGATGAACACGATGACGAAACGGTCGAGGTATGGTTTACACACTCGATTCATCAGATCCATGAAAACTGCTGGGGTGTTTGTTAGGCCAAAAGGCATGACAACGAATTCATAATGGCCGTAACGAGTACGAAACGCAGTTTTGGGTATATCCTCCTCCTGTATACGCAGCTGATGGTATCCTGAACGTAGATCGATCTTCGAGAAACACGTAGCACCTTGTAGCTGATCAAACAAATCGTCGATTCGAGGTAGAGGATAGCGGTTCTTGATAGTCAACTTATTCAATTCCCGGTAGTCGATGCACATCCGGAACGACCCGTCCTTCTTTTTGACGAAAAGGACTGGTGCGCCCCAAGGAGAGGTGCTCGGGCGAATAAAGCCTTTTTCAAGCAATTCCTGGAGTTGGGTTGAGAGTTCGCGCATTTCGGACGGCGCGAGTCGATAAGGAGCTCTGGCGATAGGATTAGCTCCAATAATGAGATCAATGCGAAAATCAATATCGCGCTTGGGAGGTAGTCCGGGAAGATCCTCTGGAAAAACATTAGGAAATTATCGAACCACAGGAACGTCTTTTACTTCCTTCTTCTCTTTCTTTTCCTTCTCCGCTGCTACGACGTTAGCCAAGAAAGCCCTGTATTCCTTGCGGAGATACTTGCTAGCTTGTAGGCATGACATAAGCTTGAGACCTTTCGAAGTAGTATCACCATAAACGCACAATGAATCACCGTTTGCGAGCGAAAAACGAATCATCTTATCGAAGCACACAACTTCGGCATGGTTTTCGCGAAGGAAGTCCATGCCTACTATGACGTCGAAACTTCCGAGTTGCATCGGAATGAGATCAATTGAGAAGATGTGATTGTTGAGCTCGAGAGTGCAATCACGAATAACAGAGTTTACAGCGACGGTTCTTCCGGTAGCGACTTCGACATCGAATGCAGATGAGAGTCGGGAACGTTTACGACTAAAGAGTTTCTCAAATTCGAGTGACACAAAGCAATTATCGGATCCAGTATCAAACAAACATGAAGCATAAATACCATTCACAAGGAACGTACCATTGACCACGTTGTTGTCGGCCTGGGCTTGACGCACATTGAGATTGAAAGTTCTGGCGCGTGCGGCCTGTTGTTGCTGCTGCTGTTGCAGCTGTGGTTGCTGATGTTGCGGTTCTTGTTTCACTACCCTGTTCGGGCACATGTTGGCGAAATGATTCGGGTCGCCACACGTGAAGCATGCTCTGGCTTTGACTGCGGGTGCCGGAGGAGCTTGTTGACCCTGTGGGGCAGCGAGTAGAGCTTGATTGGCAGGAGCTTGGCGAATACGGCAGTTGGCAGTAAAGTGGCCGTATACATTGCAGTGAGCACAGAAGCGGCATTGAATAGTTGTCGGGTGATGATAGGTGCAAGTAGGGCAGAGCAGATGTGGTCCAGTATATGCACGCTTTGCAGGCGGTGCATTGGCCACAGGCGCCGCTACTTGACGCTGTTGGGCAGGTACAGCTTGGATCGGTGCAGCAGTAATCGCACAGTTCTTGTTGGTGGAGCTGTTCTTACTCTTGTTCTTTCTCTTGTTGCTTGACGAGGTGGTTTCAGCAGTTGGTGCAGCAGTGGTGGCTTGATGCAGATGCTTGGAGGTCTTATCCCACACCCCAGCCTTAACCCTTTTGTCATTGATTTCGGCGGCCAGCAGATAGGTTTTCTTGATCGTGGTAGTCTTAGCCGCTTGCACGAAATCAGCAACGCAGTCGGGCAAAGCTCGGATGTACTTCTTGATGGTCATCTCGGGAGTCTTGACCTGGTCGGGACAGATAATGCTGAGCTGTTTGAAGCGAGCAGTAAGACCAGCATTGTCTCCATCCTTCTGGTGTATGTGCCAAAATTCATCTTCAAGCTTTTGACGCTCGTGAGGATGGCAGAATTCCTCTAGCATGACTTCCTTGAGCTCGTCCCACGACAAATCGTAAGCTGCATCATTCCCTCTCTTGTTCCTCTCGGCCATCCACCAGTCCAAAGCACGGGACTGAAAGACGCCGGTAGCGTTCAGAGTTCGAAGGTCATCAGTGGAATAGTGCAGTAGGACCTCCTTCGCCTGTGAATCCGGATGGTAGTCCGTGCGGACAATGGTAATCCGTACGGACAGTCTGTGCGCGCGGGCATAGACAATCCGTCCGGATAGCCTGTCCGTGCGGACGACTTGGCCGTGCGGATGAACACTGTTTGAATTTATTTTAAGGCCTTAGTATCTCATGATCCGAAGAGTAATCCATTCAGAGGTCGTCCGTCCGGATTGCTCATTCGTCGATACTCAAACCTTGTTTGAAAAGTGGGCCCCAATGGTAGCTCGTCCGGGTGGCAACCCGTCCGTATGGCCTGTGCGCGCGGACAGCCTGTGCGTGCGGACAGCTTGTCCGTGCGGACAGTCTCCAGTCTGATTGTTCCGTTCGTCTACTCTTGGCTTCCGTTGTCGTTTATCGAGACGTTCTGATTACGTGGCAACCACTTGGAGTTGTATTCTCACCCGCACGACTAGACCGGTCAGGAACCACCCTAACTTGGCCTGTCGGCGACTCAAAACGGTCGTTCCAGTTAACCCCGAAATCAGGTGTCTGGTGGGTAGAATCCAGATCTAGGGCTAGTGCATCACTATTAACGAGTAGAAGACTAGAGCTGATCAGATTCGTACCGATTTTAAGGGTAAAAGAAGGAGAGAACTTAGGTTTATTTCTTTCAACTCTTTTATCCTTAGAAAAGTTTAGATTTAGGTGAAGTTGTTGTTAAATCTTGTGGAAATCGTTCAGATCTGAGTTACTCTTGGTGGGATGAAGTCAAGCTTGAAGTTCATAAGAACTTCATGATGACGTCACCCGAGAATACCTCAAATCTTGATGTTTTCACGGTTGAAAGTTGAGATTCGAAAGATGGAAAGGTGTAGAATTGTGTAGTGATCAAGAATGTACAAGAATTAGTGCAAGATCTTACCTGGATTGAGAGAAATCTGAGAAAAGGTGAAGAATGCGTGCGGTTCGGACGTCACTTGCCAAAAGTGGAAAAGTTGGAGAGTGACCCGTGTATTTATAGGATGCCAAAAAGGGAAAGGGTGAACCATGCGGATGGCACGTACCCGGATAGGCTATCCGCACGGATAGGTCATCCGTGCGGATTGTCAATCCGTGCGGATTGGCAATCCGTGCGGATTGACCATCCGTGCGGATGCCGCCTACTTTGGTGCGTTCGGTGCGATGTTGCTTCAGTTTCGATTTTCGAGCGATTCGATAGGGTTTCCTAGTCAAATTACTTTCAGTCCCAACTACTTCTTATATGGTTCGACTCGGAATTCGGGTTCGGGTTCGTTTACGTTCGAGTTAGACTTCGAGTTTCGATTGAGTTCGCTTGATTATCACACCATAACATAAAATACACATGCACAGGTAACACGTAAGGCACACACACACGTATGAACAACAAGTAAAATACACAGTTCGAGTTACGGTTCGATGTCGATTTGATTGGCATAGCTTGATTCTCGGTTGATTAACTTTATCGCATTGTTACTTCCTATCATTCACAGTCGTAGGTCGATTGAAATATGATTAATATGATTCGATTATTGTAATGGACGACATTTACTCCACTTAATATAAATAAAATGAAAACATTTCTACGAGTCAAGTCGCGCGAAATCGGTCGTTGACTTTGACCTTGACTTTGACTTTCACTCGTGAAAACCCGGGGTGTTACAGCAATGATAGAAGACCCAGAGAAACCTAGGTTAGATCCTTGAGTCAAACGGGTTTTACCGGTAATTTCACTGTCGTGCCTACGGGCGGGTGGGTTACTGGGTTTTCCCCGGAATTGGTGGTGGACTCGGGTTACTCTCGGAGTACTCCGTTTGTTCAGTGGTTGCCCCGAGAGTGCTCGGGATTGAGTTTGTTAATCGATCAAAAAAAAATCTGTGAATGTATACAGATTAGGTTTTATGAAATTTACGTAATAGGGTGAGGTTCTAGAGTGAACACTAGTGTATTTGTGAATTGAGTGAACATATCATGATCATTGATTTACACTTGTGTATTGATAATCAAGAACTAAGATTAATTCACTAGTATTTAGGGGGTTGTTTACAAATAAACCTAAGCCTATATAAAGATTAAAGATAAATATATATTTTAAAGAAAACTTTAATAATAAAAAATATTAACACCTCACATCAAAGAATGTGCTAATATTTAAGGGTAAATCACATAGATTATCTTTTGGTAATGTGAAACTAGAGTGGGTCAAAATGAAACTTTACAAAATTCTTAAACACAACAGCAATAACAATTTAGTTGTTTGAAAAGGAAATTAGTGAAAGAAAAATTAGTTAAATATGTAGGATTAGCTTAATTTAAATAAAAATTGCAATTTTCAAAAGTTGAAGGGATTGTAAAATGAAGTAATAGTGTAGAGTTAAAACTGTAATTTTCAAAAGTTGAGAGGTTGTATCGTGGGTTGGAAAAAAGATGGACCACTTTTGTAAATGCCATTTGTGGGGTTGCAAAATGAACTAATAGTATAAGGGTCATAATTGCTATTATCAAAAGTTAAGGGGTTATAAAAAGCAAGGGACTAAAAATGCATTTTATCAAGTTTCTTGAAGTTGTCGTTGGAATTTCCACCGACATAGTACTAGTAATAAGACCCGCGTGCGTTGCGGCGCGGGTATTTCGCAAATATCGAACGGATTAGTTTAAGCGTTATTTGATGTGTTAACCGTATGAAAATGCACGTTTTGACGTATCCGAATGAACTCAATGTATCCTATAGTTGCATTGCGATTGGATCAAAACGTAACGTAAATCGAATTTATATCGTACAATCATAATGTGTTATACGCGACCCCACTAACTCGAATTTATATCATCAAGCCAAAAACTCTTGAGGGGGTCAAAGTCGCATTTACAAAGTTCATAAAAAAGTTAAGTGGTTAAAAATTGCATTTCCTAAACTTAAGGGCTAAAAAAGGGTAAAGATAAAATTTGATAAAGTTTTGGGGTAAGAAGGAAACTATCACAAAGTCGGGGTGTCAAAAATAAACTATTTGTAAAATGCAGTAGTAGTTTAGGGACTAAATTTGTCATTTTATAAAACTTTAAAACTACGAAAATCAAGGGGCTAAAATTCTAACATGGTGAAAGTATGAGAGGAGGGGAGGCAAAGCCGATAGGGTTTCCACCGACTTTGTCTTTTAAAAGTATTAGTTTAAGAGTATTAGTAATGAAATTAGTCATACGGTCTTAACTATTTATTTTATTGTGACACTTTGGTCCTTGAGGTGTCATGGATATTAGTCTATTTTATGCGTTAGTTTTTGAAAGTTATTATTTTACCCCATTATTTAAAAAAAATTAAAAAATTATCGACCATAACTCTCTCATTTTTTGGAGTAAATTATTTTTTGAGTCCATGTATTTTAATGGTTTTAAACATTTGAGTTAAAATTAAAAAGTTTTTTTGGGTAAAGGGTTACCCCGGTGAATCTATTAATCTCAACCAAAACAAAACAAGTAGGAGGCAGAAAACACCACCTAGTTCACAAAAGCGACATGCCGCTATTGTGTAAACAAGACAAAGACAAAACAACACAACCACCCAAACAAAGGGAAACAAAGAACCAAAATTGAAAGATTACATGAACATGACACTAAAGATCATCCAAACTAATCTCCCACTCTTGTAAAACCCGCCGCACATGTCTTGTGTCTTTGAACTTTAATGATTTGAGCTTTAGTCGTACATTAGTGATGATGAGATCAGCCAATTTCTCCGGAGGGCACAGTTGATTGTTAAAAAACCTGGAGTTCCTTTCTTGCCAGATGAAGTAAGCTGAAGCCGCAACCAAGAGTTTACCAATAATAGAGGCTATAGATCTCGACCTAGCCCGAGGTAGTAACCAGTCCACAATCTCATCCCAATTAGATCCTACGGTCTTCATGGCAGACTTATCCCGAACTTTCATCCAAATCTCTGACGCGTACTTGCATTCGAAGAATAAGTGATAATGCGAATCAATGTTATTATGACAAAGCAAACAACACATTAAATTCATGCAACCCACATTATTGATATCCCATCGCCTTAATCTGTCTTGAGTTACTAGCTTCCGTCTGAAGATGAGCCATAGGACAAAAGCATGTCTCGGAATACATTGCGAGAACCATACTAAATTAAACCAACTCACCTGAACACCACGGTGACGAATGCACTCCCAAGAGTCAGAAGATCTGAATGGAGCTAGACGCTCCTCAATATCTCTCCACATAACAACATCCTGAGCACCTTCTGCTAGATTAAGAGGAGGAAATTGATTCAAAGTCGGGAATGACGTTAACCAGTTATCCGGCCAATTCCAACTCCCACCAGAGATAAGATCTGCAACTTTAGTATGAATAGATAGGCCAGCTTGTCTCATAATCGGAGGAGAGATAAAACTCCCCAACGGACACAAATCACACCACGAATCATACCAAACCGATGTAGTCTTACCATCTCCTATTTTGGACCAGAAAAACCTTGGCACATGATATCTGCCTTTCAAAAGATTCCTCCAACCCCAACTACAATTACTTGGAACCGGGATGTCCCAAAAATTTCTGTCTTTCAAGTGATGAATTTTTACCCAGTCTACCCACAAAGATTGTCTACCTGAAAGGATACTATTAATATGCTTTGTCATAAGGCTGATATTCATATCCTTTAGCCTTTAGATTCCCAACCCCCCTTCGGCTTTAGGAAGACAAACAGAGTTCCATGAAACTTTCGCTTTACCTTTCATCAGCGGACCTTGGCACCAAAGAAAGCCTCTCATTTTTTGTTCAATCTCTCTGATAACTCTAGCTGGCAAAGTAAACACAGACGCCCAGTAAATACTCATAGCCGAGAGTACTGAAAGAATTAATTGAAGCCGCCCTGCAAAAGAGAGTGTCTTGTTTTTCCAATTAGAGATACGGTTTTCCATCCTATCGGTCAGAACCCTGCACTCTTTATAAGAGAGTTTAGTGGTTATAAGAGGGACACCCAAATACCGAATAGGGAATTCTCCTTGCTGAAAAGGAACCATATTGAGAATTCTCCTTTTAATTCTCCTGTCAATATTGCACATAAAAATAGTACTTTTAGCAAGACTAGGGTGCAAGCCTGACATGTCTTTGAACCTGTTGAGAGAACTCATAATCATTTTGACTGAAGCAACTTCCCCTCTAGCAAATAAGAAGAGGTCATCCGCAAAGCAAAGATTAATAATCCTCTGTTTAATACACCTATTATGGAATCTGAATGACGAATCAATAGTCGACGCATTATGCAAAATAGAAGTCAATATTTCCATTACTAGGGTAAAGAGGTATGGAGACATCGGGTCACCGTGCCTCAAACCTCTTCTCCCTTTGAAATAACCACATACATTACCGTTAAAACAAATAGAAAAAGAGGTAGAAGAAGCGTACACCATAATCCATTTAACCATAGTTGGATGAAAACCAAACCCATTCAGAATGGCCTCCAAGAAGTTCCAGTCCACCGTGTCATATGCTTTTTGAATATCAACTTTAAAGGCACAACAAGGGGGGCCATAATCCCAATGATAGTTGTGCAGCAATTCCTGGGTTAGTAAGATATTGTCTAAAATGTATCTCCCTGGAATAAAAGCCGATTAATTCAAGCTAACTATACCATTCAACCCCTCTAAGATTCTAGTTGTGATAAGCTTACCAATGCATTTGTAAATACCATTACAGCAAGCGATGGGTCTGAAATCAGAAACAGTATCAGGAGTCGGAACTTTAGGAATTAAAGCTAAGAAAGTATGGTTAATTTCCTTAAGTATTTTACCCGACTGAAAAAAAATCCTGAACGGCATCACAAATGTCAACACCAATGATGTTCCAAGCATGTTTGAAAAATTCCGAAGAATAACCATCCGGACCTGGCGCTTTTAACGAACCAATAGAGAACATAGCTTCCTTAATATCATCATTAGAGAACGGACGAACCATGTATTCAGCTATAGCATCATCCACCTTATGCAAGAAGAGGTCACTAGTAGGCATACAATTAGTAACACCCCTTTGGCCAAAAAACGATTCATAATGGGCAACGAGAGTTTTTTCAACATCCCTTCCCTCAGAAGTAATACCATTTGCATCTTTTATAATATCGATTCTGCTATAATGATTTTTACACTTGACAGAGTTATGAAAAAATGTAGAGTTAGAGTCACCGTCCTCCAACCATTTCACTTTAGCTTTCTGCTTTAAAAATCTTTCTTCGTCAATAACAGCATCATGAAACTCCTTCAAACAGTTCGACTCTCTAGTTCTCAGAACAGCATCAAAAGGATTAGCATCAATAAGACCTTGAATATCATCTAACTCCCTGCGAAGCTGTTTAACCTTCTCATGGAGGTTACCTTGCTTGACTAATAAAGACCGCAGCGGATGCTTGAGTAACCTCAACTTCTTAACCACTTGTAACATTTTAATACCCAAAACTTGTTGCTCCCAAGACTTTTTAACGATTTCAGGGAATTCCTTCTTGAACACCAGAAAGTTAGGAAATTTAAAAGGCTTAGGTTTGTGAGTGACCGATCTGGGATTCTTAAGGACACATGGGCAATGGTCAGAGACTCGATAGGGATGGAAGACAGCTACAGCTTCCGGAAACGCTTGTAGAAAAGAAACATTGGCCATGATACGATCAATTTTTTTGAGAACTCCAATACCCTTCTTAGGTTTTTGGTTCCATGTAAAATGGCATCCCGAGCGATTCACATCCATAACCTCAATATCTTCTACACAAGACTTAAATTCTCTCATGTTAGTATCAACCAAAGAAGAGCCCATGGACTTATCTTCCAGATATAAGGCTGCATTAAAATCACCAAGAAGGACCCATGGTTTGTCATGCGCAAAAGCTTTATGAAGCTTCAAACTATCCCACAATTCACGCCTATCCTTATAATAGTTCTTCGCATAAAAAAATGAGCAAAACATGTTTTTCTTACTATCTTTGAAATGAAGTTGAGTATGTATAACCTGATCAGATTGAGCCAAAACCATGAGATCAACTATATTACTATTCCATCCCAGAATAATCCGCGTGCCTTTACTACACAGATTGCCGTTCGAAGTCCAGTTCCACGTTCTTCTAATACTGGTACAAATCTTGTCAAGATTGGAGACATGAACATGCGACTCTAGAATTGCACAAACACATAAATCAAAATCTACAATAGCATTACGGACCTCATTTTGTTTCAGGGGTGCGGTTAAACCCCTTATGTTCCAAGTAGCAATACTATCCATTTAAACCATCTGGATCAGGAGTGCTTGCCCCTGTATAATGAACACCATCAGTCATCACTTTTGCTACCCCTTCGTCTATTTCAAGAACCTCATCCACCTCTGAATCCAAGTTATCATCAACATTATGAGAAGTACTTAAGGAAGCAAATGAGTTACGAAGATTAACAGCAGGTGTCGAAGAGGAAGCCTTATTCTGGTTAGCCAGTTCACGTTTCTGAGCCGGCTTCTACAGAACACGATATTCAAATTTCTTCTTAGGTTTGTTCAGCACGATACCCGACTTCTGATTCCCAGAAGTTTTTTTCTTATTAGCATCAATAAAACCATCTTCGTCTACTTTTTGCTTCATATTTGGTTCTTTCGGTATAGTAACTTGTTTTGGGCAGGTTTCACCCTCATGTCCAAAAACACAACAATGGTGGCATCTAGGCGGCCTCCATTCATATTCAACACCAATCGTAGCCTTTGAAACACCCTCACCCTCCAAATTTGGGATAGCCACTTTTAATGAGTCCTTCATCTCATGATTAGCATCAATCTCAATAACAGCTCTCGCAAAACTGCTTTTTCCCCAAGATTCCAGGCACATATTCGATGTATATTTATCTAAAAGCATTGGTTTCCCAATTCTAGAAGCAAGTAAGCTGAGTCCATCATCCGTATAGGCTGCCAGAGGAACATCATGTAGTTTTACCCACACAGGAACATGTTTAAGTTCATCTTTCTTAAGCTCAACATCAGTGGTCCAAGCCCTCAAGAAAATAGGAACATTACGAATTAGCCAAGGCCCCTCAGTTAAAACTTGTTCCATACCCGCCTTGTCCGAGAATTTAAAAAAGAAAAAAACCTTTTGAGTTCATTATGCATTTTTGTCATCCGTAAATCTTCCAAGCATTTTTAGCAAAATACTCAACGACAGGGAAAGCCAATCTTTTACCCAAGAAATAACCATAAATGACGTTCTCAAACCTGTTTTGGACTTTCTTTACCGATTCCAAAGGAATAATGACATCAACATCATCGTCAACATTGTTAGTTTCTAGAAATCTGAATTTAATCTTCTCTTTAACATCCTTCTTCAGCACCGACACAAACGAAGGTTTCTGCGCATTAGAGTTTGATCCATCACTATTGTTATTGTTTTGAGGGCAATAAACATTACCAACATTATCATCAGTTCCGCTCACATCTGTATTGCTATGGTTTACATGGAGATCCTCCTTCGCTGCCGTGTATCCACCTCCATATCCCCATTCAGCATTCAGCTCCTTAGGTTTAGAGATTTCGAATAAACCATCAATGACCGACGTATTGTTGGTTGAATAGATTCCACGTCTAGACAATAGGGGATTGCCCTCTATATTTGTTACCCGTAACCCAATACCACGAACTGGTGGTGTCTTATCATCAGTCTAATTACCTAAATTCTTATTTTTTAACCTTTTGAGTCCAAATTTCTAACTCTGTTAGATTTTCTCAGTTATCTTTTATGAAATAACAAAAGTTCGCTTACATATAAAAAATAAGACCCTTTCTTTTCACTATCTTCTTCTTTTCTCTCTACTAACCTAACCTTAATTCTCCTCAACCACCATCAACAACTGCAACCACCACGCCACCACCAACATTCGCCTTCAATAGCCAACCTCCATCGGCCTTCAACCACAACACCATCACCTTCAATAACTCACCTCCAATGACACTTTAAATAACAACCACTCAATTAAAATCTAAAAGCTAACCATTCTTTAAAAGATGTACAAGTTGGAATCGAGGAACTAGAGTTGAATAAGTCCAAAAGCTACCCATTTTCTCTAAAATCTATCTGAACTAGGGGTGTTTAAAATCGTATTATACGTTTTTCAGATAGTGAATATTAATATCCGAATCCATATCCGAAATTTCGGATACGGATTCAGATATCCAAACGGATATCTGAATTGATAAAAAAATTCGTTTCATGCATAGATTAAAACTAAACCTATATTCGATTTTCAGAATTTTCAACGTTGAAAACAAAGAACTTATATAATTACACATCAGAATCCTATTATTTACTATTTTTACTATATTTGAAACTAAACATAGTGCTCATATACTATATATATTTCAAAAAATATTCGCTTTTGGATATTAGATAATCCAATTATCCGAAAATTTTAGAAATCCACATCCGAATCCGAATCCGAAATATGGATTCGGTTTCGGATCCGAATTTTTTGAACACCCAGTGTTGGCGAAAGAAAACCAAAAGAATAATGGGAACTCTAATCCACAATTATCATTTAAACCCTTCCACTTTTCTTATTTCAACCAAAAATCACCGTTAATCATATTTTCGTCTCAAACAGCAACTAAGCTTTTGCAATCGTACCAAAATAAAGATGTCCGCCCCTCCGGACCAAAACCTGGGTCCATTTTACATCGATCTTTGTAGTTAATAATGCCAATTTTGTTTTAAGATTTGGGCTTTTTACACATTTGTCACCAAAAAATTGTTATACAAAACAAGCATGAGAAGAATCTTGTGCCATGGTTTTCAATCATCCAAGGTATGCCACTTTAATACTTCAATTTCTTCATAGAAGTTCAATTCTAAACTGTTCTTGTATAATCATTTTTAATGAAGGTGATGGTAGTGTGGTTGGAGGTGATGGTTGTGGTAGTGGTTTTGGTATGGTGGTTGAGGATAATAGCATGGTAGAAGAAGAGAGTGAAAAGAAAGGGTTTTGTTTTTTTTTATATGTAAGGGCACTCTGCTAATTTGACAAAATATAACTGAAAATCTAACAAATTTAGAAATTTGGACTCAAAGGGTTATAGGTATCCAGGGCGTTAAATTTTTTATTTTAAACTCAAGTGTTTAAAACCACTAAAACACAGCGACTCAAAAAGTAACTTACTTCATTTTCAGTCTATCTCCGGTCATTGACTCCTATCAGTATCTTCGGTTACACCAAGCCTCCTCTTCTTCTACGTCGACAAGGACACGCCAAGTCCCGTCCTTTCTTTTTTATCTTCATTTTGGATCAATAAAGTTCAAACTCCCTGAAATTACTTCCCAATTAACCATATATCCTCGATAAGCAACACTTTACCATCATCATCATACCCAGTAAATCCCATAAATAGCAAAGCTAAAGCAGGGTCTGAGGAGGGTAGATGTAGACAGCCTTACCTCTACCCCGTAGGAATAGACAGACTGCTTCCAGTGAGACCCCCGGCTCTGATATGTGGTTGAAAACCGGTGCACGTTTTCGTATAACTTGATGTTTTTACATAAGTTTTAATTTCGGATAGCCTACTTTTAATCAAAAATGTGTTTTGCAGGTTTGATGGAGTTTAAGGAGTTTTTCGGGAGCTTTACGAGCCACCGGGTTAAAAACCGGAGCATCAGGATGCATTACGGATCAACCGGGAGTGCAAGAAGTGAAAATTGGAGAAGTGGAGTTCGAGGGGCCGTCGCCGACGGGTATAGGGCCGTCCGGGACGGGCTCTAGATAACCCCGTCGGGCAAAAACTTCCGTAACCAGCAACATAAGCCGTCGGACGGCTTTAAGTTATTCAGAACCCATCGCTGACGGGTTGAGGGCCGTCGGCGATGGGCAGGGGTTTGCCAAAACGCGAATTTTTGGTATTTTGTTGTTGGGAACGATTCTAATTGGTGTGGGAGCATTAAACTCGGGAGTTACAACTTATGTGAGTTTGAATCTTCTTTCTTGGAGCCATTACCACCTACCAAATCATCTCTATTCCATCTCTAACATCATGCTTGAACCGAATCATCGAGAAGCATCATCATCATTCACTAATCATTCCATTTAACCCTAATCATCCATTCATCCATATCGATTGAACCTCTCACCATCATAAACCCTAATCCTCTTCAATTCATCGTCCCTCAAGCTTCAAGATGATCTTAATTAAGTTGCAAGCATCCGGTGTTCGAGTTTCAGCAACCATGAGCGGCTAATCACCTTGGTTTCACCCCGGTGTAGGTAGTTGTTTAATTTAGGGTTTTGAATTGTTCTTTGATTCAACTTTGTGACAAATTGTGTTGATTTTTGAAACCATTGACAATAGTTTACATTTGTTTCGTATTCATAAATTGTCGACGATTATAAAGTTATGACTTTGCGAAATGGTTATGTGTAGTTATGCGTTGTCATGGTTAGGTTTTACTTGTGTTGATTACAAAGTGCATTCTTGTCCGTTTTTCGAAACGTTGATAGTTATTGGCACCTAAGTCACGGTACACTAAATCTGTTAATCATATACAATTGAGTTGGATCTAAAACTTGTAGAAACCCTAGGTTGGCAATTACCAAAACCGGGTGTGAACCCTTCTTCTAATTATTGTTTAGTAATCAATTTTTCTTGCAATCGTTAATTATTAGTTGTTAATCAATTAAACCAATTCCATTAGTTTAAATTCACATCTTTCAACAAAACAAAAATACAAAAATATCATAGCAAGCTTCATAATTGTGACACCTTTTTATAATTCAATCGAATCCACTCGCAAACCACATACTCTTCGTGGTTCGACCCCTTGCTACCACTAGCTATTTGTTAAGGGTAAAAAGGGCTTATAAATTTTATCTTTGACCGGAGCGCGACACTTCCGATCAAATTTTGGCGTCGTTGCCAGGGAGTGCGTGCGCTTTGTGTTTGGATATTGTTTGAATTTGTGTGATTAACTGTTTAATTTGCATAATTTCTTTTCTTATACTTTTCTTTTCCTTTGTTACGTGGGGTGTGTTACTTGTGCAGGTTACAGGTAGTGCATGCATACGCGGAACTCCTGGAGGATTTCACCGTTAGTCTACGAACCGGAAATCGAAAGAGTTGCAAGAAGAAATTTAGCAAGCCGGTTGGAAGCAACACTTGTTTCTAATCAAACTACCCAAACACCACAACTCACACCATCCATTGAAACCGTTTCAATGGCAAATCAAAACTCAAACCAAAACCTTAACCAAAATCCAAATCCGAACCAATTCCAATACCGAAGCAACTTCAATCCCACCCAAAACGTACAACCTATACCTCAAGAGCAACCGGGTGGTAATAACAACTCTGGACCACCCACACCACCTTTCCAAAACCAAAATCCCAACCACACCCAAAGAACACCCCAACAAAACCTTCATCGACAAAATTCCTTACCTATCAATCTTGATGACCGGAATGTCAATTCCGATCATCGAGGCCATCGAGATCGTGGCAATCCTGCGAATGAAGACCCGTTCTTTAACATAGATGATTTGAGGAACGCCATCCCTGATGACGAACCGTATAGTGTTCCCGGTTATCAATCGCCGGAACATGTGAGTGTTCATACGGAAAATTCGGATGATGGGGGATATTACGATGATCGGGTTAATGATGATGAAGATTGGGGGTATGTGAATAGAGGTAACTTTTACAATGCAAGAGAGTTTGAAGATGATGAGTTTGGCTACCAAAACGCTAACTTTGTGGGGAACGATGACTACGGGTATGGGAATAGGAGAAATGACGGTTACGAAAACAACCGCCAACCACGGAACAACAATTAAAGGAACCGGAATGAGGGGTTTTACAATAACAACAACAATGCTAACCCTAACCGGATTCCTCGTTTTGTGGGAGGGGGTAATCAAAGGGGTAACCAAGGTGGAAACCGAAGAGGTGATAGGGGAGGTGATAAAAGGGATAATCGAAGGCCGGTGGATCAAGAAGTTAACGGTCCGCATCATCGTCAACAACCTCCATGGGGTGTAAATGATCGTTTTAGACCGGTGGTTATAGATAATGACTCTCCAATAGTTTGTGAAAGGAGAATGTTCGACTGTAAGCCTCATTACATCAATATACTTCCATACTTCAATGGGAGGTCTAATGATGAACCGTACACGCATTTGGCGGAGTTTTCCTCCATTTGTAACACTATTGGGGGGCACAACTTTGCATTGGAGGAGGTCAAGCTTCGATTATTCCAGTTTTCGCTAAAGGATAAAGCGAAGCAATGGTTTCTTACACTTCCAGCGAATAGTATTCGGACATGGGGCAAAATGCAACAAGTATTTCTTGACGAGTACTACTCAATGGCGAAGACCGATGATGCACGGGATGAAATAAGGTCATTTCGGCAACTATCGAGTGAACCGTTGCATGAAGCGTTCACTCGATACAAAGAATTGATTCGGAAATGCCCACATCACCAAATAGAGAAGTGGGAATTGGTTAAGTGTTTTGTATGTGGTTTGGATGATGCGACGTGGAATCGCCTTGAGTCAATGAGCAACGGAACTCTATTGAGCAATCATGAAGATGATGATTGGGAATTCCTCGAGTGGATGAGCAAGCGGTCGAAGGAAAAGGAATCGGCCGATAGAGCTAAGAAACATCCCGTCTCACGATCTTGATTCTAAGGATCGAATTTCTACTTTAGAACGGGAAATGGCTAGTATGAAAAAGAAGGAGGTGAATGCGGTTCAATTCGCAGTGTGTGAAGATTGTGGGGATATCGTCCATAGGACCGATCAATGTCCAATGGGACCGGGTGATTAGACCGAGGAGGTAAACCAAGTGTATGGGGATCGAAAGCAATACGACATGAATTCCAACACTTATCATCCGGGTTTGAGAAATCACCTTAACTTCCGGTATGGTAACGTCTCGAATCAAATGAACCCGAATTTTCAGTCGGGTAATCAAGGTGGTCAAGGTGGTTACTCTTATAACAATCGTCAAGGTGGTAACCAAGGGGGTTACCAAAGGAATTACAATCAAGGGGGTAACCAAGGGTATCAAAACCGTGAAGGTAATTATCAACGTGGTTACAACCAAAGTGGAAATGGGGGTGGTGTTTCAAACTCTCAAGGTGATGACTCTATAAATTCGAAATTTGATGCTATTACGAATGCTATCAATAATTCAAATCAAGAGATGAAGAAAGAGTTTGAGGTACGAGATAAATCCCATAAGGCGTTGGAGAAGCAAGTGGGCCAACTCGCGGAGGAGATGGCTCAAATGAGGGGATGCATGGGAAAGCTTCCAAGTGACACTACGGTGAACCCTAAGCATCAAGGGTCAAGTTAGAAGAACACACGTGAGGTACCAATTAATAAAATTACTTTACGTAGTGGTCGAGTCGTAGATAATGGTGTCAAAACACCATCACCCAAGTTTGTTGAAGGGGTGGTGGAAGATGCTAGTGAGGATGAACATGAGGATGGTCAAACGGGTCAAAACAAAAATAATTTAAAAAAGAATAATAACACTCCCGTTGTGACCATACATGTCCCTAAGGCTAAGGAAAAGGGTGTGGAGGCTAATACCGCCCCTTATCCTGAAGCATTGAAGGGACCCGTGAAGAAGATTGTAAACAAAAGAGGTCCACAACAAGAAGAGTTGTTGGAAATTTTCAAACAAGTAAAAATTAATTTACCTCTTTTGGATGCAATCAAGCAAGTACCGTCGTATGCTAAGTACTTGAAAGAATTGTGTACCAAAAAACGAACTCAGAAATTTCCAAAAAAATTAGATTTAACCGAAAATGTGAGTTCGATTCTTTCGGGTGCACTTCCACCTAAGCTCCAAGATCCGGGTGCGCCTATCATTTCAATTCAAGTAGGCGATTTTAAAATCAACCGGGCACTTCTAGATCTTGGTGCTAGTGTGAGCATTCTACCGGGTAGTTTGTATGACCAATACGAGTTTGGTCCACTTCAGTCATCAAACACCACCGAGGTGTTAGCCGATTTGATACCCAAACTACCCCGTGGAATTGTCTCGGATGTGATAGTAAAAATTGAGGATTTTTACTATCTGGTGGACTTTTTGGTACTTGATTATGTGGCCAAGGATCCAACCAAGCAACTTACGGTGATTTTGGGTCAACCGTTCTTAGCAACCGCAAATTCTCAAATTGATTGCAAAACAGGAACGGTTGATATGACATTTGGAAACCGAAGGTTGAGGTTGCATGTTTTTTCCGGACTTATGAACCCTCCAGTTGATGATGAATGCTACATGGCGGACATTGTTGACACGTGTATACCTCTTTGCGACACAGTCGTGGATGGGGAAAACACAATGGAGGATTGTTATATGTTTGACAGGTCACAGGTGGAGATAAATAAGAGCATAGACGAGGAGGTGAAGAGTTTGGAGGTGCTTGCGGTTAAAGAAGGAAAACCGACATGGACGCACCAAGTTGAGAGTTTACCGGAGAGCATTGACACCAAGTTGAAGTCGTCATTAGTAGAGCCTCTGGAGGTCGAATTAAAGGCATTGCCGAAGTATCTCAAGTATGCTTATGTTGGTTAAGGCAATACACTCCCGGTTATCATTGCATCAAACTTAACCGAGGAGCAAGAGGAAAAATTGATGGGTGTTTTGGTCACCAATCGGGCGGCGATTGGATGGACCATTGCTGATTTGAAGGGTATTAGTCCCTCGGTGGTGATGCATAAAATCTTCACGGAAGAAAGTGTGACTCCCGTTCGAGATGCACAACGGAGATTGAATCCGAATATGCGGGAGGTGGTGAAAAAGGAAGTGTTGAAATGGCTTGATGCGGGTATTATTTATCCGATCTCTAATAGTCAATGGGTGAGCCCAACGCAGATGGTTCCAAAGAAAGCGGGTATACAAGTCGTCAAAAATGACGCAGGTGAAGAGGTAGCCACTCGGCCGGTAACCGGGTGGCGAATTTGTATTGATTATAGGAAGTTGAATACCGCAACTTCCAAATATCATTTTCCTTTACATTTTATTGACCAAATTGTTGAGAAATTATCGGGGCAACAATTTTATTGCTTTTTAGATGGCTATTCTGGTTATAATCAAATTGCCATCCATCCAGAAGATCAAGCAAAGACAACGTTTACTTGTCCATACGGCACCTTCACATTTAGGCGAATGCCGTTTGGACTATGTAACGCTCCCGCCACCTTCCAAAGGTGTATGATGAGTATCTTTTCAGATATGGTGGGGAAGTCTTTGGAAATCTTCATGGATGATTTCTCAATTTTTGGGTGTTAGTGCATATGTCTGTTGACTTCGTCTTGTATCGAGTCTTGTAATGAATAGATAGACCAGGACACGTTGTACGAGAGAAACGAGAAACAGGTTCATGCGACCTGGCAGGTTCATGCGACCTGGCCAGTTCGTGCGACCTGGCAAGTCTGGTTCGTGCAACCTGGCATTTCCTATAAATAGGTGGTCTTGGATCTTCATTTTTAACATTCTGATTCTGGAGACGAAGCTCTGCCGAAGTGTTGCCAGCTCTTGTATCTTTGTCATATCAATACAATCGACATTTAATCTACTTCTAAGTATAAATCTAGCTGCAATGAAGATCAAATCAATGAATTCCGCCTCTGATTTGGTCTAGAAATCTTCTGATCGACTCATTTAGATCGAATCCACGATCCTACAAGTGGTATCAGAGCTCAGGAGGAAGAGTTCTTACCATTCCAGCTTGTTTTCACGGATAAAAACTTCTTTCTACTCATTTTCTACACTTTTTCATAAAATTTACCGAGTTTTTACGGTTAAAATGATCTGATTTCGTTATATAACACGTAAAACTAAGTTTTAAACAATCCTTGAACAAATCAGAACCTAATTCAACCTAAAACTTGATAAAAATTGATAAAATCATGAACTTGTGGACCGAAACCGCGTGAAAAACATATCAGATCGTTCGAAAATTCTTCCATCTCGCACGAAATGAAGCCAGGTCATTTGGAACAGGTCAGATCGTGTAAGAAGTTTGATCAGATCGCACGAATTGAATCCAGGTCACGTGGAAGTTCGATCAGTTCGCACGGTTTGAAAGGTCAAGTCGCACGGTTTGATATTACATCAGGTCGCATGGTTTGACATCACTTCAGGTCGCACGAGTTGAAAATCATCTCCAGGTCACTTGTAATTGTGAGTCAGGTCATACGGTGTGGTTAAAATTCAGACCAGGTCGCATGAATTGTTCAGATCGCTTGAATATCATCCAGGTCGTTTGAACCTGATTCAGATCGTTTGACTTTGAACCAGACCGCACGAGGTGAATTGTTTCAGGTCGTTTGAGTTTAAATCCCAGGTCGTACCAACTTTCAGATCATTTGAACTAAGTCTTCCAGGTCGTGTGGTTTGAGGCTTCCAGCTTGTTCCAAATCTTCAGATCGTTTGAAATTTCTGTTATTGTGAACTTTCGATACCGAAACATGGAAAACGAATTCTATAACGCGTTCGGTACTACCTCAGTTACTACTAGTTCAGTTGTTCAGAACGTAAACATGGAAAATGAAACGGGAACGTTACAGAAACCTCCTAAGTTGATGAGCATTGAAGAATATTACAGTTGGCAAGAACGGTTCGAGAATTGGGTTCAAGCAAACCATTTAAGGTCTTGGGAGTGTATTGAAACTAAGTACGTTCGACCTCGTTCTGATATGGGAGTTATAAAAATTATTTCTGAATTTTCGGATAAAGAGAGAGACATGTACAAGGCAGAAAAATGATGATCAGTTTACTTCAACAAACTGTGAAAGAAGACATTTTCGTATTACTTCAACATGATGGTAGTGCACGTTCGATTTGGGAAGCACTTCGCACAAAATTCGAAGGAAGTACGGAGATGATCCAGAATAAAAAATCATTATTAAAGAAAGAATTTGAATTGTTTTCAAGTTTGCCGGGTGAAACTACAAAGACTCTTATTGAGAGATATTGTCATTTAGTGCGTTCAATGACTCGATTGGATATCAAAAAAGATCGAGAGGAATGGGTTGAAAAATTAGCCGATGCTTTACCTCAAAATGAATGGGGTACATATCTAATGATTTTGAAGAATACCGGAGAGTATGATAGATTATCAATTGCTCAATTCATTGAAAAACTTGAGGGACAAGATCTTGAACAGCAAAAGATCGCTAGAATGAACAATTCAAGTGGTCAACAAGATATCAAGATGTATTTCAAAGGTAATGTTCAAAATGTTGAAGCTAGTCCAAAGATTCAGACCGCTTTCAGCGCAAAAAACTCATCCGGATCACTCAATCAAAGTTCAATCAACAACAGTGGATTTTCTTCATATCCGAGTGTTAATCCTAATGTTTCAACTTCAAATTATCAGTCTCAAAGCTCAAACAATGGTAATGGTCATGTGCTACAATGCAATATCGCGTTGCATCTTCAGAACGGTCAGAATTTCTCTGAAGAAGT
This sequence comes from Helianthus tuberosus, assembly GCA_030545235.1. Classification (NCBI taxonomy): domain Eukaryota; kingdom Viridiplantae; phylum Streptophyta; class Magnoliopsida; order Asterales; family Asteraceae; genus Helianthus; species Helianthus tuberosus. The sequence goes on from CM060437.1 coordinate 129,079,102, forward strand.
CGCTAAAGGTCATATGGCATTACTAGTTACCGTGTTAGAATCATATGAGAGTTTGGTTGCTGGAAGGATCGGAAATCCTATGTTAACAAAAGAGGATTACGATCAGATTGATGCTGAGGAAATGGAGCTAATGGATATTAAGTGGTGTTTAGCGAGCGTGTTAAGAAGAGCTGAGAAATTTAAGCAGGTTACCGGAAGAGATGACTTACGTGATGCTAATGTTTCTACTTTAGGTTTTGATAAGTCTAAAGTTACTTGTTTTCAGTGCAGGGAAAAAGGACATTTCAAGAGGGAATGTACCAACCGAGGAGCTGGTGGAGCTCAGAATTCTTTTGGGAACAATGAATATTATCGGAAAGCAATATATCATCAGGTAGCTCAAAAACCGTCATCATCCCGTATTATTCCGATTGAAGATGGAAAGAAGAAAGCTTGTATTACTATGCCTCCAGATCAAGAAGATGAAAGATTGCCAGAGGGATTTAGCTGGGACAAATATATTTCGGCAGAAAGTAATTCAAAGTTTAGAGCATTCATTCAAGAGCCAGAGTTGATGAAAGAATGGATGGATGTGTTTGCAAATGATGAGAAAAGTTAAGATGGAGAGTCTGTCTCTTCAGAAGATGGTTCAGAAAAGACACCAGTTTCTTATCAATCATCAATTGATAACAGTGATGATGATGAAGAAATTAAACAAATAAACATTGGTAAAACTCATTTATCTCCTGAAAGTTTCAAATTTTATTTTGCAGATAAATTGGAGAAGCTAAAGGAGAAACGAGCAGCAAAAGAAAAGAAAAAGGTGGATGAAAACAAGGAATCGGTAAGCTTCGTGGTAAGCATTCCGGTTTATGGGTCAACTAAAAAGGACCGGTAACATTTTGTGTAGAGTTTTGTATAATTCTTTAATTGTTTGAGTGCTTTGGATATAATCGTTTTCGTTTCATACTAACCCCGTGTGATTGTGTGAAGTCCGGATATTCCGAACGAGTCCTGGAGACGTAAGGTATGTTTTTAGACTTTGTTATGTGCATTGAGGACAATACACGACTTTTTGGGGGGTGGTAGGGCCGTTAACGGTTTTCGCGTTTTCAAATTTTAACTTATAAAAATTTACAAAAAGATTTTTAATAATTTTTAGGAATTTTTAATGTATATAGTCCCTTTATTAAAAGTTCATAAAATTCTTCCTATTTTTCGAAAAAAAAAATTTTAAAAATTAAAAAATGTAACATACACTACCCGTCGGCGACGGGGTATATCCCGTCCGGGACGGGCTCCCTTTAAGGCCGTCGGCCAATGTTCCCCGTATCCAGACCATTAAGGCGTCGGCACCAAGGACCATTTTACACTACCCGTCGGCGACGGGGTCCCAACCGTCGGCGACGGCCTCTGGTTAGCCAGCCGAGGCTGGTTTGTTTGTTCACGCATGAATTCGATCCAATACTTTATTCAACATGTCAAAACATGTTTTAAACCCATTTTTCACCACATATTTGACCCACCATCATCCCATATCATTTACTCACCACAAAAATCCATGCTTTCTCTCTCTAAACTTCACCTTTCATCTTCTTCTTCTCCAAAATACTTCCAAAACCCTAAGAACCTTCAAGCTTTCATAACTTCTTCAATTCTTAACCAAATCTCCTGATTCTTGAGTCCATCTTATGTAATTTTTCGAGAGGAACAAAACCCCTATCACGGTTTTCATCAATTCTTGCTAGTTCGCAAGATTTCTAGGCTTGTAATTTTGGGTTTTTGAAGGGGTGTTCATCAACTTACTTGCTTTACATCTTTTTCTTAGTTCTTCTTGTCTACAACATCAAAGGTATTTTCCTTAAAGTTATGCACGACTATCATTTGTTAGTTGTTTTCCTTCCGAAATTTTAAACTTTTTAGTTTAAGAGTAGGTTGTTTAAACAATTTAGGTTGTTCTAGCATGAGTTTAAGTATGATTGGTTGTGTTGTGTTGGATAGAATTTGAACATGTTATAACCATAGTGAAGTGATTACACTCGTTATTTACATGATTGAACATGAAGGTGATGTTGAACTTTGTTGAACTTATAAGAAATTGCGAGTTAACAAGAAAAATTGATAAGTATATGATAAAATGAGCGACTTTGGAAGTTCAAAAAGGCGATTTTACATCTATTTGTTAATTAAAAGTTCAACATCATACATTATGTTCAAAGTTGAAAGTTTAGTGAAGGTTGGGTTTATATTGATGCTTTGCTTGTTTTGTGATTGTAGTTATGGCCAGAGGTAGGAAAAGGCAGAAAACTACAGGGCAAGGCTCATCATTAGGGTTGTTCATAAAGCTCGCGACTCGTAGCTCGCTCGAAAGAAGCTCGAGAAAAACTAGCTAAAAAACTCAATTTGAGATGACGTGAACCAAGCTGGCTTATTTTGTAACCAAGCCCAGCTCGAGCTAAGCTCGGCTCAGCCCATGGCTCGGCTCGTTGGCTCGTTCTTAGGCTCGTTTAACACCGACGTAAAGCTCAAGCCAAGTTTAACCGCCTGAATTAATTTCGAGCTTGAGCTCGATCCCACCCTGGCTCGGCTCGGCTCGGCTCGGCTTGTTTACAGCCCTACTCATCATCTGGACTGGGATCTTCTTCCGGTTTAATACCGAAGAACTGGGAGCAACTAAGCTCCGTAGAATAGGGTGATGCAAGACTTTATAGGCAGGATTGGGCGTGGGAAAAATTCAGGGATAGTAGAAGCGCTCAAGTATGGGATGAGGAGAAAAACAAACCTTTATCAGCTTATCAAGATAGGAAGTTGGAGGCCAAACTTTGGAAGTGGAAGATGGTCAACAATGTTACCACTTCAGTACCGGAAAGGGTGGTGTGTGAAAGGGTTGTGAATGTGGAAGAGTTTAGACAAATTGGGATCGTTCAAATGTTTGAGCGTCAAGGATGGGAGAGAGTTCTTGATTGGTGTGAAGACAACACCTCTCGGGTGTATTTGGCGGAGGTGTGTGAATGGTTGGCGACATTGAGGTTCATGAACAAGGATGGTCCTCCCGCCCAGTGGAAATTGGTTGGTAAGACAAGCAGAGGGGTGATGACGATGTCCTTCGAAACGATTAATTGCATTGCGCGCTTTGATTCTTTGGGGGTGCAAGCATATGACTATCCAACCATTGAACAATTCTTGGATAATCATATGAATGGTAATGATCCGGAACAAATGACAGCGGCTATCTTACCATATAATGACGGGGGAGCGGCCCAAAGAACTCAAATGGCGATTGAGGGAAGGATTCTTCAAGGAATTTCCCTAGAGAATGTTTTGGTGAGGTTTGGTGATAGAGGAGGAGTGAGAGCAAGTGATTGTCATGGTTAGGTTTTACTTGTGTTGATTACAAAGTGCATTCTTGTCCGTTTTTCGAAACGTTGATAGTTATTGGCACCTAAGTCACGGTACACTAAATCCGTTAATCATATACAATTGAGTTGGATCTAAAACTTGTAGAAACCCTAGGTTGGCAATTACCGAAACCGGGTGTGAACCCTTCTTCTAATTATTGTTTAGTAATCAATTTTTCTTGCAATCGTTAATTATTAGTTGTTAATCAATTAAACCAATTCCATTAGTTTAAATTCACATCTTTCAACAAAACAAAAATACAAAAATATCATAGCAAGCTTCATAATTGTGACACCTTTTTATAATTCAATCGAATCCACTCGCAAACCACATACTCTTCGTGGTTCGACCCCTTGCTACCACTAGCTATTTGTTAAGGGTAAATACAGAGCCGTCCCCGAGAACTCTTAAAAAGATTTAGGCCTCGGGCGACAAAAATAATTGGGCCCAAAATTGTGGTTAAAGGGAAATGAATTAAAAAATTAAAACTTTGGTGGTAAAGCCAAGACTTGAACTTGAGATTTTTACATTATTTTGAGATGGTTTTTCCACTCCACTACCAACATTTTTATGCATAATAAATGGATGCATATATTAAGTATATAATTTAGTATATATATAAAAGCTTATAAAAATCTTTCGGGCCTTTTAAAAGTTTGGGCCTCGGGCGTCGGCACGGGTTGGCCGGCCCAAGAGCCGGCCCTGGGTAAATAGGGCTTATAAATTTTATCTTTGACCGGAGCGCGACACTTCCGATCAGGCTCGATTATAGTTTTGTATCAAGCCTTGGACCTAAGGCACATAACACTCAAACCATAGGGACAGAGACCGATTAGTGCATGTACCCAAATCACGTATCTTTCAGCTATCAACGCCACCACATGATGCATGATTAACCATCAGCTGCTTTTAACGTTATTTTCACGAAACTAGTAAAATAACGTTAAAGTTTGTATCATTTCACTTTTGCCCCCCGAACGCCCACACATATATACATTATATGTGCACAATGCAAGCAACGCAACATAAGCATCACTTTAACAAATTGCCACATACTCAGTAATCAAGAAATAAAGAAGCTTTAGTAAATTCATAACAATATTAGCAACTTAATTAATCTTATTTAAATATCACTTATTTAACAAACAAGAATCAGATTCAAAACCCTTAATTTTATTTGCTTTTTTCATCCTCATTTTGCTTTTACACTCTACAATGATTATCTCAGATAAACTATTTAAAAAAAATGTTTCATTATAAAATAATAAATCATCCAAAACCAATTATCTTTAATTTTGAAAAAATAATCAGGCAATCCTAAAACATAAAATAACAAATCATCTAAAACCAATTACCTTTAGTTTTGAAAAAAAATAATCAGGCAATCCTAAAACAAAATCAAGAAAGTAATCACTTTTCAGTAATATGAGAAGAAAATCACCCCACTAGATATTTGAATATCACTTATTTATGTATGGTCACGTATATCATAAATAAATCTTTGTTTCTAATCATTAATCTTTTTTAGATATTTGAAAGTCAAATTCCATTAACGTATACCGACAGAAAAAAAGATGCCCACTAGAGATAATCGAATATGTACGTTTAGATTCTGACTTTTGGACCCTATAAATCCATATCATTTCTCTGCTTTCTAAACAAGCTTGCTTATATATATAGTTTTACAACTTTTGATACCAACTAGTGAAATCAATGGCTACTCTTGGAGGTATTAGTGAACCTAAGGGAACTCAAAACAGCCTCGAGATCAACAGCCTTGCTCAATTCGCTGTCGAAGAGCACAACAAGAAGCAGGTATTGTGTTCGAATCGTCTTTTTCTAATTTTATTTTTTATTTTTTTGTGTAAAGCTCAGCGAATTTTATTAATTCATCAAAACAAGCTTATCCCAATCCGTGACATTAAAAAAGTGATTAAAGTTAAAAAGTAAAGAAAATAATTATTATTATAATATTAAAATAATAAAAGTATTAAAAAAACTATATATTATTATAATATTAAAATTACTATTCATTAGCTTATAATTTTAATATATGTATAATGTATAATTTGACATCGGAGGAAAATTTTAAAATTTACGGTTTCCTGATCCGATTTGCAGAATTCGGTTTTGGAGTTTAGTAAGGTGATAAGCACGAAGGAGCAGGTGGTTGCAGGGACGGTGTATTATATCACACTGGAAGCGAGTGATGGTGGTGTGACGAAGACGTATGAAGCCAAGGTTTGGGTGAAACCATGGATGAACTTTAAGGAATTGCAGGGGTTTGAACTTGTTAATGCATAGCTTTTCTATGGTAATTTCCTGTTTACAACTTATTATTTCGACAATAAATTATTAATCCTTTTTTTAGTTTTATTATAAACAATTGATGTACGTGATTGTTATTTGTAATATTCTTACAAGTGTAAGTGAGTGAAGGCACTCATGAGCGAGCTACTTAAGATCCACTCGCTAAAAGTTTTAATCGAATCGAGCTTAAATGAGTTGGAGCTTCAAATAGAGCACAGGCGTGAGGTTCATTGAGTAATCTTATAATAACTATATATTTATGAGCCCGAACATGAGGTTCATAAATATATGAGTTAATTGCTCGGATGGTCCCTGTGGTTTCACGTTTAGTCCCCACCTTTTGAAAATAGCATGTATGCTTCCTATGGTTTGTCATTTTGTTACTCGGATAGTCCCCCAACATTTACTCTGGGGACTATCCGAGTAACAAAATGACAAACCATAGGGAGCATACCTGCTATTTTCAAACTAACTAATATCTACTCAGGGACTATCCGAGTAACAAAATCACAAACCATAGGGAGCATACCTGTTATTTTCAAAAGGTGAGGACTAAACGTGAAAAAACTTGAAACCACATGGACCATCCGAGCAATTAACTCTAAATATATTAATAAATAGTTTATGTTATATATGAAAAATATAAGTGTAAATGTATACAAATAAAAAACATGACAAAAAAAGACATCCTAGCAACTATACAAAAATTATTATGCAAGTTGCATTTCAAACCATTGATATTCTTGAGAAGGTTGTGTTTGGTATATACGTTTCTGCTTTTGACCCATTTGGATTGTTCTAATCTAGCTAAATAAGGGGCCCGTATGTAATAAAGGCGAACCGTAATCAACCCTTCTAACTAGATGGGTGGAGACTAGAACACTTGGAAGTTCTATGCTGATTAAATTTTGTTTCTCTTCTTTAAATGCAGGTGAGAGTGCTAATAATGGGTGTAAGTCTTAAAATGTATGCATCTTTCTATTCAAGTAAATGCTAAAGATTTTTATGAATGTTGTGTAAGTTTGTGTTGTATATTTAACATCTAATATGTGTTTTCAATGTTAAATTGGTTGTGAAATTTTGCTTCTTTTTGTTCACATGTTTGCATCTTACTAACATTTAGGGGTACAGGTATGGTTACTGATGTGTGAAATATGTCTTAATTAAATTTAATAAGTTTTAAAATTGGAAAAACCCGTAAACCATACACTACCAGCAAGTGTACCAGTCGTAAATAGTAATACAAGTAAGTCCGAGTTATCGAACCGTTGACACAATCTAGCAACTTTTGATACTAGACCTCTATCGACTCCTAACCTAATAATTTGTTGTTTGAGAGAATGGTTTTAAACTAAATACTAAATTAAGCAAATAAATGAACTCAGATAAAATAGAGCAGAAGACTCGGGAAACTGGAGAAAAACTCGATGCTAGGAGAAACCAGCTACCTAGGTCTAGAATCCTACCTGTAACTCACAACTCTTGGAATTGGACAATGGAATGGCTACCGGGTTCTTAAAAATACGACTAACTCAAGTAAACCTTAAAGACTGCTAGATCACCTCCCGGTCTCACTAACACAGCTCTTGGACAATCTTAAGATGGACATGTAAATCACCGGTTACTAGTTTGGACAATCTTAAGATGGACATGCAAACCCGATCAAAAGCCTAACTCGTTTAACCGAATAAAAACAATACCTGAATTGAAACCGCTTGTCCAACCCAAATTAAAATCGACTTTTAAGAGTTAAACCAACTTGTTACACCAACAAATACATAAACCAACTTGTTTATTTTTTTGTTTTTTAAAACGTTGTTTCAGTAAGAGAAAAACAATACTTTGTTGATTTTTTTGTTTAATAAAAACAAAAACTTGGTATTTGTTATGAACAAGAGAGAAATATAGGGAGAAAATTGATTCAATCTCATCATTCATCTGACATATACATAGTATATATATACTAGTACAATAGAATCCCTAAAAGCCTAAAGCCCATAAACATTAGGTTGGGCCATAAAATGGTTGCATTCATAACACTCCCCCTCAGACATTTTATATTACACACTATCAACATTATACATTGGAAGATATTGGCTCGATTCTTCAGGACCGATATTAATTGACACTTCAGAATCAGTTATACTACCTCATTAAAACATTGCTAAGAAAACCCAGTGGGACAAAATTTAGTCAAGGAAAAAAAGTACAATGTGTATATTACTCCTCCTCAATTTTGCATTTATATCTTGATGATGTGAAATCCAATCTTTTTTTTACCAAGTGCTTAACTTGATATTTGATGTAGTCTTCTTTGAATTGAGTGGTGCAGTTTGCATCGTCTTCATACGGTATAACTTGGACTTCCCTTGATCATCTCTAATCTACATTCTCCTTGAGTATGTTGAAATCTTCTACCTTCATAAATAAAATTGTATCTGCATAACGGGACTTCGGATTCTTCTTAAGGATCAATCGGTGTTTCGAGTTATGTAGAAATATCAACTTATCAATTAATGCGCTTTATAATTATGACTCGTTAAAAGTCTTGCTAGGAAAACCCAGTGGGACAAAACTGTAGCTAAGGAAAAAGAGTATAGCGCATTATACATTATTAACAACATGCTTCAGAATGATGTTAAGTCAGCACTTCGTGACCTACAAGATAAAGATAAACTGATGCTACTGGATCAGTTATGTTGCCTCGTTAAAAACCTTATTAGGAAAAACCCAAATGGGAAAAACCTAGTGAAGGAAAAAATAGTGCAACATGTTTGCAAGATACATCAATGTTCCGATCACAATTAAATAAGGTACTTCTAGACCAATTATTTATCCATCCTCTTCTTAGGGACGATAAAAATCATTTCCATATTTCAAGCAATTCGACAACCATTAGCGTACTCGTAATTGAATTCTATCTACATAACCTCTTCTGGATGTAGTATGATTGATAAGAAAAAGTTGTACATATATATATATATACTCGAACTGCGGGTCGAGAACTACACAGTGTAAACGTCCTTCATAATTTCCCCTCTTTAGTTTGACAGTTCCTCACGATGATGTTTACATCATCACTGTAAAATGCAATTAAATTGAACATTAAGAGTGAAATCTTAATAAGTAGATATGAGCGCCTCATTTCAAAATCAGCTAAGTTAACTGTATCACGTAGGACCAATGTTCCATTTAAGATTTATATAACACATATGGGTTATTGTTTAATAATGCTTTGGGCATTTTAATCCTTTGGGTATTTTCATGCAGATGTCATTTACAATTGTCTCGTACATGTATATGGTGACGACATCCATAAGTTTTATCTGAAGTCAATTCTGAGATTACGAGATCGCTTAAACATCTAAAGATTATCGCATCCACTACAAGGGTATACGTTTCCTCATAATCAACTACTGGGATTTGGGAAAATATTTATGTTAAAAGTCGTACCTTTCATAACAAAATCTCATTCTTTACGTTTCTTTTTATTTAAAGACACCCATTTATAACCTACTGGTTTGACATCTAAAGGTGTTCGAACGACAGGTTCGAAAACATTTTGTTTGTTGAGCGAATTTAATTCAACCATTAAGTCGTTGAGCCATTTTGGCTATTTCTGTGTGTGCACTCTTACACAGTTTCATGTTTGTAACCCTTTTCATCGATTACATTTATTTCTATAGCATATTCAAATATATCATTTCACGCGTGTTTCATTACGGTTCCATATTGTACTATTTTGTACACAAGTCATTGAGATCTCATACTTGTTTGATAACTGAGTTTCTTCAAGAACTCCCTTATCCTCTTCTGGGGCTTCGTTAATATCTTCCAGGATTTCGTTAATCTCTTTTAGGATTTTATCAGCAACCTCTTCTGGGATTACACCAACTGCGTTGCCTTACTCTTTTCGTATTTGTGGGATTTATATATTGGAACCGAGTTTACTTCCCACTTTTTTTTTTCTAATATGGTAATCATTTTGTGATTACTTAAATTTGAGTAGGTGAGTTAAGTGCTGGTATATGTGACCTTGTCACTCTGTTTGTGTTTGTGAATGCATCTCATATTTCATTTGCTATTATTTGCAAATTCACGCTCCTCTGGACTTCAGATTTATATTAACCACTTCAGGGGTCTAAATTCAATAATGATGATGCATTTTCTTGTGTTGCCAGTCTTTCATTTTCTTGTCTCCCCCTAAGACTGGGAATACTATGTACACATCCATTTCACATGTTATGGTGGTGCTATTGGTACATAGGCTTCACAACCTAGTATAAAGAATGGAAACTTGGTTCGCTCTAGGAGACAAGTTATAATGGGGAATATTTGTGATAAGCAGTTGGTTTTGAATTGATTTTATAGTCATTAATAGACGAATTCTGTCTCAACTAAGCATGCCACTCACTATACGTCACATTGTGCCCAACAATGGTCCCTACAACTGTGTTGTCAAAGAGCAACATTAAACTATGTCAAAGACCAACGTTCCATAGTGTTGGGCGTATGCTACATATGGGTAGTTGATAACTCACATGTAACCATGTAGAATGTCCCCACATAAGAGGGATTGTTTGTATGAGTTTGTTTTTGGAAGGGCATAAAAATTTATTTGCCACACAAAAAAAAAATAACTACACATATGATAAGGCATTTTGGGAGCAATGCTTTTAGATTATTTAGAGGTGCTAGTTAGCACTTTTGATTGTTTATCATACCACGATGTTATCTGGATGACCTTTTTTAGCCATACCGTATGGTGAACGTTTATTTTTCTAGTAACTTCTGGTTACTCACCATATTTGATTTTATGGGATGTATTTATTTATTTTGCAATATACTTTAGGTAATATAATATGGTCTTCTGTTCGTATTGTCATATGCAATTTAGAGATATTCAATATCATTTTTTCTTTGTCACCATTTCAGTGTAATGACTATTTATCCGAACATATTTGAGACTTGGTAACTGTCCTCAGGATATACTAGAACATGAGGCATTATTGATTATAAAGTTTGATATCTACGGGTAAGATGTTGATGCTCTTCCACAACATTTGATATGCAACTAACATGTGAATTAGTATTAATAGTTTATGTGCTCGGACAATGAATAAAAATGTTTCTTATCTTTGCTGATAACGTGTTATCGAAAACATAACAAATTAGAAGGGAGTGGAGAGTCTTTACAGAAGAATTAATGGAAATGGTTAGAGCTTCATGTTGATAACGTGTTATGAACAAGAGAGAAATATAGGGAGAAAATTGATTCAATCTCATCATTCATCTGACATATACATAGTATATATATATACTAGTACAATAGAATCCCTAAAAGCCTAAAGCCCATAAACATTAGGTTTGGCCATAAAATGGTTGCATTCATAACATTATTTTTCCTTCAATACTTTTTTTTCTTTCAATCGTAACACAACATAATTAAACCAATTTGTTTAATTAGAAAAGAAAATACCAACTTGAACTTCTCTGAATATCGAGACAACCACAACTATTTGAGGATTCAACTTATTGAATTTTTCCTTTGATTCATCTTGACCGACTCCGCAGCAAATAACTATTTGAGGATTCAACTTATTGAATTTTTCCTTTGATTCATCTTGACCGACTCCGCAGCAAATAGAGATAAAACCACTTTAATCAAAATAAATTACTCCTTTATTCAAGAATTCGCTGCGACGTTTTGCAACTTTCACTTGACCCTCTTTCTTCGTTCAACAGTAGTAGCAAATATCACCTAACGCAGACAACCGATCAACTACCCCTTTAGTTGATTAAATAACAAATCAAACCAACGTGTTTGCTCTAAACTATCCAGCAGCGACTATGGCAAGATCTTCCGGCAACAACGACATATTTTGTTAGGGTTCTTGAACTTGGCTCTGATACCAATTCAAGTCCTAATTGAGTAATCAAACACAAGAACAAGAACGAATGGAATAACCCTCGAGAACTTTTATTATAACCAAGAAAATATAACTTCTAAATCATAATGGTACTAAAAACAAAACAAAATCAACCACGAACGAAAGACAAGTAGCAAAAGTACTCGTGGTGGAGGAACAAGAATCAAACTTCTTCTTCTTAGCGTCTCAAGTTGTATAGGACCCAACAAATTCTAATTAGACGTTTACAATTATTGTATTCTTTAACGGCAACACTCTAGTTTAGAGAATCCAGAGTACACAGTACCCCTTCAAGTCCCAATCGAATAATCAAACACAAGAACAAGAACGAATGGAATAACCCTCTAAGAACTTTTATTATAACCAAGAAAAATATAACTAATAAAAACTTGATTACAATAACTCATAAACCATAACTCGGTTTATTTCTTATCTTGTCTTTTAATAATGTCTAGCCCTACCTTGGTTTATATAGGCTAACCCTAACTTGGTGACCAAGACATTACCAAATATAATTATAACATAATTAGGAAACTTAACTAACTATGACCAACTTGTCGACATTGATCCCTCAAGTTAACCGACTTGTGACTTGAACTCATTTGCCACCCTTTCCCATCACCGACTTGTGATGAGTCGGGAATTACAGACGACGGTGTTGCTAGTAGGAGCAAGCATGGAGACTCTACATCAACTTGCCATAGATAATTTTAAGGTCCCTTAGGTTTTTTTTTACCCCTTGACTTTCTAATGCGTGTTAGTATAAATTCGACTCCGTTTACATTTTACCTCACAATGAGTCACTTGGTGTTAGAAATCCATGTTTCTATTTTACGTTTTTTCCTGATTTTGGTCATTAATCCTTTAAACAATTAGATCATCCGATATGGAATATATACGGATGTAGACATTAGAGAGTTAATGATTACTAATCCAAAATGGAATATATTGATTCAAATACTCCAGCGGTTGGGAGGACCGTGCAATATCCCCCCCCCCCCCCCCCCAGAATATACAATTTTAGATAAAGAACTTTGATGGGGCATAATACGCAAAATTAGAAACATATGTTCATATAAGGAAATGGTTGAATGGTTTCAGAGTAACTTAAAGCTTATGTAATGCCTGATGTTTAATAAATCATCTACTTGAAACATATGTATTATATTTCATGTTTTATTTTTATTTTTTGTTTATTTCATAGCTTCAACAAGGTGGTTAGTAATGTACATCGAGCACATGCTAGCTTACATGTTTTGAATCCAAATGTGAACTCAAATTCCTCTACTGATGGTACATATGTTCAGCAATCAATAAGACCATGTGTAGTGGTTTTATCAATAATGTCCTCACTTTTGGCGTTTTCTGCCACATGGCAGTACAGTCAGCAAGGGGACATTATTGGGCGTTTTTACAAAAGGGACGTAGTGGGATAATGCCCAATAATGCCCCAACCCATCATTACACAATTATTATTTTTTTTAAATTAAAAAGTTAAAATACTTCATTAAAGGGTTATTGGATTTTATCACCCGCAACTATCGGCCTTTGGCCGATGACACCCGCAACTAACACTTTGACACCCGACACCCCCAACTTTACTTTTTGTTTGCACTGGCACCACTCAGTTAAATATTCTCTAACTTGGTTAGTTATTTGTCCTACGTGGCACCATCTTGCTGAGTTGGAGATGATTACGTGGCGCTGACGTGTATCTAAACCTCATCTCCTTCTTTACAATATTTAAAAAAAAAATAACAAATCCTAAATTCTAATTTCATTATTTTGAAGATCTGGGCCTATGTTCTTATCAATTTCATCATCTTCAGTCATCATCTTCAGTCATCAAAGATTATCATCAAATTTCATCTGCAAATTCAAGAAGCTAATAATAATCATCTGCAAACAAGAACAAATAAAAAAACAAAACTAAATCTAATCCTAAAATTAATTTCTAAATCATTCTACAAAATCCAACATACAGATTCTATATTATCTTTCATCCCAAATCATTTGCAAAACCCAACTTACAAATCATATATCATCTTCAAATCAAATCAAGATCTTAAAATCCACCACCACCACCATCGGCACCCTCTTTCCTCTTCAAAACCCACCACCGCCACCCTCTTTCCTCCTCAAAACCCACCACCACCGCCCTCATCAACCTACTTCTGTCTCGAAATTCTGTCTTGAGACCACAATCCACACCTGCCGACAACCCACCACCACCGCCCTCATCATCCTCTGGTTCCGAACGTCACCGGAACAATCAGAACTCGATCGTCAACATATTAACAGATGACGTATGAGTGGTGGCAGTGGGTTTTTAGAGAGAGAGAGAGTGGGCGTCTCTCTCTCCTCCTCCTGCAGCTTCAACGAGATCCCTCTCACCGGACCTTTCTACATCCGCTTCATCAGATGCGTTAAGAAGCCACCAATCTTGTTCCGGAGCCGCTTCGACGGGATGACTGCAACTTCTTCTAACCGCTCCGGCGAGAGGATTTCTTCACGGTTTTGGTGCGGACTCGACCCATGGTTTGCTTCTCCGGCGATGTGTAACTGCTCCTGCTCCAGCGACGGTTAGAGGATAATGTGTGTAGCTAGGGTTTGTTTGTGGGTGGTGTTAACAGAGAATTGAGAGTTTGTATAATATATAATGTGTTTATCAGTTCAATTGTACACATGGATATAATTTTCCTACATCATTGCCATGTCATCAGCTCCAACTCAGCAAACCTGTGCCACATCAGACAAAAAACTAACCAAGTTAGTGTAGATTTAACTGGGTGGTGCCAGTGCAAACAAAAAGTAAAGTTGGGGGTGTCGGGTGTCAAAGTGTTAGTTGCGGGTGTCATCGGCCAAAGGCTGATAGTTGCGGGTGATAAAATCCAATAAGCCTTCATTAAATAAAAAAAATTACAATACTACAAATAAAAACTTGTGCAATTTTGGCTCAAGCCGCGTACGAAAACACATTCGGGTCCATGTCATGAAAGTTAAAGTTTTGTTGCGGTTGGGTGGTATTTGGGTTCCCGGGTCTTGACGGAACACCAAACGGGGGTTGGAATGGATTCATGGTAAATAAGTTTATAAAAGTTGGAAGAAGTAGAGAGAAAGATAGATAGAAAGTGGGATTTTTTTATAAAAAGTTGGATGAAAAGTGAGGTATATATAGATTTAAATGGGAATTTAAAAAAAATTAAAAATATTTAATATTCTTACCGTTTGACAACGGTCAAATATCAAAACTTGTGCAATTTTGGCGTGATTTAAAACATGCTTGGGACCTTTTTTTCGAAAATCACGACGAAAAACGCCCAAGGGGGTGGGGACGTGGCGTGTTGGGGCGTGTTTGGGGGCTTTTTTTTTGAAAAAATACCGCCCACTACGGACGGTCTAATAGGTGGTATGTCTGCAACTTGCGGCAACAATATTTTCGCTATTATTTATTTAATTACAGTGTAGGGGGCACCTGATGCTTCGTCTATTGGTGGTGTTGTAAAACTGACCATGCATCGGTTCCAAAAAGCGCACCGACCCTCGGAATAATGTAGTTCCAGTCAGTTCTTGCCCTATTAGTTCTTATACGTCTATTAAGGGTACCGAGTTTGTTAGTTTTGTAGTAAAATTAATATACTATTCAATTGCTTTAAGGGTACTTATAAGTCATCTTTTTTAGTTTTTTTATTCTTAGGTTCAGCTGATGCTTGTAAGGCATTTCCTCTTCAATTTGGGTCAATTAGTCCCGATGTTATTAAAGGAATGCAGGTATTTTATTTCTTTTGCACGTTTGTGTGAAACCGGATTTTAGCCGAGAAAAACAACACTTATGGTGTTGCACAATAAAGTAGGAGAAACACATGGCAGTGTAGGTAAGTCTCAAAGAAGGTGAGTCACAGCGGTGTTGGCCAAAGCCCGATATTCTGATTCACAACTTTAGCGAGAAACAATGGGTTGCCTTTTGGCTCTCCAAGATACAAGATTTCCATATAACCCGTTTCAACACAACGAGTTCAGTTAGCATTTGAGATGCCGCAGGCATGTTAAAACATTTTAGTCCATAAGAGATCATTCCCTTTACATAACAAAGGATACGTTTAACCATCTAAAAGTGATCAGTGGTTGGGGCATGTAAGAATTGACTTGCTTGATTGATGGGGTAAGATAAATCAGGACGGGTGCTGGTTAAGTATTGGAGAACACCACTAATGAGCGATAACAAGTTGGATCATGAAAAGGAGACCCATTACCAATGAAAACATCATTAGTACCCAAGGGAGTTGCAATTGCTTTAAAATCCAAAAAGCCGACATGTGTAAGTATGTCATAAGCATACTTAGGTTGATTAACGAATAGACTGGTTGAAGTATAAACAGGAGTGTGAATTTTTGACACCATACGAACCTAACACGAAATTTGCGGATTTAGGTTTAATCTAAACAAGTTTGGGTCAATTTCATGTTGAATCCGCGAACCTGTTTAGCTAAACAGGTCGAGCTCGTGTCGAACCCGGCAGGTTGACGTGTTGATTCGTTAAACCCATTTATATTATATATATATGGGCTGGATTTTATGCAATTATATATATATTACTGGTGAGGGATGATGAACAGTTATTTGTTTTTGTCTTTTACTTGCTTTATTTTCTTTTATATAAAGATTGATAAGAGAATATTATAACAATCAAGTTTGGTGCTCTGGTGGAAAAGAACCTTTCTTATAACCCTGAGCTCCCAGATTCAGAGCATTCTCATCCAAACCACCAAAATCTGTGTGTGGGGTTTTTAAAATATAAGAAGTATAAAAAGTGGTTGTGAGTGGAGGAGAGAGAAAATGTTACTGTTCATCTGTATATTTGGGGGGACACTGTTTACCCCCTATACTTTTTTAATATATATTGAAAGTGGTTGTGAGTGGAGGAGAGAGAAAATGTAATATATATTGAAAAGGAGAGAGGAAAAATATTTGTTTTTAGTGGAAATATATTGATATAGGAGTTGTTTTTTAGTGGAATGTATGTATATTTTTAGTGGATTGGATGTGAATGCTCTCAAATCCTGAATTCTACCGGTTTTATTGCTTAATTTTTTTATTTGGCAAAAGCAAAAATGCTTCTAATATTAAGAATCGGTCCATCAACTTCAACTGTAACAAGAAGCCTTCAACCAGTAAGGCTAACAAAATACTTGGTTGACTATTTTTATTTAATTTAACCACTAACAAGGTAACTTTTATTTTTTTTTCTTTTCTAATTCAAACTAAATGTATTTATATGTAGTTAATGATATTTTTTGATATTAATGATTTTTTTGTTATTACATAATAGTTAGTATTGTCATCTTAACAGACCAATGTCGATACCGGTGTCGGTTCTATTGAAATCATTATCGATACCGAAACAGGGTTTCGGTTCCGAAAGTGTTTAGTATGGTACCGTATCGGATCAAAAGTAAATAATGGGTGCCGAATTGGTACAAAAAAAATGGTTCGGTTCATTAGGTATCGGTACCCAGTATTATTTGTTCATTCCTACCTTTATAACTTTTACTAATGTATATAAAAGGCAATTTGTATATACAGTTTATCAAGAACCATGAATAGTAACTTTATTTTTATAAGAAAATATATAGCTTCTAATTATTTTCTTATATTATAATAGTTTATTATTATATTTACTTTTAATAATATATTTTTAATTTTTTATTCTTTTTTGAAAAACATATATTTCCTTTATCATTTTTTAATAATTATTTTTTCTTTTTTTAGAACATATATTAATTTATCGATTAATTTGATACTTCTTTAATAATTGAAGTTTATAACCTTTTTTCCAAAAACTTAAGTACGTAGTTGTGCTTGATTATTTCCCTGACATTTCGTTATAAGTTTTGTTAAAAACGAAGCTATACACAAAATAAAGTATTTATTTGGTATTATAAAACTATACGATGATAAACTAAACAGTTCTAATGGTTTGCATTTCTAAACAACATGTTTTATTTTTAAATTATGTTTGTTTTACATTATCATTTGCTCGGTTTCGCCGCAACGCGCGATGTCAAAAATACTAGTAAATATATTAAAAAAGAAATTGACATAAGATTCTGTAATTAAAACGTAATTTTGTTATACATATTTGTGTTTTTTGTTGTAAAAACTTTAGTTTGAAAATATTAACAAACAAAAAAAAATACTCAGGTTAAACGGGTCGTGTTTGAGTCAATTCATGAATATATGTGCCGTGTTCAGGTTCATGTGTCTTAAATGATTTTCGGGTTCGGGTCGTGTGAAACTTTCAAGTTCAAGTTGCGTTGGACCTGCCGACCCATGAACACGGTTCATTTAGCAGCCTGTATAACTGACTTCAAGACGCAATAATAAATTACCTAGGTCTTTGATACCAAATATATCATGAAGTATTACAAATAGAAAGAATGTAAAGAAAGAATGCTTCTTTGTGAAACACAAAGAGTGATGTATTGCAAATAGAAAGATAAGCCCAATGTTTGAATGAATATGTTGGAGCTGAGTATGAAGCCCACGTAGCATAACGGAATGAGCTGTTGTATGGGCCTAGGACGGGGCCTGCTGAGCGACAACCAGCTTTGCCATTGGTATATGTTGGGGAGCTTAGGCCTCAGCTGGCATATGATGAGAAGGCCCACCATGGTCAAAACAAACTTTGCAAAGCCAATTATTACTATATATTAATATTAATAATTAATAATTTACTTAATTAATAATTAACTAGGTTTTAATGCAGCGCGCCGCGTTGAGGCGCGACAAAACTAAGTCATTGTAAAACTATTTATTGCGACTAAATACTTGGTTGTTATTAAAGCTGTGCTATTTAGTGTCTTATTTTTAAGTTGACAAGTGGAGTTTCCATACAACAGAGCCGTTGGTAGCAAGCGAGTTAGTAACTCCTGACGATAGCGACTATTGCGATGTCTAAGCATCCACTAACCCAACAAATAAGGAATAAGAATTGTATAAATACAATCAGAAAAACGTGTGAAAGAGGAGAAAAATGAAGATGACGTGAAGTTATGTAAACATAAAATGGGAAAAAAAAAAAAAGACCCCATGATTTGAACTTGAGTCTCTTTAAAACACATAAAACCACAAAACCACTCCACCATGATGAATAATCTAACTAACTTTGAAGAAAATGGACATATATACACACTTAAAAAGGGTATAAGGGAAAAAGTAAAAAAAGACAACCAATAAGGAAAGTTTACTATTCATTATGATGTGACAGCTACTATTCATTAGCTTTGTTTTTTAATACATGTATAATAAAAAAAATTAAACAGCGATTTTAAAATTATAATAATATATAGTTTTTTTAATAATTTTATTATTTTAATACTATAATAATAGTTATTTTCTTTACTTTTTAACTTTAAAAGGAAATTAAATGAACAATGATTTTAAAATTATAATAATATGTAGCTTATTTTAATACTTTTATTATTTTAATACTATAAGAGTTATTTTCTTTACTTTTTAACTTTAATCTCTTTTTTCATATCAGGGGTTGGG
Source organism: Helianthus tuberosus (assembly GCA_030545235.1). Classification (NCBI taxonomy): domain Eukaryota; kingdom Viridiplantae; phylum Streptophyta; class Magnoliopsida; order Asterales; family Asteraceae; genus Helianthus; species Helianthus tuberosus. The sequence goes on from CM060437.1 coordinate 129,098,271, forward strand.
ATAAGTTTGGTGTCAACCGGTATCGAACCAGTATTGGTATTGAAAATACTGGGACGGTCCTGTTCGGTATCAGTGTCAACCAGTATCGAACCAGTATTGGTATCGAAAATACCGGGACGGTCCTGTTCGGTATCAGTACATGAAGGTAAAATCCGGCACTAATACAGAAAACGTCAAAAGTTGGTGCCGAATTGACATTGGAAATCTTTTGGTTCGGGAAATTCAGTGCTGCTACCCGGTACCATTTGCTCATCACTGATCACGGTTACCGTACGAACAACGGTATCGTACAACTTTTTTTTGTTGATTTTCTTCAACTTTTCAATTTGTCACACCCCCAAAATCCACCATGCGGAGTGTCACACCCCCAAAATCCACACGCGGAGTATCACCGCTTGGAGGCGTGACTGACCAGGATCAAGCCACCAATCATATTGAACACGCGAGTAAGTAATTATAAAAGTCCAACCAATATAATTGGTGTCCAAACTAACATAGTTTAAGTTGCAAGCGGAAGCATAACGATTAAATCCAAAACCAAAATATAAGTTTAAATGTTTCAAGGTTTAACATGGCACACAGTTGTCCATGTCCCACAACGACTCTTCTCCATGCAAGCTCCAGCTAAGTACCTATTGACCTGCAAAGCATGTAGTAACAAGTCAACAATAATGTTGAGCGAGTTCACAGTTGGGTGTTCGTTTTTAAGTTGTTTCGAAAACAGTTTCCTTTATCTGGCATCCTGCCGTGGGGGTTACCCCATAGTTGAAAACGTGATTTGTTTATTCCCGGTTACTCTGGCATTCCAGCCGTGGGGGCTACCCCATGTTTAGTTATCTGGCTTTTCGGCCGTGGGGGCTACCCCATGTATATACTACTAGACTCGTTACCATATCGACTGCTGACTGTAGTCATGTTTATGTGCCCTGAACTGTCAATGTCTATCAGCATTGACGTGCCCAGATCCATTAGTTCACGCCCGTCCTCTGCGGCACGGTGTGAGGCTTGTCAGACTTAAATAGCGCTATCTAACTAATGACTCGCTCGCCATTGGCCCGGCGATTAAGTCGATATAAAAAGGAGGGACTTCGTGATAGAGTTTTGGTCTAGTAAAAGTTAACTGTCCATGAGAACGAGGAATTACATTCCTGAACCGGTACTGTCCTACCCAAGAAGGACGAGGAATCCATGTTCCTTAACCCCATTCCCAACCCCTGGGAATCCCATGCTTTGTAGAATGTGTGAACTCACCTTGGTTTGCTCGGTATGCTAAACTATGTGCTCGCAAGTAATCAATCAAGTCCTATAGTATGCACGTATACTCAATCAGTTCATGTTCGTAAAGTTTCACGTACAATCAATACCACAGAGTGTTTGGCCATTAACATCATGCATCAATCAACAGTCAATCAAGTTCACATAATTCATGCTTCACATAGTTGATTACTCAGTCTATTACATCCATTTGTATACTTAACAAAAGTAACACACTTAACGGAGTTAAGATGCTTGACAGAGTCATACTTAACAGTAATTAACATTCTTAACAGAGTTAATATATTTAACTGGATTAACAATCTGACGGAGTTAAGAACTAACAGAGTTACATACTAACAAGTTTAATAACTAACAGAGTTGCATACTAAACTGAGTTAACAATATAACAAAGTTTATCAACTAACAGCGTTACAAGCTAACAGAGTTGCTGCTCAGAATACATGACTAACACACATGTGACGAAAACTCATTTTTGGGCGAAAACCCTTAGTGGCCGAAATCAATTGTTGGCAAAAACACTTGGGCCGAAATCCCAAAGTGTTTTCGTCAAGGTAGCGCTTTCGTGGGGGTTTGGGTTTTCGTCGGTACATCATCAACAATAGCAATCACGCACAACAACCCTAATCTCATCTAATAGTGACGCGTTCAATCATAACCACATATTCTGTTAGCATCTATATTAATAAACCCCATGAACCGTCCCCACTATCTCGATCCCCACAAACACATGATCATGTTTGCAATCAGAATTTTAACACCCTATTAATATTTCATGTGAGCCTTGCATATGTTCTGACATCATGCACATGATATTAAATCACTATATAGCTTTAATTATATCCGACAGCATTAATAAGATCTCTACTGGTTTGATCAAATCGAGATTACATCACATGGCAGTCATTTTCCTTATCACCTCACATGGCATATAGTTCAAGGGTTAATTTATGATGTCACATTTATTCACATCAATCATTATCTATAGTTACATACAGCAGTTACCCTAAACATCACTAACAGATTCGACAACTTCAAACAATTGTTCAATCGGAAGAATTAACACCATAACATAAACTACTCAGTCATCAATACATCAGAATCATCCTCTAAACATCATGTAAACAGAATCATTATCAACATTCAATTCAACAATAAAACATACGTATTGCAGCCGATCTATATACATGTGCATCCATCCATTCAGTTTTACAATCAGCATTATATCATCAGATTAATCATCGAGAATCATAACATAATCACATAACATCCGTTATTCAATCTAACGTATACATACAAACACGAAATCATGCATAGCTCAAACAACAGTGCAACTAACCGTGATGATAGATCACAAGATTGATTGAAGGGAAAAGGTTGAAGTCTTGCAGTTGCCATCGCACAAAGATGAGGGAAGAGAAGTGGTTAGGGTATTCAGATTAATCTCTAACGTAAAGGTTATTATAAAAACCTTATAGTTGTTCGCTACTGGGCCGAAGCCCATTCCTGATTTCGTTGGTCACAAGGTGGACGAAAACACCTTGTGTTTTCGTGAGTGGATGTGTTTTCGTAGGGGGGGGGGGTGTTTGGCCAAGTTCCATACTAAACAGTTCAATATTAATACCAAATATATTATTATTAACTTACACTCACTAATGCACACCAATTATATAAAACACACTTAATGCACACCATATATCACATATCGGTTACAACGAAAACACCTTACGGTTTAACATGTTACAACGTGTACAAGTCATGTAAACAATCAACTAAAACAATTAACGTGCAATTAATGCGAAGATGGAAATCTTGGAAATTCGAGTTCTCACATTATCCCCAAGTTGAAAGAAATTTTCATCCCGAAATTTAGCACGTAGTTACTGAGGAAGCTAGTTAAGTTGCATGGTTTTCCTGGTTTTTCCTGGGGTGTCACATCCTCCCCCCGTTGATCTGGAATTTCGTCCTGAAATTCCGTAGCTTCAGCCTCAGTAGTGGTTGTGCTGTTTGCGAATAGTTGGGGATACTTTTGTTTCATCTGATCTTCGCGTTCCCAGGTGAACTCTGGGCCGCGACGTGAGTTCCATCGAACTCGAACGAGAGGTATTCTAGTGCGCTTGAGGACCTTAACATCCCGGTCCATGATTTCAACTGGTTCCTCGACGAATCGTAGCTGTTTGTCGATGGTGAGTTCCTTCAAAGGAACTAGGAGGGTCTCATCTGACAGACACTTCTTTAGATTCGACACGTGGAAAACGTTGTGAACTGCACTGAGTTCTGTTGGTAGGTTTAGTGTGTAGGCCACCCTGCCTATTTTCTCTTTGATTTCGAACGGTCCAACGTATCGTGGGTTAAGTTTGCCTCGTTTGCCAAAACGAACCACACCCTTCCAGGGTGAGACTTTGAGTAGTACCCGCTCCCCAACCTGGAGCTCGAGTGGTTTCCTGCCCTTATCGGCGTAGCTTTTCTGACGGTCACGAGCTGCCGCCATTCGTTGTCGTATTTGAGCAATCCTTTCTGTTGTGTCTACCACAAGTTCTGGGCCAGTGATCTGACTATCCCCCACCTCTGCCCAACAAAGAGGTGACCGGCATTTACGCCTGTACAATGCCTCAAACGGAGCAGCTTTAATGCTGGTGTGGTAGCTGTTATTGTACGAAAATTCCACAAGTGGCAGATGCTTTTCCCAGCCGTTGCCAAAGTCAATTACACATGCCCTAAGCATGTCTTCTAGAGTTTGAATAGTGCGCTCAGACTGCCCATCCGTCTGAGGGTGATAAGCTGTGCTCATGTCTAATCGTGAGCCGAAGGATTTGTGCATCGCTTGCCAAAGTTCTGAAGTGAAACGTGCATCACGATCGGAAATAATAGAGGTGGGCACCCCGTGCCTCGAAACCACTTCCTTCAAGTAAACGTCTGCTAAAGTAGAGAACTTGTCTGTTTCTTTGATAGCCAAGAAGTGTGCATACTTTGTGAGTCGGTCCACGATCACCCAAATAGTATCGTTACCACGTTGAGATCTAGGCAGGCCAGTAACGAAATCCATGGAAATTTGCTCCCATTTCCATTGTGGTATCTCTGGTTGTTGGAGTAGGCCCGATGGTTTCTGATATTCTGTTTTGACTCTCGCACAAGTCAAACACTTGCTAACGTAAGTTGCTATATGAGCTTTCATGCTAGGCCACCAATATGTAGTTTTCAAGTCGTGGTACATCTTATCCGAACTAGGATGTACTGAGTAGCGAGACTTATTAGCTTCATCCATTACAAGTTCGCGTAAGTTTCCATAGTATGGGACCCAGATGCGTCCTGTTACGTAATAGGCACCGTCTTCCTTTTGTTCTAACCGCTGTCTTGAGCCGCGTAGGGCTTCAGCCCTGACGTTTTCTGGTTTCAATGCTTCAACCTGAGCATCTCGTATCTGTGCAGGAAGACTAGACTGAATGGTGAGTTGTAGTGCTCGCACACGCCTCGGTGTGGTATCCTTTCGACTGAGGGCGTCAGCCACAACATTGGCTTTACCCGGATGGTACTTTATAGCACATTCGTAATCGTTCAGTAGCTCGACCCATCGACGCTGACGCATGTTCAACTCTTTCTGCTTGAAGATATGCTCGAGACTCCTGTGATCGGTATAGATGGTGCACTTGGTACCGTACAGGTAATGTCTCCATATCTTGAGCGCAAAGACAACAGCTCCCAGCTCTAAATCTTGTGTAGTGTAGTTCTTTTCATGAACTCTGAGTTGGCGTGAGGCGTAGGCTATAACTTTATCCCGTTGCATCAATACATAACCAAGACCCTAAATTGATGCGTCGCAGTAAACCACAAAGTCGTCTGTGCCCTCTGGAAATGAAAGGATAGGTGCACTGCAAAGTCTATCCTTTAAGTGCTGAAATGCTAATTCCTGTGCATTTCCCATCGATAAACAACGCCTTTCTGCGTTAGTGAGGTGAGAGGCTGTGCAATCTTGGAAAAAAATCCTTAATGAATCTCCTGTAGTAACCTGCCAAGCCCAAGAATTGGCGAATTTCCGTTGGTGTACGAGGTGCAGGCCAGTTCTTAATCGAATCTACCTTGGATGAATCAACGTGAATCCCATCCTTGTTTACCACATGGCCTAGGAAATGAACTTCACGAAGCCAGAAGTCACATTTCGAAAACTTAGCATAAAGCTGTTCTATTCGAAGGAGTTCTAAGATGAGTCGCAGATTGTCACGGCCCCCGACCCGGTTTGACCCGTTTCAGGAGCCGCGGGACAGAAATCCTGCGGTATTTAATTAATTGAGTTTGACAGCGGAAGTTTTCATCAGGATCTTTTAAAATGTAATATTTCCCGATTATTTTATTTCACAACTCGGGATAAACCCGGTAATTTACAATAGTTTGATTTCACAAAGAAATCTTTTATTTTCCAAAACATGTTTCTTTATTTTATACTGAGCCACTTTCTTGAGCTTGTAGTGCTATATGGCACTTTTCCTGATTCATAACAGGTCACCTGAAACATGTTTGAAAAAGGTTTTGTCAGCGGGAAATACTGAGTGAATCATTCTATTTTGCATAATGATGCATAGTTATTAATTACAGCATAAGAGCGATTACAATGGCTTCTATCTTATTTTTATCTGGCATTCTGTCACAATGGTGACAAGTCACATTGGTGACGATGATCATACCACTATTTAGATCAATGAACCTAAATAGTGACGCTTATCCCTGTAGGTCAATGAACCCAACAGTGATTATCCCGAGTAGGTCAATGAACCTAACTGGGAGAAATTAGTAATGTGCACAATACCCCACTAACCAGTAATTCAAGATATCCACGACTTAGTCCCTGTAATTATAACCTTGAAAAATAATTTGAGGTATTATAAAATAGTTGATAAAAAGAGAATGACTCACAAACTGTGAGAAAAGGAGAATGACTCACAAACTGTGAGAAAAGGAGAATGACTCACAAACTGTGAGAAAAGGAGAATGACTCACATTGCAAATTTATACGGGCAGAGTTTAGCCTACTGATTTAGCCTTTTCAACCTAATTTTAATAACAGGCACACAATTCTGGGTTAGTAATCAATCCAGCATTTACGATAACTCACGAGATCAAATTCTCACAACGAACGACAAAGTGCGATACTTAAACATCCATCGAATTAACGACGAACGACAAAGTACGATACTTAAACATCCATCGATTTAACGACGAACGACAAAGTATAGCCCTAATGTGGGCGGCACTTAAACATCCATTGGATATATTGATCGATTGGAAAATGAATCGTAATAGCGATTGTGCTAATACCCTGATTGCGGCGTCGATTTAGTGCCTGTGTGTGTTAATTGGAGTATACAGAATATATCTCGGAGCATAGAACGAATTTCTTCGTCGAACATACGCAGAATTTCAAGTGCCAACCTCTGCTATTTATACACAAATTTTGGATTTGTTACGGACCGTAACAATTAATCCTTACGGTCCGTAAGGGTCTTGAAATTTGCATAGGGTGGCCACGTGTGGGACTAGCTCAGCTGAGTCGACAGTTTTCGTAAATTCCTTGTTGCCAACGTTTTAAGTGGATAATCTTCCACTAGGGTTTATCCCCCCTGAGTTTTAGGGGCCCTAATCCTGATTCTGAAATTTCTGAAAATTTTAGGGTTTGCGCAGAATCACTTGGGTGTCTCAATTAGGGTTTCCTATTGGTCAAATTAATTTAATAATTATGACTTTTGATGAGAGTTGTTACATTCTTCCCACCTTAATAAAAATCTCGTCCTCGAGATTTACTGAAATAATTGAGGATATTTTCTCTACATTTTGGATTCTAGTTCCCAAGTATATTAGGGTCCTATATTTGAATCCCACTTTACTTAAACTAATACTATTTGTTTACCTTTATATCTTGAAAAGATTGGATATATGAAATATATCATGTACTCCAGCTAACTCTCCGGATAAGCAACTGATCCTATACGTTGGATCACTGGAAATGGTTCTACGTACCTTGGATTTAACTTTCCTTTCTTATCAAATCTAACAACTCCTTTCCAAGGAAATACTTTTAATTAGCATTTTGTCTCCAACTCGAACTCCAATGGCTTTTGTCTATTATCTGTATAACTTTTCTGACTATCTCTAGCTGTCTTCAGCCTTTCCTTCGTGATACTAAATATCACAGTTGTAATCACTTAGGATTTTTATCCATCTCCTTTGCCTCATGTTTAATTCTTTTTGCCCCAATATATATATCTTAAATTCTTATGATCCGTATAACCAGTAAACTTACTTCCATACAGATAATATCTCCAAATCTTAAGGGCAAAAATTATGGTTCCTAATTGTAACTCATGAGTGGTATAGTTCCTTCGTTCTTTTTCAATTACCTTGATGCATACGCAATTACCTTTTTGCGTTGCATTAACACACATTCAAATCCTAACTTTGAAGCATTACCTTATACTTCAAAATCTTTAGTTCATAAGGCTAATATCTGAATATTTGGTTAATTTCTGCTTTAAGATCCTCATTCAAACTTAGCTATTTTACAGGTTAACTTAGTTAATGGTATAACTATCTTAGAAAAATCCTTAATAAATCGTCTGTAGTATCTGACTAAACTTCTAATTTCCATTGTGGATTAGGGATCCTTCCATTTGGTAATATCTTATCAGGATTTACGTGAATACTTTCGGGATTCACCATATGACCTAAAATTGTACTTCTAGCAGCCAAAATTCATTCTTCGAAAATTTGGCGTAAAACTTTTCTTTTCTTAACAAAGTTAAGAGTACATGCAAGTGCTGATAATGTTCTTCCTGACTTTTGGAATAAATAAGTATATCGTCGTTGAAGACAATTACCAATTTATCCAAATATAGTTTACATATCCTATTTATCATGTCCAAGAATGTTGCAGGTGCATTCTTTAATTCGAAGGGCAGGACTGTAAACTAGTAATGACCATACCTAGTTCTGAAAACAATTTTAGGTATGTCTTCCTCTGGTACTTTTAATGGATAATATCCGGAACATAAGTTGATCTTAGGAAAATTATCTAGTTCCCTGGAATTGATCAAAATAGATCATCATGTAATGGGTATTGATTCTCAATTGTAACCTTATTCAATTCTCTATAATCAATACACATTCTTATTGAACCATACTTTTTCTTAACAACCAATATTGTGCTAACCGATAAGGTTTCCTGGCTTATCGGTAAAATTCCTGGAATTAGATAAATCCTAAATTCTATCTCCCTATCTGGTGGTAATCCAGATAAATCTTCTGGAAATACATCTGGGTATTCTGAAATTACAGAAATTTCCTTAATTTCTTTATCTTTAGTATTAATGATTACTGAAATCATATATATACTATTCCTTGCTTTCGTTCATAACTAACAACTTTCATTAGATATGAACTTTATGGGTTTACATGGCTTATCTCCTGTAATCATTATTATTTCTCCGGTAGGTGCCTGAATTTCTATAAAATTCTGATCATAGATAATTCGAGCATAGTTGTTTCACTAATCAATCCATTCTTAGCACAACCTTGATTTCAACTAATTTCATAGATAATAGGGTTGCAGAACATAAAAGTTTTATTTCTACGTTTTGCAGAACCTTATTTACTTTAACTAAATTCCCATCTGCCAATTCTACTGTAGAAATTTATCTAATGCCGGTTAACGGTAAGTTAAGAGTTTGGCAGAGTAAAGTATTTATAAAACTTTGGTTTGCACCAGAGTCAAATAATACTATTGTGTAAACGTTGTAAGCTAAGAACATACCGGCTATCACATCTGGAATCATCTCGGCTTCTTGAGTAGTCAGCTGGAAGGCTCTTACATTCCTTTTTGCTCCTTCTGCTGGTTTGGCTTGATTGTCAAATGGTTTATCCAGTTTTGGACAATCTGGCCTAAGATGTCCAGTTTCTCCACAGTTGTAGCAAACTGAAAATTTCTTCCTCCTACAGTCTTCTTCTTGATGCCCTGGAATTTTGCAAAAATTGCAATATCCTTTGCATCTTCCAAAATGCTTCCTTTTGCAGAAATTGCAAAATGGACCAGTAGAAGATTGCCCATTCCCTCCTTTCTTGAAATTGTTATGGTTACCCGAACGGAATTCTTGGGTAATCTTTTGGACTACTTCCTTCTATTTTCTTCTCTTGTCCGTACTAGTTCGTTTGTCAGAGTATTGGCTAAATCTACTGCATCATCAATCGTGCGAGGTTTCGCAGCCTTGACGATATTACGGATTTCGGAAATCAATCCCCAAATATAACGAGAAATAAGTACCGGCTCTGACGAAGCCAGGGTTGGTACCACTCTAGCATACTCGAAGAATGTCGTAGTATACCCTCGACAATCTATATCCACCATCCGATGGGTTAGAAACTTATTTGCCATTTGATCTTTTTCATATTCAGGACAGAATTTTCTTTCTACAAAGCTCTTAAATTCTTCCCAATTCATAGCATACGCCATCCTTCTTCCTTTTGCTTGTAACACCGTATTCCACCATTCTAGCGCCACTTCTTTGAAAAGGTTTGACGCATACATAACCTGATCATCCTGAGCACATTTACTTATGGCAATTACTGCCTCGGTTTTCTCTAACCAACGCAGTGCCGCAGTCGCTCCTTCATTGCCTGCAAACTCTGTGGGTTTACAAGCAAGAAATTCTTTGTAAGTGCAACCAGGCGTTGCAACTTTCCTTTTCTTAGGGAGCGGAGCTTGCCGTAGTTCATTATCATGATTAACATGATTATTGCCTCCGTTCACACTATTACTGAAGTTATCTTCAGAAATACGTTTGCTAGGAACAATTTGTTGCGGTTCGATTGGATTTTTAACAGCAGCAATGATTGCTGGAATAGCGTTGGCTATCCCTTGAGCAACTATTCCTGGAATAGCATTGGCTATCCCTTGAGCAATGATATTTTCTATATCTTGCCTAGTCACATATTGATCCCCTGGTTGTTGCTCAGATTGATTAACCTCATTAACTGGTTCATTATTAGCGTTTTCCATCTGATATCTAATTTATAGATATATAATTAGTATAAAAGAAATAATCCAATGTTACAATTATTTGCACAGAATCATGTAAACGAATATACAAACAAAATTTGTAACTTTCTAAAATTTCCTTATATCATGTTTCTATATACCATCGTTTTATTATTTATTTTACACATACCGATTTTACTATTACTATTACATAACCACAGTTTCATAAATCCCCTATCCTTTTGTCAGATGATATTCTAGTAACGGCGTTCCTTCTCATCGTATTTCCAGGAGATCTGTCCCAAAATCTCTTGGATCTTATTCCCAGCATCCATTTTGTCAAAATGACGAAGTTCAGTCCTATTCTCGTTACTTCTTGGTGAATTTGGTAAAGGTTCTGGATTGAACTTAGGAAAAAGCCTATAGGGATGGTTTTGTAACAGTATTTCATTAGTCACCCATTCGTCTATTTGCGAGTGGATTGAAAGGTTTGAAATAGCTGGTTCTAAATTCATTGGTAGTTGTATTTCAAGAGAATGAATAAAATCATTTTCATTAACAGGCTCAATAGTATCGGTTGCCATTATAAAATCTAGTTCTTCTTGAGATAGTAACCCCTCAATTTGCCTAGAGCTTTCCCCAATTTCCATTTTCTTAGGTTTAGGTTTCTCAAGAGGTAAAGCGTTGAATTCTATAGGTTCTTCTATGTCTGGAATATACCTATTGAAATCTCTGGAAACTTCTATTCTTACTAGATAGAGATTTAAATTCTGAAGGGCTTCCGACAGATCACTCATACTGTTTATGCAAGATACACACAATTACTAAGTTTAAAAATTATATCAAATTTCATAGAAAACTTTTAAATGTTATTTCATATTGGGTAACTATGAAACAACCGAATATGAAAACATACTAGGTTTTATTTGTAAATTTATTTACTGAATAAGGTTTATAGACTGTAGATAGTAAAAGTGCTAAAACTTTGAGTCAAATTATTTAAAGATTTATATTTACTACTACAGTAGCTAACATATAAAAATCTGCCCATACTGTTTAAAATTAGTCAGACAATAAAACATATAATCACAAAATAGCAATTAAAAATTAAGTATTTTCTAAATACTTAATTGGCTTAAATCAGTGGCTCGATAAGTGGCTCTGATACCACCTTTTTCTGTCACGGCCCCCGACCCGGTTTGACCCGTTTCAGGAGCCGCGGGACAGAAATCCTGCGGTATTTAATTAATTGAGTTTGACAGCGGAAGTTTTCATCAGGATCTTTTAAAATGTAATATTTCCCGATTATTTTATTTCACAACTCGGGATAAACCCGGTAATTTACAATAGTTTGATTTCACAAAGAAATCTTTTATTTTCCAAAACATGTTTCTTTATTTTATACTGAGCCACTTTCTTGAGCTTGTAGTGCTATATGGCACTTTTCCTGATTCATAACAGGTCACCTGAAACATGTTTGAAAAAGGTTTTGTCAGCGGGAAATACTGAGTGAATCATTCTATTTTGCATAATGATGCATAGTTATTAATTACAGCATAAGAGCGATTACAATGGCTTCTATCTTATTTTTATCTGGCATTCTGTCACAATGGTGACAAGTCACATTGGTGACGATGATCATACCACTATTTAGATCAATGAACCTAAATAGTGACGCTTATCCCTGTAGGTCAATGAACCCAACAGTGATTATCCCGAGTAGGTCAATGAACCTAACTGGGAGAAATTAGTAATGTGCACAATACCCCACTAACCAGTAATTCAAGATATCCACGACTTAGTCCCTGTAATTATAACCTTGAAAAATAATTTGAGGTATTATAAAATAGTTGATAAAAAGAGAATGACTCACAAACTGTGAGAAAAGGAGAATGACTCATAAACTGTGAGAAAAGGAGAATGACTCACATCGCAAATTTATACGGGCAGAGTTTAGCCTACTGATTTAGCCTTTTCAACCTAATTTTAATAACAGGCACACAATTCTGGGTTAGTAATCAATCCAGCATTTACGATAACTCACGAGATCAAATTCTCACAACGAACGACAAAGTGCGATACTTAAACATCCATCGAATTAACGACGAACGACAAAGTACGATACTTAAACATCCATCGATTTAACGACGAACGACAAAGTATAGCCCTAATGTGGGCGGCACTTAAACATCCATTGGATATATTGATCGATCGGAAAATGAATCGTAATAGCGATTGTGCTAATACCCTGATTACGGCGTCGATTAGTGCCTGTGTGTGTTAATTGGAGTATACAGAAGATATCTCGGAGCATAGAACGAATTTCTTCGTCGAACATACGCAGAATTTCAAGTGCCAACCTCTGCTATTTATACACAAATTTTGGATTTGTTACGGACCGTAACAATTAATCCTTACGGTCCGTAAGGGTCTTGAAATTTGCATAGGGTGGCCACGTGTGGGACTAGCTCAGCTGAGTCGACAGTTTTCGTAAATTCCTTGTTGCCAACGTTTTAAGTGGATAATCGTCCACTAGGGTTTATCCCCCCCAGAGTTTTAGGGGCCCTAATCCTGATTCTGAAATTTCTGAAAATTTTAGGGTTTGCGCAGAATCACTTGGGTGTCTCAATTAGGGTTTCCTATTGGTCAAATTAATTTAATAATTATGACTTTTGATGAGAGTTGTTACACAGATGGTGCTCGTGTTCCTCCTGACTCTTAGAATAGATTAGGATGTCATCGATGAAAACAATAACGAACTTGTCTAGATAAGGCTTGCACACTCGATTCATCAAGTCCATGAAGACCGCAGGTGCGTTTGTCAGCCCAAAAGGCATGACCAAAAACTCGTAGTGTCCATAACGAGTTCTAAAAGTCGTTTTGGAGACGTCCTCTTCCCGGACTCTCAGCTGGTGATATCCTGATCTCAAATCAATCTTCGAGTAAAAACTCGACCCTTGCAACTGGTCGAATAGGTCGTCAATGCGTGGAAGAGGATAGCAATTCTTCACGGTCACCTTGTTGAGTTCTCGATAGTCGATGCACATTCTGAAGGTACCGTCTTTCTTCTTCACGAATATCACTGGAGCTCCCCAGGGCGAAGAGCTAGGACGAATAAAACCCTTATCCAAGAGTTCTTGTAGTTGCGTAGACGGCTCTTCTAGTTCTGATGGGGCTAAACGATAAGGTGCTCGAGCTATGGGCGCTGCTCCAGGAGCTAGCTCGATCTGAAATTCGACCTGGCGATGAGGCGGGAGACCAGGTAATTCTTCAGGAAATACCTCAGGATAGTCGCGTACAATCGGAAAATCTTCTATCTTCTTCTCTTTCTTCGAGGTGTCAGTAACGGGAGCCAAAATGGCAGTGTGGCCCTTTCTCAAACACTTCTGGGCCTTAAGGGAAGAGATGATGCTCACAACCGCACCACTCTTGTCGCCACGGATCATGAGAGGTTCATCCCCTGAGCGAGGAATACGGACGTTCTTCTCATTGCAAAGAATCTCTGCTTGTGGTTGAGATAACCAATCCATACCAATAATGATGTCGAAACCATCACAACGTTGGGGTCATACCTAGCATCACCCTGACCAATTACGAACACTTGACCCCTGCTGTTGCTGCTGATTCTGTGGTGCTTGTGGCCGCTGTTGTCGGTTCTGGTTTGCAGGATGTGAGTTTCTGCAATCTTTGGCTTCATGACCAAGCTTGTTTCATCTCTGACAACGATCTTTGTTGCACCCCGCTGTGGTGCAAATTATATCGATTGCACTTAGGGTGGTTTCCCCTGTATCCACCCTGACTTCGATTACCAAAAGACTGCTGACTGGGGCTCCTGTACTCATCCATTGCTGCGACTGATACTGAACCGAAGTGAAACCCTTGTTCGAATTCCCATCCCACTTGCGTTTGTTGTCACTGGGTGCATCTGAAGTAGTTGTAGCAGCATTAATACGTTTCGGCAGTTTGTTCTGTTCTACAGCCTGATCTGAGAGACGATGAGCAAGACGAGTAATATCCTGGATGGTAGCAAGGTTGGCCGATGTCACATGACTTTGAATTTCTGGTACCAAGCCTCTGAGGTACAGCTCAATACGCTTGATAGGAGGATCCACCATAGCTGGTCATAACCCTGCCAGTTCGTTGGATCGCTTCGTATACGCCTCTATCTCTGACCCCATCATCTTCAGGTTAAGGAACTCCACTTCCAGCTTGTGGATGTCATTACGAGTGCAGTATTCACATTTGATCAGTTCCTTAAAATCATTCCATGGGGTGGCATTAGCAGCCGCCAACCCCAGCATCTGAACTTGCGCGTTCCACCAAGTCAGCACAGTGTCTTCGAGGGTTCCAGTAGCGTACTTCACCCTGCGAGCTTCAGGGCATTCCCACATTTCGAAGACCGATTCGAGCTTCTCGAACCAGTGGAGGAGTCCTACGGCTCCTTCAGTGCCACTGAAAGTACTAGGGAGACAGTCCATGAATGTCTTAAACATGCATACGGGTGACTGGGCATGCTGGCCCGTTGTGTATACAAGGACGGAACAAAGTTAAACACAAAGGTTGGTTCACGAGAGTAGGATCTAACATCCTAGGGTAGGTTCGTAATAGCAGATTATACCTCCTGCCCGAGCAGCTGCGAGTGCTGCCGTAACTTGTTTGTTGATAAGAGCCGTCAGCTGGGCTTGAGTTAGGTTCACACGTCCATTCATGATCTTCACATCGAAGGAAACACAAGTAGGAAAGGTGTCGCGAATGTGTGTAAGTGTGAAGTGACAGAAGGGAGCAAGCACGCACGTGTTTTCAAGCTATCGTTGCTACGTTTATCTAAGCATACCATAAGCAAAGTTCTAGGAAATCTAGCAAGTTGGCAATAAAACATAAACCATATCACCTAGAATGTCGAGCCTTGCACGTGGAGTGAAGCGTCGTTATGGATCGTCGAGCACTATTCAAGTTATAGTCTGGTTTTAACAAAAACGTTTTCCCTTATTAAAACCAATTTCACTATAACCAATGGCTCTGATACCAATCTGTCACACCCCCAAAATCCACACGCGGAGTATCACCGCTTGGAGGCGTGACTGACCAGGATCAAGCCACCAATCATATTGAACACGCGAGTAAGTAATTATAAAAGTCCAACCAATATAATTGGTGTCCAAACTAACATAGTTTAAGTTGCAAGCGGAAGCATAACGATTAAATCCAAAACCAAAATATAAGTTTAAATGTTTCAAGGTTTAACATGGCACACAATTGTCCATGTCCCACAACGACTCTTCTCCATGCAAGCTCCAGCTAAGTACCTATTGACCTGCAAAGCATGTAGTAACGAGTCAACAATAATGTTGAGCGAGTTCACAGTTGGGTGTTCGTTTTTAAGTTGTTTCAAAAACAGTTTCCTTTATCTGGCATCCTGCCGTGGGGGTTACCCCATAGTTGAAAACTTGATTTGTTTATTCCCGGTTACTCTGGCATTCCAGCCGTGGGGGCTACCCCATGTTTAGTTATCTGGCTTTTCGGCCGTGGGGGCTACCCCATGTATATACTACTAGACTCGTTACCATATCGACTGCTGACTGTAGTCATGTTTATGTGCCTTGAACTGTCAATGTCTATCAGCATTGACGTGCCCAGATCCATTAGTTCACGCCCGTCCTCTGCGGCACGGTGTGAGGCTTGTCAGACCTAAATAGCGCTATCTAACTAATGACCTGCTCGCCATTGGCCCGGCGATTAAGTCGATATAAAAAGGAGGGACTTCGTGATAGAGTTTTGGTCTAGTAAAAGTAAACTGTCCATGAGGACGAGGAATTACATTCCTGAACCAGTACTGTCCAACCCAAGAAGGACGAGGAATCCATGTTCCTTAACCTCATTCCCAACCCCTGGGAATCCCATGCTTTGTAGAATGTGTGAACTCACCTTGGTTTGCTCGGTATGCTAAACTATGTGCTCGCAAGTAATCAATCAAGTCCTATAGTATGCACGTATACTCAATCAGTTCATGTTCGTAAAGTTTCACGTACAATCAATACCACAGAGTGTTTGGTCATTAACATCATGCATCAATCAACAGTCAATCAAGTTCACATAATTCATGCTTCACATAGTTGATTACTCAGTCTATTACATCCATTTGTATACTTAACAAAAGTAACACACTTAACGGAGTTAAGATGCTTGACAGAATCATAGTTAACAGTAATTAACATTCTTAACAGAGTTAATATATTTAACTGGATTAACAATCTGACGGAGTTAAGAACTAACAGAGTTACATACTAACAAGTTTAATAACTAACAGAGTTGCATACTAAACTGAGTTAACAATATAACAAAGTTTATCAACTAACAGCGTTACAAGCTAACAGAGTTGCTGCTCAGAATACATGACTAACACACATGTGACGAAAACTCATTTTTGGGCGAAAACCCTTAGTGGCCGAAATCAATTGTTGGCGAAAACACTTAGGCCGAAATCCCAAAGTGTTTTCGTCAAGGTAGCGTTTTTGTGGGGGTTTGGGTTTTCGTCGGTACATCATCAACAATAGCAATCACGCACAACAACCCTAATCTCATCTAATAGTGACGTGTTCAATCATAACCACAAATTCTGTTAGCATCTATATTAATAAACCCCATGAACCGTCCCCACTATCTCGATCCCCACAAACACATGATCATGTTTGCAATCAGAATTTTAACACCCTATTAATATTTCATGTGAGCCTTGCATATGTTCTGACATCATGCACATGATATTAAATCACTATATAGCTTTAATTATATCCGACAGCATTAATAAGATCTCTACTGGTTTGATCAAATCGAGATTACATCACATGGCAGTCATTTTCCTTATCACCTCACATGGCATATAGTTCAAGGGTTAATTTATGATGTCACATTTATTCACATCAATCATCATCTATAGTTACATACAGCAGTTACCCTAAATATCACTAACAGATTCGACAACTTCAAACAATTGTTCAATCGGAAGAATTAACACCATAACATAAACTACTCAGTCATCAATACATCAGAATCATCCTCTAAACATCATGTAAACAGAATCATTATCAACATTCAATTCAACAATAAAACATACGTATTGCAGCCGATCTATATACATGTGCATCCATCCATTCAGTTTTACAATCAGCATTATATCATCAGATTAATCATCGAGAATCATAACATAATCACATAACATCCGTTATTTAATCTAACGTATACATACAAACACGAAATCATGCATAGCTCAAACAACAGTGCAACTAACCGTGATGATAGATCACAAGATTGATTGAAGGGAAAAGGTTGAAGTCTTGCAGTTGCTGTTGCACAAAGATGAGGGAAGAGAAGTGGTTAGGGTTTTCAGATTAATCTCTAACGTAAAGGTTATTATAAAAACCTTATAGTTGTTCGCTACTGGGCCGAAGCCCATTCCTGATTTCGTTGGTCACAAGGTGGACGAAAACACCTTGTGTTTTCGTGAGTGGATGTGTTTTCGTAGGGGGGGGGGGGTTGGCCAAGTTCCATACTAAACAGTTCAATATTAATACCAAATATATTATTATTAACTTACACTCACTAATGCACACCAATTATATAAAACACACTTAATGCACACCATATATCACATATCGGTTACAACGAAAACACCTTACGATTTAACATGTTACAACGTGTACAAGTCATGTAAACAATCAACTAAAACAATTAACGTGCAATTAATGCGAAGATGGAAATCTTGGAAATTCGAGTTGTCACACGGAGTATCACCGCTTGGAGGCGTGACATGACCAGGATCAAGCCACCAATCATATTGAACAACGTGATTAAGTACATAAAACCAACCCCAATATAATTGGTGTCCAAAAGAAAGTAAACAACTTTAAGTTAACAGCGGAAGCATAAAACGTGAAACCCAAACATAAGCAATAAGTTTATAAAGTTTAAATGTTTAACATGGAACTCAACAGTTCATGTCCCCACAACGACCAATCCTCCCTGTGCAAGCTCCATAAGCACCTAACGACCTGCAAGGCATGTAACAAGGAGTCAACAATAAAGTTGAGCGAGTTCACAGTTGGGTGTTTGTTTTAGGTTGCTTTCGAAAACATAGTTTGTCTTTAGCTGGCTTACTTGCCGTGGGGGTTACCCCATAGTTGAAAATATGATTAACCAATTCCTTCTTTCCCAAACCATGCCCATACTTAGTGGGGGCTTCCCCATGTGAACCACTAGACCGTTACCATATCGACTACTGACGAAAGTAAGTTGTGCCCTAAGTCAATGTCTATCATCATTGACTGTTTGCCATGATCCATTAGTTCATGCCCGTCCTACCGGCACGGTGTGAGGTTTGTCAAACCCTAATAGCGCTATTAACTAATGACTTGCTCGCCATCGGCCTCGGCGATTAAGTCGATATAAAATGAGGGACTTAATGATAGAGTTTTTGTCTAGTAAGTTTTAAGGTTGTTGTCCTACCCAAGGAGGACGAACGTACGTATTCTACCCAAGGAGAATACGCAGAATTTATATTGGCATCCTACCCATGGAGGATGGCGGTACATATCCTACCCAAGGAGGATATGCAGGTTCCGTTTTAGTTTTTTAACCCATTCCCAACCACCGGGAATCCCATGCCTTAGAGAGAGTGTGAACTCACCTTTGGTTGCTCGGTTTGACTCTTAAAAATAGCTAGCAGTCAAGGTCGGTCAATCACGTCCTAATATGATTACCAGTTAGTTGTTTAGTGGTTGCTAATGGAGCACAAAGTTCCTACACGTATCTACCACATAGCATGTACACACTATAACAGTTCACGCCCATATAAACATTCCGCCTATAGCTACTCAAGAGCAAGCACACGATATTGAACATAACACTTTCATTGACATAAAACACATTCGATCATTATCGGATAACATAACCGACATTTAGACATGCAAATCACTAGTTATATTATCTCAGCTTAAACATCCAAAACTGGACTGTTTTTGGGTATTTTAATAAAATAGTTAACTTATTCCAAAAATTCCCAAACTTTTACAGAATGTTCTAAACAATCCATATATTACTGTGTAAAAATATCGGGATCCAATTCATTACTAATATTTTATAAAAAATCATTTACCGGACTGCAATCAGATTCGTCACTTTCTGACTGTAGTCCACGGAATAATTCATTTAAAATTCATCGTAAGTCCGATTGATGAAATTACAGTTGTAGGATTACAACGACATCAGTGGTCATCTACAGTATAAATTTCAAGAGCTAATTCTACACAGATTTCAAGTTATGGCGAAAAACATCACACATTTTCTGCAGTAAAAACGCATCTTTTGCTGCTGTACAAAACGGACCTTTAAAAATAGTAAACGACCTCAAAAAATATGATTCCAGTGTCATTTGAAGCGTTTTTCGAAATAACACGTTATAGACTCAAGAAAATCAGTTTTTCGATAAATATTGACCTGTTTACACCCAACTGAAGTTGGCTGTAAATGTTTGGACATAAGCTGTTTTCAGCTTATAGCGCTCTAACGCAAGTTCTATTTGTTCCGTTAACATGTTTAGTGATTAACAACGACATTTAACATCACTTGCAACAGGTTATCGTTTATTTAACTCAGATTTATCATGTCAAGTACCATCATCAACATAACAACATCATACTAGCATTATTTCATCATATTACATCTTTATGTTCAAGATTTATGTGCATGATCTTTAGTGTCCATAAGATTTCATCAAGATATAGCTTTTAACCACTAAAAACATGAAGTAACAAGAGTGTATAAGAAGCTTACTACTAGCTTTAAGCTAAGGAAGATCACAAGTGAAAATGTGGAGGATAATAGCAAACGAAGGTGGTCCTTTAAGTTCCGAGAACACCGAGCTCCGTTAGACACCTTGTAGTACACTTGGATCACTTGAATGGAAATCAAAAATGGGTGTGGTGTAAGAGGGGTGTTCGGCCGAAGGTATGTGGAAGAGGGAGAGAAGGAGTTGTTGGTGATATGTTGAAGATGGAGATGATAAGTTTATAAACTCTAATCTCTTGGTCCATTGGTTATTATGCTCCCCATAGTACATTCAAAATCACTTCAAGATCTTACTAATTCCAAGGGAGGATCATATTGGGATTGTGCAAGATTTAACTAAATCTTGATGGGTGGGGGCCCCTATGGGCCGTGAACTTGCAAGGGGGGGGGGGGGGTTAAATGAAAATTGTTGGGTAAGTAGGTGATTACTTAGGGGTTAAGATGTAAAGTCTAATGTGTAGTGTGTTACATGTATTATGTAATGTGTTATAGTGCTCGGGAACCATGACTAGCTCAGAAAAAGTGAAACAATGTTTTTAACAATATTTTGGTGTCCCGGGTAATGTCCGGTTGTTCGGTTAGATACCGGTTCGTTAAAGTGCTAAGTGATTCCGTATAGTGTCTTTTATGTATCTTTTTGTAACACGTTTAATTCCCAACACTTAGGAAAGCATTCAGAACTATTTAGTCAATTTTCTGCACAAGACTAGTATGTTAACAAGCGCATGTAAGTATGACGCAGTAATCAGAAAGCAGTTAAGTAATTCAGCACAGTCATCAAGCACTTTAATTAACATTAATCAATTGTACGGATACATGTAGTTATGAGGGTTGTCACACAATTTTTTCTTTTTTTAGTTTCAGGGTAGGGATGAGCTCGGTGCCAACCGATACATAATCGGTACTAATACCGAAAATACTGGTTACGGTACCGGTATATAAAGATTAAAAACGGTAGTGAACCGGTACCAGGAATGCCAAAAGTCGGTACCGAATTGTTACTTAAGATCTTTCGGTTCGGCAAATTTGGTACCGGTACCCAGAACAATTTGCTCATCTCTGACCACGGGTTTCATACAAACAACATCGTTACCATACAACTTTTTTGGTTGATTTTCTTTTGGTTATCTTTTAGTGTTTTTTTCTACATTTTCTTTTTATTCTTGTTAGCAGTTCCATTCGCAACACGCTTATAGTGATTTCAAAACACATGTAAACACAGATTAAATAACAAAAGAAATTCGCCGCAACGCGGCGAACTTTTTTAAACCTAGTTAGATATTAATGTACATTATTTTTCTCACAGTAGCTTGAGTCAAAGAAAAACTGTGTATATACCTTCATTGTATAGTGATAAAGCATAATGGTGTAATCAGAAGTTTAATTTTTGACATGTGAAAGGAAAACGCTATTCATCCAATAAGTGATAATGATATTTTTTACATAAAAATGTCATTTAAACTGGACTAATTAGTGGTAGAATTTTTGTTAACACGTTGAATATATGTTGTGATAATGAATGAGACACCACACGAGGAGAGTTTATTACAATGAAATTTTGAAAAGGGCTTCTCGCTTTTGTACTTTGCTTTTAGCTCCTAAGGGGACACGGGGTGGTTCACTAGTGATGGAATCTATCACTCACAAGCACCAATCAAGTTCCGCCATGTCATCAACCATTTTTTCATCACTCACAACCTTTTTTAGGCGGGGTGGTCATCACTCACCACCACACCCAACAATTTCCCCCCAACCAACAATTACACTCACAAAACAAAAACAATAACGCGTTAAAAATATCACGAAAAGGGAATTGCGTTATAGAATAACGCGTTATATGCAGGATGCGGGGTGGGGGAGATGAAAGTTCCACGCGTTGAACTTCTCTTCCGTGATAGAATAACGGACGAGCCCGGGTGGCCTAAGAAATAATTTCTCCGCCATGTTGACAAGATGTATATATAATTTTTCATCATATGTATATTGAACTAGTGTTATGCCCGCCCGCGTTGCGGGGCGCTAAACCGAATTACCTATATATTAAAAATAGAATTACATGAATAGTAATAAAAATAGAATTGAATAAATAGTAACATCACCAAGGGATGAGCAAATGGCATCGGATACCGGTACCGTTATCAAATTTACCAAGCCGTGTGTATTTTCGGTACCGGTTCGGCACCGGTATTCATCGGTTTTTACCCTCAAATACCAGTGCCATACCAGTACCGACCGGTACCATCCCATACCGTACCAGGTATATTCGGTACTGGTACCCACTTTTGGGGATTTCGGTAACGGTATATTCGGTACCGGTACCAACTTTTGGGGATTTCGGTAACGGTATTTTCGGTACCGGTTGGTACCGAGCTCATCAAATCCTGTAGCAACGTAGCAATGCAAGTAATCGCACCGTTTAGATTACTTTTCATACACACAGTAAGTAAACATTGTTTTGTTTGAATGAGGTTTTATATACACAACGACTATTTTGCTTTATTTTTTGTCTTTTTCTGTAATGAATGAATTGTAGCATGTAAAATTAACTTGAATATTAAGATTATTGTTGAGCAAATCATATCAAATCCTGTAATCAAACCGATATCGTATCGGTACCAAATTTACTATACCAAATCATTTTGGGTACCAATTTGGTACCCACCTTTTGGCATTTTTAGAATCGTTACTTTCGGTTCGACACCGGTCTAGCACCATACTTGTATTTATTGATTTTTACCTTCAAATACCATATCGTATTGTACTGAGCATTTTCGGTTCCGTTACCTAATTTTGATAATTTTCTGGATCAGTACTTTCGGTGTCGTTACCGGTACCGAGCTCATTCATATTTTAACGTGCTAGCACCGTAATAACTGAACTGAAAACAACCGTATTTCCAACGTGTAGGACGTGTGAGTCTTATTATTATATATTAGGTTATTTAAAATCGCTATTTTTTTAGGACGGAGTGACTTGTCACACCCCAACCGATGGCGGAAACATCGGGATGAGACGAACAAATTGCTCAAAACATCATAACACTATGTGACAATATTTAATAAAATTCAAATTTCATTGCAAGAACTAAATTGTCATACAACATGTAAAATGGAAATACAACATTGTTCAAATTCAAATCAACAAAAGATAAATAGATTTAAGGTGTGTATCTAGTCCACCCTAAACTTGTTTCATCACTCATCCATACTTCAATAATCAACCTGCAACATGTATTAAAATAGAGTTTCAATGCAAAGGCAATGAGCGAGTATACAAGTTTGTTTACATAGCATAATAGAATAAAAAGGCTCAAATCCAACATGATTCATAATATGTGAATTACTAGCATGCAATTTTGGCGTACACTATGATCAAACCCAAGAATCCAAAGCATAAAATAACCTAATCCCAATTGATAGCGGGATGGTAAATGTTTAACTTAACAATACCCCAAGTTTAACGGGCGGTGCGTAAATCCTATAGCGCTATAATTGTTAAGGTGGGCTAGCAAAGTTAATGAGCATATACGTTCCAAATCGTTCAAATAGAGCATACAAGAATCATAAGTAAAGCACATTAGTTTCATGTTTGTACAAGGATTGAGTATGTTTAGTTTAGTTTAAAGATGTTTGCATAATTATACATGTTGCATCCCAAAGTGTAAAGGGGAAAAAGGGATCGAGTATACTCACGGTGGTTGCAAGCTTTCCTACTTGAAATCCCGCGAGCGAGTTTGGTGGATGAATTAAGTTAGAGCACCTAGTCCTTCTACACGAGGAAACGTAGGTGTGTGAGTTTGGCGTTCAACGGAAGATTATAATTTTGGAGTTTAACATAACATAAAGTATGATATCAAAATAATCATCTTTAACTTATACTCTTATATGACACTACGTAACCACTAGGGTTATATTGTATTTCATGGGTAGTATGCCCATTAGAATCATACTTGGAGTGTTAAGTCTTAGATGGTATTCTACTACTTTAACATATAAACACAAGTTTAATATTAAAGGTTCGAATGAGTGTATATATACTTAGGTTAAGTATTACATATTATTAAGTCCAATAATTCAAGTAGGAGGTAGAAGATTAAGATCTTCGTTTAGGCACCTCGAGTTATTCATGGATGTCATGTATGGGGTAGGAAGACAAGCTTCCATTTAGGAACCCCTTGAATGTTCACCACTTCACTTGATGTAAAGACAACCAAGGAGGGTCAAGAACTAGGATTAATACAAGTATGTAAATAATCTAAACTAAAAGAAATCATCAAATCATGTGAGGATTTTATGTTGGAACAACCCAAGTTGTTCCACAATCACTCATTCATCAAAGTCTAAGCTTGACATGACTTGTGGGTTGAATACCCTAACAAAACAAAAAGTATTTGAGGTTTTAACCTCTGATTTATAGTGTCTCAACCATGTTTTTAAGCTTAACCAACCATAAGAGAGGTTGTAAGCATTAGGACATTGGTGTGAGATGTGTTAGACACAAGTTGGATGAAGTTTAAACAAGTCTGAAAGAGTATGTAACAAAACAGAAAGTTTGTGGACAATTCCGGGGCATTTCCAGGTCTGATTTCTCCAATGAGAAATCAAGGAATCAAACCCCATGATTATCCAAGCAAGTAGGAAGAAGAATCAAGTGATTGCATTAAGAAATGAGCAAGTTATACTCACTTTAGTGCAAGAGTATGAATCTGTCCGAAAATGCAGATTTGCTACTGATTTGAGAGTGAATTTGGAGTGATTTGAGAGTGTTGAAAGTGTAGGAATGCTTGGAGAAGGTGTATATTTATAGTGGAAGAGTTTGAGTGTGATTGGAGGTGTTTAGAGGTGGCTTAAAGGTGATTGGGGAGGGTTAGAAGATGGGATTTCGTGCCAAATTCGCGTCTGATTGCAGCTGTGTTTGTTTTCTGCGAAGCTGAAGGCCATGCGGCCCGCCTGAGATATCAGGTAAGTTGAAGCGGGCCGCCCGGGCTTGCTTATTTGACATAAAGTTTCATAAATGACAATTTAGCCCCTGAAGTTTCCTATTTGATCCCTTTAGATGCATTCTTGATAGTTTAGGGACTTGTTTTAGCATATAAACATAGTTTAAGGTACATTCAAGCATGGCGATCAAAACCGAAGTATAATTGAGTGTATAAGTATCATAATCAAGTTTCGTTTACGTTCAATACACGTTTTAGGCATAAGTTTAGATTAATTACGAATTTGGCACATAGTTTCCAAGAATAACAATTAAACATCAATTGATTCACCAATTCGAACATACGAGCATGTATGAAGTGTGTATAACATATTTGTAGCAAAATACGAGTTTCATTAATGATCCAAGCCTCGGTTTTACAACGATTACAACGAAAAGACGAATTACTAGAATACAAAGTTTCCAAAAATAGAAATACTAACAAAACCTTCTATAAATAGAAAATACAAAAGAGCCGGGCGTTACAGTCTCCCCTCCTTTAGGAAATTTCGTCCCGAAATTTAGGAAGACGTAGGGAAAAGATAGGGATACTTCGTCGTTCGAGAAAACATGGATGTTGAGTGCGAGAAGACAATAACGGAAAGTAAAATTCTATGGTGATGAACTTGCCATCAAAATTTTTGACCGGAAATGACATAAATTTAATTTTAACAACACAAGGTTTTACGCGAATAGGGGTAATAAGGTTGCTAATGAGAAAGCGTATCCTCACTGTCTTCATCGTCATCTTGTGCTTGCTGTCGTTCTTGATTCCATAGAGGACATTGTGGGCGAAGATGAGTAGTGTCTCCACACTTGTAGCAAGCGCGTACTTTGTTGACTGACTCTGTGTGTTGAAACTTTCGTTTCCTGCCTTCGCCACCACTTGCTTGGGCTTCATGGTCAGTTGTAATCAGATTGGCTATCTTGGTAGCAACCTGTTTATCGCGAATGCGATTGTTGTTTAAGGAAGCAGCGAGGCGGTAAACAGCTTCAATATTATCGAGTTTGGCTGCCTCGATGGTATCACGCATAGCAGAGGGTAACCCATTGATGTACTTCCTTATCTTGCGGTCGGTGGTCATAACAAGGTGAGGAACAATGAAGCTAAGTTGTTTGAAACGGGTGGTATAAGCTAGGTTCTCATCTCCCACTTGTTTTAGCGCCCAAAATTCTTCCTCTAGCCTTTGTTGCTCATGCGGAGGGCAAAACTCGTCCATCATCAGGGCCTTGACTTCTTCCCACTCCAACGCGTATGCCAGTTCGTTCGAACGAATGTTCCTTTCGTTCGTCCACCATTCAAGAGCTCGGGCATGGAATACCCCAGTCGCACTACGCGTTCTGAGCTCTTTGGGGCAATCACTATTGATGAACGTGACCTCCATGCTATCGAACCATTCGAGCATGGCGGTCACCCCATCATTGCCAGTGAATGGCTTGGGATTGCACGATGAAAAGTGCTTGAAGCTGAACGAAGCGGGCTTGCGTATTTCGACCTTGGAGTCGACGGAAGAGTTTGGAGTTTCAGAAGCTCGAATCTCGGAAATGACCTTTGGAACGACGCGCGCAAATTGATCGGCCATGAAAGCCATCATCTTCTTCGTAGCACGGGACTTTGACTTTTTAGACGAGTTGGAGTGACGTGAAGACATCTAAGATTCAAAAGAATGAATGGGTGAGACTTGATCATAATGTTTGTTTAAGAATAATCGTTTGCATAAGTTGATTCACATAGCACAAAGCGTCATATAGCATAAAAGTTTCAAATTGATTCACATAACATAAAGAGTTTAGACGTCACATATAGCATAGTCATGAGTCCAACATAGCATAACATGGATAAATGAAAGCATTGTAAATTTAGTTTGTTCACGAGGGATTATTATTGTTTGTGATTGCGATAACGTGCGAAATGATTAAAACGAAATTTTGAAATGAATGAACGCTCAAGTATAAAATCACATATAAATTGAGATACATAAAAGAGAGGCTCAATAAAACATTGGATTGTTTTGGGTAGAGAAACGTCGACTATTCCAAAGTGGGTCGAAAGTCCTTTCGAATTAGAGAAAACGTGCTTTGGCCTATAGGTAAGATACTCTCGTCGAGAAGCGATTAACGGTATCTTACCCTTCCGGTTACTACACATCTCTAATTGATTGAAACAATCGGGACTTTGGCGAGATTGAAAATCGAGGAATGGGACTTAATCGACGAGATGCGGGTTTCACCCCTAACTTGACGATTTCGTACCCTAAATGTGGTTGGTACTTGTCGGGTCAAAATAAAATTTCGACACTATGACAAGGGTCCACTAGAGTTGAAATGGAAATTACCATTAAGTTGTGGATTTCACTCCTAGCTTAATGGTGTAATTTCGTGCAAAAAGAAATAGTTTAAGATAGAATGAGAGTCGTTTACCAAATTGTGGGTTTCACGCCTATTTTGGTAAAGTTGTCTCGTTTGTGTTACAAGAGTATACAAATAAACAAAAGTGTATTCATGTTAACCTTAGGAAAGGCATATAAATTTAATCATCAAGAAGTGTAGCTAGGAAGCATGCATGGTAGAGTACAAAAGTTTTAAACAACACATAAGAGGCAAAATTCCTAAAACTATAGATTAGGGCAAAAGCATGGCAATTTTCCTAATTCCCTATAGTTATGGCTCTGATACCAATCTGTCACACCCCAACCGATGGCGGAAACATCGGGATGAGACGAAAAAATTGCTCAAAACATCATAACACTATGTGACAATATTTAATAAAATTCAAATTTCATTGCAAGAACTAAATTGTCATACAACATGTAAAATGGAAATACAACATTGTTCAAATTCAAATCAACAAAAGATAAATAGATTTAAGGTGTGTATCTAGTCCACCCTAAACTTGTTTCATCACTCATCCATACTTCAATAATCAACCTGCAACATGTATTAAAATAGAGTTTCAATGCAAAGGCAATGAGCGAGTATACAAGTTTATTTACATAGCATAATAGAATAAAAAGGCTCAAATCCAACATGATTCATTATATGTGAATTACTAGCATGCAATTTTGGCGTACACTATGATCAAACCCAAGAATCCAACGCATAAAATAACCTAATCCCAATTGATAGCGGGATGGTAAATGTTTAACTTAACAATACCCCAAGTTTAACGGGCGGTGCGTAAATCCTATAGCGCTATAATTGTTAAGGTGGGCTAGCAAAGTTAATGAGCATATACGTTCCAAATCGTTCAAATAGAGCATACAAGAATCATAAGTAAAGCACATTAGTTTCATGTTTGTACAAGGATTGAGTATGTTTAGTTTAAAGATGTTTGCATAATTATACATGTTGCATCCCAAAGTGTAAAGGGGAAAAAGGGATCGAGTATACTCACGGTGGTTGCAAGCTTTCCTACTTGAAATCCCGCGAGTGAGTTTGGTGGATGAATTAAGTTAGAGCACCTAGTCCTTCTACACGAGGAAACGTAGGTGTGTGAGTTTGGCGTTCAACGGAAGATTATAATTTTGGAGTTTAACATAACATAAAGTATGATATCAAAATAATCATCTTTAACTTATACTCTTATATGACACTACGTAACCACTAGGGTTATATTGTATTTCATGGGTAGTATGCCCATTAGAATCATACTTGGAGTGTTAAGTCTTAGATGGTATTCTACTACTTTAACATATAAACACAAGTTTAATATTAAAGGTTCGAATGAGTGTATATATACTTAGGTTAAGTATTACATATTATTAAGTCCAATAATTCAAGTAGGAGGTAGAAGATTAAGATCTTCGTTTAGGCACCTCGAGTTATTCATGGATGTCATGTATGGGGTAGGAAGACAAGCTTCCATTTAGGAACCCCTTGAATGTTCACCACTTCACTTGATGTAAAGACAATCAAGGAGGGTCAAGAACTAGGATTAATACAAGTATGTAAATAATCTAAACTAAAAGAAATCATCTGTGAGGATTTTATGTTGGAACAACCCAAGTTGTTCCACAATCACTCATTCATCAAAGTCTAAGCTTGACATGACTTGTGGGTTGAATACCCTAACAAAACAGAAAGTATTTGAGGTTTTAACCTCTGATTTATAGTGTCTCAACCATGTTTTTAATCTTAACCAACCATAAGAGAGGTTGTAAGCATTAGGACATTGGTGTGAGATGTGTTAGACACAAGTTGGATGAAGTTTAAACAAGTTTGAAAGAGTATGTAACAAAACATAAAGTTTGTGGACAATTCCGAGGCATTTCCAGGTTTGATTTCTCCAAGGAGAAATCAAGGAATCAAACCCCATGATTATCCAAGCAAGTAGGAAGAAGAATAAAGTGATTGCATTAAGAAATGAGCAAGTTATACTCACTTTAGTGCAAGAGTACGAATCTGTCCGAAAATGCAGATTTGCTACTGATTTGAGAGTGAATTTGGAGTGATTTGAGAGTGTTGAAAGTGTAGGAATGCTTGGAGAAGGTGTATATTTATAGTGGAAGAGTTTGAGTGTGATTGGAGGTGTTTAGAGGTGGCTTAAAGGTGATTGGGGAGGGTTAGAAGATGGGATTTCGTGCCAAATTCGCGTCTGATTGCAGCTGTGTTTGTTTTCTGCGAAGCTGAAGGCCATGCGGCCCGCCTGAGATATCAGGTAAGTTGAAGCGGGCCGCCCGGGCTTGCTTATTTGACATAAAGTTTCATAAATTACAATTTAGCCCCTGAAGTTTCCTATTTGATCCCTTTAGATGCATTCTTGATAGTTTAGGGACTTGTTTTAGCATATAAACATAGTTTAAGGTACATTCAAGCATGGCGATCAAAACCGAAGTATAATTGAGTGTATAAGTATCATAATCAAGTTTCGTTTACGTTCAATACACGTTTTAGGCATAAGTTTAGATTAATTACAAATTTGGCACATAGTTTCCAAGAATAACAATTAAACATCAATTGATTCACCAATTCGAACATACGAGCATGTATGAAGTGTGTATAACATATTTGTAGCAAAATACGAGTTTCATTAATGATCCAAGCCTCGGTTTTACAACGATTACAACGAAAAGACGAATTACTAGAATACAAAGTTTCCAAAAATAGAAATACTAACAAAACCTTCTATATATAGAAAATACAAAAGAGCCGGGCGTTACATGACTATCCTTATCACGATATTTGTTTTGATATTCGGTATCTGCTTGTCTTTACTGACACGGGTTTTGTAGTCATTGGGTCCCTGCCGCAACGCGCGAGCGGAAAATCAACTAGTATTTATTAGTTTAATAACATGTACGTCTTTATTTCGGTCACTCATACATCCTACTTATAACACGATCTAAAAAAAATACATCGAGTGAACCAATTAAACCAAAACACTACTATAGTTTTGCGAAAAAATAACTAAAACGATGGCAAACATGTAATTTAGAGCTGGGGGCAAAACAATAATTTGTTACGACCAATTAGCGAGTGCTAGGCAGCTGTTTGGCACGAATAAAAACTACACTGAGTCAACCAAGTAAAATAAAACACTACCATAGTTTTGTAAAAAAAAAACGATGGCAAGATTGCAATTTGAACTGGGGTAAAACCGTAATTTTGAAATGGAGGCAAAATCATATTTTGAACTGAGGGCAAGAAAATAATTTTATTTTGAACTGGGCGCAAAATCATAATTTTTAACTGAGGGCAAAATCGTAATTTTAAGCTGCGGGCAAAACAAAAATTTATTTTGAACTGGGGCGAAATCGTAATTTTAAACTGGAGATAAAATCGTAATTTGGCAGGACCATAGCTGGGGGCAAAACCATAATTTTATTTTAAACTGGGGCAAAATCATAATTTTTAACTGAGGACAAAATCGTAATTTTAAGCTGGGGGCAAAACCAAAAATTAATTTTAAACTGGGTGAAAATCGTAATTTCAACTATTATATGCTAACTTAAAAAAAAACAAAAAACAAAACTTGTATTGTATTGGTTGCCGCCACTTTTGGCAAATCAATTACCAGAACTATTCCCCTCATGGGGAATGTATATGTTGGATAATACTTGCATAGTTTATAGGCTTTTTATTCCCCGCGAAACATGTAAAAAACCACACATTAAAGCAACTAGTGGGAATTTGCGTATTGCGGCGGACGTTTAATCGTTACCGGTAACATACCATGTTGTAACCAATCTTGATTTTCTTTAGTAACTCACGTCCGTTAACTAAAAAAATAAATACTCAATTGTGTTTAGTCTCTGTGGTTTGGGTCATTTTGTTTGTTTAGTCCAAAGGTTTCATTTTTCATCTGTGCATCCAAAAAGATTTCACTGTTGCCATTTTAGTCCACTGGGTTAACTTCATCCATTATTTCTATTAACGAGAGGTCGATTCTGTCATTTTATATGACCGAATTGTCTTTCTAGTTAATAGAATTACATATAAAATCACTAAATTGCCATTCTGGTTAACAAAAAAAATGGATTAAATTAACCCAATGGACTAAAATGGTAACAATGAAACCTTTTTAAAATCACCGAAGAAAAATAAAATCTTTAGACTAAACTAGTAAAATGACCCAAACCATAGGGCCTAAAATCACATTTAACTCAAAAATCAAAATTCAATAGGTAGTAGGTCCCATGTGCTTCCTTGTTCTCCTCCACCTCGATAGTTCCCAATTGCTACACGTTACATGTGCTTCCTTTTCTTCCTCTCCTTTGTTGGAGCCATGGTGAACCCTGGACACAAACTGTGGGTGTTGAAGGAGAAGAAGAAACCCAAAAGGGGATTGGAGGACCCATTAGTTGTATTTGGTTGGGATGTGATGTTGATGATACTCAACCATCTGGACGCACGCAGCTTGGCACTATCGCTCATGGTCTCTCGCAGCTGGCATGGGGTGGCGTCTAGTGACGCTATCTGGGCTAAAAAGGTACTTGTTGTATGCTGTTTTTGAGTTCTAGAGTTGGTTCAAGTATGGAGGTGCGGTTGGTAGATTAGGGAGAAGTAGAAGTTGGGCTTCTGTGTTGTTTTGAAACTTGTAGAAATTGAGGTATCAGTTGCCAGTCTAAGGCGTTTTTGACATGTTTTAGGAT
Organism: Helianthus tuberosus; assembly: GCA_030545235.1. Classification (NCBI taxonomy): domain Eukaryota; kingdom Viridiplantae; phylum Streptophyta; class Magnoliopsida; order Asterales; family Asteraceae; genus Helianthus; species Helianthus tuberosus. Next base: position 129,130,476 of record CM060437.1, read on the forward strand.
GTTTCAGACCCGTTTTAGAGACTTGTTTTGACTGGAATTTGCTCGGAATCTGGCTGCTCTATTATGGCAGGTTGCCAACATAATTTTGTAGTGAAATTTAAAAACTATATGTAGGATTGTGAGCCTAATGGATTGTAGTTCTATATATTTATCAATGCCATTTAGGTGCCTACTTCTGTATTAATACACTTCTTTATTTTTATATGTTCTATTCCTATCCTCTTCCAACCAACCGTGCTTCAAATTACGGGCGTAATCCTCCTTGATTTTTGAAAAGCGTGAGGCGCTCCTAGCAGTCAGGTCATGAACCCGAGACGTCGTTCTATGTACTAAAGAATAAGATTTATGTACAGCCAAAACCTGCACCTGTCTCATCTCTTTTTATCAAGTATACCATTCATAATCTCTTCATCTCTTTGGTTGTTTTTACATATAAGCCTCCTACAGACCCTGAGTTTGACCATAAGGCATAGCATACCTACCGAGTGCTTGCCAAGACCGACGACTTGTTGCCCACATTTCTAGATTTCCTATTTATGTTTTCTAGTGTATGTTCGGCAAAGAAGAATCAATGTCACACCCGTCTAACATTTATCTTACCTCTTTTGACTTCTTTTTAATCTTTATGCATATTTTGTAGTTATTTAAATGATGGGAAATTTATTTTTATTCTACATGGTGCAACCAATCAACAGCAATGCAATGATACTACTCAAAAACTCATGAGCATTATGTGGCAAGGTTCTTAAGATCGAGATCTTACCCAAGATTGTTCTGGTCTATGCAAATGCATCAAAGGTTCAAAGTTAAACATTTAGATTTAGATTACTCAAATATGGTTTAGGGTGTTGAACTCTTTAAGTTTTCAACTTTATAAAATTTCCTCTTATGTGCCTCTTAGCCGGTCAGTCTATCTCTTTATTGTTGACTTTCTTATTTATTTTAACAAAGTTGGTCAACTCGTCGGTTTCAAGACTAGCAAGACCAGATGGGGTCATTGTCTTACGATCCTATGGTCAAGATCGAGACAATCCTATGCTTGCAAAGATTCAATTGCCACGTTTTCACTGAACGTCTTAAAATCATAGGACCTTAAGATCAAGATCTTAACAGCCCTGTTTCCTATTCACATTCCTCAAATGAACCAAGTGTCCCCTAATATTCAGTGGCTTATCAAATGATTTCTTGTCGGCAGTGCGAAGAGTTATGGGCCGGAAAAGCACATCTACCTCGTATGTCTCAAATAAAGGGGTTGTCAAAGTTGGCTGCTTACTCCTTGTCTATAATGGATGGCAAACGTGTAAATTTCTGTCTTCCTTCTTACTTTTCACTTGTATGAGTTTCCGTTATCTTTGTTTCAATTTTTTTTTCAGAGCCGAATCTTGAAGGAAGACCTATGGGATCATTCTTGGGAGTTCCACTTCAAAAAGGCTAGTCCTTTTAACTTGGTTTATTGTATTCTTAAGATCCTGTACACGTTTAGTAGAATAGGCAAGATGTCTGGTTGTGTTGACCCGTAAACACTTTAGACCTTACGTTAAAAAAATATATATATACTAGTATGTATTATTATGATAACATAAGAATATTACAAAATGATAATCTATATCTTTGACTAATACTGTGTGGAGGCTGTATGCATTAAAAATAGACCCTCAGTGTAAACGAACCGAACAGACACGAACAAGACCTTTTTCGTGTTCGTTTGTTAAGGAAATATATGTATTCACGAATTGTTCATGAACACTTATCGAACGACATTTTATGTCCGTGTTTGTTCATTAAGGAAATGAACGTGTTCGTGTTTGTTTGATTTGTTTGTTAGTTTTAGGCAACAAACGCAAACGTTCATGAACATAAATGAACACAATCTAGTGTTCATGAACAACAAATGGAAACAAACGTACACAAACAAGCGTTCATGAACAAAATATATAACACATTGATACTCATCAAATATTTTATTTGTTGGAATTTTGAAGTATTTAAATAAAATATAAAGGCTAAAAACACTAATGAATTATCGGACACATTACCGAATGTTCACGAACATAAATGAACGAACGCGGCCTTTGTTCATGTTCGTTCATTCAACTAAACGAACAAAATTTCTTGTTCGTGTTCGTTCATTAATTAAACGAACGAACTTCCCGCCGAATGGTTCATGAACTGTTTGCTGAACATTCGGTCCGTTTGCAGCCTTGCTCGGTGTTTTTCAACTTGCATGATACCTAATTTTTGAAGTTTAAGGTCGAAAATTGCAAGCTGGTATAAGCCTAAAGGATGAAAACTCTAATTTACTCTTTTTTTTATTTGACATGTTTAAGATAAAACATAACCCAATTCGTCTTATTTAAATCAAAGGGTGAAATGTGTGACCGTATTACCTTCAGTCAGCCCCAGGATACTGGCTCAACTTGGATCCGTACTGGAAAGGGACGCGCCCACTAATGCGACGCTATTTTCACCCAGATGGGAGTCAAACCGCTGATCCTGATGACAAGTTGTGGGGAGGCCATGAATGTTGTTACACCATAGTCACAAGTTTGTTGGGAGACGGGAAGATTAGAGAGCATTATGTGAGGATCAGTCGATGGCCCCAAATGTCGATCTCGAGGAAACGCGATTGGGGATGGAAAATGTCAAACCACCTCTACAGCTATTCAAGCATTCCAGATGCTGCTGACAAGAAGGGTGGCACTGGTCCTTGCTTTTTGGCAGTTTGAAACATGTTTGGTTTTCTGGTAGTTTCAACAGCTGTCTTGGAAGTTATATCAAGTAGTAGTAGAATTTTAGTGAAGTTTAGTTATTATGGTTTGTATGATGTGTTATCAGATCTATGTTATGTTTTGTTGCAAATAATGTGACACACATGTTTATACTTAGCTTTATCCAAAACAGCAGTATAGGTTAGATATATATGTTCTACATTCTTATCCAAATAATGTAGTGAATGTATCTATAAATAGTTACAATGCTATACTTCAATTCGAGTTAGAGTTAGGGTGTAAACGAGCTGAGTCGTTCATGTGCTATCTATGCTATATCGGCTCACTAAAAAATCAAGTTATGCTAAGCTAAAGATTGTTCATGCTTAAGTGGGAAGTGAACTAGATGTCTTAAATAGACAAGCTTCAAACCGAGTGAGCTCGTGTCTAAGTGAGTATATTTTTTAGAGTAAAGTACATTAGGGGGTTCAATGTGGCAGGACTAATGTTTCACTTGGGGGCTCTTTGATAACTTTTGAATGGTTAAGTGCTGAATCAGTAAGAGGTCTGAACCGTTAACTGCTGAACCAGTAAAAAGTAAAAGTCTGAACCATTAAAAGCCAGTATAATGCTTAACCGTTCAGAGACAAATGTCTGACAAATTCAAATTATATGTCTTAACCATTCAGACTCAGTATAATCTTAACCATTCAGAGGCAAATGTCTGAACCGTTCAGACATCTGCTCACAAAACAAACAGTCTGAACCATTAAGTGCTGAATCAGTAAGAGGTCTGAACCATTAAGAGCTAAACAAACAACCCCTTACTCTTTATCTTCTTTGTTTTGGGGATGGATCTCTTTGTGTTTATGGATTAAAAGGGGTGGGGTATTGATATATTTTAAATCAAGGGAAATAATTATTTAGAAAACGTCATGGCTAAAAATTAAATGTCCATTGATGAGAAGTGAGTAGATAAAAATGGTAATTTCTAATGATTAGAAACAAAAATTGACATTTGACGATGCGCTAGTAAGTTAATCAGAATGTTTTCAGGACCGGACAGGACGTCCAACTAGTGGACGACCAGATGTTGGAACCAGATAACATTGTAAATATTATATAATTAAATAGCAAGGTTTTGAAAACCGATCCGGAAGGTTTGCCGGTTCGGTTCTGCACATCAGACCGTTTCTGCATAGAACCGGACGGTTCTGGGGAAGGTCGGGTTGAACCGGAAACGGGTTTGGTGGTTGAACCGGATACAATTGATTCTTGGAACTAGGTCTAGCTTATAGAGGTGGGAACCTTTGAATATTACTTTGGTGGCCGATTATGGTTGTAGGTGTAGAACCCATGACCACTTGGAATTTAGAAGGGTAAATAGTATGCCAATTTAAATACCATGAGATGGATGCTAAATTCATGATTACATGAAATATATATTGTGATACTAATAGAAGGTTTCTGTTACATGAAAATTTCCATCTTCAAATTACACATTTTCATAGTTATTGAACTTAATATATTCAAATAAATAATATTGTATCAAAACAACATTTTTAAAACTGGATCACATAAAAATGCTAATAGAATAAAAGTCTTTAGCGTCTAATTTCATTAGTTTTTTTTTCAAGCTCATAATCAAACCACACTATATTTTCTTATGGAATTTTCATTTAAGTAAAATTATTAAATTAATTATGGCTTCATCCGGTTTTTTAATCAGGTTCGACCAGTTCAATCGGTCCAGCCAGTAAACTAGTAAAGTAACCGGTTCAATGCCAGGTCCAGTTCTGAAAACATTATTAAATAGGGTTAAAAAATAACTATATATTACTTGTTTCAAATAATTTAAATATAAATAAATATTGATTAATAATATATAAAAAACTAACTATAACCTACAATTTAAATGCGATCGTTGGCCAAATATTAAACAATCACTTTTCTTAATGGCCCAATAGGTTTTTCCATTTAACCCTAAATCTAATTTACAACTTTCATCCCTTTTGGCTTAATCTCCTCTGTAGTTGTGTTTCTACTTTATACAGTCTCACGCACAAAACAAAAACTCAGATCTACGTCTCAAATAAATATGAACCAAACGCAGAGATCTCAACAATGGAATCTAGTAATAACGACATTGTTTTGATAAAAAAAAAAAAAAGAAACAATCGTAAATCATGATCTCTGGATGTTGTAAGTTACAGTGCAACACTTCAACTTTCTTCATACATCTTCATCTCCGTCAAAATTGCATACCCGGTCCAACCATTTTTCACCGGTTTCCCGATCCGACCCCAGCCCCCGGCTCAACCGGCCGGCCAAGTGCAAAAGCGGTCCGATACCTTGAACCGGGCTGGATGAAGTTGCAGTTGCCGGTCCGACCGGTCTGGCCGGCCGGTCCGGTCAGGCCACAAAAACACTCGGATCAACTTGGTAAAAAGCTTGAATCAAATCCAAGCTTGAACAAACCCAAGTGCATGAACCTCTATTGAAACTTGCTATATATATATGCTCAAGCCCAACTTTCACTTATTGAGCTCGACTATGCACATGTGCATAAACAAACCTATTATTTAATAAAGTTTTATTTATTATTGTAAAAAATATATATAGATACAAAATAATAATCATAAAAATATAAGTATTTTGTAAATGTATATGATAGGAATAATTAAAGAATAAACTAGTCAAACTCGAGGTAGAAAAACCATTCTTGAGCCCAACTCAAACTTTAGAAATAAAACTCGAAACAAACCAAGCTGAGGCTCGGCTCGTTTACACCTCTATGCCCACACATGGCTGACTATTGCAACGTTTAATAGAACACCCAAGAACATAACTTAAATGTAAATGAATAGAGAAAAAATCTCATCTGGTGCCACAACACAAAAGGGCAACCGCCTGTTTATCAAAGATCTGAAAGTACCACGAATTGATTGGGATTTATTTTACAAGTATACCATCACTTGTGATACAATTGTGAGTTGACATGAAATCAACCACCGGAGTCATAAAAATTAATAACACTAGCATAGATTTACCAGACCTCAGGTCGCATTTCACCCGTTGCAGGAGGCATCCATCTTCCAGAGTGATAGACGCTCTCGCCAACTTTCCACCCAGGCACATCTTTCATTATCTGGGCCTCTTCCTCAAGATATTTTCTCCATTCTTTCACAAATCTAAAACACAAACTCAACAAAATTATTTCACAGCAAAACCAGGAAAAAAAACAAGGCATTTGTGCTTATTACCTTTCATCCTCTTCTGCTTGAAGCATGGGCAGAATAGCCCTCCGGGCAGCATACTTCTCCTCTTTTATTGCCCTAAATCAAACAGATGCCCAGTATACAGTTATAAAGTTACTATAAAAGTCACATCTATCTAGCAACCTGAATAGAAGATCGTTAAGGCAAAAGGACCACACCCAAAAGGAAAAGAACCCAGTCCAGACTGATTGGGACAACAACTGAAGACCAACCATAAGCCAGGAGATTGAGTTGCAGTTAAGACCAGTTGTCCTTTCAAAAACTAACTTCATACTTTGTGCACTTCTGATAGGGTTAACCATTTTACTGTTTGTCACAGCTAATTTGATAAAAGAAAATTAACTTTCTAATTCCTATGAAATAAAAATAAAGGAGCTCATTTTTTATATCTTTACAACTCCATTTACAGTCTTTAAGCTCATTTTTATGTCTTTTTTCCCTGCCTAGTGATTACAAACAATAATGATATAGAGATGTTGCCCTCAAAACATATACCAAATTCTAGCCACTAGGACCATATCATTTTTTTAGAACTGTTACAGCCATTCAAACCTTCTTAGCAAAATAAAACGTAACACCATAAACTACTTCTAATCTAAAAAAAAGAATAACATTATAACAAGATAAGAAACAAAGGCCAGACTTGTGGAAATGAATGATTTTTTAGTTTGCTTGCTACCAGTTTTAGCGAGCGGCAACTAGTGGCCTAGTGAGTGGCAACCATGTATTTGCAAATGTCAATAGCATGTCATAATCAGAGGATTTCAGGAAGAACCAAGTTATGTATTTGTGATAATTTCACATATTAACGCCTTTAGAATGTAATACTCATATCAACATCCCTTTGTTGGCAGGTTCCCACGTTTAATGTTTATTTTCCTCACCAACTTAGAAACAATAAGCAAAGTCCTAATATCATTCTACTCACACTAGTTTCTGCAACTGATACTTGCCAGCATGTGTCGACTACGAACAGTTTACTATTTCAGGTTATCAACAAAGCGTCAATGATAAGTAATAACATTAGGTTCCCGCTCATCAAGTGAATTCAGTGCATTGATGTGTACGTGAACTGAAGATAGAGGGGATTAAATGTTCAAATACACAAACTACTTTCACACTTTTTAAGTAAAAAACTAGTTTTAGGGTTTAAATGTAAACTAGTAAAAATAGAGTGGTTAAATGTTGTAATAACTAAACTTATTTAAACCCTAAAAACCTAAAACATACGCAGCCGTTGTTTCTTCTTCCCATTCTTCCTGGTTTCCGGCTGAAAACACTGCGTCGGAAATCAGCTATGGATCGTTGTACCCAATCGATTTGGAACGTCCACCTTGTCTATTTGGTTCGCTAAACGGATCAATTTGGATCGCCGTACCTCCGCAATCAGGAATATCGTACCGACGCAACTCAGTTCGCCGGACCATGCCGTTCCGGTACGCTTACGATTTCCGATTGGGTACACCACGATCCAATACGTGGATCGTGGCTACCCTAGCGATTTAGGTAACTATGGTGAAGATAGAGGGGATTAAATGTTCAAATACACAAACTACTTTCACACTTTTTATGTAAAAAACTATAAGTTTTAGGGTTTAAATGTAAACTAGTAAAAAATAGAGGGGTGAAATGTTGTAATAACTAAATTTATTTAAACCCTAAAAACCTAAAACATACGCAGCCACTGTTTCTTCTTCCCCTTCTTCTTGGTTTCCGGCTGAAAACACTGCGTCGGAAATAAGCTATGGATCGATGTACCCAATCGATTTGGAACGTCCACCTTGTCTATTTGGTTCGCTGAACCGGATCAATTTGGATCGCCGTACCTCCGCAATCAGACACTGTACCAACGCAACTCGGTTCGCCGGACCATGTGATTCCGGTACGCTTACAATTTCCGATTGGGTAAACCACGATCCACACCCTAGCGATTTAGGTAACTATGACGTGAAGACAACAATTTCCAGACTACAAAATGCAAATACAGGAATAACCTACAGACTGTAGTACCAAAGATATAATCATTAAGCATAACCCTAATATCATTGTACTCACTCTCGTTTTCTGCTACTAGTACTTGCCAACATATGTCAACATTATAAATTCAGGTTCCCAACAAAGATGTCAATCATAGTTATTAATAGCGCTCATCTCGAGCGCTACAGCGAATAGCGTAGCACTCTTGTGTCGCTATTTGATTTTGGCGCCTCCATAGCAGGCAAATAGCAGGATTTAGTTTTTTGTTGTATTTTTCCTGCTTTAATGTAAATAGCGGGATTTTATAGGTATAAAATAGCAGGATTTTAGGTTTTTTGTTGAGCATACATATAAAACAGCTTAGTTGGATATAATATACATACAAAATATTTCCGAAATTTTCTCCTAGTGTGTCGCTAAACATAAAATAGCACCCGCTATTTCATCGCTATCGCTACGTAGCTTGTCGCTATCGTCCGCTATTCGCTATCAATAACTGTGATGTCAATGATAACAGTAGACTACCACTCATCAAGTGAATTTGGTGCATCAACGTGTAGGTGAAAACAAACAACTATTTCCAGACTACCAAATGCAAAAACAAGAATAAGCAAGGGCCAAAAACCATTAATTACTCTTTTCTACATTTTTTTAAAGGCGGTAAGAATTTTATCAAGATAAAACGATTCTAGCAAGAAGCTAGAGAGCAGCGCCTACAAGATCTCCGAAATTGTTAATACATCGGGAAGTTAACAAACTAAAAGTGCTCTCTTCTTGATGGCTCGAAAGTAACAAAATAAGTATTACCTAAAAACCTAGCCATCCAAAAGTCGATTCTAACTTCCAAGCCACAAAAATCACCATAATTCAAATATATATCCCATTTCATTTCCCCATATTGCTATTTTAATTAACAATAACATGTTGCTTGCATTCCCAAAAGTGCTCAACTCCAATCTCTGATCCTTTGTTACAAATTTGTAGCCAAAATACCAAAATTTCTCTAGCAAATCAGTATCAAATTATCAATATGCAGTTATCAATTTCTCTAGGTATATGCTAGGACCAAAATCCACCACTCTCTAGAAAAGTCCTTATATCAATATGCATTTATTTTCCCCTAGAGAATCAGATATTTCAATCATGAATGTCAACACCAGGCCACCAGCAAGACATGAAATAAAGGGATCCTAAGGGTATACGGAGCGGGGTGCGGTTTCATGCGGTAAACTTAGTTTACCAATTGGGAACACCACCGCCAACATAAGTTTGCCACTCAAAGTTTGCCAATTCGGTGATGGGTTGCCGATGCGGGGAGAGGGAGGGTAGGAGAGAGAGGGGGTGTGTGGGGTGGGGTCCATGCCATCTCAACCAATCACACCTTTTTCCTTTTTTTAAATAGTTTACCAAATTCATGAAGTGTCTAACCATTGCCAACACTTTTGAGCATAGTTTACCACTATGACATGGCACACTCTCATTGGTTGATTTTGAAGTTTACCACTTTCAAGTGTCTAACCACTCCCTACACCCTAATCGCGGCAAATATCTATCTAGGTCTAATCTAAACCTAAAAACAATCCAATTCCACTTCTTACATTCATACCAAATCTCAAACATATAACAATTCACACTTACCAATACTCCAGTCGATCATCAAACAGCATACTCCAACTTTCAATCCCAAACTAAATCAACCAAAATTTACAGTTTGCAGCAGTCATTACATCAACATACAGTCATCAATTTCTCTAAAAAAAATCAGATTAAGTGATTAACCAATCACAAACCTCACTCTACTAACGATAAACATCTGGATACATCCACCGATCTAGGTCTAATCTAAACCTAAAAACGATCTAATTTCACTTCAGATCTCAAAACATGTACAATTTTCACTTCAATCATCAAACAAACGTTCAATCACAAACTAAAAAAATCCTGTAACAAGACCTAGGGTTTCTATAATCAGAAAAAAAACTTACCTACGGATCTTATTCCCCTTGCCGACCTGGTACATTCCCCAAGAGAAAGCGCCAAAAGCAGCGAGGAATATGGCGACGGCGCTGGGACCTTTGGACGGAATCCGGCGAGCATAGCGGACCGGAGCGAAACCGCCGGGAGGAGGACCGTCTTGGAGGAGAGGCATGTCTTTGACGCTCGCCATACCTGGCTTGTTCCTTATCGCTGCCTCCGTCATCGTTGTTTGTCAGAAGACTTTTGCCCTAACGTTTCTTCAACTGGAGATTTGGACCGAGGGTTGTTGCACAAAAGTGGAGGATGTGTCTAACGTGCGCGTGTGTTGAAGCTAATGTTTGCTAATTTGCGCAGGTAAATTGTAAATGCTTGATTATGTTTATACGATTTCTGATTTTGTTTATGCCTCATTATTTGTTTTTGTTCATGCGTAATTATAATTTGAGTTTTATAACATGAGTGATTTTATATCATACGTATCACGTTAAGTAATATTATACGTTAATCTTCCTCTGTACGTACGTGTATACTTCGTATTTGTTGCTGACTTATGGTGAATTAGTGGTGTGCTATGCTTGGCTTGGGCCATGTGGTCACCGACACAGCAAAAACAAAAGGAAACAATACACATGTTGGTTCAGTTAAGTTTATACATGAGGGGAAACATTAAAACATATCTGTTATAGCAGACAGTGCAGTGGAGAATCCAGTCAGAGATGATCCCATTGTGTTCGACATATGTGTCAGTGTGATCTGGTTCCTCCTTAGGGTGCTGACTGATGATGGTGACTAAGAAAACCGACAAGTGAATCGATTAAGGGAGAGGGAGGTCGATTGTGATGATGATGTTATGATTAGGTTATGTAACTGTGTAACCTTTTGACCTCTACATAATTCCCCATATATAAGCACCCAGGAGGAAACCTAATTAGTTAATAAGGGTAATATGGTCCATCAACAATTACCAACTAATTATTTAATAGGTTATTATATATTTTGATATATATTATGTAAATGATTATAATGGCTATAGATTAAATATTAAACATAATATATTTAATCTTACATTCTCCCACTTAGCCGAGTAATCATTTACCATGAGTATTAGATAAGCCTGATCAGGAGTTAACACTCATTTTAGCCTTAAACAAGTACTATAGCAGAGAAATACAGCCGTTGAATCATTATGCGACTCAGGACCCCCATTAGTCATACTATAGTCTTAATTTAAAAACCTAATCGTCATGATCAAAATACGCATAAGCCCTTTGTTTGATTTGTAACTTTATTTGTCTATATGCCATTATACCGTTGAACATATTCTAAGAGACATACAAAATCAACTGAGGAAATTTCATTAATCATAAAACATAAGCTAGTACAATATGCTTAAATAAGGTCTTTACTAAATCCCATATTCCGAACATGTTCTTCGTAAACCTTCGAAAGGAGACCTTTAGTCATCGGATCCGCAAGCATATCTTTAGTACTAATATACTCGATACAAAGATTATTTTCCTCAACTCGTTCACGTACGAACAGATATTTTGTATCGAGATATAAACCAGCTCCAGTCGAACTGTTACTGTTCGAGAAACTAACGTCAGCTGAATTATCACAGTAAAGCTTCAATGGTCTAGAAATGGAATTAACGATTTTGAGTCCAGTGATCAGATTTCTAAGCAACATTCCATGACAGGTTGCGTTATAAACAGCAATGTACTCTGCCATCATTGTGGAAGTTGTGGTCAACTGTTGTTTATGACTCTTCCATGAGATAGGGCCGCCTGCTAACATAAAGATATAGCCCGAAGTGGATTTCTTGTCATCTTGCACTTTAACATATAAACACAAGTTTAATATTAAAGGTTCGAATGAGTGTATATATACTTAGGTTAAGTATTACATATTATTAAGTCCAATAATTCAAGTAGGAGGTAGAAGATTAAGATCTTCGTTTAGGCACCTCGAGTTATTCATGGATGTCATGTATGGGGTAGGAAGACAAGCTTCCATTTAGGAACCCCTTGAATGTTCACCACTTCACTTGATGTAAAGACAACCAAGGAGGGTCAAGAACTAGGATTAATACAAGTATGTAAATAATCTAAACTAAAAGAAATCATCAAATCATGTGAGGATTTTATGTTGGAACAACCCAAGTTGTTCCACAATCACTCATTCATCAAAGTCTAAGCTTGACATGACTTGTGGGTTGAATACCCTAACAAAACAGAAAGTATTTGAGGTTTTAACCTCTGATTTATAGTGTCTCAACCATGTTTTTAAGCTTAACCAACCATAAGAGAGGTTGTAAGCATTAGGACATTGGTGTGAGATGTGTTAGACACAAGTTGGATGAAGTTTAAACAAGTCTGAAAGAGTATGTAACAAAACAGAAAGTTTGTGGACAATTCCGGGGCATTTCCAGGTCTGATTTCTCCAATGAGAAATCAAGGAATCAAACCCCATGATTATCCAAGCAAGTAGGAAGAAGAATCAAGTGATTGCATTAAGAAATGAGCAAGTTATACTCACTTTAGTGCAAGAGTATGAATCTGTCCGAAAATGCAGATTTGCTACTGATTTGAGAGTGAATTTGGAGTGATTTGAGAGTGTTGAAAGTGTAGGAATGCTTGGAGAAGGTGTATATTTATAGTGGAAGAGTTTGAGTGTGATTGGAGGTGTTTAGAGGTGGCTTAAAGGTGATTGGGGAGGGTTAGAAGATGGGATTTCGTGCCAAATTCGCGTCTGATTGCAGCTGTGTTTGTTTTCTGCGAAGCTGAAGGCCATGCGGCCCGCCTGAGATATCAGGTAAGTTGAAGCGGGCCGCCCGGGCTTGCTTATTTGACATAAAGTTTCATAAATGACAATTTAGCCCCTGAAGTTTCCTATTTGATCCCTTTAGATGCATTCTGATAGTTTAGGGACTTGTTTTAGCATATAAACATAGTTTAAGGTACATTCAAGCATGGCGATCAAAACCGAAGTATAATTGAGTGTATAAGTATCATAATCAAGTTTCGTTTACGTTCAATACACGTTTTAGGCATAAGTTTAGATTAATTACGAATTTGGCACATAGTTTCCAAGAATAACAATTAAACATCAATTGATTCACCAATTCGAACATACGAGCATGTATGAAGTGTGTATAACATATTTGTAGCAAAATACGAGTTTCATTAATGATCCAAGCCTCGGTTTTACAACGATTACAACGAAAAGACGAATTACTAGAATACAAAGTTTCCAAAAATAGAAATACTAACAAAACCTTCTATAAATAGAAAATACAAAAGAGCCGGGCGTTACAGTCTCCCCTCCTTTAGGAAATTTCGTCCCGAAATTAGGAAGACGTAGGGAAAAGATAGGGATACTTCGTCGTTCGAGAAAACATGGATGTTGAGTGCGAGAAGACAATAACGGAAAGTAAAATTCTATGGTGATGAACTTGCCATCAAAATTTTTGACCGGAAATGACATAAATTTAATTTTAACAACACAAGGTTTTACGCGAATAGGGGTAATAAGGTTGCTAATGAGAAAGCGTATCCTCACTGTCTTCATCGTCATCTTGTGCTTGCTGTCGTTCTTGATTCCATAGAGGACATTGTGGGCGAAGATGAGTAGTGTCTCCACACTTGTAGCAAGCGCGTACTTTGTTGACTGACTCTGTGTGTTGAAACTTTCGTTTCCTGCCTTCGCCACCACTTGCTTGGGCTTCATGGTCAGTTGTAATCAGATTGGCTATCTTGGTAGCAACCTGTTTATCGCGAATGCGATTGTTGTTTAAGGAAGCAGCGAGGCGGTAAACAGCTTTAATATTATCGAGTTTGGCTGCCTCGATGGTATCACGCATAGCAGAGGGTAACCCATTGATGTACTTCCTTATCTTGCGGTCGGTGGTCATAACAAGGTGAGGAACAATGAAGCTAAGTTGTTTGAAACGGGTGGTATAAGCTAGGTTCTCATCTCCCACTTGTTTTAGCGCCCAAAATTCTTCCTCTAGCCTTTGTTGCTCATGCGGAGGGCAAAACTCGTCCATCATCAGGGCCTTGACTTCTTCCCACTCCAACGCGTATGCCAGTTCGTTCGAACGAATGTTCCTTTCGTTCGTCCACCATTCAAGAGCTCGGGCATGGAATACCCCAGTCGCACTACGCGTTCTGAGCTCTTTGGGGCAATCACTATTGATGAACGTGACCTCCATGCTATCGAACCATTCGAGCATGGCGGTCACCCCATCATTGCCAGTGAATGGCTTGGGATTGCACGATGAAAAGTGCTTGAAGCTGAACGAAGCGGGCTTGCGTATTTCGACCTTGGAGTCGACGGAAGAGTTTGGAGTTTCAGAAGCTCGAATCTCGGAAATGACCTTTGGAACGACGCGCGCAAATTGATCGGCCATGAAAGCCATCATCTTCTTCGTAGCACGGGACTTTGACTTTTTAGACGAGTTGGAGTGACGTGAAGACATCTAAGATTCAAAAGAATGAATGGGTGAGACTTGATCATAATGTTTGTTTAAGAATAATCGTTTGCATAAGTTGATTCACATAGCACAAAGCGTCATATAGCATAAAAGTTTCAAATTGATTCACATAACATAAAGAGTTTAGACGTCACATATAGCATAGTCATGAGTCCAACATAGCATAACATGGATAAATGAAAGCATTGTAAATTTAGTTTGTTCACGAGGGATTATTATTGTTTGTGATTGCGATAACGTGCGAAATGATTAAAACGAAATTTTGAAATGAATGAACGCTCAAGTATAAAATCACATATAAATTGAGATACATAAAAGAGAGGCTCAATAAAACATTGGATTGTTTTGGGTAGAGAAACGTCGACTATTCCAAAGTGGGTCGAAAGTCCTTTCGAATTAGAGAAAACGTGCTTTGGCCTATAGGTAAGATACTCTCGTCGAGAAGCGATTAACGGTATCTTACCCTTCCGGTTACTACACATCTCTAATTGATTGAAACAATCGGGACTTTGGCGAGATTGAAAATCGAGGAATGGGACTTAATCGACGAGATGCGGGTTTCACCCCTAACTTGACGATTTCGTACCCTAAATGTGGTTGGTACTTGTCGGGTCAAAATAAAATTTCGACACTATGACAAGGGTCCACTAGAGTTGAAATGGAAATTACCATTAAGTTGTGGATTTCACTCCTAGCTTAATGGTGTAATTTCGTGCAAAAAGAAATAGTTTAAGATAGAATGAGAGTCGTTTACCAAATTGTGGGTTTCACGCCTATTTTGGTAAAGTTGTCTCGTTTGTGTTACAAGAGTATACAAATAAACAAAAGTGTATTCATGTTAACCTTAGGAAAGGCATATAAATTTAATCATCAAGAAGTGTAGCTAGGAAGCATGCATGGTAGAGTACAAAAGTTTTAAACAACACATAAGAGGCAAAATTCCTAAAACTATAGATTAGGGCAAAAGCATGGCAATTTTCCTAATTCCCTATAGTTATGGCTCTGATACCAATCTGTCACACCCCAACCGATGGCGGAAACATCGGGATGAGACGAAAAAATTGCTCAAAACATCATAACACTATGTGACAATATTTAATAAAATTCAAATTTCATTGCAAGAACTAAATTGTCATACAACATGTAAAATGGAAATACAACATTGTTCAAATTCAAATCAACAAAAGATAAATAGATTTAAGGTGTGTATCTAGTCCACCCTAAACTTGTTTCATCACTCATCCATACTTCAATAATCAACCTGCAACATGTATTAAAATAGAGTTTCAATGCAAAGGCAATGAGCGAGTATACAAGTTTATTTACATAGCATAATAGAATAAAAAGGCTCAAATCCAACATGATTCATTATATGTGAATTACTAGCATGCAATTTTGGCGTACACTATGATCAAACCCAAGAATCCAACGCATAAAATAACCTAATCCCAATTGATAGCGGGATGGTAAATGTTTAACTTAACAATACCCCAAGTTTAACGGGCGGTGCGTAAATCCTATAGCGCTATAATTGTTAAGGTGGGCTAGCAAAGTTAATGAGCATATACGTTCCAAATCGTTCAAATAGAGCATACAAGAATCATAAGTAAAGCACATTAGTTTCATGTTTGTACAAGGATTGAGTATGTTTAGTTTAGTTTAAAGATGTTTGCATAATTATACATGTTGCATCCCAAAGTGTAAAGGGGAAAAAGGGATCGAGTATACTCACGGTGGTTGCAAGCTTTCCTACTTGAAATCCCGCGAGTGAGTTTGGTGGATGAATTAAGTTAGAGCACCTAGTCCTTCTACACGAGGAAACGTAGGTGTGTGAGTTTGGCGTTCAACGGAAGATTATAATTTTGGAGTTTAACATAACATAAAGTATGATATCAAAATAATCATCTTTAACTTATACTCTTATATGACACTACGTAACCACTAGGGTTATATTGTATTTCATGGGTAGTATGCCCATTAGAATCATACTTGGAGTGTTAAGTCTTAGATGGTATTCTACTACTTTAACATATAAACACAAGTTTAATATTAAAGGTTCGAATGAGTGTATATATACTTAGGTTAAGTATTACATATTATTAAGTCCAATAATTCAAGTAGGAGGTAGAAGATTAAGATCTTCGTTTAGGCACCTCGAGTTATTCATGGATGTCATGTATGGGGTAGGAAGACAAGCTTCCATTTAGGAACCCCTTGAATGTTCACCACTTCACTTGATGTAAAGACAATCAAGGAGGGTCAAGAACTAGGATTAATACAAGTATGTAAATAATCTAAACTAAAAGAAATCATCTGTGAGGATTTTATGTTGGAACAACCCAAGTTGTTCCACAATCACTCATTCATCAAAGTCTAAGCTTGACATGACTTGTGGGTTGAATACCCTAACAAAACAGAAAGTATTTGAGGTTTTAACCTCTGATTTATAGTGTCTCAACCATGTTTTTAATCTTAACCAACCATAAGAGAGGTTGTAAGCATTAGGACATTGGTGTGAGATGTGTTAGACACAAGTTGGATGAAGTTTAAACAAGTTTGAAAGAGTATGTAACAAAACATAAAGTTTGTGGACAATTCCGAGGCATTTCCAGGTTTGATTTCTCCAAGGAGAAATCAAGGAATCAAACCCCATGATTATCCAAGCAAGTAGGAAGAAGAATAAAGTGATTGCATTAAGAAATGAGCAAGTTATACTCACTTTAGTGCAAGAGTACGAATCTGTCCGAAAATGCAGATTTGCTACTGATTTGAGAGTGAATTTGGAGTGATTTGAGAGTGTTGAAAGTGTAGGAATGCTTGGAGAAGGTGTATATTTATAGTGGAAGAGTTTGAGTGTGATTGGAGGTGTTTAGAGGTGGCTTAAAGGTGATTGGGGAGGGTTAGAAGATGGGATTTCGTGCCAAATTCGCGTCTGATTGCAGCTGTGTTTGTTTTCTGCGAAGCTGAAGGCCATGCGGCCCGCCTGAGATATCAGGTAAGTTGAAGCGGGCCGCCCGGGCTTGCTTATTTGACATAAAGTTTCATAAATTACAATTTAGCCCCTGAAGTTTCCTATTTGATCCCTTTAGATGCATTCTTGATAGTTTAGGGACTTGTTTTAGCATATAAACATAGTTTAAGGTACATTCAAGCATGGCGATCAAAACCGAAGTATAATTGAGTGTATAAGTATCATAATCAAGTTTCGTTTACGTTCAATACACGTTTTAGGCATAAGTTTAGATTAATTACAAATTTGGCACATAGTTTCCAAGAATAACAATTAAACATCAATTGATTCACCAATTCGAACATACGAGCATGTATGAAGTGTGTATAACATATTTGTAGCAAAATACGAGTTTCATTAATGATCCAAGCCTCGGTTTTACAACGATTACAACGAAAAGACGAATTACTAGAATACAAAGTTTCCAAAAATAGAAATACTAACAAAACCTTCTATATATAGAAAATACAAAAGAGCCGGGCGTTACATGACTATCCTTATCACGATATTTGTTTTGATATTCGGTATCTGCTTGTCTTTACTGACACGGGTTTTGTAGTCATTGGGTCCCTGCCGCAACGCGCGAGCGGAAAATCAACTAGTATTTATTAGTTTAATAACATGTACGTCTTTATTTCGGTCACTCATACATCCTACTTATAACACGATCTAAAAAAAATACATCGAGTGAACCAATTAAACCAAAACACTACTATAGTTTTGCGAAAAAATAACTAAAACGATGGCAAACATGTAATTTAGAGCTGGGGGCAAAACAATAATTTGTTACGACCAATTAGCGAGTGCTAGGCAGCTGTTTGGCACGAATAAAAACTACACTGAGTCAACCAAGTAAAATAAAACACTACCATAGTTTTGTAAAAAAAAAACGATGGCAAGATTGCAATTTGAACTGGGGTAAAACCGTAATTTTGAAATGGAGGCAAAATCATATTTTGAACTGAGGGCAAGAAAATAATTTTATTTTGAACTGGGCGCAAAATCATAATTTTTAACTGAGGGCAAAATCGTAATTTTAAGCTGCGGGCAAAACAAAAATTTATTTTGAACTGGGGCGAAATCGTAATTTTAAACTGGAGATAAAATCGTAATTTGGCAGGACCATAGCTGGGGGCAAAACCATAATTTTATTTTAAACTGGGGCAAAATCATAATTTTTAACTGAGGACAAAATCGTAATTTTAAGCTGGGGGCAAAACCAAAAATTAATTTTAAACTGGGTGAAAATCGTAATTTCAACTATTATATGCTAACTTAAAAAAAAACAAAAAACAAAACTTGTATTGTATTGGTTGCCGCCACTTTTGGCAAATCAATTACCAGAACTATTCCCCTCATGGGGAATGTATATGTTGGATAATACTTGCATAGTTTATAGGCTTTTTATTCCCCGCGAAACATGTAAAAAACCACACATTAAAGCAACTAGTGGGAATTTGCGTATTGCGGCGGACGTTTAATCGTTACCGGTAACATACCATGTTGTAACCAATCTTGATTTTCTTTAGTAACTCACGTCCGTTAACTAAAAAAATAAATACTCAATTGTGTTTAGTCTCTGTGGTTTGGGTCATTTTGTTTGTTTAGTCCAAATGTTTCATTTTTCATCTGTGCATCCAAAAAGATTTCACTGTTGCCATTTTAGTCCACTGGGTTAACTTCATCCATTATTTCTATTAACGAGAGGTCGATTCTGTCATTTTATATGACCGAATTGTCTTTCTAGTTAATAGAATTACATATAAAATCACTAAATTGCCATTCTGGTTAACAAAAAAAATGGATTAAATTAACCCAATGGACTAAAATGGTAACAATGAAACCTTTTTAAAATCACCGAAGAAAAATAAAATCTTTAGACTAAACTAGTAAAATGACCCAAACCATAGGGCCTAAAATCACATTTAACTCAAAAATCAAAATTCAATAGGTAGTAGGTCCCATGTGCTTCCTTGTTCTCCTCCACCTCGATAGTTCCCAATTGCTACACGTTACATGTGCTTCCTTTTCTTCCTCTCCTTTGTTGGAGCCATGGTGAACCCTGGACACAAACTGTGGGTGTTGAAGGAGAAGAAGAAACCCAAAAGGGGATTGGAGGACCCATTAGTTGTATTTGGTTGGGATGTGATGTTGATGATACTCAACCATCTGGACGCACGCAGCTTGGCACTATCGCTCATGGTCTCTCGCAGCTGGCATGGGGTGGCGTCTAGTGACGCTATCTGGGCTAAAAAGGTACTTGTTGTATGCTGTTTTTGAGTTCTAGAGTTGGTTCAAGTATGGAGGTGCGGTTGGTAGATTAGGGAGAAGTAGAAGTTGGGCTTCTGTGTTGTTTTGAAACTTGTAGAAATTGAGGTATCAGTTGCCAGTCTAAGGCGTTTTTGACATGTTTTAGGATGTTTCAGACCCGTTTTAGAGACTTGTTTTGACTGGAATTTGCTCGGAATCTGGCTGCTCTATTATGGCAGGTTGCCAACATAATTTTGTAGTGAAATTTAAAAACTATATGTAGGATTGTGAGCCTAATGGATTGTAGTTCTATATATTTATCAATGCCATTTAGGTGCCTACTTCTGTATTAATACACTTCTTTATTTTTATATGTTCTATTCCTATCCTCTTCCAACCAACCGTGCTTCAAATTACGGGCGTAATCCTCCTTGATTTTTGAAAAGCGTGAGGCGCTCCTAGCAGTCAGGTCATGAACCCGAGACGTCGTTCTATGTACTAAAGAATAAGATTTATGTACAGCCAAAACCTGCACCTGTCTCATCTCTTTTTATCAAGTATACCATTCATAATCTCTTCATCTCTTTGGTTGTTTTTACATATAAGCCTCCTACAGACCCTGAGTTTGACCATAAGGCATAGCATACCTACCGAGTGCTTGCCAAGACCGACGACTTGTTGCCCACATTTCTAGATTTCCTATTTATGTTTTCTAGTGTATGTTCGGCAAAGAAGAATCAATGTCACACCCGTCTAACATTTATCTTACCTCTTTTGACTTCTTTTTAATCTTTATGCATATTTTGTAGTTATTTAAATGATGGGAAATTTATTTTTATTCTACATGGTGCAACCAATCAACAGCAATGCAATGATACTACTCAAAAACTCATGAGCATTATGTGGCAAGGTTCTTAAGATCGAGATCTTACCCAAGATTGTTCTGGTCTATGCAAATGCATCAAAGGTTCAAAGTTAAACATTTAGATTTAGATTACTCAAATATGGTTTAGGGTGTTGAACTCTTTAAGTTTTCAACTTTATAAAATTTCCTCTTATGTGCCTCTTAGCCGGTCAGTCTATCTCTTTATTGTTGACTTTCTTATTTATTTTAACAAAGTTGGTCAACTCGTCGGTTTCAAGACTAGCAAGACCAGATGGGGTCATTGTCTTACGATCCTATGGTCAAGATCGAGACAATCCTATGCTTGCAAAGATTCAATTGCCACGTTTTCACTGAACGTCTTAAAATCATAGGACCTTAAGATCAAGATCTTAACAGCCCTGTTTCCTATTCACATTCCTCAAATGAACCAAGTGTCCCCTAATATTCAGTGGCTTATCAAATGATTTCTTGTCGGCAGTGCGAAGAGTTATGGGCCGGAAAAGCACATCTACCTCGTATGTCTCAAATAAAGGGGTTGTCAAAGTTGGCTGCTTACTCCTTGTCTATAATGGATGGCAAACGTGTAAATTTCTGTCTTCCTTCTTACTTTTCACTTGTATGAGTTTCCGTTATCTTTGTTTCAATTTTTTTTTCAGAGCCGAATCTTGAAGGAAGACCTATGGGATCATTCTTGGGAGTTCCACTTCAAAAAGGCTAGTCCTTTTAACTTGGTTTATTGTATTCTTAAGATCCTGTACACGTTTAGTAGAATAGGCAAGATGTCTGGTTGTGTTGACCCGTAAACACTTTAGACCTTACGTTAAAAAAATATATATATACTAGTATGTATTATTATGATAACATAAGAATATTACAAAATGATAATCTATATCTTTGACTAATACTGTGTGGAGGCTGTATGCATTAAAAATAGACCCTCAGTGTAAACGAACCGAACAGACACGAACAAGACCTTTTTCGTGTTCGTTTGTTAAGGAAATATATGTATTCACGAATTGTTCATGAACACTTATCGAACGACATTTTATGTCCGTGTTTGTTCATTAAGGAAATGAACGTGTTCGTGTTTGTTTGATTTGTTTGTTAGTTTTAGGCAACAAACGCAAACGTTCATGAACATAAATGAACACAATCTAGTGTTCATGAACAACAAATGGAAACAAACGTACACAAACAAGCGTTCATGAACAAAATATATAACACATTGATACTCATCAAATATTTTATTTGTTGGAATTTTGAAGTATTTAAATAAAATATAAAGGCTAAAAACACTAATGAATTATCGGACACATTACCGAATGTTCACGAACATAAATGAACGAACGCGGCCTTTGTTCATGTTCGTTCATTCAACTAAACGAACAAAATTTCTTGTTCGTGTTCGTTCATTAATTAAACGAACGAACTTCCCGCCGAATGGTTCATGAACTGTTTGCTGAACATTCGGTCCGTTTGCAGCCTTGCTCGGTGTTTTTCAACTTGCATGATACCTAATTTTTGAAGTTTAAGGTCGAAAATTGCAAGCTGGTATAAGCCTAAAGGATGAAAACTCTAATTTACTCTTTTTTTTATTTGACATGTTTAAGATAAAACATAACCCAATTCGTCTTATTTAAATCAAAGGGTGAAATGTGTGACCGTATTACCTTCAGTCAGCCCCAGGATACTGGCTCAACTTGGATCCGTACTGGAAAGGGACGCGCCCACTAATGCGACGCTATTTTCACCCAGATGGGAGTCAAACCGCTGATCCTGATGACAAGTTGTGGGGAGGCCATGAATGTTGTTACACCATAGTCACAAGTTTGTTGGGAGACGGGAAGATTAGAGAGCATTATGTGAGGATCAGTCGATGGCCCCAAATGTCGATCTCGAGGAAACGCGATTGGGGATGGAAAATGTCAAACCACCTCTACAGCTATTCAAGCATTCCAGATGCTGCTGACAAGAAGGGTGGCACTGGTCCTTGCTTTTTGGCAGTTTGAAACATGTTTGGTTTTCTGGTAGTTTCAACAGCTGTCTTGGAAGTTATATCAAGTAGTAGTAGAATTTTAGTGAAGTTTAGTTATTATGGTTTGTATGATGTGTTATCAGATCTATGTTATGTTTTGTTGCAAATAATGTGACACACATGTTTATACTTAGCTTTATCCAAAACAGCAGTATAGGTTAGATATATATGTTCTACATTCTTATCCAAATAATGTAGTGAATGTATCTATAAATAGTTACAATGCTATACTTCAATTCGAGTTAGAGTTAGGGTGTAAACGAGCTGAGTCGTTCATGTGCTATCTATGCTATATCGGCTCACTAAAAAATCAAGTTATGCTAAGCTAAAGATTGTTCATGCTTAAGTGGGAAGTGAACTAGATGTCTTAAATAGACAAGCTTCAAACCGAGTGAGCTCGTGTCTAAGTGAGTATATTTTTTAGAGTAAAGTACATTAGGGGGTTCAATGTGGCAGGACTAATGTTTCACTTGGGGGCTCTTTGATAACTTTTGAATGGTTAAGTGCTGAATCAGTAAGAGGTCTGAACCGTTAACTGCTGAACCAGTAAAAAGTAAAAGTCTGAACCATTAAAAGCCAGTATAATGCTTAACCGTTCAGAGACAAATGTCTGACAAATTCAAATTATATGTCTTAACCATTCAGACTCAGTATAATCTTAACCATTCAGAGGCAAATGTCTGAACCGTTCAGACATCTGCTCACAAAACAAACAGTCTGAACCATTAAGTGCTGAATCAGTAAGAGGTCTGAACCATTAAGAGCTAAACAAACAACCCCTTACTCTTTATCTTCTTTGTTTTGGGGATGGATCTCTTTGTGTTTATGGATTAAAAGGGGTGGGGTATTGATATATTTTAAATCAAGGGAAATAATTATTTAGAAAACGTCATGGCTAAAAATTAAATGTCCATTGATGAGAAGTGAGTAGATAAAAATGGTAATTTCTAATGATTAGAAACAAAAATTGACATTTGACGATGCGCTAGTAAGTTAATCAGAATGTTTTCAGGACCGGACAGGACGTCCAACTAGTGGACGACCAGATGTTGGAACCAGATAACATTGTAAATATTATATAATTAAATAGCAAGGTTTTGAAAACCGATCCGGAAGGTTTGCCGGTTCGGTTCTGCACATCAGACCGTTTCTGCATAGAACCGGACGGTTCTGGGGAAGGTCGGGTTGAACCGGAAACGGGTTTGGTGGTTGAACCGGATACAATTGATTCTTGGAACTAGGTCTAGCTTATAGAGGTGGGAACCTTTGAATATTACTTTGGTGGCCGATTATGGTTGTAGGTGTAGAACCCATGACCACTTGGAATTTAGAAGGGTAAATAGTATGCCAATTTAAATACCATGAGATGGATGCTAAATTCATGATTACATGAAATATATATTGTGATACTAATAGAAGGTTTCTGTTACATGAAAATTTCCATCTTCAAATTACACATTTTCATAGTTATTGAACTTAATATATTCAAATAAATAATATTGTATCAAAACAACATTTTTAAAACTGGATCACATAAAAATGCTAATAGAATAAAAGTCTTTAGCGTCTAATTTCATTAGTTTTTTTTTCAAGCTCATAATCAAACCACACTATATTTTCTTATGGAATTTTCATTTAAG
Organism: Helianthus tuberosus; assembly: GCA_030545235.1. NCBI lineage: Eukaryota > Viridiplantae > Streptophyta > Magnoliopsida > Asterales > Asteraceae > Helianthus > Helianthus tuberosus. The sequence continues at coordinate 129,154,732 of CM060437.1, forward strand.
TAAAATTATTAAATTAATTATGGCTTCATCCGGTTTTTTAATCAGGTTCGACCAGTTCAATCGGTCCAGCCAGTAAACTAGTAAAGTAACCGGTTCAATGCCAGGTCCAGTTCTGAAAACATTATTAAATAGGGTTAAAAAATAACTATATATTACTTGTTTCAAATAATTTAAATATAAATAAATATTGATTAATAATATATAAAAAACTAACTATAACCTACAATTTAAATGCGATCGTTGGCCAAATATTAAACAATCACTTTTCTTAATGGCCCAATAGGTTTTTCCATTTAACCCTAAATCTAATTTACAACTTTCATCCCTTTTGGCTTAATCTCCTCTGTAGTTGTGTTTCTACTTTATACAGTCTCACGCACAAAACAAAAACTCAGATCTACGTCTCAAATAAATATGAACCAAACGCAGAGATCTCAACAATGGAATCTAGTAATAACGACATTGTTTTGATAAAAAAAAAAAAAAGAAACAATCGTAAATCATGATCTCTGGATGTTGTAAGTTACAGTGCAACACTTCAACTTTCTTCATACATCTTCATCTCCGTCAAAATTGCATACCCGGTCCAACCATTTTTCACCGGTTTCCCGATCCGACCCCAGCCCCCGGCTCAACCGGCCGGCCAAGTGCAAAAGCGGTCCGATACCTTGAACCGGGCTGGATGAAGTTGCAGTTGCCGGTCCGACCGGTCTGGCCGGCCGGTCCGGTCAGGCCACAAAAACACTCGGATCAACTTGGTAAAAAGCTTGAATCAAATCCAAGCTTGAACAAACCCAAGTGCATGAACCTCTATTGAAACTTGCTATATATATATGCTCAAGCCCAACTTTCACTTATTGAGCTCGACTATGCACATGTGCATAAACAAACCTATTATTTAATAAAGTTTTATTTATTATTGTAAAAAATATATATAGATACAAAATAATAATCATAAAAATATAAGTATTTTGTAAATGTATATGATAGGAATAATTAAAGAATAAACTAGTCAAACTCGAGGTAGAAAAACCATTCTTGAGCCCAACTCAAACTTTAGAAATAAAACTCGAAACAAACCAAGCTGAGGCTCGGCTCGTTTACACCTCTATGCCCACACATGGCTGACTATTGCAACGTTTAATAGAACACCCAAGAACATAACTTAAATGTAAATGAATAGAGAAAAAATCTCATCTGGTGCCACAACACAAAAGGGCAACCGCCTGTTTATCAAAGATCTGAAAGTACCACGAATTGATTGGGATTTATTTTACAAGTATACCATCACTTGTGATACAATTGTGAGTTGACATGAAATCAACCACCGGAGTCATAAAAATTAATAACACTAGCATAGATTTACCAGACCTCAGGTCGCATTTCACCCGTTGCAGGAGGCATCCATCTTCCAGAGTGATAGACGCTCTCGCCAACTTTCCACCCAGGCACATCTTTCATTATCTGGGCCTCTTCCTCAAGATATTTTCTCCATTCTTTCACAAATCTAAAACACAAACTCAACAAAATTATTTCACAGCAAAACCAGGAAAAAAAACAAGGCATTTGTGCTTATTACCTTTCATCCTCTTCTGCTTGAAGCATGGGCAGAATAGCCCTCCGGGCAGCATACTTCTCCTCTTTTATTGCCCTAAATCAAACAGATGCCCAGTATACAGTTATAAAGTTACTATAAAAGTCACATCTATCTAGCAACCTGAATAGAAGATCGTTAAGGCAAAAGGACCACACCCAAAAGGAAAAGAACCCAGTCCAGACTGATTGGGACAACAACTGAAGACCAACCATAAGCCAGGAGATTGAGTTGCAGTTAAGACCAGTTGTCCTTTCAAAAACTAACTTCATACTTTGTGCACTTCTGATAGGGTTAACCATTTTACTGTTTGTCACAGCTAATTTGATAAAAGAAAATTAACTTTCTAATTCCTATGAAATAAAAATAAAGGAGCTCATTTTTTATATCTTTACAACTCCATTTACAGTCTTTAAGCTCATTTTTATGTCTTTTTTCCCTGCCTAGTGATTACAAACAATAATGATATAGAGATGTTGCCCTCAAAACATATACCAAATTCTAGCCACTAGGACCATATCATTTTTTTAGAACTGTTACAGCCATTCAAACCTTCTTAGCAAAATAAAACGTAACACCATAAACTACTTCTAATCTAAAAAAAAGAATAACATTATAACAAGATAAGAAACAAAGGCCAGACTTGTGGAAATGAATGATTTTTTAGTTTGCTTGCTACCAGTTTTAGCGAGCGGCAACTAGTGGCCTAGTGAGTGGCAACCATGTATTTGCAAATGTCAATAGCATGTCATAATCAGAGGATTTCAGGAAGAACCAAGTTATGTATTTGTGATAATTTCACATATTAACGCCTTTAGAATGTAATACTCATATCAACATCCCTTTGTTGGCAGGTTCCCACGTTTAATGTTTATTTTCCTCACCAACTTAGAAACAATAAGCAAAGTCCTAATATCATTCTACTCACACTAGTTTCTGCAACTGATACTTGCCAGCATGTGTCGACTACGAACAGTTTACTATTTCAGGTTATCAACAAAGCGTCAATGATAAGTAATAACATTAGGTTCCCGCTCATCAAGTGAATTCAGTGCATTGATGTGTACGTGAACTGAAGATAGAGGGGATTAAATGTTCAAATACACAAACTACTTTCACACTTTTTAAGTAAAAAACTAGTTTTAGGGTTTAAATGTAAACTAGTAAAAATAGAGTGGTTAAATGTTGTAATAACTAAACTTATTTAAACCCTAAAAACCTAAAACATACGCAGCCGTTGTTTCTTCTTCCCATTCTTCCTGGTTTCCGGCTGAAAACACTGCGTCGGAAATCAGCTATGGATCGTTGTACCCAATCGATTTGGAACGTCCACCTTGTCTATTTGGTTCGCTAAACGGATCAATTTGGATCGCCGTACCTCCGCAATCAGGAATATCGTACCGACGCAACTCAGTTCGCCGGACCATGCCGTTCCGGTACGCTTACGATTTCCGATTGGGTACACCACGATCCAATACGTGGATCGTGGCTACCCTAGCGATTTAGGTAACTATGGTGAAGATAGAGGGGATTAAATGTTCAAATACACAAACTACTTTCACACTTTTTATGTAAAAAACTATAAGTTTTAGGGTTTAAATGTAAACTAGTAAAAAATAGAGGGGTGAAATGTTGTAATAACTAAATTTATTTAAACCCTAAAAACCTAAAACATACGCAGCCACTGTTTCTTCTTCCCCTTCTTCTTGGTTTCCGGCTGAAAACACTGCGTCGGAAATAAGCTATGGATCGATGTACCCAATCGATTTGGAACGTCCACCTTGTCTATTTGGTTCGCTGAACCGGATCAATTTGGATCGCCGTACCTCCGCAATCAGACACTGTACCAACGCAACTCGGTTCGCCGGACCATGTGATTCCGGTACGCTTACAATTTCCGATTGGGTAAACCACGATCCACACCCTAGCGATTTAGGTAACTATGACGTGAAGACAACAATTTCCAGACTACAAAATGCAAATACAGGAATAACCTACAGACTGTAGTACCAAAGATATAATCATTAAGCATAACCCTAATATCATTGTACTCACTCTCGTTTTCTGCTACTAGTACTTGCCAACATATGTCAACATTATAAATTCAGGTTCCCAACAAAGATGTCAATCATAGTTATTAATAGCGCTCATCTCGAGCGCTACAGCGAATAGCGTAGCACTCTTGTGTCGCTATTTGATTTTGGCGCCTCCATAGCAGGCAAATAGCAGGATTTAGTTTTTTGTTGTATTTTTCCTGCTTTAATGTAAATAGCGGGATTTTATAGGTATAAAATAGCAGGATTTTAGGTTTTTTGTTGAGCATACATATAAAACAGCTTAGTTGGATATAATATACATACAAAATATTTCCGAAATTTTCTCCTAGTGTGTCGCTAAACATAAAATAGCACCCGCTATTTCATCGCTATCGCTACGTAGCTTGTCGCTATCGTCCGCTATTCGCTATCAATAACTGTGATGTCAATGATAACAGTAGACTACCACTCATCAAGTGAATTTGGTGCATCAACGTGTAGGTGAAAACAAACAACTATTTCCAGACTACCAAATGCAAAAACAAGAATAAGCAAGGGCCAAAAACCATTAATTACTCTTTTCTACATTTTTTTAAAGGCGGTAAGAATTTTATCAAGATAAAACGATTCTAGCAAGAAGCTAGAGAGCAGCGCCTACAAGATCTCCGAAATTGTTAATACATCGGGAAGTTAACAAACTAAAAGTGCTCTCTTCTTGATGGCTCGAAAGTAACAAAATAAGTATTACCTAAAAACCTAGCCATCCAAAAGTCGATTCTAACTTCCAAGCCACAAAAATCACCATAATTCAAATATATATCCCATTTCATTTCCCCATATTGCTATTTTAATTAACAATAACATGTTGCTTGCATTCCCAAAAGTGCTCAACTCCAATCTCTGATCCTTTGTTACAAATTTGTAGCCAAAATACCAAAATTTCTCTAGCAAATCAGTATCAAATTATCAATATGCAGTTATCAATTTCTCTAGGTATATGCTAGGACCAAAATCCACCACTCTCTAGAAAAGTCCTTATATCAATATGCATTTATTTTCCCCTAGAGAATCAGATATTTCAATCATGAATGTCAACACCAGGCCACCAGCAAGACATGAAATAAAGGGATCCTAAGGGTATACGGAGCGGGGTGCGGTTTCATGCGGTAAACTTAGTTTACCAATTGGGAACACCACCGCCAACATAAGTTTGCCACTCAAAGTTTGCCAATTCGGTGATGGGTTGCCGATGCGGGGAGAGGGAGGGTAGGAGAGAGAGGGGGTGTGTGGGGTGGGGTCCATGCCATCTCAACCAATCACACCTTTTTCCTTTTTTTAAATAGTTTACCAAATTTATGAAGTGTCTAACCATTGCCAACACTTTTGAGCATAGTTTACCACTATGACATGGCACACTCTCATTGGTTGATTTTGAAGTTTACCACTTTCAAGTGTCTAACCACTCCCTACACCCTAATCGCGGCAAATATCTATCTAGGTCTAATCTAAACCTAAAAACAATCCAATTCCACTTCTTACATTCATACCAAATCTCAAACATATAACAATTCACACTTACCAATACTCCAGTCGATCATCAAACAGCATACTCCAACTTTCAATCCCAAACTAAATCAACCAAAATTTACAGTTTGCAGCAGTCATTACATCAACATACAGTCATCAATTTCTCTAAAAAAAATCAGATTAAGTGATTAACCAATCACAAACCTCACTCTACTAACGATAAACATCTGGATACATCCACCGATCTAGGTCTAATCTAAACCTAAAAACGATCTAATTTCACTTCAGATCTCAAAACATGTACAATTTTCACTTCAATCATCAAACAAACGTTCAATCACAAACTAAAAAAATCCTGTAACAAGACCTAGGGTTTCTATAATCAGAAAAAAAACTTACCTACGGATCTTATTCCCCTTGCCGACCTGGTACATTCCCCAAGAGAAAGCGCCAAAAGCAGCGAGGAATATGGCGACGGCGCTGGGACCTTTGGACGGAATCCGGCGAGCATAGCGGACCGGAGCGAAACCGCCGGGAGGAGGACCGTCTTGGAGGAGAGGCATGTCTTTGACGCTCGCCATACCTGGCTTGTTCCTTATCGCTGCCTCCGTCATCGTTGTTTGTCAGAAGACTTTTGCCCTAACGTTTCTTCAACTGGAGATTTGGACCGAGGGTTGTTGCACAAAAGTGGAGGATGTGTCTAACGTGCGCGTGTGTTGAAGCTAATGTTTGCTAATTTGCGCAGGTAAATTGTAAATGCTTGATTATGTTTATACGATTTCTGATTTTGTTTATGCCTCATTATTTGTTTTTGTTCATGCGTAATTATAATTTGAGTTTTATAACATGAGTGATTTTATATCATACGTATCACGTTAAGTAATATTATACGTTAATCTTCCTCTGTACGTACGTGTATACTTCGTATTTGTTGCTGACTTATGGTGAATTAGTGGTGTGCTATGCTTGGCTTGGGCCATGTGGTCACCGACACAGCAAAAACAAAAGGAAACAATACACATGTTGGTTCAGTTAAGTTTATACATGAGGGGAAACATTAAAACATATCTGTTATAGCAGACAGTGCAGTGGAGAATCCAGTCAGAGATGATCCCATTGTGTTCGACATATGTGTCAGTGTGATCTGGTTCCTCCTTAGGGTGCTGACTGATGATGGTGACTAAGAAAACCGACAAGTGAATCGATTAAGGGAGAGGGAGGTCGATTGTGATGATGATGTTATGATTAGGTTATGTAACTGTGTAACCTTTTGACCTCTACATAATTCCCCATATATAAGCACCCAGGAGGAAACCTAATTAGTTAATAAGGGTAATATGGTCCATCAACAATTACCAACTAATTATTTAATAGGTTATTATATATTTTGATATATATTATGTAAATGATTATAATGGCTATAGATTAAATATTAAACATAATATATTTAATCTTACATTCTCCCACTTAGCCGAGTAATCATTTACCATGAGTATTAGATAAGCCTGATCAGGAGTTAACACTCATTTTAGCCTTAAACAAGTACTATAGCAGAGAAATACAGCCGTTGAATCATTATGCGACTCAGGACCCCCATTAGTCATACTATAGTCTTAATTTAAAACCTAATCGTCATGATCAAAATACGCATAAGCCCTTTGTTTGATTTGTAACTTTATTTGTCTATATGCCATTATACCGGTTGAACATATTCTAAGAGACATACAAAATCAACTGAGGAAATTTCATTAATCATAAAACATAAGCTAGTACAATATGCTTAAATAAGGTCTTTACTAAATCCCATATTCCGAACATGTTCTTCGTAAACCTTCGAAAGGAGACCTTTAGTCATCGGATCCGCAAGCATATCTTTAGTACTAATATACTCGATACAAAGATTATTTTCCTCAACTCGTTCACGTACGAACAGATATTTTGTATCGAGATATAAACCAGCTCCAGTCGAACTGTTACTGTTCGAGAAACTAACGTCAGCTGAATTATCACAGTAAAGCTTCAATGGTCTAGAAATGGAATTAACGATTTTGAGTCCAGTGATCAGATTTCTAAGCAACATTCCATGACAGGTTGCGTTATAAACAGCAATGTACTCTGCCATCATTGTGGAAGTTGTGGTCAACTGTTGTTTATGACTCTTCCATGAGATAGGGCCGCCTGCTAACATAAAGATATAGCCCGAAGTGGATTTCTTGTCATCTTTGCACTTTGCAAAGTCAGAATCAGAATAGCCCACCACTTCTAAATGATCACTTCTTCTATAAGTCAGTTTATAGTCTTTCGTCCCTTGCAGATATCGAAGTACCTTCTTAGCTGCTTTCCAGTGATCTAGGCCAGGATTAGTCTGATAACGGCCTAGCATTCCAGCAATATAAGCGATATCTGGGCGAGTACAGACTTGAGCATACATCAGGCTCCCGACTACTGACGCATAAGGTATCTGGCTCATTTGCTCCTTTTCAACCTCTGTTGTCGGACACTGGAATGAACCGAAAACATCTCCTTTAACTACTGGAGCGACGGAGGGTTTGCACTGTTGCATGTTGTAACGTGTAAGGACACAATCTATGTAAGCCCTTTGGGACAATCCTAAGATCCCTTTGTGTCTATCTCGGTGGATTTCGATGCCAATGACGTAAGAAGCATCTCCAAGATCCTTCATGTCGAAGTTATGCGAGAGTAACCGCTTCGACTCATGCAACATGTCTAAACTATTACTTGCCAATAGAATATCATCTACGTAAAGGACAAGTATAGTAAAGTTGCTCCCACTCATCTTGAGGTAGGTGCATTGATCCACTTGATTCTTCATAAAACCTTGTTTCTTCATGACTTCATCAAACTTGAGGTACCACTGACGTGATGCTTGTTTTAACCCGTAAATGGATTTCTTCAACTTACAGACTAGATGCTCCTGACCTTCAGGTTTAAAGCCTTCAGGTTGTTTCATGTAAACATCTTTGTCTAAGTCTCCGTTAAGGAAAGCGGTTTTAACGTCCATCTGATGCAGCTCTAAATCGAAATGAGCTACTAGGGCCATGACGATCCTTAATGAATCTTTACGAGAGACAGGTGAAAACGTCTCTTGATAATCAATTCCCTCTTTCCGAGTGTAGCCCTTTGCAACCAATCTCGCTTTGTAGCGTTCAACGTTCCCATTCGGATCCAGTTTTGTTTTGAACACCCATTTACATCCTACTGGTTTGACACCATTGGGTAATTCTACCAAATCCCAAACGTCATTTTTCTTCATGGATTCAAGCTCTTCAATCATTGCTTTATTCCATTCAGAAGAATGATCACTGCTAATGGCTTCATTGTAAGAGATAGGATCATTCAGCTTTCCGGGATCCATTTCAGTCAGGTAGGTAACATAATCATCCCAATTAGTAGGCCTTCTTTGCCTAGATGACCTCCTGAGTGGATTATCGGGTTCAGCGTTGTCTTGGTTTTGAGTGTTTGATGTGCCTTCGTCATGAAGTATAATGGGTTCTGATTGTGGAGGTGAATTTGGAGTTGGTGCAGTATCTTCAGGTACAGTAGTTGCATTGGGTACAAGAGGAGTAATCGGAGTAATAGCAAGCGACGAGTCTCTCCCCCCCGCGTCTTGTACTTCTTGCAATTCTTCGTAAGGGTTGGTACTGCTCCCACTGACCTTGAAATCCTCCAGGAACGCAACACGCTTGGTTTCAACAATACGGGTGACATGGGAAGGACAATAGAAACGATAACCCTTAGAATTATCAGGATACCCGATAAAGAAACAGGTAATTGTTTTAGGGTCAAGTTTCCTTAGGAAAGGATTGTAAAGTTTTGCTTCAGTAATGCAACCCCATACTTTCATATATTTAAGACTCGGTTTCCTTCCTGTCCAAAGTTCATAAGGAGTTTTAGGGACAGACTTAGAAGGAACTCTATTGAGTATATGAACAGCTGCTTTTAATGCTTCAGTCCAGAGAAATAATGGTAAATTAGTGTTGGCTAACATACTGTGCACCATGTTCATAAGGGTACGATTTCTTCTTTCAGCGACACCGTTCTGCTAAGGTGTACCAGGCATGGTGTATTGGTTCACAATCCCCTGGCCCTTACAAAACTCATAAAATGGACCAGGAGCTTGTCCCACATCAGTATGTCTTCCATAATATTCACCGCCTCTATCTGATCTCACAACTTTAATCTGACGATCTAATTGCTTTTCAACTTCAGCCTTATAATCTTTAAAAGTTGTTAGAGATTCATACTTTTCCTTAATAAGATACAAGTACATGTAACGAGAATAATCGTCAATAAAAGTGATAAATGAAGTATGTCCTGTTATGCCAGCGATTTGGTAGGGACCACTAATGTCAGTGTGAATGAGTTCTAATAAATTAGAGCTCCTAGTGGCACCTTTCTTATTCGCTAATGTCATTTTACCCTTAAGACATTTGACACATGTCCAAAATCAGAGAAATCGAGAGGAGGTAAGACTTCATCCTTTACGAGACGATTTAATCGTTCTCTTGAGATGTGGCCTAAACGTTGATGCCACAACATGGACGAAGTTTCTAAGCCTCGTTTCTCTTTCATCTTTGTGAGTGATTCATTAATGTTATATGACAACAAAGATTTGGAAAAGCCATCATCTAGTTCTAATCTATAGAGACCACCATCCAGAATACCAGTACCATAAAGAACAGAATCATAGAGGATAGAGAGTTTGCGATGACCATGGGAAACAATAAAACCGTCCATGTCTAACTTTGGTCCTGATACAAGGTTCCGAGTTACCTCAGGAACATATAAGGTATCATAAAGTTTAATACATAAACCAGTTTTCATAACTAATTGTAATGTTCCAATGGCCTTCACTTCTAATTCTCGATCATCTCCAACCTTAAGCGTTCTTTGGTTTCTTTCCAGCTTCCGGATTGAAAGGAATCCCTGAGTTGAATTGGTAACATGAACCATAGAACCAGAATCAAACCACAAAGAATTAGCAGGAACACTTAAATTATAGGACTCAAGTATCATAAAATAATCGTTACCTTTCTTAGCCAGCCACTCCTTAAAGTCAGGGCATTCCTTCTGCATATGTCCTGCCTTTTTACAGAACTTGCAGCGGATTCTGCCTAAGGAGTTCTTAGATCTGGAGGGTGCACTTGTATTAGGATTAGGCCTTTGGACTTTTGAAGCATCCTTCCTCTGATGATTGTTCTTCCTTTTCTTAGAGTTGGAGGTGGTGAAGTTAGCAACATAAATAGGGCGATCCATCCTCATATGCTCTTCCTCCTGTACGCACATAGCGACCAGCTCACTCATCGTCCATTTGTCCTTCTGAGTGTTGTAATTGATCTTGAATGCTTCAAAGGATGAAGGAAGCGAAGTGATGATAAAATGAACAAGGAAACCATCACTGATCTCCATTTCCAGCCCCTTCAGCTTATTGGCCATGTCATTCATCATCATGATGTACTCGCGAATGCCGCTCCTCCCATCATACTTAGTTGTCACCAGCTTGAGGATAAGGGTACTAGCGTGTGCTTTAGACGTCCCCTTGAATTGCGTCTTGATATTCGTTAATTTACACATATTTTAGTTCCCCGTTTTACCCCTATTTTATGCGTTTTTGGCCGTAAAACCGTCATTCGGATACTTATTTATCTACATTTATGTTTACAGGCCTAAAACAACATACCAGCCAAGATGATAGCAAAAACGAGGACTTTCCGGACAAAACGACGAAGCTGCGGACATTCTGTTAAGGATTCTGAACTGGGCCTGTGGAACGACCGTTGCACCTGATGCACGGTCGTGCATCTCCGACAAAGTATGATCAGCTCGGTGATGAACGGTCGGTGCGACTGGGCGTTCTAGGAAAACAAGCAGCTCGGTGAAGAACGGTCGTTCCATCTGAGGAACGACCGTGCGTCTCCGGTGAACCAGCAGATTCTCGGTGATGAGTCTACGCTGCTGACTCGCCGAAAAAAAATGCAGCAGGAGCGTCTTTGGCGCTGTAAGGGTAAAATAGTCCTTTTTTGTATTTTTGTAGTTTTAGCGTAATTTAACTTAGTTAGGTAGTTTACATTAGTTTGTTTAGTTTCCGTACGTACCGGGCGAAGGTTCTGTATTGCAATATTGTTAGAACAGTTGGTGTGTCGAAAAAACGGCGAAAAAACGGCCGAAACGGTTGCTGGAAATAGCTTCTGCAGAAAATTCTGCATCTGCAGCTGATGCACGCCCGTTCCACCTGTGGAACGACCGTGCGATTCCGAGCAAGCCGGCACGGTAGATCGCACCCTCGGTGCATTTCCGAGAACACGCTGTGGGGTTTGAACGATGTCGGTGACGCACGACCGTTCCATACCAGGAACGACAGTGCCACAGGCTGAGGGCTATTTTGTCATTTTGCACACTATATATACCATCATCAGCTGCAAAATCCCTCATTCGCGAACCCTAGCCGCTGCAGACCATTCCAGGGCGATTTTTCACCATATCGCACGGTTTTTCGCACGATCTAACACCCTTCTTCGCACGGTACGTTCCTAGTTGTAGATTTCTTGTTTTCTTGCTTTCTAGGTTAGATTTCTTCCGATTTTTCAAGGAGTTTTTAGGGTTCTCTTCATAAACAAATCGAAACCCTAACCCTTGTTAAATCGAAGTATCGTGAAACACTCGGTTGCTTTCAGACCCCTGTTGGCCCATTACTTGTTGAAATTTTTGCAGAAATCAGATTGTTCTAAGTGCAGGGGTCGAAAAACTGCAGACACGAAAGTGCACGGTCGTGCCTCACCGGCTTGTTCACGATATCACTGGGCTTGGTCTGTTAGTTCTCGGAGACGCACGACCGTGCGTCTCGAAGAACGACCGTGCCATTCGCCCAGTTCAGTTTGACAGTCTCTTCATAATTGGCTGCTCGCTTGTTTTCAATTCATTTCTCTCCTGTTTCTGTCATTCTAACAATGTTCCTCATTACAGATGGATCACCCTTTCCTACAGTTTGACCCCAACATTGAGAAAGAAGCTTTATGCATACCGAAGCGCGATGCATTGTGGGCGAGACGGGGACAGTTTGGCGAACCCCGATGGTTGGACTGGGAGGTCATGCGGGAACTCAATCAATATGACCGACTTGATGAAATGATGACTCCCGCGCTTGCAAACCTGGTCGGTTGCAACCGACCCGTTTACCAGGAGTTGACAATCGAATTCTTCGCATCGTATGCCTATGAAAGGCCTGTTGCACATACACAGCCCGATTTCCGCTACAGGGAGCGGGTAACCTTCAGGTTATGTAGGCGATGGCATACGTGGTCGGTGGGTCGTTTGGGACGGAGGCTTGGGATTTATACGCGGGATGACATGGATGATCCCGACGTCTTCAACGATCAGTTCAACTTCCCTAATGATGCAGCGCGGGATGCATTTTGGGCACGTAACGCTATTGGAGACCCCTACAACCCACGGATGTCAAAGGCTTCGCGACTTCGAGACCCTCTGGTGCGAGTGATGCACCATGTTTTCAGCCATTCTATATGCGGACGCATGGACAGTCAAGGTAACTGTCCAACACCTGACTTGCTTTTTCTATATGCGTTGGTTGACAAAGCACCAATCAACCTAGCTGCTCGAATGGCTGAGTACTTCGTCAAGAGCTCGGGGCGAACCCCGAATAGTGAGATCCATGGCGGTCAGTACGTGACCGAAATAGCGTACAATGAGCGCTATATGACGCCAGGGGTGCTTAGGGGTCTCACTTTGATTACTGAGGGGGTTCCCGTTCACCTTATATTACCCTTTAGGATTAACCTTGTCGAGCCTTCCCGTTCACCTTTGTTTACCCACATTATCGCCCACTTAACCAAATTTAGCCTTTTTATGTTTTTAAACCTTTTTAGTGTTGAAACTCGGTTAAAATAATAGTTTAACTAGCTTGTTATTGTTTATATTTCTTTGTATTACAAAAAAAACACGCTAAAATAGGGTAAAGTTGATAGAAATCGAGCAATTTTGAATGCTTAATTGTTAAAATTTAGTTGATTAGCTCGATTGCGCTTTAGTCGCCTTTTTAAGGCGTTTGTATGTATAGTTGTACTATTTTGTTGCTAGTTAAACGCTACTACCGAGTTTTAACCGTTTTCGCCATTTTAAATGTCCACTTCCATACCCTTCGCCCAAGCCTAACGTTACAACCCGTAAAGACCTCTTGATTTACACTTATTCGCATGTTAGTTGGTGGAGACGAGATCTTATGACAAGCTTATGTTATTGCGCATTTCATTGACTAGGCATTGAGTGTTTACACGTACACATTTTATGTATGTTTCATAAATAAAACCGAGTGTGTGTGAACATTGTGAGTTGTGTGAAGATTAACATGTGAGTCAATTAAATGTTTAGTCACGGCTTTTTGGTTGTCGCTTTTTAAATTGCATATGCTTGTTGGGTTTGAATCTTTTGATGTTGACTTTCGACAAACCGGCTAACCGTTTATATTAGTTTTCAATAAAAATAGTGTGTAAATTATCGTTCTTGTTTGTTTATGCCTTTTATTGCTTTTTAGTTTAGCTTGCTTGAGGACAAGCAAGGTTCAAGTGTGGGGAGATTTGATATTCGTTAATTTACACATATTTTAGTTCCCCGTTTTACCCCTATTTTATGCATTTTTGGCCGTAAAACCGTCATTCGGATACTTATTTATCTACATTTATGTTTACAGGCCTAAAACAGCATACCAGCCAAGATGATAGCAAAAACGAGGACTTTCCGGACAAAACGACGAAGCTGCGGACATTCTGTTAAGGATTCTAAACTGGGCCTGTGGAATGACCGTTCCACCTGATGCACGGTCGTGCATCTCCGACAAAGTATGATCAGCTCGGTGATGAACGGTCGGTGCGACTGGGCGTTCTAGGAAAACAAGCAGCTCGGTGAAGAACGGTCGTTCCATCTGAGGAACGACCGTGCGTCTCCGGTGAACCAGCAGATTCTCGGTGATGAACGGTCGGTGCGACTTGGCGTGCAACATGTAACCCGGAACTGAACGACCGTTCCACACGAAGAACGGTCGTGCCATTTCGAATCTGGTCAACGATCTGATGACGTATGCAGTATGGTGACCCATCCCTAATAATTGAATAAAGTGCACGGTCGTGCCATATGGAGAACGACCGTGCGACAGCAAAAAGTATAAAAACTTGCAGAAACATTCTGCTCGATATTCTGGATTTTTGGAGAGCTTCTCAGGCGATTTTCAGGCTCCGGAGGCATTAGCTTTCACCCGGATTCAAGCCACATTGTCTCGTTTAGCTCGATTACTACCCGGATCCTTAGTCTAGTACTTGTTTATGGTTTGATTTTCTAATCTTTCCATGTTTTTGTTAATCTTTCAAGTACTTAGATTAATGTTTATGTATTATTGTAGCCTTTGGGCAAAAACACAAACAATCCCTTGCTAGATTATTGCCATTAGTGTGTTAAACTTTGTTTGTAATGACACTTGAAGTATTTTCTATGATTATCTTTGATGATTAGTTTGCAACCTTGTTATTGAATTCTTGATTATAAGTAATTATGTTGGATGATTGATGCTTGGTTAGTTAAGATAGTTGAAAAATGAAGCTTAATTAATCTTGTATTAGTAAACTTTGAATTTGGTTAACTAGTTTAACTTGGTTTAAATGTATGCATCATGATACTAGAAATGGTTAGTGATTTAATAAAATGTAATAATTGTTAATCAAGAGAGCTTGCCGTCACGTAAGGGCCTAAACGGGTTAGATGGTGTCGTTATAAATTCTTGCCATGATTTGTTAGCTTAGTTAGTAATTTAGGCCAAAATTGCTATCTTAGTGAATTATTGTGTAAGATTTGTAAAATGAACTCGGTTGTGATCTAATCTAGTTTATGCTTATCTCGGTGGTTGCATTGTGTTTATCGGTGTCGCTTTCCTTGTTTAAGTGAGGTTAGAACAATCCTAACGGCTGACTAACTTATTTTTAAGAGATTTTCATAGACATTTATCAATTGCACGTTAAAGAACAATTTTAGGTGGTTAAAGTGTGTTTATCGTTTTAGCTTTCCGAATGATTGTCATGTTAGGATTCCCGAAAGGGATACTAATTGTCTTAAATTGGAAAATTGACCGAATGCTTCTAGTGCCAAAACTGACTTAGTTGATATGCTGTGGTTGTGTATTTAGCAAGGCTTTTTATCTACTATCTATTATGTTTTTATTATGTATTTGGTTATGCTTACTTTAGTTTAGTTAAAATCAACCAAACCTATGTTTTTACCGGTAGTTTAGTGACAAAGGTCTAGTATTAATTCTCCGCCCATTTCCTTGGATCGATACTTGGTTCTTACCGATACTTTATTACATATGTGACGGGGTACACTTGCCTCTTTCGTGTGTGTTTTGATGTAAAAGTAATAATCACTTTTATAAATTTAAAACCCAATCGTGTGTAATTTCATTGCAAAATTATGTATATATACGCACACGTCAAGTTTTTGGCACCGTTGCCGGGGAATTGGCGAGTATTAGGAACGACCCGAGTCATTTGGTTATCGGTGTATATACTTGTTAATATTTGTGTATAATTTCTTGATTATTTATTTGTTAATATTTCTTGTTTTTATTCGATTTATTCATTTTTGCGTTATTTTTGTTTCATTTATTTATTTGATCCGGATTTATTTATTCACTTATTCTTTGGGTTTTTGGCACCCTAAAGCCATTTTTGTATTAGTCGATTCATTTATTTATTGTGTTGAATTTTTATAAAATTTCGGGCCCATTTTTCGGATTTTTATAAAATTTTCAGCCCATTTATAATAGCTTTCTGCTTCTATTCAGCTGAAAAAAAAAACAGCAGAATTATTTAAGTAATAAAATATTCACCGTGTCGAATTTTCGTTTGCAGGTTAATGTCCTATACCCCCGCTCCCAATCCTATTGAGCCGTCAGACGAGCCCGAGCGTGATCTGAGGAGACGTCTTCGTGAGAAATCTCGTGCAGTTGGGGGGATTCTCGCAGCAGGTGAGCAGGAGCAGGTGGTACCCGCTGAAGCCGGAAGCTCAGGGGCAGGAGGAAACGCAACCATGGCAGACGATAATCAACCTTTGAATGAGACGAATCAGCCCGGACGAGAGGGCTTGGAGCCCAGTATTATTAGACCTACTATTGATGCACCTTCATTTGAAATAAAATCTAGTATTATTAACATGGTGCAGAATTCAGTACAGTTCGACGGGCGTGAGCACGAGGATCCCGGGAGACACATTGCGGCTTTCCTCCATGTTTGCTCCACATTCAAGATTAGGGATGTTTCGGAGGATGCAATTCGGTTGAGGTTGTTTCCATTTTCATTGCGTGACAAAGCCAGAGCTTGGCTTATGTCACTCCCAGCCGGGTCCATCAGGACCTGGAATCAGTTGGCGGAGCAGTTTATGCATAAATACTTTCCACCTGAGAAAACGAACAAGCTACGGAACCGGATTACTTCATTTCGCCAGGACGAGGGCGAATCGTTGTATGCAGCTTGGGAGAGATTCAAGGATTTGTTGATTGATGTGCCACATCACGGTTATTCCAAGAGGCAGCTGGTTTTTACATTCTATCAGGGGCTCAGCTACAACACGCAGGAGCGATTAGATGTTAACGCAGGAGGCGATCTGGGAACGAAGACGCCGGCGGAAGCATACGATATCATAGAGAAAGCTGCGTTGAAATCCAGCTCGCGTCGGGAAGGCGATAGAGGTCGGGCTACATCATCATCATCTCGCCCTGGAGCTCACGCTGTGGACGATTACACAGCCATTACTGCGCAAATCTCGGCTCTGGCGACGAAATTCGATAAATCCCAAACAGCCGCGCAAGTTGGCCCTGGATGTGACCAGTGTGGAGTGTCACATGTGCCAGGTACGTGTGAGCAGGGTGTTATGTTTACCGGTCACGAAGAGGTGAACTACATGGGCAATCAAAACAGGCCCCAAAATAACCCCTACAGCAACACGTACAATCCAGGGTGGAGAAATCACCCAAACTTTGGGTGGAAATCTGGTTCTGGGAACCAAAACGCGCCCGGTTTTGCTCAACATGCTCCCGCACCACAACATTCTCATGGTCAATCCTTCCAGCCTCAATATCATAATCAAGGCTCAGGAAGCAGTTCACAGCCGCACGCCTCTCAAAGCAACGTAAAGCTAGAGGAAACGATGGCACAACTGCTGAACAACTCCAATAGTGCTAATCAAATGGCTGAAAAGCGATATCAGCAGCATGAGGAGCGATTCTTGGTCAACGAAGGAGAAATGCGGAGTCAAAAGGTTTCCATTCAGAATGTCGAGAATCAAGTGGGCCAGTTAGCAAAAATGTTGTCGGAGAGACCCCCGGGTGGTCTTCCGGGCAACACGGAGCAGAATCCGAAGGGGCGTGGTAATGGCCCGCACACGTAAAGTGTGGGGACATGAGTCTTGCTATCGACTCGCCGACAAAAATTTAGCATGAGTCTTGCTATCGACTCGCCGACAAAAATTTAGCATGAGTCTACGCTGCTGACTCGCCGAAAAAAAATGCAGCAGGAGCGTCTTTGGCGCTGTAAGGGTAAAATAGTCCTTTTTTGTATTTTTGTAGTTTTAGCGTAATTTAACTTAGTTAGGTAGTTTACGTTAGTTTGTTTAGTTTCCGTACGTACCGGGCGATGGTTCTGTATTGCAATATTGTTAGAACAGTTGGTGTGTCGAAAAAACGGCGAAAAAACGGCCGAAACGGTTGCTGGAAATAGCTTCTGCAGAAAATTCTGCATCTGCAGCTGATGCACGCCCGTTCCACCTGTGGAACGACCGTGCGATTCCGAGCAAGCCGGCACGGTAGATCGCACCCTCGGTGCATTTCCGAGAACACGCTGTGGGGTTTGAACGATGTCGGTGACGCACGACCGTTCCATACCAGGAACGACAGTGCCACAGGCTGAGGGCTATTTTGTCATTTTGCACACTATATATACCATCATCAGCTGCAAAATCCCTCATTCGCGAACCCTAGCCGCTGCAGACCGTTCCAGGGCGATTTTTCACCATATCGCACGGTTTTTCGCACGATCTAACACCCTTCTTCGCACGGTACGTTCCTAGTTGTAGATTTCTTGTTTTCTTGCTTTCTAGGTTAGATTTCTTCCGATTTTTCAAGGAATTTTTAGGGTTCTCTTCATAAACAAATCGAAACCCTAATCCTTGTTAAATCGAAGTATCGTGAAACACCCGGTTGCTTTCAGACCCCTGAAACACCCGGTTGCTTTCAGACCCCTGTTGGCCCATTACTAACTTATTTTTAAGAGATTTTCATAGACATTTATCAATTGCACGCTAAAGAACAATTTTAGGTGGTTAAAGTGTGTTTATCGTTTTAGCTTTCCGAATGATTGTCATGTTAGGATTCCCGAAAGGGATACTAATTGTCTTAAATTGGAAAATTGACCGAATGCTTCTAGTGCCAAAACTGACTTAGTTGATATGCTGTGGTTGTGTATTTAGCAAGGCTTTTTATCTACTATCTATTATGTTTTTATTATGTATTTGGTTATGCTTACTTTAGTTTAGTTAAAATCAACCAAACCTATGTTTTTACCGGTAGTTTAGTGACAAAGGTCTAGTATTAATTCTCCGCCCATTTCCTTGGATCGATACTTGGTTCTTACCGATACTTTATTACATATGTGACGGGGTACACTTGCCTCTTTCGTGTGTGTTTTGATGTAAAAGTAATCACTTTTATAAATTTAAAACCCAATCGTGTGTAATTTCATTGCAAAATTATGTATATATACGCACACGTCACGTCTCCACATGTTCCAAGTAGGTTTTAGCATCTTCAGAATCAGGAATAGCTCCCCTGATTGCATTGCTGATGGACTGCTTCATAAACAAGAGAGACATGCGATTACACCTAGTCCATTTTTCATGAACTATCTGCTCAGCAGCAGTACTTGTAGCAGTAAGGTCCGCTAGCTTATTCTCTCTTAGAGCATAATCGAAGTCCAGCAATCCAAGCGTAAGCATGAGAGCATCCTTCCATGCAGCAAAGTTATCACCAGTCAAAGGTGGAATCCCCTGATTTGGTGCTGATAGTGGAAATAAGATGAGCAAGTTATGATACTAAGGAAAAAGTCCTAATGTGATCTAAGGGCACGTTAAACTAAGGCAGGCATAAATAATGACCATTTTAATTATGAAGCTGTGATATTGTCTATTACTAACATCAAAATAATAGACTTAATTAAAATTCTACTTAAACGAAGACAAATCAGCTTTGGACAGAAGTGTAATCATTTAAGCATATGTGCAAAGTGGTTGTAACAAATCAGCTTTGGCCAGAAATTGAAACAATCACTTTAGTTATGCACTTGTTAAGTATGCCATCTATGAAAGAATTAAATCAGCTTTGGCCAGATATTAAGACACTCATGTTTATGATGCACACTTAACATAGCTTTCATAATACTTGAACGATAAGTAGATGTATCAAATCAGCTTTGGCCAGAATTGATACATCGAAAATTCATTCAAGTTAAGCTATTTTGGTTTTGTAAAGCATTATCTGATTCTGATTAACTAACTAAGTAATTACAAAACCAATTATTTAATAGCAAACCACCTGTTAGCCCCGAGCTAAATCTTAGTTCACATTAAACAGCCTAAAATAATGAGGTTTCGAGTGAGATCTCGACTCAGTTATGAGGTCTCGAGTGAGATCTCGAGTCAAGTCTCGAGTCATCATTATGAGGTCTCGACTCATTAAGGTCTCGAGTCGCAACCTTAGTGTCTCGAGTCGTAATCATGGTCTCGACTGCTGTGAATTATGAGATCTCGACTCCTTATGAGGTCTCGAGTCGCAACCATGGTCTCGAGTTGTGAAGATTTAAGCCCTTAGTCGAAACCTTAGTGGTCTCGAGTCGAGACCTTATGATCTCGAGTCGAAATCGTTGTCTCGAGTTGTAGACATTTGAGAACACTTATGATTTCGAGTCGAGATCTTGTGGTCTCGAGTCGAGATCTTAGTCTCGGTTCGTTAGAAAGGATCTCGAAACTTCCTGTTAACAGCTGTGAATGTGAAAACATAACTGAAAATTCGAATTCTAAGGGATTATGAGATATGATTTCCTGTTTTAAGATGATCTAATTTTATCAAAAATATTTCGAAAATTATAATTGTATATCTTTTAACAGTTTTCGAATAAACTTAAAAAATAAAATTGGATCAAACATGGAAAAACACTCATCAATCCTAAATATATTTCAAAACATAAAGGAATTTTTGAATTTTCCTAAGAACATGATGAACCCTAAAAAAAAAATAATAACCTCAATCCTATATCCGAAATCTGGAAATAATTACACTTTCAAACATGTTTCTCAAACTGATGATTTCGGAACAGTTATAACGAATCAATATATGATCCGAGATGAATTGAACAGATCCGAGATGGCATCTCGGATGATAAAACTGAATTTTATTATGGTTTTCAAATCCTGTTTTCCAGTTTTATTCCAGATTTATGGATACAAAACAAAACTGACTAATCAACATATGCTCTGATACAACATGTTGGTTTAGTTCTGTTTATACATGAGGGAAAACATTAAAACAAACCTGTTACAGCAGACAGTGCAGTGGAGAATCCAGTCAGAGATGATCCCATTGTGTTCGACATATGTGTCAGTGTGATCTGGTTCCTCCTTAGGGTGCTGACTGATGATGGTGACTAAGAAAACCGACAAGGGAATCGGTTATGGGAGAGGGAGGTCGATTGTGATGATGATGTTATGATTAGGTTATGTAACTGTGTAACCTTTTGACCTCTACATAATTTCCCTTATATAAGCACACAGGAGGAAACCTAATTAGTTAATAAGGGTAATATGGTCCATCAACAATTACCAACTAATTATTTAATAGGTTATTATATATTTTGATCTATATTATGTAAATGATTATAATGCCTATAAATTAAATATTAAACATAATATATTTAATCTTACAACACAGTGATTTTGTTTGGGCCGAGTCCGAAGCACAAGAAAATCAAGAAAATGGATTTTCTTGTTGTGGCTTTTTACTATTGTACCAGGGATGATGTGTATGGGTCAGTTTAGTTTGGTTTTTACCATTTACCATAATCATGATCGTTAGTTCGGTTATGAAATTTCCATAACCATAACCATAATGAAACTTTGGTTATGGTTAATCGGTTATGAATATTTCGGTTATTAACCAAAAACTTCAAGTAAAAACTAACTTTCGGTCAAAGTTCAAAACTTTTAAGCCAATTGGTGTACAAAATAAAAAATCGAACCAACCATGTTGGATTTAGCTTTGATTTTTTCATAAGACAACTAAGACTACACTTTTTGGTACAACTACCAATGTGGGATCCCTTTTAATAAGATATTTCTCAACAAAAAAAACTTACTTAAGCCTTTGATTAGAAGTACGATTCTTTATCAAAATAAATGACACCTATACCAAGATCATTTTGTTACAAATATACTTTTATCTTAGTGTTGATACAACAAATACAAGACCAAGGCCTGTAGCGACATCTCTGGGTAAAAGGGTTCAGGGGTTCGATTAGCCTAACGCAGGTCGTGGGGTCCCCCCACGTTTGCAAGACGTGGAGAGAGGTTCACTAGTATTGTTTTTATCCTCCTTAGATCTTGAGCTGATTAGAAATCAGCCCAGAAAGCTATCGTTGGAGAAGATGAATTATTTAGTGTGAAGAAGAGAAGCAAGCTTGAAGCTAGTTCTCAAGAGGGAGAGGAAGAATCAGAGAGTTAGAGTGATATCTGCTGATCCTGGAGTGTTTTGTATGGTGAAATGGCTTGCATTTTATAGGGGAAGGTGTTTCTCAAAGGAGAAACCCGTGACTAGTGAATCTGTGCTTGCAGTGAGGGGTTTGCCCATTTTGGGGGTTGAAGGGTTTGGACCTGCGGACAAAAGGGTGTGCTCTCCCACATGGTCTGGTTGTAGCTGGGCAGGAGGTTTCACACGTTAAGTGTTGATGTGACCGGACACTGTGCTTGTCCTTTTTACTGTTCATGACCGTTGAAACATTTCCGAACCTTTTAACCTTTTAACCTTTTAAGCTGTTGTGTCTCTAATCAGTTTATTAAGGTTTGAGCTACCCCCGTCATCAGCCCCCCAAGTCAGAGGTGTTTGGGATGTAAGCTCAAATGCTTCTGACTTTTACACATTATTTTTTATTGCTTAAAGGCTTCAAGGCTTTAAGGCGTTTGAGTTTTGAGATTTGAATTTCAGAATGATAGTAGATGTGATAGGCTTCAAGGTTTTAAGGCTTGAAGGTTTTAAGGCTTGAAGGCTTCAACTTGTCTCACTCAAGAGGAAGTTGAGGCTTTTTGTAAAGAATGGGGGATCGATCTAAAGTTTAATCCGGTGGTTCTGGGTTTTGGCAAATCGATCGATTAGTGTCCCGTTGGTTCCATTGCTCTTTATTGCTGAGTATTCCAACTTGCGTCATCCGTTTTCAGTCTTTGTTCTGAATGTTTTAGAGTATTATCATGTTTCGTTTGGTCAGTTACACCCTTAAGGTTTTGCTGGGACTTTACACTTTAAGGTCTTGTGATATGGTATGACCCATCGTTGTTTTTTCGATGTTTCTTACGGCTGCCCAAGAACGACGATTGGGTCACGTTTGAGACATCCCAAGTTGATGTTTGTTTGACTTCCTTAATGGTTACTACCGTTTGTTCTTGGAAGGACCGAATTTTCTAGATTTCTGAGTCCATTGTTTTCTTCAAGCTTATTTGGAGGCACCCTGATGCTATGTTAAACAAGCTTAAGCCATTTGAGTCTGAACTAGATTGTTTAAAAGCCATTAGGAAGTGTCCTTTAAGGCTTCGTCCCTTTCCTGAACACCTTTTAGTGTTGATGGGTGTGAGCACCTTGTGGGACAGGCCGGATCGTGACCTTGTGCTCATGAGGTATGATCAGGGTATGATGTTTTGCCTTATGCTTTACCAAGAGTGATGATACCTCTGATGTTGTGTTTGGGGATGCTGAGGCTACCCCGGTGAAGATGCTGTTTCCAGAGGTGCTGAACACAGGTTCGAGGGTTCAGGTTATGTGAACCTTCCAAATGTCAAAGGCTTTACTAGGGTCAGTGCTTCCATGGCTTCTACCCATTGTTTAACCCGACGTATGTTAAAGAGAGCTGACCAACTATCGGCCTCTGAGCCAGTGCAACCGAGTGATGATATAGAGGCTTCGGACGACTTGGGAGTTGGGGTTTAGAGAACATAATAAAAAGATAAAGAGTTGCCCTTGGTGATTGGTAAGGAGAGTAAAGCAGCGGGTAAGAAGGTTGTAAGCTTGAAGGGTTTCGGGAAAGGTGGTGAAGGTTCCACCAATGTTAATCCCGAAGAGGTTTATGTGCCGGATTGGAAGGTCACAGTTGGTGACGGCTTCGAGTATTCGTCTGTTTGTGAGGATGTTCTTACCCATTTTGCTCCTCCTACTGTTCGAGGTTCTTGCTCATGTATGGACGATGAACTAATGATTTCGAAAATGTTGATGGGTGCTTGCAACCTTGCTACCTTGCTTCTTGAGGGTGTATCCTGATTTCGCAAAAGGATGCAAGAATATGAAGTCTTTTTCGGTGAGGAGGGATGAGATGAAAGCTTTCATGGTTGCTTTGAAAGAAGCTGAGGGCTACGCTGAGGAGGAGAAAGCATTGTTGTTTGAAGATTTGAGGAGTTTCTTCCCGCACAAGACTGATGTGGTTGAGTTAGAAAAACGCTTGGAGGCTGACAAGGTTCAAGTCTGGGTCGATAAGGCTGCCTTGGTTGTTCAGAAAAAGAGCCTTCTTAGAGGAGAAAGAAGGGTTAAAGGCTTCATTTGCCCAGGAAACTAGTGATAATAGATAGCTCATTGAGGATGGATTCCAGCAAGTGGTTACTTATCTTCTCCATTCGTCAGAGTTCAAAAAAGTCTTAGGTGATGTGTACATCGAGCTTCTTGTTCATGGGAGACACCAAGGTTTGTTTGCTGGTTACAAATATTTTGTGAACCTATGAAGCCTTAGAAAAAATCTTCTCTTTTTCAACATAAAGCCTTCAAAGTATTATGGGAACAGTTTTTAAGATAGAGCATTTGATTTACTCTTATGTGGGTGAAGTCTCCGAGTGTTTTGGTAAACCTTTGCCTGTCTTGCAGGAGCTAAAACCCAAGGGCCTTAATGAGGCTGTTTGTAACGAAGTGTTGAAGTCCCTCTCGAAGAAACGTCCTTGATTTGGAGATAGCGAGGAAACGTGTTCTGAAGGTGGTGAGGGCTCAAAGGGTTCAAGCCTTGAAGCCTCCGAGGCAACGGGTGCAGCAGGGAGGAAAAAGAGGAAGGCTAAAAAGACCCCAGATGATGGAGGTTCGAAGAATGATGATGCAGCAAAGTCTACCATCCCTGACGTTGCTAAGTGAAGAAGAGGCCTTAATTCATAGCTTTCTTAACATGTCGAACAATGTTATGGGTTGTTTGTTTGAACATCTTTTTATTTTAAAGGAACCGTCTAGATCCCTTGGTGGTTAAAGCCTTGGAGGCTTGTGGACAATGTTTTATGTTTGATGGCCAGTATGGCCCTTGCTATCTTTAACTTATCTTGCTATGTTGTTCTATTTATTCCCTTGCGTTTTCATTGATTTTGCATGTTGTCTTTGTTTTGGGTGGTGCATCTTATGTTATTTATACCTTAAAGGGTTCAGTGCTGCAGTCACTTAGCCTTAGGGTATTTTTAACAAGAAGATACAACCTCTATCCTATGTATGACATTCACTTAGAGTCTTTTTGGTTCGTAAGCCAATGTTGGGGCTTAAGGAACATTTGGTGTAGGCTGTTCAAACCCGTCTATGAGACGTGATTTTTAAGATTTCTCTGAGTCTCATGGAGTTGTATTGATTTAGGAACTCACCCCTTATATAGGTCCATTCAACCCTTGAACCTATTGAGCGATGTGGCCTGGGAGCTCATCCCCTTACATGGCCCTTGCCATGGAGTTTCTTGCTAGGTTCTCAACCTGATTATAGGATCGAAAGACAAATTTTGATTCATCGTTCATTCATTTCAAAGTACTTTGAATAGAACAACTTTTGGGAACTATTTGTAATACATTTTGGTTAAACATGGAACCTTTTAAGGTTTTTGCCATTCCAATGGCGGGGAAGCTTTTTGCCTTGCGGACCTGCCAGCTTGTATGATCCCCCTTTGTGGGCTTTAAGGATAGTGTATGGCCCTTCCTACTTAGGGCCGAGCTTTCCTTAGCTTTCTTTCTTTCTTGCAGGCCTCATTATTTCGAAGCACGAGGTCCCCAGGCTTGAAGTGTTCATGCTTCACCCGTGTATTTTAATGCAATTCCATGTTTTGCTTGTACCTTGCTTTTTGTATGGCTGCTTGATCACGAGCCTGTTCGAGGAGTTCCAAATTCAATATCGTCTCTTTCTTATTTGGCTCGAGGTCTATGTTAATTGTTCTTTGTGTTGTTACTCCGATTTCAGCTAGGATTACAGCCTCTGATCCAAACACTAGGCTATAGGGTGCTTTCTTGTGGCTCGTTTTCTTGGTTGTTCGAATTTCCAATAGCACACTGGGAAGCTATTCGAGCCAGTTGTTGTTGTATCTTTCCAATCGAGATTTAATCCTTTCAACAATGTTGTTGTTTGTCCTATTAACTTGGCCGTTGGATTGTGGGTGAGCTACCGAGCTGAATACTTGGGTTATTTTGAACTCCTTACACCAGGAGCTAGAAGGCTTCTCGGCAAACTACTTCCCGTTATTCATGACTAGTACCCCTGGAGCCCAAAACGACAGATTATGTTTTCGTAAACGAAATCAATGAACTGTTTCCCTGAGATTTTTGCCAATAGTTTTACTTTTGGCCACTTGGTGAAGTAGTTCACGGCTACCAATAAGAGCTTGACTCCTCATTTGGCTAGTGGGGATGGACCAACGATGTTGATTCTTTACTTGTGAAATAGCCAAGCCGAGGAGATGGGAACGGGGTCATGTTTGAGGCTTTTGGGTACCGGAGCATGTAACTGACAAGCTTCATACTTTCGCAATTGTTCGGAGGTATCTCGATGCATGGAAGGCCAAAAGTGTTCGAGGTTTATCAACTTTGACACTACCGATTTTGGGCCACAATGAGCTCCACATATCCCTTCGTGAACCTCTTTGATCAGATATTGGCTTTGTTCTGGGCCAACGCATCGAAGTAGTGGTGCAAGGTATCCTTTTTGTAAAGGATATCTCCTTGTAACACATATTGCCTTGACTTGATACGAACCCTTTTAGCCTTAGTCTGGTCATTAGGTAATTCACCATTTTGAGGAACCTTTCAATGGGAGTCATCCAATTTGGTCCTTTTTTAGTGATCACATCTTGAACCTCAAGTCTTTGGATGGATGAGGTTTTTAACACCTCAATTAGTACCTTCTTGGTGAGGTGGGCAAACGTAGGAGATACAAGTTTGCTTAGTGCATTAGTTCTCTTGTTTTGAGATCTTGGAACTTTTTTGATGGAAAATGTTTGAAATGTGTTCATCAATTCCTTTGATTTCTCTCGGTACTAATACATGTTGGGTTCTTTTGCTATGTAGTTGTTATTGTCTTAGCTTGAGAGAGTCTGTAAGGACTTGAAGCTTTTGAACCCCCATTTCTTTGGCTATGTAGTTGTCACTTATTTGGTTTGAAACAAGCAACGAGTCTGTGAAGACTTGAAGCCTTTTGACACCCATATTTTGCAAGCTTGAGCCCAGCAATCAATGCTTCATACTCAGCTTTGTTGTTTGTAGTCTGAAATTCAAGACGAAGGGCATACGTGAATTATAATTCGTTAGGATCAATTAGAACTAGCCCTGCTCCTGACCCTTCAATGCTGGAAGCTTCGTCGGTAAAGAGCTTCCAGGTATCAGGGTTGGAGGGTTCAGCTGCAGTTGTATTAACTTCTGTTATGGCTTCTTTAGGGACTTACAAGATGAAGTCAGCCAAGATTTGAGCTTTGACAACTTTTCTCAGGACATAGGTGATTTTGTGTTCACCTAGTTTCACAACTCATTTGGCTAATCGTCCGAAATTTTCTTGTTTTTCAAGCACATTCTTAATTGGTTAGTCAATGATCACTTGTATCGGGTGTGACTGAAAGTATCTTCGAAGCCTTCTAGCCGTTTGGGCTAGGGCTAGAGCAAGTTTTTTTTTCAAAGAAGAATATTTGATTTCTGCTAATTTTGAAGTTTTGAAAAAGTAAACGGGTATCTGAACTTTGTTTCGTTCAATTATTAGAGTCGTACTTATGGTATTTTCAGCAATCGAAAGGTAGATAGAGGTCGTTCCTCCTGTTTCTGGAGCCGAAATGGCTGGGAGTGAAGCCAAGTGTTGCTTCATTTGGTTGAAGGCTTCCTTTTGAGGTAAAACGCTTCAAAGCTGTAAGCTTTCCATTGAAAGTCTTTCTTGTTAGCACATCCTTTGAGGGTTGGCTTTTATGCTTTGTTTCCCCATGATGTGCCCTTGAAATGAGCACTTGACTGGATTAAGCTTTCATGTTTATCTTTCTCGAGGTTTGGAAGGTTTCTTGTATGTCATTGAGCATTTGGTATTCCGTTTTGCTCTTGATTATCAGATCTTCAACATAAGCTTCTATGTTCTTGCCAGTTTGTTCGGTAAACGCTTTGTCAACCAGGCGTTGATAAGTGTCACCTGCGTTTCTTAAAACAAAAGGTATTTTTTGGTAGCAAAATATACCTTTATCAGTGTGTAATGCGGTTTTTTATTCGTCTTCTTCTTTCATTAGGATCTGATGGTAACCCTTTTAGGTGTCAAGAAAACACGAGAACGGGAAGCCTGTGAGTGAGTTAACCTTGAGGTCTATCTAGAGCATCGGGTAGCAATCCTTTGGGCATGCTTTGTCCAAGTCTTTAAAATCGATATACATTCTCCAAGACTTGTCGGGTTTTTAAACCATTACCGGATTGGCCACCCATGATTGATACTTGACCTCTCGAAGGGTTCCGGCTAGAACAAGCTTTTCCATCTTTTGGCATTATGCAAGGCTTCTTTTAGGGGCTTGACTCCGTTTCTTTTGTATAATGGGCTTAACATCAGGTGGGATCCATAACTCATGTTTCAACACTGCTACGAGGAATGTCAGTCATATTTTCGCGGCATCAAGCAAATACATAGTGCAAGAGCAGCTTTTCAAGGTATGAGAGGGTTTCATTGGAAAGGTTGGTGTTTACCCTTATCCCCTGTTGAGGATATTTTGGGTTTATGTCCAACCCTTGTATATCGTTTTCGTCCTTTCTTGAGCTTTCCCCTTCAACCACAAAAGCTTCTTGGGTAGGTTGAAGGGTTGTTATCCCTTTTTCAATAAGAAACTTCACAGCGCCTTGGCCAACTGAAACTGTCATTCCAAACACACTTTGCCATGGCCTTCCTATAACGATATTATAGTTGGAAGGGATATTGATCACCGCAAAAGTGAGTTGTTCGGTTCGTCCCTTTGTTCTTTCGCTGAACAAACGTTAGGGGTTATTTGGCCTAAAGGCTTGGTAGGTATGTCTATGATACCTTCGATGGAGGATTCAGGCTGTTGAAGCTTTGAACGCTCATCGTCGCTGAGAGGGTTAAAGCGTTTCAAGCTTTTCATCAGTTGAGAGGGTTAAAGCTTTGTTTTCAAGGTCGACCATGTTCACTTCGTACTTTTATTCCTCAACCATTTTGTCCTTGACCCCTTTAACCAAGTGAGCCAGTTCAGAGTTGACGACTTTTTCGATCCTGTTTTTGGGTTGGAAGCAATTATTGGTATGGTGACCTTTCTATTCGTGAAACTCACAATACTGGCTTGATTATTCCAATCTTTTGTTTTTTGGCAAAGGTTGAGGAGGGCGGAAGCTGTGTTTTACCTCTTCGGTTGCCAAGATCTCTTATGTAGCCTTGGTTAAGGCTGTAAAGTTTATGGTTTTTTCTTGGCTTGGAGGGTTCCGGCCTTCAGGCCTTTTGGAATCCAAACCTTTGAACCGTTTGTCATAAGAGCCATACTGGAAGCTCCAGTTAAGAGTCTTTTATGTTGTTCTTTGATGTCTACAGCTTATTCTCCTTGAATGTGGGCTTCAGCCCTTTCAAGTGTTTCTTCAAGGGTTTTGGGCAGGCATTTAATGAAGTCTCTTGTGAGATATTTGGAATTTATAGCATTCATGCACCCTGCGACCGTAATCTTTTCATTGGTGTAAGTTAAACCTTCCTTCTTGTGACTTTTGATGAAGTCTCTGAGACTTTCATCATCACGTTGTTTGGTCTGGAAGATTACCGTGGCGTCATTGACATGCCTCTGTTGTTATAGAGAACTTTTGCTAAGATCGTCAAAGGTCTGAACGCTTCGTCCAGGAAGGTCATTGAACCATATGCCAGAAGGCCCTTCAAGGGTTTGCATGAACATGAGACAACATTCGGAGTTGGGTCATTTTTCAATTCTTGCAGTCCCGACGAAGATTTGGAGGTAGTCTTTAGTACCGTGATGGCATCTTTATCTGGGTTTGAAACTCGTACTCAATAATTTGTTAGGAGAAGCAAGATAAGTCGTTGGGCTTGTAAAGTTTTGAGAGGTCTTTTACTACCCTTGAAGCTAGGTTACAGCTTCAGGTACCCTGGTGAGTGGTTGGCACTTGGTTGATGAAGTTAAGGTTAAAGCCTTGAAGGCTTTCTGTGTCATTATCCAACTTTCACGTGCTGCAAAGGAAATTGTGCCATCGTCTGTGTCATCAGCTAGGGCATAAGGTTAAAGCGTTAAAGGCTTTCTGATGGTACTCATGAAAGATGTCATCATCTGTGTCATAAGGTTAAAGCCTTAAAGGCTTACTGTATAAGGCATTCCCATGGATGTGTTCATGACCATACCACGAGCCGAAGGCAGGGTGGCCATGGCTGGTTTTCACGAAGTAGCAATGGGAGGGGGAACACCTGAAGTTGGTGACTTACCATAATTGATCAAAAGTGGTTTTATGCCCAATAGGTGCACCGGTTGTAATGGGTTGGGAGGTAAATAAGGAAAAAGCGGTTGAACTTGGCCTCCCAGAAGCTTAAAGGCTTGAGTGGTTGGTCTGTCACACTAGGACCAGCTTCAAGGTAAGATGTGGTTGAACGTGAGCTGCTAAAAGGAAGAGATGGGCGACCAGGTGATAATGAGGGTTTAGACTCCTCATAATTTAGTCTTATTCTCACCCCTTTTTTTTTTCTTTCTAAGGTCACATGCTAGTTGAGAAGAAATCTCAGTTGTAAGAAATTTCTAACTACTCCCTCGGGTGTTAGATCTATGCGTTCCGGTGTATGCATTGCATCGATTTGAGTAGGTGCAACCCCTGACCGAGATGGGGTTGGTGTTTGAAAAGAAGTGAACTCCGGGAACATATCCCGGTGGAGTACTTCCGGGAGTATAAAGAAATGTAGATTTGACCGTGAGATCCGACCGGAACTTGGTGTTAAATCGGTGTTGTTAGGAACCTGATTTACCTAACCGAGAGACTCGCTTTCAGACATGATGTAAAGAGAAAATGGAGCTACACAACTGGTCTTTAAGATAAAGTTAGCGGCGTAGCCCCACGGTGGGCGCCAACTTGTTGATACAACAAATACAAGACCAAGGCTTGTAGCGACATCTCTGGGTAAAAGGGTTCAGGGGTTCGATTAGCCTAACGCAGGTCGTGGGGTCCCCCCACGTTTGCAAGACGTGGAGAGAGGTTCACTAGTATTGTTTTTATCCTCCTTAGATCTTGAGCTGATTAGAAATCAGCCCAGAAAGCTAGCGTTGGAGAAGATGAATTATTTAGTGTGAAGAAGAGAAGCAAGCTTGAAGCTAGTTCTCAAGAGGGAGAGGAAGAATCAGAGAGTTAGAGTGATATATGCTGATCCTGGAGTGTTTTGTATGGTGAAATGGCTTGCATTTTATAGGGGAAGGTGTTTCTCAAAGGAGAAACCCGTGACTAGTGAATCTGTGCTTGCAGTGAGGGGTTTGCCCATTTTGGGGGTTGAAGGGTTTGGACCTGCGGACAAAAGGATGTGCTCTCCCACATGGTCTGGTTGCAGCTGGGCAGGAGGTTTCACACGTTAAGTGTTGATGTGACCGGACACTGTGCTTGTCCTTTTTACTGTTCATGACCGTTGAAACATTTCCGAACCTTTTAACCTTTTAACCTTTTAAGCTGTTGTGTCTCTAATCAGTTTATTAAGGTTTGAGCTACCCCCGTCATCACTTAGTAAAAAAACATTTGCATGGTTAGTGTTAAACGAAAATCTATTATATAGAATTAACGTTATAAGTTCAGTTCGGTTTTGGTTATATCGGTTAACCAAAGTTTCATAACCATAACCACTCGAACGGTTATACAAATTTAATAACCATAACCATCGGTTATGTCAGTTATTGTTTAAAATCGCTTCGGTTATGGTTCGGTTAACAGTTATGGCGGTTAATTTGCTCATGTGACAACCCGAGTTTTCAAGGTCCTTACTCGACATGTTACTCATTTTGCAAGTGTTTTCATAATTCGTATGCATTGTTTTCATGTTGGTATATGTTTAGTGTTTGTATAATTGTTTGGTTAGTTAATAAAAATCCATGAACTATTTAACAATGGATAGACTTGTCACAAGCATCTTTTGGGATGAGACTGAACATTAGACCTTCGTCATCATCCATCTTCGACGAAACATGTGACTTTCGTCACACCCTTCAGTCGACGAAACAAGGGAGTTTCGTCCAATGGGGTTTCGCCGAAATGGGCTCTCGGCCCATGTGAGGCCCATAGGTGTTTAGGTTATAAGAACTGTGTATTCGCATAAGTCATGTAAGTTAAAATTAGCGAAACCCTAGACCCTTGTATCCGACGACAATCACCATTCTTTTGAAGTTCTTGTGTGTTCCATCTCACAACAAGTTAGTCACGACAACCCGATTCGATCTATGTGTGATGCTGTGTGTGTATATATCTATGGTTATAAGTAAGTTTATTTGCTGAATGATTTGGTTATGATAGATGTTTGAATTGAAAGTCATATAATTAGGGTTGTACAATCTCATGTTAGTTTTGTGATTCGTTGATTTTGTTAATATCATGATTATGTTAATGGTCTGTCCATCTTGGCGTCACTGTTTGTGAGATGAAACTGATTGATTGGTTGATGTTTTAAAGCTTGATGATGAATGATTATTATGATAGCAATGATAATACGATTATGGGGATTGTTAATTCCTGTTACATGTTGACTTGAGGATTGGTTGATGGTTGTATTGAAACTGTTACTGATGATTAGGGTTCTGGAAATCATGAAGATGTAACCGTCTGGTTCAGTAACCATTTCATCATCTGTAGAGGGGGCGGCGAAACATGTAGAGTTTCGCCATACATGGAACTCGACGAAACTTGTAGAGTTTCGCCGTGTATGGAACCCGACGAAACATGGGATGTTTCGTATGAGTGTTTCGTCGTAGTAGTAGACAGTTGGAAATAGAAGACAATTAGAATGTATTCTTTGATGAGTATTTTGTTTATACAATACGGTAGTTGCATGATAACCAAAATGTTTAACGTTAAATGACATGTGTATGGTTTGTGGTCTGTTATGATATTTCAGTAAGTGTTACATGATAACAGAGATTGATATGCTAAATGCAAACTGTGTAACCATACGTGACTTACTGTGTGCAAACATGTGATTTGAATGACTATGAAACTGATACTGTTTGGTAACCACGGTAGGGTTTGGGTTAACCAACTGGACGGGTAATTAAACATACCGAGCAAATCAAAGGTGAGTTCATTCCTCTTGAGCATGCATTCCGGTGGTTGGGACAGTCTTTGGGTATCCCTGAGAGGGATTGGTTTTGGGTAAATCATGGGTATTCCTGAGAGGAATATGTCTTTTGAGTAAGTCTGGAATGTTGGATCATATACTCATCCTATCACCATTAAAGTCCCTCCGTGTTGTTTGGTTACCTGAGAGGTAACAAGGTATTAGTTGGTAGCGCTACTTAGGTTTGGTACCCTCACCCCGTACCTGAGAGGAAGGGTGTGAACTAATGACCTAGTCATGACCAATGCTTTGATAGGAGCATTGGAGAAGGGGCAATGTAAATCAGGAGCCGTTTTGTATTCGGGATATTATCAACATTACATTCAATGGATTAAACTAAACACTTGGTAACCAACGTTTTCGTAAAACTATGAACTCACCAGCGTTGTTTGATACACTTGTTGCATGCTCGCAGGTCGTTAGGTACTTTAGATGGGAACTTGCTATCTGGATGGCTGGAGTGGTCATGGGTCGCAGTGCTTGATACGCGTGTCCTATTTACTGAATTCATATACATTGGGTTTTGAAACATTTAAACAACGAATTGTTATTTCCTTCCGCTGTCACTATTTAACTTGGATTATATTTTATGAACGTTCTATTTAATGAATGGAACTTTGTTAAACTTATTATGGGTAGTTCAATGTGATTGGTGGCTAGATCCTGGTACGTCACACGTCTAGCGGGGGTTACCGCATGTGGTTTTTTTGGGGTGTGACAGCTCACCCCTACTTTGTACGCAAGAAACTACAACAAATAAAGAGGACGTTGTGTGGTGTTCTTTCTTGGCCGATAACAGAAGTGAGAATTTTATTTGCTCTATTCTTGTGTGCCTTTTGTGAAGACAAGAGAACTTTCAGAGATAGAGCAGTTATTTTCTTTAGTATTGTTTCAAAATATGGATACTCTGAACCATAGAACTCTAATGAAATATACGATCAATCAACATTTATCGAATTTGAAATACTACGTGGGTTTAAGTTAGGATGAGATTATCTTGAACACACTTACCTTTAAAGGTAAGGATGTTATTTATAAAGTCGGGGTTAGGGGTGTTCACAAAGCAAGTTTAACCTGATTCCCATTGTTTGGTAAAGGCCAAATGATTGTTTCGCATCAAAGATTTCATGGATTTAAGCTCTATGAACACCGGAGAAAAAACAAAATGAAGAACCTAAAAATACAGCAATAGCAATAAAGCTTCACAAAAAGTTAAACATAATGTAAAGAGAACACATAAAAAGCAAAACAAAATCAAAGACAAAGAAAACAAATCCTCTATTATTTGTCCTATGTTTATTGATACAAATGTACACGTACTTCTAAAGTTAATCTGTGATGATTTTTTTCCAACGACTAGTCTAGGGGTGTTCAGAAATCTATTCGAATTCAAAAAATTCAAAATTCGACTCGATTCGAATTCATTTAAAATGTTCGAATTTGAGTTGATTCGTATTCGAGTCCAGTCTTCGAATTTAGGGTTTAGGACAAGGAATGTTTATATAGGCCTGCCCTAGATGCCACACACCTGTTGGTGCCTTCCATATGTCAAAACGGCTCGCACACAAACACAATCCCAGGTGTGCGGTCTGTTTAATCAAAGGGGTGTGTGACATGGGCTGGTCCAATACAAGGGGGTGTACAGTCCAATTAAGCTGGGCTCATCAGGTTTTTAGGCCTAATTAAAGGGGTGTGCGAGTAAAGGAGAAGTGTACGGCTTCTCTGATTGTGCGGCTGGACTTTAGTATAATAATAATAATAACAATTTCGATCACTTATACACACAAACATATTCACATACTCCATTCATTGTTATATATACACTCACATTCATATATAAATTGCAAACCAAACATTTTAAACATTTAATACTTCGCATTAATATCAATTTTATTTATTTAATCGTGCATAGATACGATATACCGTAATACGAACAAGAAAGAAAAACAATACGAGGTGAGACATGAGTTGTCACAATATAGACCGAGGAACGAAAGGGGTAGATCTATTGGGTATTGGCGACCCCACTCATGGGTCCGTTTGGCCGCATGAAGTGCTTTCGAGGTTAATCGACACTAAATCGTCAAGGGTTGAGTGCTTCCTATGTCGGCACACATATTAATGTCCTTACAAATCATTAATGATCAATGATTTCATAGACTCTTTACATACCACACTTTTACATATGGTTTTCTATACGCACTTTCAAATGTTTTTAAGATTCATTTGATACGAACTCAAACACATGAATTCACCAACATTATGTTGACTTTTCAAACCTACATATATTTCAGGCAACTAGTGGATCCTTGCACTTCATGAAACAAGATCGAGCATGTCAAGAAAGCGATGTCATCCTTTTGGAGGATTTGGTTCACATCTTTCGCCCTTGTGCGAAAGATGGAATGCAAAACCTCGACCTGTTAAAACTTTATTTTTGTACAAGTCTTTTTGTAAATCAATATAACTTGTGATGTCTTTTTGTGAAGAACTTACGACTTATAAATTATTCCTTTGTGGATGAATGGATGAACATCGTGCATATTTTAATCATATAGTTTGTTTCCTTACATCGTATGCAATGAAAGTGTCACACCCCAACCGCGTAAAACAACAAACCACGGCGGAAACGTCGGGGAGTGTCGTAACAGATTCATTGTTTCACAACACATGGTGATTAAATATTTTTTTTATTCCATTAATGAACTCATTGTTTTATTACAAACTAGATAAATACAAATAATTTTCTTTCAAGTTTTAAAGTCGCTAAGGCACAAGTCCATCCTATGTGTAGCATGCATCAACAATCATCACATGGTAGCACCTGAAACATATGTGAAAATAGGTACGTCAGCAAAAAAATGCATGTGAGTAACATAGGTTTTGTGAATTAGATTCATGGCTTTGGATAACATAAGAAAAAGATTTTATGTTTACAAAAATAACCATGAATCCTTGTAAAAAGTTTGGTTTCTTAAACACATTGCTTTGATAAAAAAAGTTTGTAGTATATGCAAAAATATACTTTGGTTTTAAAATAATTGGATAAGTAGTATATCAAAATATACTTTAGTTTGAAATAGTTAAATAGATAGTATATCAAATTATACTTTGGTTTAAGAATGAAAGCTTTGGTAGTATATCAATTATACTTTGGTTTGAAAATAGCATATTAAACTATGCTTTGGTTTGAAAATAGCATATCAACTATGCTTTGATAGTAAATCAAAATATACTTTGGTTTGTGAAATAACAGAGTCGGTAGTATATCAAACTATACTTTGGTTTTGTAAATAGCATATCAAACTATGCTTTGGTAAACAATATCACATTGGGAGCATATCAACTATGCTTTGGAAGTATATCAAAATATACTTAAATTGTGATTTAGTAGTATATCAAACTATACTTTAGTAAACAATAGCAAATCAAACTATGCTTTGGTTTTGGAAACAACATAAGATAATATTTTATGGATTAATTAGAAAACATTTGCAATCTATACATTGGTTAACATAATATCACGTTGGTAGCATATCGAAATATGCCTTAGTGGTATACCGAAATATACCATAGATCGTGATTTGGCAATACATTCAAACCTAGTGTATCAAACTACACTTTAGAGACTATAGAAATGCCACAAAGGCAATTCTATTTGGTTTAAACTTTGGTTTCTGACATTCCATACAACAGGAATGGGGTGTCTAGTCCTATAGCGCTATATCGTACTACCAATCAGCTTGATCATTGTTAATGAATGTATAAGTAACAATATGAACCAACAAATAGTTTTACAAACTTTGAAAGTCAGTGTTTAAGCCATAGATAATAGTTCAATTCGTCAAAGGATATGTACTATGCATGTGAAAAACATATAGCTTGAAATCATGAAAATAGTGTATAGGCACATATGAATCACCCCAAAACATTTGAAAGAGGTAAAAGAGGGGACTATGTACTCACTTGAGATTGCAAGTATCCTTGATAAAGTGACCTAACAAAGCCCGAGAAATCAAGGAATCAAGTGGTACCTAGTATGGAATCACTATGTTAACAAATTTGGCACCTAAATCGGGAGATCGGGTAGAATGAGGTCTCGTAAACCAAATGAGTATTGGAACTCATATGATATGGTTTAACAAAGCCTACATTCTGATTCGGAACCTACCCTAAGTGCTTATGACCTGTTATGACCCGTTAAGGTAGTATATTCTACTTTAACGCGTCATTTGCGCAAAAGCACAAACGAATAGCCTAACTAGTCCTATGACAAGTATTATATGCCCTAACATGTTTAATAACAATGCATAATCAGTTTAAGTGTCAAAAATTTAGTCACATATGATTAAATTCAAATTATGCATGAAAAGGGCATTTTGGTCATTTTCCTAAGGCATATAAACTACTTATCATACAACTAATTAAACTAAGTGACCATAAGGTATATCCTCGGAAGGTTATTCCCTATACAACTATGGTCAGAAAAATATGTTTGGTCGGATCCTAATGATCGACCATACGGGTCGGGCTCGAAAGTCTAAGCGGTTGTCAAGACCGCTTATCTTACGACCCTATACAAGCACTAAACTAAAAGTGACGAGTTAAACATGTTAAAACATGTTTAACTAAGTTAGAAAACTGATTTGATATCAAAAAAAGTGTTTTGATACCCGAAAATAGTTTCATCACAAAATGCACATAATCGTGCATTTTGACCAAAAATTTGACTCGTCACTTTGACTAATAACCATCGTGATTACGCTCACGTTGCAAAGTTCAAATGAACTTTGTCTTGACCAAATCATGGTCAAAGCTGAAAGTCAAACACTATTTGACTTTCTTGCTTGATTTAACTAAACAAGCATGAAAGAATACTTACAAAGGGTCCAAGCTTGGAAAGAGATCAAAGAAAACTGAAGTAGGAGGCCTTCAACAAGTGTGAGAGCCTCTCAAGAGCAGATGTGAAGAAGAAAGATGAATGAGCAAGGAATGTGACAACCGGTGATTTACGGCACCTAATTACGTGATTAACAGGTGATTAACGCGATAATAAATAGTGTTTACAGCACAAATTAACTTAATTAGGCCTTTGGAGTGCCTAGGAACGTTTATCCGATTTTACAGTACGCGTATGAAGATTCGCGTGGAATCTGTGGAACATCAAACGACAACGAACTGATACCGTACAAAATACTGACAACGCCGACAAGTATGAATGTTACAGGAAAATTTTATGCTTATGAAATTAATTTTGTGAATTTATGGGGCTTCCGGGCGACACAAATGCAAATGTGGACTAAAAACGCGATGGTAGGAAACACATCGGCAACGAAACGGAAGCGACGGAGACGCATGTCACCTTCGAAACTTACATTTTACGCTATATTTAGCTCTGTAATAAAAATTTAGTAGCTACAGTCGAAACCGGATCGAAAAAAAGATTAAAGACGACAATGATATAATTTTTTGTGATTATTACCGTAATCGACAACGAACGCATCACACGACAAATGCCACTACTATACGCCTTTTGATTTTAAAATTTTATTCTTTCGACGCTTATGGAGTACGGGTGCGAAAACGGGTCTCGTAGGAATTACGGGCCGTTTAAACACGGGGATTGAGCTTGTGGGCCTTGGGCCCAAACCCAAAAACCCACAAGCTAAATCTACAACTAATCTTATAAAATCTTACAAGATTTACAAAATCTCTATAAGATTTGAAAATCTTTGTAAAATCTACTCAAGATCCCCAAGATCTCTAAAATCTCTATATAAGATCCATGCCTATATATTGCATACACACACAAAACATCAGAGCTCATGACTTCAACTACCTATTCCATTCAACCACCAGTCAACAACATAAAACCATTCTCTCCCTCTCCCTGCTCGATGAAGGCAGACAATCATCGGAGGAGCCGGCTGCCGGAGCCGGTGTTCCGGCCACACCCACTCGATCACCTCCCATTTTACACCCACACCAACACACCCCCTTCCCCTCTCATTTCCGATGTCGGCAGCAGAAGAAGACGCGCCGCCGTGAGCGGCGGCGACGGAGGAGTCGAACGACGGCAGCACAACGACAGGTTCTGGTAAAGCCATCTCACCTCTCTCGATTCTTTTGAGTTTATTTCTTTTGTTTTCAAGTGTTAATCGACATGGATTTGTTATCTTTCTGTTCTAATGATGACCCGATGATGATGAGAATGATGATGGCTGATGGCGGTGCTTGGTTCCACGGCTGGCAACTTGTTTTTCCGGCGACTGTTGCCGGCGGCGGTGGGTTTTACGGCAGCGGATTCCGGTGAGCTCTCTCAGATCTTATTTAGTTATTATTTTTTCTTTCTTTCCCCGAGTAATAATGTTTCGGTTTTTGGATCGGGTTCGCGTATACAAGGATTAGGGGCATCAAGTGTTGGTAACGTGATGGTGATGGTTGTTATACAGTTCTCGTGTTCAGGTTTCGGTTCCGGGTCAGATTCAGGCGACCACGGTTCAACTCGGTTCGGGTCAAGATACAAGTTCGGTGCGGCTCGGGTTCGGTGTTCGGGTTAATGTTTGGCTCAACTCGGTTTGACTCGGTCAAACCGAGTCAACTCAGTTCGGGTCCAAGTCAAACCAGTCAACACAGCAGGTTGACTGGTCAATGCTGGTCAACTCGAGTCAACGGTCAATCTTGGTCAGATCCGGTCAACTCGGTCAAACCATTCGACTTTTTGACACTGATTTGGTAAAGATATACGACGCGATTATTTCGTTATTTTTATAGTTTATACCACGTGATAACGAGCTCGAACCGACTGACTATAATTTACATTTGATATATATTTGACAAAATTACATATAGTTTAATTGAATCTTGATTGAATAATGTTGGATTTTGATAAAATAATGACAACCTGTGTTGTCGGGGGCGTCCAAAAACAGAGGAAACTCTGCCCGTTTTTCGAGAACATCCGTAAAAATAACACGTTTTTATTATAAGACGAACACTCGATTTCAAACAATCTCTTAGAAAAACAAAATACAAGTACGTTATTAATTTCGACGACTTCCTTTTATTAAAATAAATATAGTTATTATATTTATTTCATACGACAACTCGAAAACTTCATAAACTCCACATAACTTCTATATTATCTCAAACGCCGAACACGCCTTAGTATCATAAAATAAATATAGTTTATACATTTATTTCGAACATCAGACAAAACGAAGGCTCTTTTGTAAACTTGAATATAGTTTACATATTATTTCAAATACCAAACGACATGAATTCGTTTTATAAAAATAAATATAGTTTATATATTTATTTTCAATATCGTACAAAACGAATCCTTTTATAAATAAATATAGCTATATATTTATTTCCGACACAAACAAGTCGAATTCTTTTATAAAATAAATATAGTTATATTAATTTTCAAACACGACAACTCGACGATTCTTTATAGAATAAATATAACGTTTCATATTTATTTTATACGCCTAAACGGCATATAGGAATATTTTGACAAAGATCATACAAGATGCGATACATAGTACGAGTTTGTTATATGTTAATTCACATAAATATTCTTTTTATACACGTATGACTACTCGAGACGGCTAACACAATTACAACGATATATTTATATATTTTTATATAAATATTTAGTTATTTTTAAATCTCTCGAGAATCAAGTCTTTTCAAGACTTGTTGGTTATTATTGACAATAAACGATACTTATCAAATATGACTTAATCGTTTTCGTTAAGTTAACAATTTACCGTTGAATCGTTCGGTAGAGCTCGATGACATGTAATTTAGTTACTGTGTTTATTTAGAAACTTATAAGATATTCCGTGTTAGGAATATTGTAGAATGCACGCTAGCAAGTCCCGTCTTGGAAACGACATCACGAAGTCGTAATTAGCTAGCTTTGCACAAGGCAATTCAGGTGAGTTCATAACCCTACCTTTTTAATGTTTTACATTCTTGTAAATGTTTTCGGGGTGGAAAGACATGCGCGTTTTGTAGAAACATACAAAATTTTCGGTGAAACAAAGATTTCCTACTTTAGACAAAGCACGTTTTATAGGAACCTACGAGGTTTTTGAATGAACGAAAACTCATATTTTTAAGACATGTTACGAACGGATTTCAAGGAACTCAAATGGTTTATGAATGAATCATACTAAATATATCGGTTTTACAAAATAAATGCGTATTATCAAAAAGTGAATGATTTTCATGACTAGGGATGGGATCGTCTAGTTATAATAAGGGGGCTGGGTTGGTCTGCGTTTGAGAAACGGGACACCCAGGGAGTAAATGTTACCAAAGGATTACATACAATTACAATTGGTATGGTTAGCTAAGGAAGGGTACACTTAGATCATGTGAGTGGTGGGTACAACACTTAAGGCCATTAATCCTCGTTGTAGGACAGAGGGACATGAGTGATAGATCTATTTGGGTGTAGCGAGCCCCACCCATGAGTCTGCGGGATGGACCATGAAGTGACTATGTCTTACAGCCGGAAGCCCGGTACAAGTTTGCTAGGTTTGAGTTTTCCTGCATCACTTCACACATACCATTGGCCTTGCAAACCATTGGTGATCTCGTTTTCCTTGTTTGCTTTCATACCGGGGTTTTACAAATTACATACCATGTTTTATACAAATTCAAAGCATAGGATTATGCAGGCATGAAGTCAAAGTCAGGGTGGGCATTGACGGTTATACAAACTTTACAAATACAAGAGTTTACAC
This sequence comes from Helianthus tuberosus, assembly GCA_030545235.1. Taxonomy (NCBI): domain Eukaryota; kingdom Viridiplantae; phylum Streptophyta; class Magnoliopsida; order Asterales; family Asteraceae; genus Helianthus; species Helianthus tuberosus. Next base: position 129,196,558 of record CM060437.1, read on the forward strand.
ATACATGGTTTTACGAACATAATACGTTACAAATACAAAGTTTCCGTATAACATTACAAGAAAATGATTTAAAATTCGTTTTCTCAACAATACTTCAAAAATCGGTTATTCAAAAAGATTTATTTCAAATCTTTTACAAACAAACTATGATCTCGCTCAACTTTATGTTGATTTTTCGCATGTTTCTTTCTCAGGTTACTTTTCAAAGTTATGGCACGGTTGGAATAGGAGAACCATTGGGAATTCGAGTACTTAGTGGGCGTTCGTTTTCTATAAGTCTTAGCTTATTTGCTTCCGCTGTGCAATGAAGATACCAGTCCAGTCACGCCAGCTCTGATATTTTCGGGGTGTGACAAGGAAATGGGTTGAAATTAAGGGTATTTATAGGAAATCAAGCCTCCATTGATCATTCAAAGTGTAATTGAGTGGTTCCAAGCAAGATCATTACCATACACTTGTTATATTCTGATTAGAGGACTTGATGAGCACACAAACCAGCCCACAAGTTGCTAAAACAAGGATTAAAAACTAGTTCAGCAGCTGATTTGGAAAGTTCTGAAAAATGGCCCTGTCGCGTGGTGCGCTAGAAGCACCTGGGTCTAGCGCGTGGCATGAGGGAGGTCAGACAGAAGTTTCATGTTTTGGCAGAACAGGTTCCTGCATGCTCCAAACTTGTTTTTCGACACGTTTAACCGCCGTTAACCCAATTTCAAGGCTCTACAAGGATGTTAAAGTATAGGGAACATGAAATATGCTTGGAAATATCATGGATGTCGGTTTGTTTGGCCGTACTATCGCGTTATTCGGTTAATTACGACGAAAACTCGAACGGACGTGAAAACGATCCAAATTACGCGATGAATGGTATTTTTGCATTCCAATCACTAAAATAAAATATTTTAATGATTTCCAACATTTCTGGATGTCCGGATGTGGTCAGAATGTAAGATATGCGCATAAATGCAAACTTATACAGTTTTTTACGCTTTTAGTCCCTGATGATCAAATAAGCGTATTTTTCGCTTACCAAACCCATCAAAGCTTATTTCTAAGCTATGTAAAGGATATTTAGGGTATGTTTAGCTTATGATATTATTCCGGAGTGTACGTTCCTATATGAATCGGCAGACTTTTGCAGTTTGTCGCAAATGGTCTGTCGCAACCCCCGATCCCTGATCCCCGGGAACGGGCAGACGCGAACTCAGAAATTCGGTGGTATCAGGTTGGTTAATTTGGCAGCGGAATTTACATCAGGACTGTAGTTAGAAAATGTTTATCAGAGTAAAACCACCATATTTGATATTAATAATCACATGGGTAAAACCCAAGTTTCTTATTACAATACATTTATAGGAATAAACCCTATTTTATTGAATTTAAAACATCATTTATTAGGTAAATTTTATAGCCACATTTTTCCCAAGCCTTCAGTGCTCTCCAGCTGGCTTTTTACTAATTGGCTGTCACATTTTGCTACCTGAAACGCGTTTTAAAAACATTTGTCAGTGGGAAATACTGGTGAGTGAATCCCAGTTTAATCAAGAAACATTTTATCAATTAAAATAGTATTGAGAGCTATCACATTGTTTATTTCTACACAATTACTCATTCAATACTGTCAATCCTGACTTGTGGGTCATATTACACATTGGCTAACTCGTTGTCCAATGGTAACGTACTGTCATCCCCGACTTACTACTCATAAAGTAGTAAATTTTGTATCCAAAACCCCAACATACCAGGAGTAATTGAAGAACTACAAAGACTCAATCACCGCTTAATCACATTATAAAATATTTAAGGTTTTGTAAAATATTCTAAAAAGGTTATCAAAAAGAGGATAAACTCACATTGCTATCTTAGACTTCGCGTAAGGGTTTCCTGGATATAATCTATAATTTATACAAATGTACATAGGTTAGTATCATAACCCTTTGAAAATATTAATGATACCCTCCCCGAGACGGCATTCCAACAACTACGTCGGGCAGAACCACGACAGTTATTACGGAACCCTAAATCAATCGGGCAGGGTATCTATTAGGAAACTGGGGTTATAATACTTACAACGGAGCAGAACCTCGCTAATTAGGGGGTATAATACTTGAAAATTATGCCTAATATCAGAGATTTCGAGATTGAGAAAAGAAAACTGAACGAACTGAATTGAAATCCGATGCGTTCTATTTATAGTGTTGAAATCTGGTCTCCACGCGGCCCGCGTAAAGAACAGACAAGGGTTACGCGTCCCGTGTCAACCCTGGTCAAACGTATAGCTTAGCTGGGTCAGCATGTAGGTCCGCCAGGTGTTAGGCCACGTGGCCGCACCGGGCTCCGCCACATCTTGGTCTCATGCGGCCCGCATCAATGTAAGCTAAGGCTTACGCGGCCCGCCTAAACTAAAGGAATCAACGAAGTCAGTTTTGAGCCTTGATACCGCCCGCGTAAGGTTGGGGTGGGATCCTACGCAGCCCGCCTCAACTTAATATTTTCAGATTTTTAATTATTTTAATTACTATAACGTATCTCGGGCTCGGTTTTCACATACAGGGTGTATTTAAAGACATATTGGAATATTTAAAATATAATAGGGTGTCGGAAATATTTGAGAGTGTCGGTTTTACTGAGGGTTGTTACATTCTCCCACCTTGTTTTAGAGCTCATCCTCGAGATCTACTGGAACAAGTACGTATATTTCTTTTGCATTTCAGATTCAAGCTCCCATGTGTACTCAGGTCCTCTTTTGGAGTCCCACTTTACTTTGACCAGAACTAGTCTCTTATGCTGAGGTTCTTGACTTTCCTGCCTTCAATTTGTAGAGGCCTTTCTACAAACTTGAGTTGTTCATTTACCACTATATCCTTAAGAGGTACTATCAGTGATTCATCAGCTAAACACTTCTTGAGATTAGATACATGAAATACATTATGTATCCCTGCCATTTCTTCTGGCAGTTGTAGCTGATAGGCTACAGGTCCTATTCTTTTAATAATCTCAAAAGGTCTAATATATCTGGGACTTAGCTTTCCTCGTTTGATGAATCTTACCACTCCTTTCCAAGGAGAAACTTTTAACAATACTTTATCTCCTACTTGAAATTCCAATGGCTTGCGTCGGTTATCAGCATAGCTCTTCTGTCGATCACGTGCTGCTTTCAGTCCTTCCTTGACTTGAATGATTTTGTCGGTTGTTTCTTGCACTATCTCAGGTCCAGATAGTTGCTTTTCCCCAATTTCTGCCCAACAGACTGGGGTTCGGCATTTTCGTCCATAAAGTGATTCGAATGGTGCAACATTGATACTTGTGTGATAACTATTATTATATGAAAATTCTATTAAAGGTAAGTGATCATCCCAATTACCTCCGAAATCAATAACACAAGCTCTAAGCATGTCCTCCATTGTCTGAATCGTCCTTTCACTTTGTCCGTCCGTTTGAGGATGATAGGTTGTGCTTAGTTTTAACTTGGTTCCCATTGCCTTTTGGAAACTTGACCAAAAATGAGAGGTAAATCGACTATCCCTATCAGAAACAATTGATAAAGGAATTCCATGTAAAGAAACAATTTCATTTACATATAATTTAGCTAACTGTTCCATACTGAAAGTTTCCTTCATTGGTAAGAAATGAGCTGACTTTGTTAGTCTATCTACAATCACCCAGATTGTATCATTTCCTTTCTTTGTTTTGGGTAATTTAGTAACAAAATCCATTGTTATCAATTCCCATTTCCACACTGGCATTTCTAATTGTTGTAGCAATCCTGAGGGTTTCTGGTGTTCAGCTTTAACTTGTGAACAGGTTAAACATTTAGAAACATAGGCTGCTATGTCCTTTTTCATTCCTATCCACCAGAAATTTTTCCTTAAATCCTGGTACATTTTATCATTACCTGGATGCATCGTATACTTAGATTTATGGGCTTCTTCTAAAATACGATAACGTAGATTTCCTAATTTAGGTATCCACGTTCTCTTTTCATGGAATCTCCAAATTCCATCTGTTCCTTGTTCTAATTCTTTTAGCATACCTTTTAATTTTTCAGTATCATCCTTGATTACTGATTCTTGTGCTTCTCTTATTTGATCATTTAAATCTACTTGTAGATTTAATTTAAGAGAACGTACCCTTTTTGGCTTTTCATGATACTTTCGACTTAAAGCATCTGCTACTACATTTGCTTTTCCTTCATGATACTGGATATCACAAGCATAATCACTAAGCATTTCCATCCAACGTCTTTGTCTCATATTCAACTCCTTTTGCATGAAAATATACCTTAAACTCTTATGATCAGTGAATATGGTAAACTTACTACCATAAAGGTAATGTCTCCAAATCTTAGGAGCAAAAAATATAGCTCCTAATTCTAGATCATGGGTTGAATAATTCTCTTCATGATTCTTAAGTTGTCTGGATGCGTAAGCTATAACCTTTTGTCGTTGCATCAACACACATCCATAACCTAATTTAGAAGCGTCACAATAGACTACAAAGTCTTCAGTTCCTTCTGGTAACGCTAATATGGGTGTATGGGTTAATTTATGCTTAAGAATTCTAAATGCTTCTTCTTGTTTTAATCCCCATTCAAACTTAACAAATTTACAGGTTAGCTTAGTTAAGTGAATGGCTATTCTAGAAAAATCTTGAATAAACCTTCTATAATAACCGGCCAATCCTAAGAAACTTCTAACCTCAGTTGGCGACTCAGGGGTTTTCCATTTGGTAATTGCCTCGATCTTTGTCGGATCTACATGAATTCCTTCATGATTAACTAAATGTCCAAGAAATTGTACCTGTTCTAACCAAAATTCGCACTTAGACAATTTAGCATAAAGCTTTTCCTTTCTTAATAAACTTAAAAGTGCGTGCAAATGCTTTGCATGATCCTCTTTATTTTTAGAGTAAATGAGAATATCATCTATAAAGATGATTATGAATTTATCCAAATATGGCTTACATATTCGGTTCATCATGTCCATAAATGCAGCTGGGGCATTGGTTAAACCAAATGGCATGACAGTAAATTCATAATGGCCATACCTTGTTCTGAATGCAGTTTTAGGAATATCCTCTTCCTGTACCTTTAATTGATGATATCCTGACCTTAAATCGATTTTAGAGAAAAATCGAGCTCCTTGCAGTTGATCAAACAGATCATCGATTTTTGGTAATGGGTACCGATTCTTAATCGTGACCTTGTTTAATTCACGGTAGTCAATACACATACGCATTGATCCGTCCTTTTTAACAAACAGTATCGGCGTTCCCCATGGTGACGAACTTGGCTGTACAAATCCTTTTTCCAACAATTCGTCTAATTGTTTCTTTAATTCTTGCATTTTTGCGGGTGCCAAACGGTAAGGTGCTTTGGCAATTGGTGCCGTTCCTGGTATTAAATGGATCCTGAATTCAACTTCTCTATCTGGAGATTGCCCTGGAAATTCTTCAGGAAATACATCTGAAAACTGAGATACTACTGGAATATCCTTTAAATCCTTTCCTTTAGTGTTAGTGATTATAGAAATCAAATACACTATAAAACCTTTTCTTATATAGCTTGCAGTTTTCATCACAGAGATAAATTTTGTGGATCTAGATGGTTTATCTCCTTTAATTGTGATCGTTTTTCCTTTTGGTGCATTTACTTGAATTGACTTTTGATCACATAAAATACTGGTTTTATTGGCTATTAACCAATCCATTCCTAAAACAACATCGAATCCTGCCAGATTCATGGGATAAAGATTTGCAATAAATTTCTGATTTAAAATTTCTATTCTTGCTCTCTGCAAGATTTTGAAATCCTAACGGTTTCTCCATTAGCTGTCTCTACTAAACATTTTTGTGGTAGTTTAGTTAATGACTGATTTAGAAATTTGCAAAATGATGTATTAATAAAACTTTGGTTTGCACCAGAGTCAAATAATACTTTAGCAAAAATATCATTAACTAAAAATGTACCAGCTATGACATCTGGAATCATCTTAGCTTCATCTACAGTCAGAACAAATGCTCTAGCATTTTGAGTATTCTTGTTGTTTGCAACTGGAGCTAGTTTTGGACAATTAAGCTTGATATGACCTTGTTCTCCACAGTTGTAACATATCTTGTTATTAGCTTTCTTCCTGCAGTTTTCTTCCTTGTATCCCGATATTTTGCAAAAGTTACAATATATAGAGCATCTTCCTGAATGCTTTCTTTTTCAATTCTTACAGTAAGGTGCAGAGGTAGAACCTATATTTCTCCCACAGGTTAGAACTTCCAGAACGAAATTCTTGTGTGAGTTTCTGGGTTAGGTTCCTTCTTTGATCCTCCTCTCGGGTACGAACTAATTCATCTGTCAAGGTATTTGCTAGTTCTACAGCTTCTTCTATGGTTTGAGGTCTAGCTGCCTTGACTACATGTCTTATATCTCCAATTAATCCCCAGATATAACGGGAAATTAACACTGGTTCAGGTGAAGCAAGAGTTGGTACTATTCTAACATATTCGAAGAATATTTTAGTGTATCCCTTACTATCCACACCAGTCATCCTAAGGTTTAGGAATTTGTTTGCTATCTGTTCCTTTTCATTGGGTGGGCAGAATTTCCTTTCTACCTTATTCTTAAATTCTTCCCATTCCATATTGTAGGTTCTATCACTTCCTCTTGTTTGGAGGATAGTGTTCCACCATTCTAATGCTGAATTCTTAAACAGATTAGAAGCAAACAATATCTTATCTTCTTCAGCACACTTGCTTATTCTTAAGACTGCCTCAGTCTTCTCTATCCAGCATAGGGTTGCAATGGCCCCTTCATTGCCCGAGAATTCCATTGGTTTACAAGACCAAAATTCTTTATAAGAACAACTGTAAGACACGGTTCTTCTTCTTTTAGGAATGGGCATTTGAAGTAAAGGTCCATTGTTCACGCTGTTTTCGGGTTCGATGGGTCGCTTACTGCTATGCTTACTTTTATTATTCGCTTCTTGAATAGTTTGAATAATAAATGGCATTGCATCTATGATTCCTTGTGCCACTATATGTTGAACATCACTATTATCCATTTGGTTTCCATTGTTATTGATGCTTGGATTTTTATTAACCACGTTAATGTTACTCTGGTTATCATTATTCAGATTCCCTTGATTTCCTTCGTCGGCCATCTGAATTTTAAACATTTATCCCATATTAATATCACAAGATAATATTTAATATAGTTAATCACATGATACGCAATCTAGCCAAAAACGTCGATCATTGCGACTTTTACTCTATTTCCATATACTATTATGCATCTATTACATTCTAGTACTGAAATAAAAATTACAATACCAACAGAAATAGAATCACACTAATAGTAATATGCATCCGTACACACATATTTTATTATATTATATTATATTATATTATATTATATTATATTATATTATATTATTATCATCTCCTTTATCCCATCACGAATATGGATTTATCCAAAAATCCATATTGCGTTCATCGTATTTCCATACGAGACGCTCTCCCACCTGTCTCATTCTCTCACTGCTTTCTAAAATTCCCCCCCCAAAAGTCCTAAGTTCTTGGACGTTTTCTGCACTCATTGGGGGTGCTGGTTCTAGGACTGGTTCGGAATTTGGGATGCGGGTTCCTGATATGGGGGTGAAAGTGCCTGAAATCGGTAAGGATCTTCTAATATTTCCCTAATATATTCATCGTGGTAATAGGGATCTAAAGGGTCCATACCTGGATAGGCTCCTATGTTCTGTATGGGTGTATCTTCATATATCGGGTAACGTTGCACAAAGTCCCTATTATCGTCCCACCAGGGGTCGTAATTAGGGTCTAGAGGGTTTGGTGCAGGTACCCTAGGGATTTCTTCTGGGTTGAAGTCATGCATCTCCACCTGGTTTTCAGGGTTTTCTATCTCCATGGGTTGTTCTGGGATTTGCAATTGTGGTTGGGGTGCTATTGTTTGCTCCAGATTAGGGTTAGCCGCAGTTGTGGCTAGGATATGGAAATTGGCTAGGCTTCTATTAAGCATATCATGTGTATGAGCATCTGTCTCTCGCTTAATAGCTGCTAAAGCTCTTTGCTGTTGCAACTTTCACATTCTTTTCCTACGTGCAAAAGCTTCCTTACTGAACCATCCTCGTTTCTTATGAGGGAATGGCTCTTCTGACTGAGCTTTAAAAGCAAACATTCCTTCTTCCTGATTAGCAGAATACCCCGAAAGGGCAGGCTGTGATGAGGTACCTTCACTCCTAGGTGAATCAGACAACTGACGACACATGTCTGAGGGTCCTTGATCACTCATACCGTAAACTAACAAATAGTCAAATAACACACAACAAATAAATACAGTTATGCACGTAATTCCGTAATTTATTTCCTAACACAAAATTTAAATTTTAAGTGTCAGCAGAAAACTTCTTTGGCTTAGACCAGTGGCTAGGCTCTGGTACCACCTCCTGTCGCAACCCCCGATCCCTGATCCCCGGGAACGGGCGGACGCGAACTCAGAATTTCGGTGGTATCAGGTTGGTTAATTTGGCAGCGGAATTTGCATCAGGACCATAGTTAGGAAATGTTTATCAGAGTAAAACCACCATATTTGATATTAATAATCACATGGGTAAAACCCAAGTTTCTTATTACAATACATTTATAGGGATAAACCCTATTTTATTGAATTTAAAACATCATTTATTAGGTAACTTTTATAGCCACATTTTTCCCAAGCCTTCAGTGCTCTCCAGCTGGCTTTTTACTAATTGGCTATCACATTTTGTTACCTGAAACGCGTTGTAAAAACATTTGTCAGTGGGAAATACTGGTGAGTGAATCCCAGTTTAATCAAGAAACATTTTATCAATTAAAACAGTATTGAGAGCGATCACATTGTTTATTTCTACACAATTACTCATTCAGTACTGTCAATCCAGACTTGTGGGTCATATTACACATTGGCTAACTCGTTGTCCAATGGTAACGTACTGTCATCCCCGACTTACTACTCACAAGGTAGTAAATTTTGTATACAAAACCCCAACATACCGGCAGTAATTGAAGAACTACAAAGACTCAATCACCGCTTAATCACATTGTAAAATATTTAAGGTTTTGTAAAATATTCTAAAAAGGTTATCAAAAAGAGGATAAACTCACATTGCTATCTTAGACTTCGCGTAAGGGTTTCCTAGATATAATCTATAATTTATACAAATGTACATAGGTTAGTATCATAACCCTTTGAAAATATTAATGATACCCTCCCCGAGACGGCATTCCAACAACTACGTCGGGCAGAACCACGACAGTTATTACGGAACCCTAAATCAACCGGGCAGCGTATCTATTACGAAACTGGGGTTATAATACTTACAACGGAGCAGAACCTCGCTAATTAGGGGGTATAATACTTGAAAATTATGCCTAATATCAGAGATTTCGAGATTGAGAAAAGAAAACTGAACGGACTGAATTGAAATCCGATGCGTTCTATTTATAGTGTTGAAATTTGGTCTCCACGCGGCCCGCGTCAACCTTGGTCAAATGTATAGCTTAGCTGGGTCAGCATGTAGGTCCGCCGGGTGTTAGGCCACGTGGCCACACCGGGCTGCGCCACATCTTGGTCTCACGCGGCCCGCATAATCTAAGGCTTACGCAGCCCGCCTGAACTAAAGGAATCAACGAAGTCAATTTTGAGCCTTGATACCGCCCGCGTAAGGTTGGGGTGGGATCCTACGCGGCCCGCCTCAACTTAATATTTTCAGATTTTTAATTATTTTAATTACTATAACGTATCTCGGGCTCGGTTTTCACATACAAGGTGTATTTAAAGATATATTGGAATATTTAAAATATAATAGGGTGTCGGAAATATTTGAGAGTGTCGGTTTTACTGAGGGTTGTTACATAGTCCCTGTGATCGAATAAACTTGTTTTTGCCATACCAAACCCTTCAAAACTTATTTCTAAGTTGTGTAAAGGTTATTTAAGGTATGTTAAGCTTATGGCACTATTCCGGAGTGTACGTTTCGTTAAACTGATTACATTTGCGTAATAGTTTATGTAAAACTTCCAGAAAAGCTTCTCGAGAGTTCGAAATCATACTAAATTGGATATATGTAATATCATGTACAAGTGTACAAATCCCGAGAATGAAACACAAGATTTCTTTGGATTCGTATTTGTATGATGGTTGTAAAGGCACAAATGTTATAGAAAGCTAATCAAATTCACACCTTACGTTTCTGCCTATGAGTGGGTGTGACATCAAATGTCACAACCCTTTCAAAGGCAGAAGCACGAGGTGTGATCTGAGTGGTTCTCATTGCATATGATAAGTAAACATGCTACATGATATAAAACAAAATCTATCTTGCCATTCAAGTTTAAGTATCCAAAATGCATAATTTAGTTTAAGGTTTACATCATAAACAAAAGATAATTGTTTGAAAGTTTACAACTTCATTTTGAAACAAAGATCAAGGTTTTGCTTCCTATATCACCGCAAGAAGGCGGGATATAGTAAACAAATCCAACAAAAGTTGGCAAAGGAGGATGGACACAAAAACATTTTGAAATACGACACTACACCTTGACAAAAGAGCCCCCGAGCAATTCCACTGATTTCCTGAAATACATGTAAGTTTAAAAATCGTCAACAAAAGTTGGTGTGAATTCATGTAGAGTGTGTAAATTATAAGAGTTGTATTTGTATAAAACATGGTATGTAATTGTAAAATGTAAGTTTGTAAGTTGTAGTGAAAGGGAATCGAGACCGTTAATGTTTCGCGAGGACACTAACATATGTGACGAAATAGGAAGCATCTAAACCTAGGCGACTTTTAACATCGTTTACCCTATCACTGTGACCCAAGACACTCCATGGCTATGTGTTGCCAAGAGAGTGAGGTTGCCTAGACCTGCTAGATCTAACCCTTGTTCTTTCGGTCTAAACTAGATTAATGGTGCTTACGTATACCCTATTTGTGGCATGATCTATGTATGATTCCTTTGTTTAAAACATACCATTTGTACATGTATTTTCCCCAAAGTTTAGAAAAACAGTAAAAATGTTTAAAAGTGGGGACATGAACTCATTGTTTTGCGTCTCATGCGTCAAGCTTCGCCGGCGTCAGCTACTTGAATGTTGTAACCTATAAATGTTCTAAGTATGCCAATCACCTAACTTGTAAATCTCTAAGTACAAGTTACCATTCGGATTTAATGTGTCTTATTGTGTCTTACATGTATATGTTCTTGTATTATTAGTGTAAATATTTTTCAATATATTAAATGTTGTATTTGTTATATATATTTTTATCCCCAAAATATATGTTTGTGTAAGTAGGATTTTGTGACAACTGTCAAATTTCAGGTATCCGTACAATTATTAAACCATGATTAGTGCTTAATGACTGTGTTGAATTGCAATTAACTACTTACTGATTATTGCCATATACATACATGTGCATCATGTATTGCTTAATGTCATATCATTATTGCATGAAAGCTTATTTGACTCAAATGATGCACGAAACACAGTTAGCACAGTTATCAGATAAATCAAGAATATGCTGACGGAGTTCAGTACATAGACAGACAGTGTGTTGAAACACAGAATGAGCCAGAAACTAAATACTACACTAGTATAGTGTGTAGGAAAGTAAGGATCACAGAACTGCCTTTTTAGAGATAGTTTAAGTGCCGGAAAGTGCCTAAAACTCACCCAAAGTGCCGAATTCAGCAAAAATCAGCAAAAATAAGCATTTAAACAATCTAATATTATGCAGAAATATGGTTAAATGGTCCTGAATCCTTTCCTAAGTGTCGGGAATCAAAAGTGTCACAAAAGGGTACATAAAGCACACTAAACTGCATAGTTTAGCACCTTAACAAACCGGTAACCAACCGAACAACCAGACACTACCTGAAACACCAAATTTTCACTAGAAGCACTGTTTTGACATTACCAAGGTAGTTATGATCCCCGAACATCATAACACCCAATAAAAATATCAACTAACTAGAAACATAACTAATACTTACAATTTAACCTTAATGTAACAAGTTTGGTTTAAACATATTCTACTACCCCCCCCCCCCCCATGTCTACGGCCCCAACAAGGGACCCACACTTTGATTCGTTTAAATATTATAATGGATTGTGTTTATACTTTCCTAAACATAGAAACCAAGAGTTAGAAGGAGAATATGGATATAAGTATAACATGCAAGACATAACCTTCATTCTTACACACACTCAAAACACACACATCTTTCTTCTGCTCCCCTTGGTGCTCTCAGCCGAAACTCAACCCCACATACCACCATCATCATTCATCCATTCTCATACAATCCAAGCATATGCTAGTGTGTTAGAGGTCACATAAAGGAGCTAGGAGCTTTCGGAAGTTCAAGGACCTTGTTCATTTGCTTTTATCCACTTGTTTTCTTCACTTGATCATCCCTAGCCTTGTGCTAGTGGTAAGAACCTTGATCTTGCTATTTTACTTCTATTTTAAGTGGTTAAAAGAAGAATCATAATCATAATCTTGAAGAACACTAAGAATCACAAGAAGTAAACTTGAAAATAAGCTTAAAATATGAAGAAATCTTGATGAATATGAGTTGTTATGCTTGATGATTGTTGATTACTTGTGAAAATGATGTTGATCATCATATGATCTTGCTAGATCATGATTAAAAACATAATCTAGCAAGATGGGAGGATGAACTTGATGAAAGTTAATGGATCATCCTCATGAGAAGCATGAACTTGAAAGAATACATTGATTTCTTGAAAAATAATGATCAAAGTAAGTTGTGATACTTATAGATCTAGAAATTTTATGGATGATTTCTAAAGAAACCAAGTTAAAAATATAAGTTTTCTTGGTTCTTACATAAACAAACCCTATTTTTGGTAGTTAAACAAGTGTAGAGACACTTGTGTAACAAGAAGAATTAATAAAGAAACATTTTTAGAAAACATGATCATAAGTTGTAAAGACACACATTCTTTAAAAATGAAGTTTTTAAAGAATCAATCACACTTTAGAAGGTAACAAGGCTTACTAAGAACACTAGTAAGATACTACAAATTTTTACAAATATTCAAGTTCATGAAGTATTAGATTATGCTTGTTTTTGGCAAAATTGGTAAGTGTAAGTTGTTTATTGTTGAATGATGATTGATTGTGTTGATTTTTACAAATGAAAATGATATGCTTGAAAGGATGGAAACCTCCATTTTAGGGGAAACTATGGCAAAATTTTTCTAAATTTTAAACACTTAGAAAAATATTTCTAAACAAATATTTACAAGTGTATTTTAAACCATGAATTTTTCACATAAAGTTTGTCATAAATTTTGTTACAAAATTATAAATATTGGAGGTTGGTTTTTATAAATAAAAGTGACTAAATATGTATTTAGGAAATATATATTTAGATGACACCATGTGTGTGATTATTTGTATATTTTGTGTATTAGTTATATTATTTTAGGACTTGAAATAATATGACTTATCAAAATACCAAGAATTACCATCCAAAATATTACCAAAATTCCAAGGAATAAATATACAAGTTATACACAAAATATTGGTGAAACCGAACCATGGAATAAGGCTTACAAAATATTCCGGAAAATTGATTCACAAGTATATTTTGGTAAATAATATTTTGGACACCAAGTGAATAAAAATACGATTTTTACAATTATTACAAAGTTGTATCATATTTTTGACAAGAGGAAAATATATTATTTTGGGAGAATAAAATATATATATTTTCTTGGAAATTATTAGAAAATGTATTATTTTTGGGAGAAAATATACATTTCTAAAGCAAACATGAAATACGATATTTTTGGGGTAAAAGATATATTTTTCAAATAAATATGAGATATATAATTTTTGGAGAAAAAATAAGTTTATATATTTTCTAAGTTAGACTTAAAAATATATTATTTTTGGAACTTATATGAAAATACAAATACTTTTGCCAAGGGAAAAATTATAAATAATTTTTCCAAGTAATATTTTTAAAATATATATTTTGGAAATATATGGACTTTTATTAAGGATATTATTCCGGAAAAAATAATATAACATTAAGTATAAGGATACTTAATAATAACACGAAGATACGTATTCTCGTACGTACAAATACACACCGGAATACGACCCTAATACATGGCAAAATATACAAGTATAAGAATACGAATACAAATACACCCATCCTTGGGAAGGATATACAAGTATAAATACTTGAAAAGTATTAAGTTAAAACTTATTGTTTTAACAATTATTCCAAAATCAAATAAGTATAATTTAAGTTAAAATATTTATTATTTTAACAAATAATTATATAACTTGGAATAATATCGGAGACACACAGAAACGTAACTCAAAGACACTAATACTAAATCAAGGCACGGCCCGTTCGTCTAATAGATCATAGTACGTTGTAGGTAGTCGTGTTTATCCGAAGAAGCTTGAGTTACGGTGATTAAAGACGCGAGACTGTGAGTTCATGACCCCCTTTCTTTTAACTGTTTTCGGTTTTATAACTTCGGGGGTGAAGTACATGTTACAAACTGTTTACAAACGTTATTAATTGGTATGGTTAGCTAAGGAAGGGTACTGCTAGATCATGTGAGTGGTGGGTATAACACTTAAGACCATTAATCCTCGTTGTAGGACCGAGTGACATGAGTGATAGATCTATTTGGGTGTAGCGAGCCCCGCCCATGTTGGACCAGGGTTTGGCCCATGGGTTGACTATGTCTTACAGTCGGAAGCCCGGTGCAAAATCTGCTAGGTAAAGAACCAAATTTCTTGTAGTGTTCTTTGATTTTTAATACTTTTCGGAATTTTATTTCTTAAAAATAATAATATTTTTAAGGTTTATTTGTTATATATATATATAATTATTTATTTTTGTCACTTGTCCAATCTTTATAATTTTCCATCACTTGTAATATATATGTATGTGTCCATGAATATATAAAATTTGTCCAATAAGTCCAATATTTGTCCAAGTCCGTATGTTGTAGGAAATATATTTATATTGATATATATTTTTGTATTTATCCACATATCCTTTTATAGATAATTTTGTATACTTGGACAATTGAGTATTTCTTATGTATTTGTATGTGTATTTTGGTAGTATACTCCTTTGGAGTATTTAATGTATTTTCAAGTTCCTATCATCACTAATACATATATTCCACATAATATACACTTAGCACATAATTTTGTGACCACTAAATATATATATTTTTCCCTAAAAATATACATAATATTGTTTTTATACTTGAAGAAAACCTTATTTCTTAGCTTGTAATTTTTGTATAAAATTAGGAAACCTTAGTAAATATTTTTAGGTGTATTTTTGGGGAATAAGTTTCACCAAAACTTATATTTTTCTAAGTGTCAAAATTTTATAAAAATTTTGACATAGTTTTTTTTTTTAAATGGAGGTTTCCCATGTTTTTAAAACATGTGTTTATTTTCTTTTTATCACCAAAAATCAATTTCCAACAATTACACAAGTATCATACACTAAAATCATCATGATAAACCTTATAATGAACCTGATTTTTGTTAAAAATGTGTAGTCTTTTAGATCTACACTTTACATACTTGAATCTTCCAAAAACAAGTGTTCTTGTTAAATTTTAACAAACTTTTATGAAACTTTATTTTACTAAATAAATCATCCACAAGTTTTAGGGTTTTAAAACCTTGAAAAACATATTCTAAAACCATTTTCATACTCATTTTAAAGATCTTAAAGTTCATCACCAAGTTTCATCATGGATATTTCAAGATCCATGCTTAAACTTGTTAGATCTAAGCTTCTAACAAACTTACACATGATGGATCTAACCAAAAACACAAGATTCAACATTCACATCTTCATCACATACCTCAAACAACTTATTTTCACTTAGATTATGTTAGATCTTCATGTTACCATCTTTTAAAGTTTAGGTTCTTTGATGGTGTAACTTGTACATTGATGTGTAAAATGCAACATATAAATTACATCAAATGAGGCATAAAACTAACCCTTTTTAGTACTAATGTTGGAAAAAAAACATGCTTTTGTCTTCCTTTTGAATTTACAGGACCAAATGAGCTTAAACGAGCAAAAGGAACAAATAAACAGCAAAAACCAACATAAATACAAAGAAAAGGAATAAACGTGACATGCCCGACCCCTCGTGTCACACCCCAGCCGATGGCGGAATCATCGGGGCGCGACACTGAGTGAAACACATTGTCCAAGAGAATCCATAACACTATTAGTGACAATATTATTAACGTTCATGTCCCATACCATAAACTTATAAAGCAGAAATAGTTATTACAGACATTGTTCTCAAAGATAAATAATTGGTCCGACAACTCAAATTTATTTAGTTTGTTTCTAGACTTCCTAGATTGATTCACCACAGCAAACATAACATAGCATCCTAAACACCTGTCACATACGTTAAAATAAAAGTCAATACACATAGTGTGTTGATGTGATTTAGTATAGGTAAAGTATGTAACACCCAAAACTGCGTTAAGCAAAAAGGGATCGAGTAAACTCACAGATCGTGTTTAGTAAATAAACACAGTCTTGGATTGAAGTGAGCGCTTGAGAGATTAGCCTGATCAGAGAACGATAGTGTAAGCGTTGAACAATGCGTAAAACAGTGTGTCAGTGAGATGAGCGATCGGATAGTGGTTCGATCGGATGACCCTCCGGACGGATGACCATTCGGTCGGTTGGTCATTCGATTGAAGGAGCGTGTGTGAAGTGTTTGAACTTTTGAAGTTTTCGTTGTAGTATAAACAAAGTCATTCGATTGGACGGTCATCCGGAAGGATGGTCGTTCGATCGGATGGCCATTCGATTGAAAGCTGATATTCTTTGAAGTTTTGAAAATTGTTTAAGTGTCGAGCTTATCACGTCAAGTTACCGGGTCGAATAGTCGTTCGGTCGGATGGTCATCCGATCGGACGGTTATTCGATTGAGCAACCTTCTGTTTGAAAATTTCACAAGGTTTTCTAAGTTAAAAAGTTTCACGGTTTGACGGAGACGACATGATGGCGTGTTAAACAATGGAAATCACATCAAGTCCAACTAGTTCGATCGGACGGGAATCACCCCGTTCGATCAGACTCAACTGTTCTTAAGGGAGTTTCATATTCAACCCGTAAATCGGTCGTCTCTCCGGTAGAAATCTATTCTCAGACCGGTTATCCACTAGAGATTGAGTAGAGAACCCGAACGAGTCCAGATTCTAACGGTTTTGAGTAAAAAGTGAAGAATGTTGAAGAATAGTTTGAAACAGTTGTTAAATATTTAGATTTAGTTGTAATCAGTGTAAAATGATGTGGAAATCCTTTAGATCCGAACCATTCTTGATGAAATGAGGTCACACTTTAATGTTCATGAGACCATGGTGACGTCACCCTAGAACAGCCCAAAACTAGGTGATTTCACGGTGAAAAGTTGTGATTTGATGGAGAAGATGATGAGAAAGTGTGTAATGAAAGTGGAAGTACAAGATTTAGAGTGAGAACTTACAAGAATCGCGAGGAATCGAGAGAAAAAGGGCTTGAGAGTGCGTGGGTCGGACGAAGCTGTCACCTCAATGAACAGTTGATGTGATAGTGGGGTATTTATAGTGTGAGAGGAGAAATGCGGTGTAGGGTTGAATGGGTCGGATGGCCGTTCGATCGGATGGCCATCCGATCAGATGGTCATCAGGTCGAATGTCCATTCGATCGGTTGGCTCGTGCGGGTTTGTTTTCCGACTTTCATTTCGTGTGTTTTGCGTTGCGTTTAAGCGAGTTGCGAGTAAGCGATGCGATAGCATTAAACAATAGTTACACAAATAACATAACTAACACATAAAAGCATACAAGTAAGTAAATTTTAGTTTCGGGTTTGCGATGAGATTTGCGGTGCGATATAGTTGCGATTGAGTTTACGAATAACATCCCAAAACATATCATCAGCACACACAAGTAAAGCATATATTAACACTCACACACATAGAACAATACCAACAATTGCGATTCGAGTTGCGATGCGATAGCGTTTAATTGCGTTTATCGCATTGTTACTTCATGTAATAATAAATCGTAGACTAAAATAGCATTAACTAAAGTATCGATTATCGAGTCTGAGAGTACAAGCAATAATTAAGCAAGAATGACACATCTAAATGCTGGCATGTCTTGACTTTGACTTTGACTTGTACTTTGACTTTAAAAGTCGGGTTGTTACAGCCTCCCTTACTTTAGGGAATTTCGTCCCGAAATTAAGGCGCAGGCGTAACGAAAAGTTGTGGATATTTAGCCTTCATATCACTCTCGAGTTCCCAGGTGAACTCGGCGCCGTGTTTTCCTTCCCAGCGAACCTTCACTATAGGAATGCGTGAGCGTCAAAGTTTCTTGGTCTCTCGGTCCATGATCTCGACTAGCTTTTCCATGAAGTGTAATGTTTCGTCCACTTGTAGATCCTCAAGAGGAACATGTAGATTCTGCTCGGCTAGACACTTTTTGAGGTTCGAGACATGGAAAGTCGGGTGTACGTTGCTGATTTCCTCCCGTAATTCGAGTCTGTAGGCCACTTTGCCAATTCTTTCCAGAATTTTAAAGGGTCCAACATATCGAGGCGCGAGCTTTCCTTTCTTGCCGAACCGGATCACCCCCTTCCAAGGTGAAACCTTTAGGAGTACGTGATCGCCAACTTCGAACTCAATGGGCTTGCGGCGTTTATTGGCATAACTCTTTTGACGAATCTAAGCTTTCAAGAGATTGTCTCGTATCTGGAGGATCTTGTCAGTCGTTTCTTGTAATAACTCAGGACCGGTAATTTGCGCATCTCTGATCTCGTGCCATACAATAGGCGATCGACATTTTCTTCCATATAATGCCTAAAATGGTGCCATTTGAATGCTAGAATGATAACTGTTATTGTACGAGAATTCGACCAAAGGTAAATACGAATCCCAATTACCACCAAAATCTATGAACACGACCGAAGCATGTCTTCAAGGGTGCGAATCGTGCGTTCAGTCTGACCGTCGGTTTGGGGATGGAAAGCGGTACTTAGATTAAGAGTAGTACCGAGAGTGGATTGAAACGTTTCCCAAAGATGCGAGGTAAATCGACCATCACGGTCAGAGATGATATCACGAGTTATCCCATGTCGACAAATAACTTCGTCGGTATATATCCGTGCTAATCGTTCAACCATAAAGTCTTCTCGTATCGGCAGAAAATGAGCAGATTTTGTAAGACGATCAACGATAACCCAAATGCTATAATGGCCTGATGGCGTGCGCGGGAGTTTTGTTATGAAGTCCATAGCTATACTCTCCCATTTCCACATAGGGATCTCGGGTTGGACGAGTAAGCCAGAGGGTCGTTGTTGCTCAGCCTTGACTTTCAAACAAGTCAGGCACTTCGAAACATAGATAGCGATATCCTTCTTCATTCCAGACCACCAATACCGAAGACGAAGGTTGTGGTACATCTTTTCGGCACCGGGATGAATGGAATATCAAGATTTGTGGGCTTAGGTCAACAATATCTCCCGAAGGTTATTGCGACTTGGAATCTAAATGCGATCGAGATAGTAATAAGGACCGTTCGATTTGGTGAAAAGTTGGGTTTCAGCACCACACTTCTTCATTTCCTCTTTCAAGGTGTTCTCAATGAAGCAGGCGTGCTGAGCGTCACGTATTAGAGCTTCGAGGTCGTGCTGGGCTTGAGCATTATGAACACTATGCAAATAGCTTCGTCTACTGAGAGCGTCGGCAACGACATTTGCTTTGCCATGGTGGTAACGAATCTCACAGTCGTAATCGTTGAGAAGTTCAACCCACCTGCGTTGGCACATATTCAGTTCCTTCTGGTTCAAGATGTATTGCAGGCTCTTATGGTCGGTGAAGACCATACACTTGGTACCATAAAGGTAGTGTCGCCAAATCTTCAAGGAAAAAACAACTGCACCAAGCTCGAGATCGTGGGTTGTATAGTTCTTTTCGTGGATTTTGGGCTGGCGAGAGGCGTACGCGATAACCTTGTCCCGTTGCATAAGAACGCAACCAAGGCCGGGGTTAGAGCCATCTCAATAGACTACGAAGTCGTCATTTCCATTGGGTAACGCGAGGATAGGAGCGATGCAAAGCATACGCTTGAGGGTTTGAAAGGCTTCCTCTTGTTCAGTTCCCCAAACAAAAGGCTTGTCTTTATGCGTCAGAGAGGTAATTGGAATGGCGATTTTAGAGAAATCAACAATGAATCGTCGGTAGTAACCTGCCAATCCAAGAAAAGAACGAACTTCGGATGGGGATTTAGGTGTAATCCAACTCTTTACTGCTTCATTCTTCGTGGGATCGACGTGAATACCTTGACTATTAACGATGTGACCGAGGAATTGAACCTCCTCAAGCCAAAATTCGCACTTGGAGAACTTGGCATAGAGGCGATTCCCTTGGAGTAGCTCGAGAACCAAACGAAGATGTTGCGCATGTTCGGCTTTCGACTTCGAATATATAAGGATATCATCGATGAACACGATGACGAAGCGGTCGAGAAAGGGTTTACACACACGATTCATTAAATCCATGAAAACCGCAGGGGCGTTGGTTAGACCAAAGGGCATAATGACGAATTCATAATGGCCGTAACGGGTTCGAAAAGCGGTTTTAGGTATATCTTCCTCCTGAATTTGTAACTAATGATAACCTGAGCGTAAATCGATCTTCGAGAAACATGTAGCGCCTTGCAATTAATCAAACAAATCGTCGATTCGAGGTAAGGGATAGCGGTTCTTGATAGTAAGCTTATTGAGTTCCCTATAATCGATGCCCATTCGGAACGATCCATCCTTATTTTTAACGAAAAGGACAGGTGCGCCCCAAGGAGATGTGCTAGGGCGAATAAAGCCTTTATCAATCAATTCCTGGAGTTGACTCAAAAGTTCACGCATTTCAGACGGAGCGAGGCGATAGGGAGCTTTAGCAACAGGGTTAGCTCCATGAATGAGGTCGATATGGAAATCAATATCACGACTCGGGGGTAAACCAGGTAAATCGTCAGGAAAGACAGCAGGAAAATCACGAACCACAACACCTTTTCCATTGGCTTCTTTTCCTTTTCCTCTGCTACTACGATGTACGCCAAGAAAGCTTTGTATTCCTTTCGGAGATATTTGTTTAGTTGAATGCACGACATGAGTTTGAGATCCTTTGAAGATACTTCGCCATAGACACAGAGTTGATCGCCATTAGCAAGAGAGAAACTGATCATTTTATCGAAACAAACGACTTCAGCACGATTTTCGCGAGGAAAATCCATGCCTGCTATGATATCAAAACTACCAAGCTGCATCGGAATAAGGTCAATCGGGAAGATGTGATTGTTGAGTTCAAGAGTACAATCACGTAGAACAGAACTAACAGTGACGGTTCTTCCAGTGTCAATTTCTACGTCGAACGTCATTGGGAGGTTAACGCGTTTACGGTTTAGGAGCTTTTCGAATTCAAACGATACAAAACAGTTATCGGCCCTAGTATCAAATAAACACGAAGCATAAATACCATTGACAAGAAATGTACCATTGACAACATTGTTGTCAGTTTGAGCCCGGCGGAGATTGATGTTGAATGCTCTACCGCGGGCTGCTTGTTGAGCTGGTTGTTGCTGCTGCTGTTGATGTTGTTACTGCGCTGGTTGCTGCTGTGGCTCTTGCTTCACCACTCGGTTCAGGCAGACATTCGCGAAGTGGTTAGGATCACCACATGCGAAGCAGGCTCGTGCGTGAGCAGTGGGAGCAGGAGCTGCTTGATTACCCTGAGGAGCAGGAAGAGGAGCTGGCAATGCAGGAGGAGCTTGTACTTGAGCTTGCTGACGAGGGCCAGTACGACAGTTAGCTGTAAAGTGCCCGTAGAGGTTGCAGTGGACACAAAACCGGCAAGCGATCCCAACTGGATGATGATAAGTACAAGTAGGGCACAGTGGGTGCGGACCGGTATACGCACGCTTTGCAGGCGGTTCGTTGGTCACGGGTGCTGCTACTTGGCAGTTCTGGTTCTGAGGTTGAGTAGGGACAACATTGAGAGGAGCGGCTGTGACAGCACAGTTCTTGTTGTTGTTGTTTCTCTTGCGCTTGCGGCATGAAGACTTCGATCCTTGAGTTGCGGTGGTTTCAGGAGTGGGAGTAGCGATGACTTGATGGAGACTTTTGGTGGTGTTCTTGAAGTAACCAGCCATAACTTGCTTGTCATTGATTTTCGCAGCGAGTTGATAAGTCTCTTCGATGGTGGTCGTCTTGGCGGCTTGAACAAAATCGGCAACACAATCAGGTAGAGCGCGAATGTATTTCTTGATTGTGATGTCGGGAGTTGAGACTTGGCCAGGACAAATGATGCTAAGCTGCTTAAAGCGAGCAGTAAGACTAGCATTGTCGCCACCTTCTTGCTTGATATTCCAAAACTCGTTCTCCAGCTTCTAGAGCTCATGTGGGGGACATAATTCTTTCATCATGATTTCCTTTAATTCCTCCCAAAAAAGTCCATAGGCTGCGTCGTTACCTCGCCTGTTTCGTTCAGTAGTCGACCAGTTCAGAGCCCTGGACTGAAAAATGCCAGTTGCATTAACAATGCGGAGGTTGTCTGGGCATCCGCTTTGACAAAGAGTGACTTCAATTGAGTCGAACCACTGAAACATGGCACTAGGCCCGTCTTCACCAGTGAAGTCTTTGGGACCGCAGGCCTTGAACTGCTTGAAGCTAAAAGTAGCTCGGGGCGAGTCAGTCTTAGATTCCTCAGAGGTCTTGCTACCGACTTCATTGATTTCGCTGACGATTTGCGGAATGACCTTGGCCATTTCCTTGGCGACTAGCAAAGCGATGCATTTGTCAGCGTGGTTGCGGCGGGTAGCGCGAGAAGTGTGAGAACCAAATGACGACATTGTCTGCAGCAGACATCGTCACATGGTTTAAACGAGGCTTAGCTATATAGTTTAGCGTATCGTAAAACACTCCTCCGTGTAAAGCACAGGAACACGTCTAACATATAGGCACATAATCACGTAGGGACATAATCCACATAGGCACATAAGCACATAGAGCACGTAGAGCACAGAAGCACATATTCACTATATTTTGCACGTATTCACCTACATATATTACATGTATTCACCTATCATTTAAGTTTCGCGAGCGCGTTCGAGGGTAGTGAGTGCGAGTAGCATAAACGAGTAACATAGCATGCGAGGGTTCATAGATTGACTGCGATTTGTTAGCGTGTTAAGATATGTGTACAGTGCGAGTTGTGCGCGTTTATCAAAGCGAAAAGCGAAAAACGTATGAGTCTCCAAAATCGAAACACATATAAATTCATAAAACCACATGAAACACATAAAATCACACATAAAAGCGCTAAAGCGTAAAACCAGTGATTACGAGCTTCAAATCAAAAATAGGTTGTCTGGGTGCGAGACATCGACTACCTAAAGTGATTCGACTATTCTCAAGGACTTCGAGTACACGCTTTGGCCTAATAGACTGTGCTCTCTCACCGACATACGGTGAATGACACGCCTCCTTTCAGTCATTACACGAATTGGGTCATTGGAATCCATCGAGACTTTGGTGAGAGTTTTGTAAAACCAAAATAGAGAGCGGAACAAGTCATTAAGGTGCGGGTTTCACCCATAACTTAACAACTTTATCCCTGGTTGTGTGATAGAATCACGAGATAGAGAGGTAAAATTTGGTCGAGATATGGATTTCACTCCTGACTCAACCCAAATTCTCGTGTTTATAGTAAAAATGCGCGTCGGGCGAGCGATCTAGTCGAGAGTTTGCGGTTTTCACACCTAATGTTGACCAAATCACTCATTTATTTTTTTTGAAAGATTTGTGTGTGTCGTTAGCCTTAGGAAAGGCTAAGTGGTAGCGTTCGACCTTAGGGAAGGTCGTTCCTTCATGAAGCTGTAGTATGCGGTGTTCGAGCAAGAGTGAGTTTGAGAAAGTAACAGAAATAGGTTCGCGCAGAACCCCTACTGGGTTCGCACAAGGCGGTCTGTTGGTACTTAGACTATAGACTAGGTCATTTCTAAGACATCGACCCAGACTAGGTCGAGTCTTTCCTAATTCCCTATAGTTATGGCTCTGATACCAATCTGTCACACCCCAACCGATGGCGGAATCATCGGGGCGGGGCACTGAGCGAAACACATTGTCCAAGAGAATCCATAACACTATTAGTGACAATATAATTAACGTTCATGTCCCATACCATAAACTTATAAAGCAGAAATAGTTATTATAGACGTTGTTCTTAAAGACAAATAATTGTTCCGACAACTCAAATTTATTTAGTTTGTTTCTAGACCTCTTAGCTTGATTCACCACAGCAAACATAGCATAGCATCCTAAACACCTGTCACATACGTTAAAATAAAAGTCAATACACATAGTGTAAAGGTGAGTACACAAGTTTAATAGCATATAGTAGCGAAAAGCGATTTACGCATAACCAACATGTAACACGTAGAAATGTGAAGCAAGCAAGCTATCGACAATGAAATATGCACAGACGTGACAGCGAGTTGTAGAATGCGCAACACATATCACCACTGTGACACGTGAAGTAAAGCCCTTAACAACCCCTGTCCACGACAGGTGCTGAGTCCAAACTATAGTACTATCGTTGCTAAGGTGTCAGGCAACAATCATTGTGTACATAACATACAAGCATTCATCAAAAACACGTATAACATGCAGAGCGGTTAGCGTATAAAAAGTGGTTGCATTGTGTGTTGATGTGATTTAGTATAGGTAACGTATGTAACACCCAAAAGTGCGTTAAGCAAAAAGGGATCGAGTATACTCACAGATCGTGTTTAGTAAATAAACACAATCTTGGATTGAAGGGAGCGCTTGAGAGATTTGTGACAACCCTCATAATTCCATGTATCCGTACAATTTATTAATGATAATTAAAGTGCTTGATGACTGTGCTAAATCATTTAACTGCTTTCTGATTACTGTGCTATACTTACATGTGCTTGTTAACATACTAGTAAAATACAGAAAAGTTACTAAATAGTCCGGTATGCTTTCCTGAGTGTTACAAATTAAAAACGTTACAAATATATATATATATATATATAGGACACTTTACGGATTAATTAAGCACTTTAACGGAACGACACCCAACCAAACAACCGGACATTACCTGGAACACTAAGTTATTGTCAAAGACATTGTTTTTATTTTTCTGAGCTAGTCTTGGTCCCCAAACACACTACCTAAAGCATGTAACACACTAACAAGACTTAACACCTTAACCTTCCACTAATTATTCCTTATCACCAAACTTTACACTTTACCCCCCCCCCCATGTGTGACCGTCCCCAAGGGGACCCACAACTCAAGACTTCTCCAATCTTCCATGATCTCTTCCTAATCTTTCATGGGGAATTGTTATGATCTTGCTAGATGTGTATTGTACTTTGGAGACAAGAGGACCAATGGACAAAGATATTTAGTCTACAAATAACCCCTTAAGCTTATCATCTTCTTCTACACAAATCACTCCCTTCTCCCCTCCACCAAGCTCGACCGAGAACACCCCTTCACCATTCACCATTTTTCGATTTCGATTCAAGCTTTCCAAGACCATCTTAAGGTGTAACAAGATCATTAACGAGGTGTGGAGCTCATGGATCGTCAAGGACCTCCCTCGTTTGCCTTTAACCACTCACTTTTCATCTTGTTTCTTCCCTAGCTTAAAAGCTAGTGGTAAGCTCCTTTGATCTTCATTTGCTTCATACATATGATGGTTAATAGTTAGATTATGATGAAAAATTAAGAACACTAGAAGATCATATGAAAAAGTCTTGAACTAAAAGCTAACTCAATGATGAAATATTGTTAAAATGAAGAAGTAATGATATGAATGATGTTGTCTTGGATTATTGATGATTTCTTGTTGCTTGTTTGATGATTGCTAGAGATATGATGTTAAACATCATGGTTAAAACTTGTTAAAGTAAGATTAAAAGCTTAAGCTAACAAGTTGGGAGGTGATTAGTGATTTCCAGAAAAGAATCACCTCCTTGTTTAAGCATGAACTTGGTAACAATATGTTCTCTTGAAAAATTAGTAAACAAAGTGAGTTGGTGATCGTATGGATCCAAGGTTTACAAATGTTTTTTCCTAAATAAACCAAGAGTAAAAGATAATTTTTAAAAGGTTATGACTTTTGTTAAACCTACACTATTTAGTAACAAGATAAGCGTAGAAATATTTTTAGAACAAGAAGATCCAATAAATACACATTCTTGCAAAATGAGTTTAAAAGTTGTAAACATCTAAAAATCCAGAGGATGAGATTTTAACAAAAGTAAACACACTTGGGAGAGTTTCTAAACCCACTAAACACCCCCTAAGTTGCTACGCGTTTTTATGAAAAACCAAGTTCACGATTGTATGTAAAGTGCATTGTTTTTGCACTTGACTAGTGTATTGTTGTTTAGTAACTTGTTGTTGATTGATTGAATATTTTTCCGAAAAGAAAATGATATGCTAATAAGCATGGATACTTCCATTTACAAAGGAAACTCTGGCGAAATTTTCTAAAATTCCAACACTTAGAAAATATTTTTCTAAACAAGCGTTACAAGTATATTTTATAACTTGGGTTTCGAATATAAACTTCTCCATAATTTTTGTAACAAAATACAAAGTGTCGGAGGTTGGTTTTGTAAATAAAAATGGGTAAATATATATTTAGAATATATATTGTATACTAAAACTCTTGTGTGAATATTTGTTTATTTTACCGTTATATTATTTTAGGGTAAAATAATATATAACTTTACAAAGTGCGTTGACGTTTAAATTGTGATATGTGATAAAAGTAATGGGTAGATAAACCATATGTGTTTTGCATGAGAAATTGATTGTTATCTGTACCTTATTAGGACGTGCTTGATTTCCTGATTATTAGAGAAACTAATCTAACCGAGCAAACCGAGGTGAGTTCACACTTTTCTACAAAGCATGGAAATTCCCGGTGGGAATGGGAATGGGTTCAGGAATAGGGATTCCTCGTCCTTGGGATGTGTTCAGGAATGAGAATTCCTCGTCCTGTTGGCACAGAATTAGACTTACTGGACCAGAACTCTATCAGCGAAGTCCCTCCCTTTGTATCGACTTAATCGCCGAGGGTTTGGCGAGCGGGTCATTAGTTAATAGCGCTATTAGGTTTAACAAACCTCACACTCTGCCAGTTGGACGGGCGTGTACTAATGGACTATGGCACGTCGGTGATGATAGACACAGACGTAGGGCACAAGTAATTTTCGTTAGTAGTCGATATGATAAACAAATCTGGTAGTTTAAATAATGGGGTAGCCCCCACGGTCGGAGTGCCGGGCTGGATAGCCAGGGAAGGTGGACATGGGATGGTTAACTAATAAACGTTTTCAAACTATGGGGTAACCCCCACGGCTGGATAGCTGATTAAGATTAAACTACGTTTTTGGAAACAACCCTAAAATGGACAACCAACCGTGAACTCACTCAACTTTGTTGTTGACTCGTTGTCACATGCTTTGCAGGTCGCTAGATGCTATGGGGCTTGCACATGGAGGTGGTCCTTGTGGGATGCGAACCGTTATGTCCCGTACTCAATAAATAAACTTTATGAACTTATGAAACTTATGTTTTGGGTCTTTAAACTTATGAACTACGAACTTATGTTTTGGTTTAACGTCTTATGCTTCCGCTGTTTAAATCGAACTTGGTTAACTTCCTTTTGGTCACCAATTGTATTGTGGTTGGTTTTAGTTACTTAAATACGTTGTTCAATATGATTGGTGGCTCGATCCTGGTCATGTCACGCCTCCAAGCGGTGATACTCCGCATGGTGGATTTTGGGGGTGTGACAGATTGGTATCAGAGCCATTGGTTATAGTGAACTTGGTTTTAAAAAGGGAAAAGCTTTTTGACAAAACCATACTATAACCTGTACAGTGCTCAACGATCCACAACGACGCTTCGCTCCATGTGTAAGACTCGACACAATAGGTGGTATGATTTATGTTTATATTGTCGGTTAGATAGTGCACTAGTTAACGTGATAACTGCTATTTGAACCTTGTGTGCTTACTCCCTCTTGCTATCCCATGCTTACGCACTTTCGCGACACTTTTCTCACTTACGTCGCTTCATTGTGAAGATCATGAGCGGACGCGGAGGACGTATCAACCTAACCCAAGCCCAGCTGACGGCTTTGATCAATGAACGAGTTGCTGAGGCACTCGCAGTTGTTCCTGCAAGAGGTATAACCTGCCATATCAACCCATCTTAGGACGTTTAGATCTCACCTTCGCGAACCAACCCTCGTGCTTAACCTTATCTTTTATTCTCGCACCACAGGTCAACATGCTCAGCCTCCTGTGTGCACGTTCAAAACATTCATGGATTGCCGACCTAGTACTTTCAGCGGCACAGAAGGAGCTGTAGGCCTTCTTCACTGGTTCGAGAAGCTCGAGTCTGTTTTTGAGATGTGTGAATTCCCTGAAGATCGTAGGGTGAAATTTGCTACTGGAACCCTCGAAGGTGCTGCATTAACCTGGTGGAAAGCACAGGTTCAACTGCTTGGGCTGGCGGTTGCTAATGCCACCCAATGGAATGACTTCAAGGAACTGATCAAGGAAGAGTACTGCAGTCGTGACGACATCCACAAGCTGGAGGTGGAATTTTTCAATTTGAAGATGACGGGGTCTGAGATCGAGGCATACACGAAGAGGTCAAACGAGCTGGCCATCTTGTGTCCTACAATGGTGGACCCTCCCATCAAACGTATCGAGATATACCTCAAGGGTCTTGTACCAGAGATTCAAAGTCACGTAACCTCAGCTAATCTTGGCACCATTCAGCAAATCATCAAGTTGGCTCATCGTCTCACCGATCAGGCAGTTGAGCAGAACAGGCTGCCCAAGCGTATTAGCGCTGCTACTACTGATACTCCTGGCGACAACAAGCGAAAATGGGATAGAAATTCGAGCAAAGGCTCTACCTCCGTTCAGTCCCAGTCCCAGCAACGAAAGACAGATGAGTACAGGAGCCCTAGTCAACAGTCTTCTGGGAATCAAGGTCAGGGTGGATACAAGGGAAATCACCCCAAATGTAATCGCTGTAACTTGCACCACAGCGGGCCATAAAGTAAAAGCAACTGTCATCGATGCAACAAGCCTGGTCATGTTGCAAGGGATTGCAGGAGTCAGCGTCCAGCGAATCAGAACCGGCAGCATCAACAAGCCCCACTGAATCAACGCCAGCAGCAGCAACAACAAGGTAACAACAAAGGGTGCTTTCAATGTGGTGCTGAGGGCCATTTCAAGAAAGACTGCCCCCAGCTAAATCGGAACCAGAACAACAACAATCAGGGGAATGGAAACGACAATGGGGGAAACAACAATGGTAATGGGGCAAGGGGTCGTGTGTTCCTGATTGGTCAGGGTGATGCAAGGAACGATCCCAACGTTGTGATGGGTAAGTTTCTTCTGGATGATTTCTTTGTTACTGTTTTATTTGATTCGGGTGCCGATACTAGCTACGTGTCCTTAAAAGTTAGTCAGATGCTTAAGCGTACTCCAACACTTTTGAACACCAAGCACACCGTAGTGTTAGCAAATGGTAAAAGTTTAGAGGCTACACGAGTAGTTAAGGGTTGCAAGCTTGTCCTTGCCGATCAGACCTTTTCTATCGACCTCATTCCTATCGTTCTGGGTAGTTTTGACGTTGTCATTGGGATGGATTGGTTATCTCAACAGCAAGCGGAGATTATTTGCAAGGAGAAAATAGTCCGTATCCCTCGTTCGGGTAAAGAACCTCTCATGATTCATGGTGACAAGAATGGTCCTGTTGTGGGCATCATCTCTTTCCTTAAGGCCCAGAAGTGTTTGCGAAAGGGCCACACTGCCATTCTAGCACTCGTTACTGACACATCAACGGAAGAGAAGAGAATTGAAGACATTCCTATTGTGCGCGATTTTCCTGAGGTATTTCCTGAGGAATTACCTGGTCTTCCGCCTCATCGCCAAGTTGAGTTTCAAATCGAGCTAGCTCCTGGAGCAGCACCAGTAGCTCGAGCACCATATCGTCTAGCTCCATCAGAACTCGAAGAACTGTCTACGCAACTACAAGAACTCCTGGAAAAGGGTTTCATACGTCCTAACTCATCGCCATGGGGAGCTCCAGTGTTATTCGTGAAGAAGAAAGACGGTACCTTCAGAATGTGTATTGACTACCGTGAACTCAACAAGGTGACCGTGAAGAATCGTTATCGTCTACCACGCATTGACGACTTGTTTGACCAGTTTCAAGGGTCGAGCTATTACTCTAATATTGATTTGAGATCGGGATACCATCAGTTGAGAGTCCGAGATGAGGACGTCTCCAAAACAGCATTCAGAACTCGTTATGGGCATTACGAGTTTCTGGTTATGCCTTTCGGATTGACGAATGCACCTGCGGTCTTCATGGATCTCATGAACCGAGTGTGCAAACCTTACCTGGATAAGTTCGTCATAGTTTTCATCGACGATATCCTGATCTATTTGAAGAGTCAGGAGGAACACGAGCAGCATCTACGACTTATGCTGGAACTTCTTCGAGCAGAGCAACTGTATGCTAAATTTTCGAAATGTGACTTCTGGCTTCGCGAAGTCCATTTTCTAGGCCATGTGGTAAACAAGGATGGAATTCATGTGGATCCATCCAAGGTTGACTCGATCCAGAACTGCCTACACCCCGTACACCAACAGAAATCTGCCAATTCTTGGGTTTGGCAGGATATTACAGAAGATTTATCAAGGACTTCTCAAAGATTGCGCGACCCCTCACTTCACTGACTCAGAAGGGTGTCACCTATCGTTGGGGTGATGCACAGGAGTCCGTATTTCAACACTTGAAGGATAGACTTTGTAGGGCTCCTATCCTCTCATTGCCTGAAGGCACAGATGATTTTGTGGTTTATTGCGACGCTTCCATTCAAGGACTTGGTTGCGTGTTGATGCAACGTGACAAGGTCATTGCCTACGCATCGCGCCAACTTAAAGTTCACGAAAGGAACTACACTACGCACGACTTGGAATTGGGAGTAGTTGTCTTCGCACTTAAGATATGGAGACATTACCTGTACGGTACCAAGTGCACCATTTAAACCGATCACAGGAGTCTCGAGCATATCTTCAAGCAAAAGGAATTAAACATGCGACGACGCCGATGGGTCGAGCTCTTGAATGATTATGAGTGCGCTATCAAATACCATCCGGGCAAGGCCAATGTTATGGCCGATGCCCTCAGCCGAAAGGTAACTATACCTAAGCGGGTACGTGCGTTACAGCTTACCATTCATTCTAGCCTTCCCGCTCAGATTCGTGATGCTCAAGTTGAAGCATTGAAAGCAGAAAACATCAGGGCTGAGTCCCTGCGAGGGTCGAGGCAGCGGTTAGAACAAAAGGAAAATGACACCTACTATGTCAACGGACGCATCTGGGTTCCACTTTATGGAGACTTACGCGAGTTTGTAATGGATGAAGCACATAAGTCTCGTTATTCAGTACATCCTGGTTCAGATAAGATGTACCACGATCTAAAGACTACATACTGGTGGCCTGGTATGAAAGCCAGCATAGCAACCTACGTCAGTAAATGTTTGACTTGTGCTAGGGTCAAGGTCGAATACCAGAAACCATCAGGCCTACTGCAACAACCAGAGATCCCGAAATGGAAATGGGAGCAAATTTCCATGGATTTCGTCACTGGCCTGCCTAGATCTCAACGCGGAAATGATACCATTTGGGTGATCGTGGATCGACTAACCAAGTCTGCACATTTCCTGGCTATCAAGGAAACGGATAAGTTTTCTACTCTAGCAGACATCTACCTAAAAGAAGTAGTATCAAGGCACAGAGTGCCAACCTCCATCATTTCTGATCGTGACTCGCGTTTTACATCCGAATTGTGGCAAGCTATGCACAAGTCCTTTGGCTCTCGATTAGACATGAGCACGGCATATCATCCACAGACGGATGGGCAATCTGAACGCACCATCCAAACCCTCGAAGACATGCTTCGGGCATGTGTAATCGACTTTGGCAATGGCTGGGAAAAACACCTCCCGTTAGTGGAGTTTTCGTATAACAACAGCTACCACACCAGTATCCAGGCCGCTCCGTTTGAGGCATTGTACGGACGTAAATACCGATCACCTCTTTGTTGGGCAGAGGTTGGCGACAGTCAAATCACAGGCCCAGAACTTGTAGTGGATATAACTGAAAGGATTGCTCAGATACGACAACGAATGGTGGCAGCTCGTGACCGTCAGAAAAGCTATGCTGATAAGCGAAGAAAACCTCTCGAGTTCCAGGTTGGGGATCGAGTGCTACTCAAAGTCTCACCTTGGAAGGGTGTAGTTCGTTTTGGAAAACAGGGCAAGCTCAATCCGCGTTATGTCGGACCGTTAGAAATCATTGAGAAAATTGGCAAAGTCGCGTACAGGCTGAATCTACCGACAGAACTCAGTGGAGTTCACAACGTATTCGACGTGTCAAATCTGAAGAAGTGCCTGTCAGATGAGACCCTCATAGTTCCTCTCAAGGAGCTCACAATCGACGACCAACTGTGATTCATCGAGGAACCAGTAGAGATTACTGATCGAGATGTTAAGATTCTCAAGCGCACCAGAATACCTCTTGTTCGAGTTCGTTGGGATTCCCGTCGTGGCCCAGAGTATACCTGGGAACGAGAAGACCAAATGAAACTCAAGTATCCCCAGCTGTTTAAGAAAAGTGCAACCACTACTGAGGCTGAAGCTACTGCAGAATTTCGGGAGGAAATTCTAAATCAACGGGGGGATGATGTGACACCCCAGGAAAATCAGGAAAACATGCAACATAACTAGCTTCCTCAGTAACCACGAGCTAAATTTCGGGACGAAATTTTCTTAACAGAGGGAGAATGTGACAACCTCATAATTCCATGTATCCGTACAATTTATTAATGATAATTAAAGTGCTTGATGACTGTGCTGAATCATTTAACTGCTTTCTGATTACTGTGCTATACTTACATGTGCTTGTTAACATACTAGTAGTGTACAGAAAAGCTACTAAATAGTCTGGTATGCTTTCCTGAGTGTTAAAAATTAAAAACGTTACAAAAATATATATATAGGACACTTTACGGATTAATTAAGCACTTTAACGGAACGACACCCAACCGAACAACCGGACATTACCCGGAACACAAAGTTATTGTCAAAGACATTGTTTTTATTTTTCTAAGCTAGTCTTGGTCCCCGAACACTTAAACACACTACATAAAGCATGTAGCACACTAACAAGACTTAACACCTTAACCTGTCACTAATTATTCCTTATCACCAAACTTTACACTTTACCCCCCCCCCCCTCTATGTGTGACCGTCCCCAAGGGGACCCACAACTCAAGACTTTTCCAATCTTCCATGATCTCTTCCTAATCTTTCATGGGGAATTGTTATGATCTTGTTAGATGTGTATTGTACTTTGGAGACAAGAGGACCAATGACAAAGATATTTAGTCTACAAATAACCCCTTAAGCTTATCATCTTCTTCTACACAAATCACTCCCTTCTCCCCTCCACCAAGCTCGGCCGAGAACACCCCTTCACCATTCACCATTTTTCGATTTCGATTCAAGCTTTCCAAGACCATCTTAAGGTGTAACAAGATCATTAACGAGGTGTGGAGCTCACGGATTGTCAAGGACCTCCCTCGTTTGCCTTTAACCACTCACTTTTCATCTTGTTTCTTCCCTAGCTTAAAAGCTAGTGGTAAGCTCCTTTGATCTTCATTGCTTCATATTTATGATGGTTAATAGTTAGATTATGATGAAAACTTAAGAACACTAGAAGATCATATGCAAAAGTCTTGAACTAAAAGCTAACTCAATGATGAAATATTGTTAAAATGAAGAAGTAATGATATGAATGATGTTGTCTTGGATTATTGATGATTTCTTGTTGCTTGTTTGATGATTGCTAGAGATATGATGTTAAACATCATGGTTAAAACTTGTTAAAGTAAGATTAAAAGCTTAAGCTAACAAGTTGGGAGGTGATTAGTGATTTCCATAAAAGAACCACCTCCATGTTTAAGCATGAACTTGGTAACAATATGTTCTCTTGAAAAATTAGTAAACAAAGTGAGTTGGTGATCGTATGGATCCAAGGTTTACAAATGGTTTTTCCTAAATAAACCAAGAGTAAACGATAATTTTTAAAGGTTATGACTTTTGTTAAACCTACACTATTTAGTAACAAGATAAGCGTAGAAATATTTTTAGAACAAGAAGATCCAATAAATACACATTCTTGCAAAATGAGTTTACAAGTTGTAAACATCTAAAAATCCCGAGGATGAGATTTTAACAAAAGTAAACACACTTGGGAGAGTAACTAAACCCACTAAACACCCCCCTAAGTTGCTACGCGTTTTTATGAAAAACCAAGTTCATGATTGTATGTAAAGTGCATTGTTTTTGCACTTGACTAGTGTAATGTTGTTTAGTAACTTGTTGTTGATTGATAGAATATTTTTCCGAAAAGAAAATGATATGCTAATAAGCATGGATACCTCCATTTACAAAGGAAACTCTGGCGAAATTTTCTAAAATTCCAACACTTAGAAAATATTTTTCTAAACAAGCGTTACAAGTATATTTTATAACTTGGGTTTCGAATATAAACTTCGCCATAATTTTTGTAACAAAATACAAAGTGTCGGAGGTTGGTTTTGTAAATAAAAATGGGTAAATATATATTTAGAATATATATTGTATACTAAAACTCTTGTGTGAATATTTGTTTATTTTACCGTTATATTATTTTAGGGTAAAATAATATATAACTTAACAAAGTGCGTTGACGTTTAAATTGTGATATGTGATAAAAGTAATGGGTGGATAAACCATATGTGTTGTGCATGAGAAATTGATTGTTATCTGTACCTTATTAGGATGTGCTTGATTTCCTGATTATTAGAGTAACCAATCTAACCGAGCAAACCGAGGTGAGTTCACATTTTTCTACAAAGCATGGAAATTCCCGGTGGGAATGGGAATGGGTTCAGGAATAGGGATTCCTCATCCTTGGGACGTGTTCAAGAATGAGAATTCCTCGTCCTGTTGGGACAGAATTAGACTTACTGGACTAGAACTCTATCAGCGAAGTCCCTCCCTTTATATCGACTTAATCGCCGAGGCTATGGCGAGCGGGTCATTAGTTATAGCGCTATTAGGTTTAACAAACCTCACACCGTGCCAGTCGGACGAGCATGTACTAATGGACTATGGTACGTCGGTAATGATAGACACCGACGCTAGGGCACAAGTAATTTTCGTTAGTAGTCGATATGATAAACGAGTCTGGTAGTTTAAATAATGGGGTAGCCCCCACGACCGGAGTGCCGGGCTGGATAGCCAGGGAAGGTGGACATGGGATGGTTAACTAATAAACGTTTTCGAACTATGGGGTAACCCCCACGGCTAGATAGCTGATTAAGATTAAACTACGTTTTTAGAAACAACCCAAAAATGGACAACCAACCGTGAACTCACTCAACTTTGTTGTTGACTCGTTGTCACATGCTTTGCAGGTCGCTAGATGCTATGGGGCTTGCACATGGAGGTGGTCGTTGTGGGATGCGAACCGTTATATCCCGTACTCAATAAATAAACTTTATGAACTTATGAAACTTATGTTTTGGGTCTTTAAACTTATGAACTACGAAATTATGTTTTGGTTTAACGTCTTATGCTTCCGCTGTTTAAATCAAACTTGGTTAACTTCCTTTTGGTCTCCAATTATATTGTGGTTGGTTTTAGTTACTTAAATACGTTGTTCAATATGATTGGTGGCTCGATCCTGGTCATGTCACGCCTCCAAGCGGTGATACTCCGCATGGTGGATTATGGGGGTGTGACAAGATTAGCCTGATCAGAGAACGATAGTGTAAGCGTTGAACAGTGCGTAAAACAGTGTGTCAGTGAGATGAGCGATCAGATGGTGGTTCAATCGGATGACCGTCTAGACGGATGACCATTCGGTCGGTTGGTCATTCGATTTAAGGAGTGTGTGTGAAGTGTTTGAAGTTTTGAAGTTTTCGTTGTAGTATAAACAAAGTCATTCGATCGGACGGTCATCCAGACGGATGGTCATTCGATCGGATGGCCATTCGATTAAAAGCTGATATTCTTTGAAGTTTTGAAAATTGTTTAAGTGTCGAGCTTATCACGTCAAGTTACCGGGTCGAATAGTCGTTCGGTTGGATGGTCATCCGATCGGACGGCTATTCGATTGAGTAACCTTCTGTTTGAAAATTTCACAAGGTTTTCTAAGTTAAAAAGTTTCGCGGTTTGACGGAGACGGCATGATGGCGTGTTAAACAACAGAAATCACATCAAGTCCAACTCGTTCGATCAGACGGGAATCACCCCATTCGATCAGACACAACTGTTCTTGATGGAGTTTCATATTCAACCCGTAAATCGGTCGTCTCTCCGCTAGAAATCTATTCTCAGACCGGTTATCCACTAGAGATTGAGTAGAGAACTCGAACGAGTCCAGATTTTAATGGTTTTGAGTAAAAAGTGAAGAATATTGAAGAATAGTTTGAAACAGTTGTTAAATATTTAGATTTAGTTGTAATCAGTGTAAAATTATGTGGAAATCCTTTAGATCCGAACCGTTCTTGATGAAATGAGGTCACACTTTAATGTTCATGAGAACCCATGGTGACGTCACCCTAGAACAGCCCAAAACCAGGTGATTTCACGGTGAAAATTTGTGATTTGATGGAGAAGATGATGAGAAAGTGTGTAATGAAAGTGGAAGTACAATATTTAGAGTGAGAACTTACAAGAATCGCGAGGAATCGAGAGAAAAAGGGCTTGAGAGTGCGTGGGTCGGACGGAGCCGTCACATCAATGAATTGTTTGGCTAAGAGTTCTTGTCATCATCATCCACCTTTCGAATGTGTAGTAGTCTCGGGATCCAAGATTGATAGTAAGAGTTCTTGTCAATCAAAGGCCATGTTTGGCTAAGTCTCTTACATCACTTGGTGAAGATAAGTCTTTTATGTATTACTTTTGATTTTTAATCTTTCGACACTTTTTACTTGGTTTTGTATTAATGACTTTAATAACTAGTTTCTTATGTTTAAGGTGAATTTTCTTTATCATTTATCCGTGGTGTCTTGGCATTACTTTACAGTCTATATAAAGTAAAAGATTTACATCATTTATATCTTTACTGTCTATATAGAGGTATGTTGGCTACCTAGTCGGGGGTTAAGGGAATGGTTTAGTAAGGTTCTTGCCTTGTTCAGTGTATAGATCCTATAAGGACCTGGGTCAAGCTTACTAGGACCTCCTTCAATACCCAATGGTATTGGATGGCGGGGGTGTGAATGGCTTGATCCCCTCATAAGTAAACTACTATTAATACATTAAACCAGCTACTTGGGATTGTATCCCTGCTGACTCAAACCACTTAGCTGAGGGTAACGTTACCTTCAAAAGAGGGGCCTACCACTTTTCGCATTAATAACTTAATTAATTATCTTTCAATATTCCGACCCTTTAGGATTGTATCCTTGCTGACTAAAACTACTGGGTTGAGGGTAACGTCACCTTCAAAAGAGGGGCCTACTACTATGGCTAAGATAATCTCTTAAAAAGTCCGAAAGTGCAAAAATCATCAAAGGATACTTAAAAGACGAGTTGGATCCAAGTGATTCAGCTTGTCTATCTGTTTTTATTTTATTTTTAAATTTGCATTTTTAGTTTTTATTTTTCATGTTTAAAACATTTTCTCAAAAAATTTTAGATTGATTAGACGTTGAGGATATACTGGTCCTAAAAGCTCTTGTGTCCTTGGACGACCTCGGTATCTTACCAACGCTATACTACGCTCACGATGGGTGCACTTGCCCAAGTGTGTGTTTAGTGTTAGTAGAACATCGTGTTTTATAAATTTAAAACTTGACTAATGCGTAAAATGGGCTTAAAATATCAATAAAAATACATAACGCTTCGCACACACCAAGTTTTTGGCGCCGTTGCCGGGGACACAAGGATTTTAAGAAAGTTAGGAATCAACGGCGTAATCATTTTTTTTTTCTTATTTTTCTATTTTTTTAGGATTTTTCTTAATTTTTCAGTTTCTGCAGATTTCAGCACGGGCCATGCCTCGTTGGACACGGGGCCGTGCCCAGCAACCTTACTGGCAATTTTTGTTTTCTGAGTTACAGAAGAGTGACCACGAGGCCATGGCGGTGCACCACGGGGCCGTGATGAACTCCCAAGTAACTGGGATCCAGAAAACATTCACTGTAACAACGACCACGAGCCGTGGTCAGCGACCACGGGGCCGTGGTAAGACTTCTGACCAACGTTCTTTTTGTTTTATCGCATGACTTGGAACCTAGGCGCAACACCTGAACTTTCTACGCAGTGCATGAGCTCCAGTTCCAATAAAGACATAAAAGAAACTCTAGACGAACCCGAACGCTTTCTGAGAAAGAGACTAAAACCTAAAAGCCAAGAGAAAGCTTCGGGGGACCAACTTCCAATGGCAAATCAACGTACCCTTATGGATTACCTACGACCCACGGTAGGTAATATCGGAGCCGCTATCAATGCACCGAATGTCGATGCCAACAACTTCGAACTTCGGCCGCATTTGATTCAAATGCTCCAAAATTCCGCAACCTTCCATGGCCTAGCTGATGAAGATCCACATCTACATATTACCAACTTTTTGGAAATATGTGATACTTTCTGGATCAACGGAGCATCAAACGACGCCATCCGCCTCCGAATGTTCCATTCTCACTAAAAGACCGAGCCAAGGCTTGGCTTAGCACCCTCCCAAGTGGTTCGGTAAATACTTGGGATGAACTTGCCCAAAAGTTTCTATATAAGTATTTCCCGCCCTCTAAAACCTCTAAATTAATGACTGAAATCAATACATACTCATAAGAGGACGGGGAATCCTTATATGAAACTTGGGAAATATTCAAGGAGCTATTGAGGAAATGTCCTCATCATGGTCTCGTAGTGTGGCAATAAGTATCCACTTTCTATAATGGGTTGTTGCCACACACAAGACAAACACTCGACTCTAGCTCCGGGGGACTCCTAGGTAATCGTCGCCCAAATGAAATTTATAATCAGATTGAGGAAATTTCTCAAAACAATTTTCAATGGCACACACCCCGAGGCACAAAATCTATTGCCTCGGGTGCCCACAAAGTGGATGAAAGCACCTCTTTACAAGCCCAAATCGAGGTCCTATCTTCAAAAAAAAAATTAGAAACGACAAAAACGACCTCGGTTATGGCTTGCGAAGGGTGTGGTGGGCCACATGATAATTCGAGTTGTATGAAAGAAATGGATAATCCAACAGAAATGGTAAACTACATTGATAATAGACCTAGGTCGTCGGGTCCCCTAATGGGCACTTACAACCAAGGATGGCGTAACCACCCTAACCTTGGTTGGAGGAAACCCGGAAATAGTAGTAACCAACAAAACCAAAACCAATGAACAAACTTTCAACAACAACCAAGAAATGAGTCACAAAATTTCTCTCAACAACAAGGGGGAAGAGAGAGGCTTGAAGACACTGTTTCACGCCTCATCACCGAAACCGAAAAAAAGAACTCGGATCGATTCCTACAAATGGAATCAAACTTTAGAAATCAACAAGCTAGTATATAAAACATTGAAAAATAATTAAATCAACTAGCCCAAAATTTCTCCGAGAGACCACAAGGCGCACTACCTAGCAATACCGAAACCAACCCAAAGGCGCAAGTACATCACATAACACTAAGAAACCGGACCTTAGGTCCCGAGGA
This sequence comes from Helianthus tuberosus, assembly GCA_030545235.1. NCBI lineage: Eukaryota > Viridiplantae > Streptophyta > Magnoliopsida > Asterales > Asteraceae > Helianthus > Helianthus tuberosus. Next base: position 129,236,561 of record CM060437.1, read on the forward strand.
TGCCCCACTACCCCCATCCGAAAAAAGTTCACCCAGTCAAACCACGACCTCACCTCCAACTCATAAGGAAACAACGCCTCCGCCAAATCCCGAACCAACTAAGAACCCCTCGGTGCCCTACCCCGGTCGGTTACTTCGTCAAAAGACCGATGAGCAATTCACAAAATTCATAAACTTACTAAAACAATTGCATATCAATCTTCCATTTGTGGAAGTCCTCACTCAAATGCCAAAATATTCGAAATTTATGAGAGACTTCCTCACTCACAAAAGGAAGATTGAAACATTGCAATTAGTCAATTTAAGTGAAAAATGCTCTGTCGTGCTACTTAAAAAACTCCCACAAAAGAAAATCGACCCCGGAAGTTTCACCATCCCTTGTTCCATTGGGGGATCTCCTGTACGCAATGCACTAGCCGACCTTGGGGCTAGCATCAATCTCATGCCTGCATCAATGTTTGACCAACCCGGGCTAGGTAAAACAAGCCCCACAAAGATGAGCATACAACTAGCCGATAGGTCTATCAAATACCCACAAGGTGTCACCGAAAATCTATTGGTAAAAGTCGGAGACATTGTCTTCCCGGCCGACTTTGTTATACTCGACATGGAGGAAGACACCGAAGTACCCTCATTCTAGGAAGACCATTCCTTGCCACCGCTCACGCAATGGTGGATATGAGTGATGGGAAACTAACATTGAGAGTCGGGGACAAAGAGATGAAATTCGGTGTTGGGAAAAGAGTAGAAGACGACCCGGTCAACTACATGGATGTCATAGACTCAAGCTTGGATGACGCTCTCCGACGGTGCAACACGCGATGCGAGACATCCCGCCCGGGTAACATATGACTGACTTAGGGTCTAGCCAAGGACCCTTATAAACGTGGCGCACCACGGACGCAGTCCGCGGAACTATCCATAGTTTTTAGTTTAGTGTAACTTTTATATATTCTAGTCTAGCTTTTACTTTTCAGGAATAAAACACACTCGAAAAGGTGGAGGTTACCAAGGGAACGTTAAAACCACACCCCATGCACAAAAACAGAGCCTCCCGATAATTTTCCAGCATTACAGCAAGTTCAGCACGGGGCCGTGCTCAGCCCAACACGCCCCGTGCCTAAGGCTCTGTAGAAATTGCCCAGTTCAGGTAACCGGACACAGGGCGGCCGTGCTCACTGTACACGCCCCATGCCCAGCCTTCTGTTAAATTTTGGTATTGGCAATCTGACCACGGGGCCGTGCCCGGACCAACACGGGGTCGTGGCCAGACGCCCAGTAACACAAAATTTTGTTTTTCAACACCTTTTTACACATTTAATCAACCTAAAAACTTATTTTTGGGACACATTGAGGACAATGTGTAATTTAAGTGGGGGGGGGGGGGGCGGGGGGGATGATAAAACCTTGAATTTTGCAAGTCCTAATAACAAGCCTTACACAAAACTCTATTGGAACCGACACAAAACTCTATTGGAACCGCTAATCACCCCAATTTTTTTTGTCTTAGTTTAATTTGGGAATAACAAGTTCTAAAAAGGTTATATTTTTACAAATTTAAAATCGATAACGTCGTGATAAAAAGAACCAACATAAGAAAATTATGAAAAAGCATGACAAATCTAATGAAAATTTGATTATATATACTTGATCACATTATAAACCTGTTCTCACAACAAGTGAGTTTTGAGCCTTTATTGAGCATACAAGCATACATCTTTTAATTAAATGCTCATTTTTCGTTTCTTGTGTGAATAGCCGCTTGATTCTTACGACTCTAGAACTTGCCACGACGATACATTCCCGGTCCTTACCAACTTAATTCCAAGTAAGTAAATGATGGAGGCATTAGGACTAACCCATTTTCCTTTCAACACCATTATTTTTCATTTTTTTTCATCACCTACAAAAAAAAAAATCCCCCTAGTTAACCCCTTTGCGCCTAAACATTTTCATTTCTAAACCCGCAAAACAAACACCCTTTACCCACCAAAACCTTTTTCTTTTCAACCCCTTTATTTTAGGAAAAAGATCGGTTTTCTTGTGACGTTTCTCTATCGAAAAAACTGAAAGTCTAGCAATAAACAAACAAGTTCCTCAAAGAAACTTTGTTTGAAGATGATTAGTTTGAATAAAAGTCACAAAAACAAAAAGTTTTACGACGACCGACACTTTTTACGCTTTTAGCCCTTTTTACTAACCACTAACCAAAACCACCTACCCTTAGCCCAAGCCCAACCCTTTCCAAAGTCATCTTGATATTTACGAAGGTTTATAGTTAAAAAGAAGGAGGATTGATTGCTTGGCAAGCATATGGTAGAAGTAAGTTCCATGCCGGTCTCGAGTGTTTCACAAAAATACATCTTCGGCTGAGTGTTGAGTGATCTCCCGTGAGGTATGTGAACTTGTATATAAATGGAATTTTAAAGAGGCATGTTATGCCCAAATAAGTAATTTTCCCTATGAAACGTTCTAAATAAATCATAACGAATAGGATTGTAAATAGAATAAAAATAAAACCCAATAAAGATCTTAGATTCCCGACACTCAAGACAAGCCCAAAAACTTCTCTCCTACCCATTCCATTTGGGTGTGTAAGCCACATATTAAAGAGTTTTGATTGAGGACAAGCAAAGATTCAAGTGTGGGGGTATTTGATGTGTGTAAAATGCAACATATAAATTACATCAAATGAGGCATAAAACTAACCCTTTTTAATACTAATGTTGGAAAAATCGTGCTTTTGTCTTCCTTTTGAATTTACAGGACCAAATGAGCTTAAACGAGTAAAAGGAACAAACAAACAGCAAAAACCAACATAAAAACAAAGAAAAGGAATAAACGTGACATGCCCGACCCCTCGACAGCATCCCCAAAAGCAAAAACAAGAAACAGAAGACTGACCACGGGCCGTGCCCACTGGACACGGGGGCGTGGTCAGGTATCTGCAGAAAGGACAAAGCTGTGGAAGCTTCTACGCCCACCAAGGGGGCGTGCCCAGCTCAGCACGGGGCGTGGTCAACGCTAAGATACATAGAATCTTGCAAAATCTTGGTAGTACAGATACGCTTCTGCCCACGGGGCCGTGCCCGGCGAACACGGGTCGTGTGGAGCCCAATGCTGACAAATGCAATTAATGAAGGAAGAGAAAGGGATGGCCACGGGGGCCTGTCTGCTGGACACGAGGGCGTGGCCGGGCTTCTGTTCAGGCTATAAATAGGGGTGCTTGGTTCACTTCAAAGACATCCCTTGGCAAACCACTACTCTCTCACTTTGCCACCACTCCACCACCACTCCACCACCAACACCCACCACCATCATCCATCATCCACCTTTAGAGTGTGTAGTAGTCTCGGGATCCAAGATTGATAGTAGGAGTTCTTGTCAATCAAAGGCCATGTTTGGCTAAGTCTCTTACATCTCTTGGTGAAGACAAGTCTTTTATGTATTACTTTTGATTTTTAATCTTTCGGCACTTTTTACTTGGTTTTGTATTAATGACTTTAATAACTAGTTTCTTATGTTGAAGGTGAATTTTCTTTATCATTTGTCCGTGGTGTCTTGGCATTACTTTACAGTCTATATAAAGTAAAAGATTTACAACATTCATATCTCTACGGTCTATATAGAGGTATGTTGGCTACCTGATCAAGGCTTAAGGGAATGGTTTAGTAAGGTTCTTGCCTTGTTCAGTATATAGATCCTTCAAGGACCTGGGTCAAGCTTACTAGGACCTCCTTCAATACCCAATGGTATTGGATGGCGGGGGTGCGAATGGCTTGACCCCCTCATATGTAAATTACTATTAATACATTAAACCGGCTACTTGGGATTGTATCCCTGCTGACTCAAACCACTTAGGCGAGGGTAACGTCACCTTCAAAAGAGGGGCCTACCACTTTTCGCATTAATAACTTAATTAATTATCTTTCAATATTCCAACCCTTTGGGATTGTATCCTTGCTGACTCAAACCACTGGGTTGAGGGTAACGTCACCTTCAAAAGAGGGGCCTACTACTATAACTAAGATAATCTCTTAAAAAGTCCGAAAGTGCAAAATTTATCAAAGGATACTTAAAAGACGAGTCGGATCCAAGTGATTCATCTTGTCTATCTGTTTTTATTTTATTTTTATTTCTGCATTTTTAGTTTTTATTTTTCATGTTTAAAACCTTTTCTCAAAAATTTTAGATTGATTAGATGTTGAGGATAAACCGGTACTAAAAGCTCTTGTGTCCTTGGACGACCTCGGTATCTTACCAACGCTATACTACGCTCACGATGGGTGCACTTGCCCAAGTGTGTGTTTAGTGTTAGTAGAATATCGTGTTTTATAAATTTAAAACTTGACTAATGCGTAAAATGGGCTTAAAATATCAATAAAAATATATCACGCTTCGCACACACCATACATACTAATAACGTGAAGTAAAATAGAGATTATGATGCTTACTACTAGGACTAGTGGCAAGAACAAGAACAAGATGAAGAATGAAGTAAATAGTTGGATAAAAGCTCCTCAAGGTGGTCCTTCAACTTCCTTTGCTCCTAGCTTCCTTAGATCATCTTCTTACACCCTCGTAGCACCTTAGATTTGCTTGAAAGTGACAAGAAAATGATGGTGGTAGTGGAGTGGTTGTGGCCGTGAGTGAGGAAGAGAGGAAGGAGAAGAAGAGTGAAAGTTTTGAAAGTGAAAGTTATGAGGAATAGGTCTTGTGGTCTTTGTTATAAACTTCCAACATCTTATTATCCATTAGATTACATGTCCAATATCTAAGCATTATAAGTAATATTATAATGGGGGGTGTTTATGGGTCCCTATGGGGCCGGTTGGAGATTAGGGGGGGGGGTAATATGTAACTTTTTGGAAGTTAAGGGTAGAAGATGTAAATTAGGGGTTAAGTGTAAGGTTTAGTATGTTTATGTGTTTTGATGATATTTACGGTGTTCTAGCACCATAACTAGCTTTAAAACATAAAAACTATGTTTCTAGTCTATTTTTGGTGTTTTGGGTAGTGTCCGGTTAATCGTTCGGTTATCGGTTCGTTAAAGTGCTAAATTGTGAATTTTACAAGGTATGAAGTACCTTTTGTGACAGTTTTCATACCTGACACTTTACAAGTTATTCTGGACATTTAAACCTTAATTCTGCATGTTAGATTGATGTTAAAATGCTGTTTTTGCTGAATTTTTGCACAATTCTGCATTTAAAGTGCGTTTCAGGTACTTTTTAGTGCTTGTTTTAGCTTTCGGAAAGTGTTTATGTTAACCTTTGTTCACCTACTTAGGTTTCAATGTATTTTTGATGTTGGACCTACATCTAAGTCCTAAATCTATTGTTTAACTGTATTCTACAGTCTCGCTGACGCAACTTGTCTAACCGGTGAGCTTACTAACCATTGACGCAACGCTTAAACTATGGTATAATGTGACAGTTAATATATGAAACATGCATGAATTCAATTGCATATCAAATAAGCACATAATGTTGGCGTGTAAACACATAAATGCAGGAAATAAATAATTATTAAAATAGTACAAAATTACCGGTTTTGTGCCAGTTGTCACATCAAATGCATTGGTGATGTGGTTTGAGAAATACTATACATTCAAGGTTAGTTTAACTTCTTTTATATCTACTACTAGGGTTTGGTTGTGATATATTTGTTTATGCTATGTTGTTATTTTGCAAACACGATGTAGCTGTCTTGACAGTATGTTTGTTGGTGCGACATGTTATGTAACTTTGATGTTGTTGTCTTAAGACTGCATGTTTTTGTTATTGGTGATTAGTTGATATAATATGTCATTCTTAATTTCATGAGTTATTGCTATTGATTATTGATGTGGATTTTCATGGATCTGACTTTGGTCCTTCATTTTGTTAGATTGGCTAATTTGGTCCTTCTAGCTTTTAATTGTAAGTTAAGCAATTCCTTTTGATTACACATTATTGTTATCGGTTTCTCTAAAAAGAGTCGGTATCGTACCATTGTTGTAATGAATCGAGCCCATATCGACCAAGTATCTGCTGCAACGCCCCATCCTGCTAGTTATATAGTAGTTTGTGTGGGTTTTTTGAAGGAGTTAAAAGTAACATGAGGGTCCAATTGAAATCTGCCATATGACAGCGTGTAAATGATCTTATTTTTTCCTCACAAATTTATGTTACACACGGTATCTAAAGACATGAAGCTTTCCCATTTCTTCCCTATTGTTATATTAGCCTTCATTCACAATTTTACTAAATTCTTTCTATAAGTTTCAAAACAAAATGATCATCATTTGATGACTTCCAACTTTTTTTAGTGTTTTGGTTGCAAAATATGGGTGGAATTTGAAATTTTACTGGGTTCTCGTTTGTTTGAACCAGTAATATTGTTGCTAACAAACGGGCCAGCTAGGGTTTTGTATAACCAAGAAAGCATTATGTACCAACACCCAATGCTTTTTAAATGAACGGTATACAAACGTTTACTTTTTGTTATATTTAGTCACTTGTTTTATATTATAAATCAACCACAAAGTTAGAGGCTAAAAAACCTCAAACAATTGCACGTCTGAATCTTTGTTTATTCCACATTTAGTAACAACATTCAAATAGTACTTTTGAATTTATCTCATTAAGAAAAAAACGAATAGAAGACATGGCAACTAAGTCTTTAGGTAAGGCGGTTAAGGCGATCGAAAGCCTTTTCGACGTTGCTTTAAGACCATCTTTCATAACAAGCCATAGAACATTTGTCGCACCTTCGAAACATTTAAAGAATGTAAGTGTTATGTTTTTGTCGTAAAAAAATATTTTGCACCATTTGTGATGGCCAAAACTGTCAGAAACACATGACACAACAAAAGACCTCCTCGCAATCCATCCTGCGACAGATTTGAGTTTACTGATAAAAATGAATGTTGTTATACCAACTGTACTACGAATTTTGCTAAAGGCCGTATTGTGACATAATTAGCAACGACTGAATTGCGCCATCGCCAATTCCGTCATAAAAATGTTCCATCACAATTTCTATCTCAAGCCTTTTGTCCTCACAATATTAGCGACGCATCTTGTCCGTCACTAAATAATGTATGTAGGTTTTCGTTAACGAAAATTAATGTTACGTATAATGTTTTCATGATTTGTAGGATAAGTCAGAAAAGGTCGAAAAAACATGTGATCAGGTATCTGAAGCAGCAGATGCAGTTAAAAAAGGGGCAGCACAAGTAAGTTTTTCGAATAATTAATCAGTTAAATAATTAGCATCAACTTTATTTAATTATAACTAGGTTAACAACGAAGATTAAGATATCATATTATGTTTAGTGTATTTTGTTTCATTACTATTTCTTTTTTAACTTTTGATTTTTTTTATACTAGCAATAGATTATATAGGGGCGAAATAAGATAAGCGGGAAAACAAATTTTAGACTTACAGAATTGTGACATTTGACGCAACCCATTACTTATTTATTCGGTAAAAATTTAATTAATTAATTAATCAGTTAATAGTGTTTGTTTTTTTTTAAATTTATTGTAGGTTACAAACATGACCAAAGATGTGAGAGGGAAAGTATCTGAAGCCACAGACAGAATTACTAAGAAAGCTGAAGATGATGTCGTTGATGTGGCCGGAAAAAGACTTAAACAAAAAGTGGTCGATGACAAGTGAAAAAACATTATATCATACAATAAACATATTTGATACAACATGTGTTTTATTTTTTTAATACTTGTATTTTCAAGAAGACAAATTTATAAAAGATCGTAGTTGAGGGTGACAATAAAGAGGAAGAAAGTTGGAGGTTGTGGTTGTCAAGATTTAAAGTTGGAGCACTAAAGATTGTAAATCGAGTTGATTTATAGCTAAAACACCTTGATAACAAATAAAAGTGTCTAGATACGATAAGAATTTTGGCCTATCAATTGCGTTTAAATAAAGATCATCGATGTATAATAAACCTTTCTTAAATATAGGTTTGGTAAATACACAACCGTAATTTAAAACTTCAACTACTACATGATTTATCTCTCATGTGTATTTTTTTCATAATCACGATTACCAAACACTTACTTGACCAATCGGGTTTGAACCATGTTAAAATGCGTTAAGGGTGAACGGGGCGTAAAGCGGGGAGTGGTTCGGTGACCACATCCACCGATCGGGAACACCGCCGCCATCCATGCGGGGACCCGAATCGGTGAGGGTAATCGGTGTGGAGTCACCGCGTTGAAGACACGAGAATCAAGAGTGGACCGTTGGGCAACGGTCAAATTTACAAAAAAAAAATATATATATATATATTCAATTTTTTAACAATATAAATATAACCAACTTAATCAAATTTTTTACCACACCCACCACTCTCAAACTCACAAATCTATCAAATACAACACAAAATGGATTTCAAGTTTCCGTTTTTTTCTCCCCTACCCGACTTTCCCGACGATGAAGATGCATCGTCAAGCGATGGTAGTTTGAATGTAATTTTTATTTTTCTAGGTTGTTTAGATCTCGTTGAGCATCTCGGAAGTTTAGATCTACCTCACCTTGAAGTGAGTTCCGACGACGAGTAGTTTGTTTTTATATTTTTCTAGTTTGAATGTAATTTTTATTTTTCTAGTTTGAATGTAATTTTTATTTTTCTAGGTTGTTTTTTTTAATTTAATGAAATGTCTTTTATTTAATTTTTATTTTTATTAATATTTTTTTAATTTATAAACATGCATAATTTTACAACAAATAAAAAAAAAAAAAAAACCCAAGTCCCCTAAGAGGGGAGTGCCGCCATCAAAATGGGGTGTTAGGGGAGTTTAAGAGGAGTTGACGTGGCACTAGCTGATTGGTGGTGCGTAAGAGAGGGGACTCCCCTCTTAGGGGAGTGCCCCTTACACCCTAAGAATGGTAGTTGCTAAACATAATGTCTTGTAATAAATCATAATCACACATTTCTCAACTAATTAAAACAAAACACTACCATAGTTTTGCTAGAAAAAAAAAACTAAAATTATAATTCTGAGCTGGGGGCAAAGCTGTAAATTGTCAGGGCCAACGAGCGAGTGCTAGCGAATAAAAATTATATCGAGTCAACTAATTAAAACAAAACACTACTATAGGTTTGCTAAAAAAACTGTAATTTTAACTGAGGAAAATTGTACTTTTGACGGGGTAAAATAGTAATTTGTCAAAGCTACAACAATGACAAGACTACAACTTTGAACTGAGGGAAAAATTGTAATTTTGATGGGGTAAAAATTGTAATTTATCAAAAGCTACAACGATGGCAAGACTGTAATATTATGGAACCAGGGCAAATCGTAATTTTAAACTGGGGCAAAATCATAATCCTAAACTAAGGGTAAAATCGTAATTTGCTCAGGCCAATGGGGAAGTGTCAGACAGCTGCCTGACATTATTCCCTGACATGCCTGTCTGGCAATATTCACCGGCATGCCCTTTAAATATATACACAATACAATATGAATTAGGTGTATTAGTTTAATAATATTGAATACACTTGAGTACGTTGACTTAACAACTTCAAAGCACGATTATCTAATTTTAAATTTAAAAAAAATGATTTTTATTTAAACTAAATACACACAACAGGCAGAGAACCCATCGCGTATAGTATACCTTTAGATAAGAACCAAGTATCGTTGAAGGATACGATTCCCCTACTCAACCGATTATTATTATTATTATCCATCCTTATTTGTAGTTAGTTTAGTAGACTAAAATAGTAATATAAGACCCTTGGATAGGTTTTCTTAATTAATATAGTTTATTTTATTAGATGAGGAAAATGTTTAAGTCTTTGATTTTATCTTTTAATTATATTAAAAGTGGCTCCCTTGGTCTGGTTGCCAACATCCCTCAATCTTGCCACAACATATCGATAGACCGCTCTGAAAATATGTCCATAATGAACCTCCCCTAGCCTTGTGACTAGTAAACGATACGACACAACAAGATTGGTTTAAGGCCATCTTGGTTATATTATCTTTTTATAACATAATTAATAAGTGCTTGCATTTCAAGATTAACAAATGTATCACTTTTTAGGGATCTTTTAAATTACCGAGGCGATTTAGACATCAAATTAATTAAGTTACCAAATAAGCAAAATTGGTCCCATTTCACTGGTTATCTTCTATTCCACCTGATTGCCATATTCCCCCATTAATTTATTATCTTACATTTATCCCCCAATTGGATTTAGTGTGTTACCAGAAGCCTTCCCAAAGGATCTCGATGTAATATCAGAAGCCTTATATTACCCCAAGATCTGGTTCGATACTAGAAGGTTGTCACTCGGAAATGGTTCAATACCAGAAGTCTACATAATAATAAGCTTAATATACCAAGTTTGGATTTCTTTTATTAGTGTTGATCCCAGATAACAATGCTCTTTTGACTAAATTTAGCAAATGATTTCAACAAGTATGAAAATAATATGCAGAAATATAAATCAAACTTTCAAGAAACACAACTACATGCTCCCCGGTTTGTCCTTAAAAACCACCCATGACAGATTTGCTTAAAGTGGTGTTGGTTGAGAGGAAATTCATGTAAATAAAAACATGACAAGGAAAACAAGTTTGGAAAATAGGTTGAAGCCAAAAGAGGCCCTACCATATTAATGTTTCACATGGGACTCTATAGTAATGTGTCCACACCACACATGCATGCCTCTTAATCTTTCACTCACCACCCCTTCCTTAATTTCCATTGCAATTCGATTGTAACTTTTGAACTTTGTAGATCTTTTTTATCATTACCACCCATTATCATCATTAACAAATGTCCTATAACTATGATGGCCCTTGTCCACAAAGTTCATTATTATTGTGTATAATAGAAGAAAAGTCATATCGTTTCTATGGGTCTCAGATTTATAGGGTTTAATTCCGAATTCAGTTTTATCGATCAGGTTTGCGTCTTAATGGTTCAATCAAGGGTTTAGTTTAGATTTTAGAAGTTGGAACCGGTCGTTTAACCTTTATATTTATCTAATTATTTTCATTTTTTGAATATGGAGTTATATATATGGATCATATTTATGAATCAGTTATTATTATTATTTTAGAATTCTAAATAAAACACACCATTTTCAGAAAACAAGAAAAAATAAATCTAATCGGTTTGTCATTTCTAGAAACCATGGTTAACCGTTTGACTTAGAATTGTCACTAAAAATACCCAAACCAACCATAAACGATGTATAATCATTTTTCTCAATCAACACAACCTAAAAGGAGTCATCAATCCAGGCCAGAAATATGAACAAAAGTGAGAAAAAAATTATTCCTTCCATTCGCAAGAAAGTAACATTATCAAGATAAATAAATCATAAAACAGATCGGCTTGGGCAGTGTCGTGTCGTGTCGTGTCGGGTAACACTATACGTACACCTACTCCTTAGCAACGCTTGTTTTTGTCGTAGCTTGGCTGCGGTTGCACGAAAACAATTTACATAGAATGAAAACCAAATAGGATGGAACGAAAAAAAAACCCGATTTACATATAGGTGGTTGCTAAAAATAAAATGTAACACGACTGTTTGCTAGCCGACGGCTAGCACTGGTGGCCCCTACGACACCCGAGAACGCCAGCACCCGAAGTGATGGAGCCAACCATGGAAGATGACTTTGCACCCAAACTAGAAGCCCTGGCATAACTTGTTGAGGCTCCAGCACCAGATGGGATGAAATAGGCCCCATTAAGAAGTAGATCACCTTCTGATCTCCAGTTCCATCCATGCCATTTGCTTGCAGCTGTATCCACCCTTTTTGTTACCTGTCATTTTTTATTCAAATTCCATTAGTTGACTTTCAAACAGGATCTTAACTGTGTCAGGTTGGGGGTTGAATTAATGAACCCAATACGACCCGTATATATATTTGTGTCAACGACATCAACCCAATAGGGGTGTCAATTGTGATGGGTTGGCGGGTTGAGTTTTTCAACCTTGACACGACACATACATTTATTCATGTCAAAAACATTAACGCCAACCCACGTATACTTAAAATTGTATCACCAGAACAGAACACGGCCCTTTTAACCTGTAAATGTGACAAATTGGTTGGCACCTGGTGGGTTGTAAAAAATGGGTTTAATTTAATTAAACAGGTTAACCCAAACGCGACCTGCTTATTAAACGGGTTGCATATTCAACCCAAAAACCTAATATTTTTGTGTAGTGCTTCGGGCCATGTCAGAATCTGCCATCACTAATCAACCCTGACCCAACACATTTTGAAATCGTGTAACCCAAACACAGCCAAGATAAAACGGGTTGTAAACAGTTGGTAATTGGGTTGCGGGTTGTAATAAACAAAAACTGTAAACAGATTCGCAGATTGACCTTATAAAATATATCTTTTATTTGTTTTTATATTTTTAGACGAGTTGTCGGATCTGATTATTTTGGTGCAGCGTTTTAGTACGTATTAAAAGTACAATAATTGGTACCTCCTTGGCAAAAGGATTGGCAGGGGCAAGGTATCTATTCCCTTGGCTGTTGATGGTGGGGTTTGCACTTCCACCAATGGCATACATCTCCCAGTGGGTGTAGTCATTGTTCACCACATGAAAATATCCATGTCTACACCTTGGCATTCTTTGAATAAGACCTTCACCAAAATGGTTGTAGGCTATAGTCACTTGCATTTGTTTGTCCTTTGTATACGAGTCGCTATGGCCCAATAACATCACCTCGTTGTGGTGCGTGAAGTAGTTATTGGAGATAGTGATCGCGGTCGAGCCCATGACAGCATCAACGAGCCCATCAGCACAGTTAGACAAAGAATTGTGATCGACCCATATATGGCTTGAGCCGAAGATGGAAATGGCATCACCATCGGCCATTGTCCTCCAACCATAATGTGAAGGGGAGCTTCTGACTAACGCGTTGCCAGTGGGCTTACAGTCATGGATGTGTAACCCGTGAATAATGACATTGGTGATGTATTGGATGGTGATGCACGCGCCATTAGCGATGTGGACATTGACTCCACGAGCATCGATGGTCTTGAAACTGTTCATGATGAGTTCTTGCTTCAGTTTGATCCCCATGTCGCTTTTGAACACAATCCAAAGAGGTTCATCTTGGATGACAGCGTGGCGTAGAGTGCCAGGTCGAGGGTTGACTGGATCGTCGTCTCCAGAATCCGTGACCATGTAAAACCGGCCATCACGGCCTCCAATGGCATTCCGCCCAAAACCGATACCACAGTCTGCAAGGCGCTTGCGGTTCTTTTGCCAGTGCGGGTCACACCTCCAGCAGTCATCAATGGGATTACCAGTTCCACATGAGAAGAATCCTAGTTTCCTTCTTTCAGTGCTGTTTCTCATGCTCCTGCTCATCATAACAAATTAATAATGTTGAATGAATATGTGATCCAACACTCTAAAGTTGCTGAATTTGAATATTCTTTTGTAAAACATTACTGAATTACAGAAGATGGAAACTAGAATAAGGAAACTGTAATTTAATAATCCAGAGTATAACTTATGTTAATAATCCAATGTCACCCAAAACTTTCACTTTCGTTGCCAAAGGCAATCCCAGTTTACGGATAAAGTAACTTTGCCTCTAATGAACAAATGACTAATTGTTATCATAATCAACATATTGTAAATGGTTTTGAAACGACATAAATTAAAGTTATGGACAGACTGTTAGCACCGAAAGTGACATTTAGAAGTGTCATTTGTCAATTGTGGATATGAATTATTATTATTATTATTATTTTTAAAATCCAATTGAATTGGTATTGAAATATCTTAAGTAATTTTGTCAGGAATATCATAAAGACCTTGTTAATATATCAATTCCAATAATGTATCTAGATACAAGTGAATTAATGAGAATCTTACATTTCTACCATGGATACCACCTCTTCAGGGTCTTGAACTGCACTCTCATTCAAGGCTTCAGACTCCTTTGCTCTGCAACAGCAAAAAAAAAAAAAAAAAAAAAAAAAAAATATAAAGAAATCAACAGGCAAAAGAACATATCATTCAATGAGAGGAAAAATCATCACACCTGAGATTAGATTCCATCTCTTCCTGACCGGCACCGGTGGTGGCGACGACGGCTATAAGCAGCAACAGAAACGAACATCGGAACACCGGTTGGTTAACCACCGCCATTGCCGTTATAGAACTGTTCCTCTTTTGTGTTCTTTAAGCAGCCTCACACACAGTGTGTGTGTTTGTGTTTGGATCTGAATTTAGAGCAATGTGACCAGCGATATATATATATATATACGTGTGCAGAGAGAGAGAGGGAAAGAGCTGAAGTAGCGAGTCAACTCAGCTGACTCGACTTAACGGCCTCATTGATAGTTACAGAGAACAAAAAGAGAAAACGTTAAAAGTTAACGGTCATTTGGTTTTGGCGGTTCGTAACATAAGTTTAACCATGGTTAATTCATTTTGTCTTCGACTAGGTGTAAGCGAGCCAGGCAGCTCGCGCGCTACTTGAGATGTGATCCGTGTAAAAAGCTGAAACGAGCCGAACTTGAGCCAAGCTTTAGCTCGTTTAAGCTTGTCCTCATTTTCTCAAAGAAAGCCGAGCCGAGCTCGATCTTTAATTTTTGTTTCATCCAAATAAGCGAGCTAAGCTCGATCTTAAGCTTCAGAAAATTATAACGAGCCAAGCTCGAGCTCAACTAGCTTACACCCGTATCTCAAACAATTGCCTAATCAGTTGGATGCGGATTAACCAAAATTAACGTCTTTTAACCAAAGTTAAGACCATTAGGTGTGGAGGGGCATGAAGAGAGAACGTTAAGCGACATGTGGCTGCCACGTAATCACAAACTTTCTATCACAAACAACCTATCAACTTGCGCTACATCACCAACCAAATTGCCTCTCACACTAGTGAAGAATCCCTGCCCCACAAACAACGCCAAGCATGGGTGGTTTTGTAGACATGGACTGGCCTCCATTTCCGATTTCCATGCCCCCATCATATAGTCTAATACACACTACAGTTACTCTGCCATGTCAGCATTATCCACAACTGCATCCCTTGTTCGGGTAGGATTCAAAGCTATTGGTTTTCTATTTATTTATTTTTTTAAATATTTGCGTAAAAAATAATTTTCAAAGTTAGTCCGAAATTCTCGGCGGAGTTTATTGACAGAGAATTGCTTACGGTCTAAATCTTCCCTTTTCTAATCATTTTTTGCATATCTTTTTTTTATTAAATAGTGGATACTTAATTATGATACAAAAGAGGGGAAACATTCCGATTTCCGAATAACATGGATAGGTTTGAATATGACTACTCGACTAGTTTGTAACTTACATAGATGTCAGGTCTTGAATTCTTTTGGTTCCAAACGTGACGAACATGTTATTTAACTTGATAATAGAGTAGATCACATGATTGGTCCTTCTAGTGCATTCATATTTCACCTTGAAGAGGTATGATACCAAATCAGTACACACATGGCACGGGGACCACACCACTTTTCTAGCATGGCGTCCATATCATCCGAGTACATCCAGAAGCTTCTGAAAGAAATAAATCCCATTTTTCAAGTACCGAACACCGCGCGGTCCACAAAAAGTTCCACTTTGACCATGCGAAAAGTGGTGGACCACAACACCGCGCCAGGCCCTACCGCGTCCGCCGACGCGTCGCTGTTTGTTACATCAAGAACAACTGGTTTCAGTGTTATTTTTACTTTTAAATAAATCTCATTTATTTAAATGAACACTCAGACAAACAACCAGTTCATGAACATGAAGCAGCTTGAAGCCAAGTCTCCGAGATTGTTGATGCAGACTCTTGATAATCATTGTGAACCAGGGGCGGATTTAGAGCTATTTAGGGGGTTCCTAGGAACCTGTTCGGTTTATAATTAATAGTGTTAAGATCTATAGAAAATTCTGAAGGAACCTGTTAATATTTTGTAAGGGAACCTTGTAAACAAATTGATAATCTGGCCTGTTGGTAAGTATGTGCGCTAATTATACTGAGGACTCGTGTTCGAGTCAGGTCCAGCCCCTTTTTTCCTTGTTTTTTAGCGTTTTCCTTAATCTTTCAAATTTTAACTCAAAATCAAATTAGAATTAGGGCTTACTTGCTGCCCTTCCCCCTTTCTTGTTGTTTATTCTCAAACCCAAACACAAACATGCCTAATGTCTCCGCTCTCCAGCCACCAGCCCACCACACGGCGTCGGCGGAGCCACTCCAGCCTCCACGACTCAGTCATGCAGCCCCTTCGCCTTCCCTCAATCACTCTCTTCAGCCCTTAAGGTTCGTTTAAACCCCATATTGTTGATTTCAATGGTAGTATAGTAAGCCTCTTTCTTTTTTAATTCATGTTAGTTAAACTATGATGGAGTTTAGATTATAAAAATTTATAAATCTAAAACAGAAGAACTGCTGCAATTTCATTTGAGGTTCAAAATGGGTAAAAATTTTAACGCCCAGAGAGAACCAAGAACAAGCTTTATTAACACCAGCAAACAATTTGATTGGATTGTTTCCCATTATTGGAGTGATACAATTATAATGTTAAAAGAATAATCAAAGAAATTTCTTAAAATACTAACAGACTTGACTGGGTAACTACATTATGTTTTTTGGGATGTAAAAAAACAAGAATGTTGGCCTAGATATTCTTCTCATTCTCCCATTTTGGTATGCCATCCCCTTTAAAGCTGGTTCTTTTTTAACTTTTTATA
Organism: Helianthus tuberosus; assembly: GCA_030545235.1. Taxonomy (NCBI): domain Eukaryota; kingdom Viridiplantae; phylum Streptophyta; class Magnoliopsida; order Asterales; family Asteraceae; genus Helianthus; species Helianthus tuberosus. The sequence continues at coordinate 129,253,268 of CM060437.1, forward strand.
AACTCAATGTTATATACATTCCACAATATTAAAAGAAGCTATCAAATTGATAACTAAGACTTAAACCATAATTGGTGCTGTAGTCACATTGTTAAGGGATTTTTTTTAATTCGTAAAAACCATCTTATTTATGTTACTTGTTTTTAAATTTATCATGATGATGTTTTTTCCATTATTGTATCGTATTTTTATTACGTGATAAACCTTACCTGACCCGAACCGTCGAACCGACCCGTAATTTTTTATGTTCGGACATATGGTATTAGATCATTTAAAAAAGTGAACCCCTTGGAAAAAATTTCTGGATCCGCCACTGTTGTGAACTTGAGAACATGAAGCTCAACAATGGTGGTAACAAGTCTGCTTAGGACTTTGTTTATCTACCCGTTGTGTTCACAAGATTAGCAATGGTGGTAACAAGTCTGCTTATGACTTTTTTTTATCTACCCATTGTTTTCACAACAAGTCCTTGCGCTTTTTGAGCAAGCACGACTGACAATACGCGACTTGTACTATCACAAGAAAGCTTGAAACAAGAACTCAAACTAGGACATCAACATCAACAGGGTAACCGCATAACAAAGCTTAAAACCCTGAAAACAGATGTCCAATTGACGAAGACCAACCACCAAAGATGGATCCTCATTTCTCTCAAAAAATCCCGTTTTTACTAATCAGCCGGTGTGCAGCAGATAATGCGTCAATTTCTGGCCCTTCAAAACCTTATATTTTGATTCATCTCATCGAGCTACCACAAATACATATATTATAAGCCCCGAAACTCATTTTCTAGCTCAGGATAAGCTAAAATGAAGTTTGGACTGTTTCTGGCGCAGAGTTCAGCTTAGTTTTGCCTCTTTTTGCATTTTCTTCAATTATGTTCTCTCTAGCATCTGCCCAAAGCTTCAGTAAATCCCCAAAATACACCTTAAACCCCTCAATGCCTACAAAACACAAACCATATCAAAGTAGTGTATTCTAGAAAGTAACTTCGTGTAATTAACCGAAATTAAAACCATTAAGCTATGGAATTTTACCAAACCATCAAACTGACACTTTGACTTCAGTGACCAAACCAGCAAGTGGTCTGCCCGGGCACTGACAACGGTGGTCTGCTGACCGCCCAATGCGCAGCTGGCCAGCCCACATGCATGAAAAGCTGGTATATAGACTGACAACACCAGCAGGACGTGGCAACACCTCCGGATGCGCCCAACGCTCCTGTGACATGCGCTCCTGACACACCTACAAAGGGCTACGCGTTGTCAGTCAGGTCCGAGGCCCGCCTAGCGGCCCTTTGGGCCTTTCTCCTTCACCATTCGGTTATAAATACCAATGCCGAACGAGGTTTGAGGTAACGCTAATCTGCTCTCTTACAAATACTACTCAAAGCAAATACTTATTCTCACACCAGAGAGTGGTAACAAGGAGCCACCCCCACCCCATCCTCCTTGTTACGAGTCACGATGTGTTTTCATTGTGCAGGAGGCGAATTAGAGGGCGACCCGACCATCGATCGAGAAAAGAAGGGATTAACCCTACTTGACGAAACTCGACCCGTGGACTATAAAGATAAAAGTGAAATGCTTTATTATAATTTGTATTGCTTTACAGTACATTTACAAGAGCAAGATACAAGTGCCTTATATAGGCAGTACAATAAAAAGAGAAAGCATCTTTACAGGAGTGAAATATGCTCCTAAGTTAAGTATGTGTTGAATACAATATTATTGGTAATACATTCCATTTTATTTTCCATAACTTACGTCCTGCCTTATATGCCCCCGCAAGATGGAGGATCCGTTGAATACGCCAATCTTGGATCGGTTTCGTAGAAATGGTGCGCGAGACAACGGTTTGGTGATCATGTCAGCAAGTTGGTCTTGAGAGCTGATGTGCAAGACGCATAGACAACCGGCCGTGACTTGTTCCCTGACAAAGTGATAATCCAGTGCAACGTGTTTCATGCGGGAGTGATAAACCGGGTTTGCACATAGGTAGGTGGCACCGGTGTTATCGCAAAATAAGGTAGGAGGCACTGTGTGTTTGATCCCGAGTTCAACAAGTAGATTCTTGAGCCACGCAACTTCGGCAGCGGCATTTGCAATGGCTTTATACTCAGCCTCCGTAGAGGAACGGGAGACAGTTTTTTGTTTTGATGACCTCCATGATATGAGGTTGGGTCCAAGGTATAGTAAGTAGGCGGTAGTGGATCGTCCCCCATCGTATATGCCCCCCAGTCGGAATCGGAGAAGGCTTTTATGTCTAGTGGGGAGTGGCGATTTAAGAACAAACCATAGTGCACCATTCCTTTTATACATCGGAGAACCCTTTTGAGAGCTTGCTAGTGTAACTGCTTCGGAGAATGCATGAATTGGGAGAGTTTATTAACAGCAAAGGAGATGTCAGGTCGGGTGAAAGCAAGATATTGAAGGGTACCAACAAGTTAGCGGTATGGAGTGGGGTCAACGGCGGGCAAGGTGTCGGTGGATGTGAGAGGTTCAGAGGTGCTAAGGGGTGTGAGTACTTCCTTGACTTACGTCCTGCCTTATACGTGAAGATGCTTTCTAAGTTAAGTATGTGTTGAATACAATATTATTGGTAATACATTCCATTTTATTTTCCTTAACTTACGTCTTGCCTTATAGACTAACCCCTGGTTAACCACTGCTTCATCAGAATGATTGCATAGTAAACTAATAGAATATTTATATAATAGGAATTTATTGTAAATAATTATCATAGGATATCTCCTTATCAATAGGAGATTCTGTTTGTACTATATATATATTGATGTTGTTCAGTGAGAGAAGACAATGAAACAATAATTCCTATATGGTATTAGACGCCTATCGATCCTACCCTACTTCTTCTTGCCCGATGCCGGCGGCTTCCCTCTTCATCTCTGATTCTATCTTCCCCTACATCTTCTTCTCCTACCCTCTGCTTCACCTTCCCTCATGGACACTGTTAGGGGTGGATTTCTAAATGACCCGTGATCCTCAATTATTATCCTGTTTGGTGATCCTTACTTCTGTGTCAGTTAGTGATCCTCAGAAGTGTTGCAGGATCATGATCATGGATCACTATAAGGATACCTGTACTAACGATTGTCTACTTTGAATTCGTAAATGTTTTGCAGGAATATCAACTTGGACTTAGTCTTGGCGACATTCCTGGAGAATATTCTTAGTCTATTCCGCACGTGCTTGGTCAGAAATGGACATTGTGGAGTCATGGAGGACTTGCACCATTTGCGGATAGTTTGTTATTTAGACTTTTACTAGATTTAAAAGGGGTAGCGAGCTAATTAGACAACACTTTTGCTATTTTTGGCTACACACACTCTGAAAACCGCTCACAACAGCTCTCATTCATTCACTTAGCAATTTCGTACACTTTTTACACAGAACACTATAGTGATCCTTGTACTTAGCTCGCTATCATCCGAAGTTGTAACACATTACTTGTTTAATTTGAGTTGGTGATCGGTAGTTTCCATCACCCGGGGTTTTTTGTGCCGGAGATCAACTATTGATCAAGGGCCTTTTCCCCGTATAAACCTTGTGTCGCTTGTTATTTATTTTTCATAGCGATCCTTATTGCTATAAACCAATTCAAGCATCATACCCCGTAACAGAGAGTTTGGTTACATTATCCTTGTCTGATTTTTTGACCAAAACAGACACCAAAGCTCACCCAGCTCTTACGGTCTCTAACATCAAAACTCACGTTCCAATCACCCTTGAGAACGACTCCGCTCACTACACAACCTGGTCCACTCTGTTCAAGGCTCAATGCCAAGTGTTCGAGGTCCTTGACCATCTCAGCCCTCGGATGGATTCCGCCACTTCTTCCTCCATGGATCCAGAGAAAAAGGTCGTTGAATCGGCTGAAGCAGCCCTTTGGCAGCGCATAGATGCAGTCGTACTTCAATGGATTTATGCGACTATCTCCCCCGCTCTCCTTCATATCATCTTATGCCCTGGATAAACGGCCTACGAAGCCTGGACAGCCCTGAAGAACCAGTTCAATGACAACAAAACTACTCGGGCTGTCTTTCTTGGTCAGGAGTTCGCACACCTCAGTCTAGATGGCTTCTCTTCCATGTCCGAGTATTGTCAGCGGGAGAAACACCTCGCCGATCAGCTGAAAGCTGTTGGCTCACCCATTGATGACCGTATGTTGGTGATCAAAATCTTAACTGGGCTAATGGAACAATATGATAGTATTTCCACGGTGTTACAAAATCGCGACCCGCTTCCTGATTTCATCGAGGTGCGTTCGCGCCTTATAATGGAAGAAGACAAAAAGAAGCGCCAAACTGCTAGCGTCGCTCAACAGTCCGCCACCGCGCTCACCGCTTCAGTGTCATCCTCGTCCCCAACTTCATCTCCATCGCCCAACTACTATGGATCTGCTGATCGTGGTCGTGGTCGCTCACGCGGACGTGGTCGTACCGTGGCCGCAACTACAACAACAATCGGAACCACACTAACCGTGGCTCTCAACCGAACACCCCAAATCACCCATACATTATGTTCCCGAGTAACTGGATGGCGAACCAATAGGCCTCGCTACTGCACGGATCCTCTGCTCCTGGTCAAACTTCTTCGGGCCACAACTCGCCACCTTGCCCGTACCCCTCCAAGCCGAACATCACCAACCAGAACTCACAAGGGATACTCGGTCGTCGACCCGATCAAAACACTTCCAATGCCTACACTCCTACGGATATTGAGCAGGCCTTGTACACCATGGCTTTAAACCAACCGGATCACGGCTTCATGGACACTGGTGCAACTTCTCACTCGGCACACGAACAAGGTATCTACTCTCCGTCTAATTTTAATAAGTGCACTAACAAAAATATTATTGTTGGTATGGCATGGAAATTCCGGTTTTGGCACAAGGCAACCAAACTTTACCACCCCCCTACTTTCCACCTTTAAAATTAAACAATGTCCTTTTTGCCCCCAACATCATTAAAAATCTAATTTTGGTTTGCCGCCTTACCTCCGATAATCTTGTATCCATCGAGTTTGACACTTTTGGTTTTCTTGTGATGGATCTCAAAACTGACCCTTTTGGTTTTCTTGTGAAGGATCTCAAAACTCGGGCGCCTATCCTTAGATGCAATAGCACCGGCGATTTCTACCCGCTGACACAACCACTCTCCACCATCTCCCAACCTTCCGTTTTTGCTGCTCTTACTCAAGTTCGCTGGCACCAACGCCTGGGCCACCCTGGCGATAATTTATTGCAGTCTTTAAAAGTTTCTTCTAGTATTTCTTTTGGAAAACAAAACAATAAATTATGTGAACCTTGCGTGTTTGGAAAAAGTGTCAAGTTACCATTTTATGATTCGGTTAATTGCACCCGTTTACCTTTTGATATTGTGCATAGCGACCTATGTGTGACACATGTGTCACTACAACCATCATACGAACACCAAACCAATGAAATATCATATTTCATACTTGGGATTTGTATAAATATGTGTATCATTTGCACATATCAATTCTTGTTCGATTTCGAGCTCTAAATCGCTTTCTGGAAAGTTATACGCGAGCTGATGCGTAAACGTAATCAGTTTTACGCGAAAAACACTCCAGAATAGTGATATAGGCTTAACATACCTTAAATAACCTTTACATAACTTATAAATAAGTTTTGGATGGCTTGGTGTGTCGAAATCAAGTTTATTTTTCTTACAGGGACTAATTTTGACAAACTGCGAAAGTATGCCGATTCGTACTGTAACAAACATTCCGGAACATGATCATAAGTTAAACATGCCCTAAATATCCTTTACATAGCTTAGAAATAGGCTTTGAGTTGTTTGGTGTTCAAAAATAAACTTTTATATCAAACATGGACTAAAAGCGTCAAAAAGTGCATAAGTTTGCATTTTCGCGCATATCTTAGGTTCTGAATATATCCAGACATCCAAAAATTTATGTAATCATTAAAATATTTTATTTTAGTGATTGGCATGATAAAATTCCATTCGTCGCGTATTTTGGATCGTTTTTCGCGTCCGTTCGTGTTTCGTCGTAATTAACCGAACAAAGCAACCGTACGACCAAACGAACTGACATCTGAGATATTTTTGAGCATGTTTCATGTTCCCTATGCTTTAAATTTATTTTGGAGCCTTGAAATGAGGTTAACGGGCCTTAAACGTGTCAAAATGGGCCTAAATAACATGCAGGGACTGAAACTACATTTTTTGAAACTTTGGCTGATCTGGTCAGCTATGGTGGGGCGCGTAAGACTCTTCCTGAGTCTACGCGGGGGGCGTAAGCCCATGAGACCTGCAAAAACAACCGATTTCAATCAGCAGCTGGGTTTTCTGGTTTTGCAAATGGTTTTTAACAATCTAGGGGTTGTTTTGGGGCACCCATGGTATTCTAAAACCATGGGCACACTTGTAAGGCTCAGATCGAAGCTCGTTTATCGAGGAATGATCTTAACGGTGGCTCAAACTTGGGAAGAGCTTCGAGCTCTAATGATGAAGGAGTTATGTCCTCGTCATGAACTTAGAGCGTTGGAAAGGGAATTCGACGATCTAAAGCAAGACAGTGGTGAACATCGAGCCTACACTGACCGTTATGAGGAACTGAGCCTATTATGTCCTGCCATGGTTACGCCTTTGGAAAAGGTAATCGAGAAGTACATTGATGGTCTCCCTGACCCAGTTCAGGATATCGTTACTGGTAGCAACCCTACTACCGTCAGACAGGCCATTGAATTGTCTCCTACCCTGACTGAATCCCAGATCAGGAAAGGTAAGATTTTTCGAAAGAGTGACCCAAACCATCTGACAAATCTGCACAAGAAGAACCAAAGGATAAACAGGCCGAGACATCCAAGAAAAAGAAGCGTAATGCTTCACAAAACTTCGCAATGGTTGCTCAGAACAATCAGGTTGCACCAAACTAGCTAGCACAACCACGTACAAGGAAAAACTATGTTGGTACCGCACCTTTGTGCAACAAATGCAACCGTCATCATCTGGAGCAAGTGAAGTGTCACAAATGTACCCACTGTGGGCGATTGGGACAATTGGTCAATACCTGCCGTTATGCAAATCAAGCTGCTGCAAATCCTGTTGCTGCGCAAGCACAATTTCCACCTGGGGCGTGTTATAACTGTGGTGACCTTACTCACTACCGAAACAATTGCCCAAGACTTGTTAACGCAAATCCAGCAAGCGGACGAGTGTTTAACATAAACGAGGCAAACGCAAACGACAATGCAGCAGTGACCAATTAGTCTTTTGTATTTCCTTGTATGTTATCTTTTGGATGTTTGAATCGACTCAGTTGTTATATAAATAATATTTGTTGTTTCAAGTTTACTTTACGAAACTGATGCAATTATGTGATTATGTGCTTATGTGATTTATTATATGTGTTGTGTTTTTTGTGTGATCCGAATATTCATTATCCAAATCCTCATAGAATCTTCCAAATCTCCATATGAGGGATTCATAATAGGATATCCAAAGGTACTACCTTAAATCCTTAATGGGCTTCTACGTAATAGTTAAGACCCTTGTATTATGAAGTACTATTATATAATTGGACCCTTGAGTGGTCTAGTTAAAAAGATTGATTCAAAAATCTGGTGAGGAATATCATGTGATGATATAGCTTAAAAGATCCCTTAAGTGGTCTATTTAAGGAGATCGTTCGACGGTCTAGTTAAGGAGATCATGTGTTGATCTAGTTAAAAAGATCGTTCGTTGATCTAGTTAAAAAGATCCTTTGGTGGTCTAGTCAAGTCACTTCATGTTTATTAGATTGATTTTCCCCTACACATTATGAAATGAACTGTGCGGACTGTGCAAAGAATTACGTAATTATGGATGCATACATAATTATGGAATTCAGTGCATAGAAACCACAGCAAGTTTTGTCATGTGTTAAGACCTATAGTGATGAGAATAACGAAACAGGAACAATGTAGAAAGGGGCATGGTGGATACGCCGCTGGTACTTCCTATATATAATTGTTCCTTATTACATTGGGAACGTAGCGTTATTTAAGTTACTAGAAGTCCTGGACCTTGACCAAATGTCATTTTATCTTACAATTTCCGACTCCGATTTCGAGCACACACAAGTTTCCTATAATAGTCTTTATAGGAAACATTCTTCTATCCGTAGTTCGAAACTCTATGTTTTGTTACTACAAGGACATCACTTTGACATTTGACAAATTCACTAAGAATCCAAACGTGACCCAGAGTTCTACTTAGGGTACAAAGGATTCATTCGAAAGAGAAACGATCATGGTTGTATCCACAGGTTTCCTCTAAAATTAATTTTGGGACGAAATTTCCTAAAGTAGGGGAGAATGTGACACCTATGTCACTACAACCATCATACGAATACCAAACTAATGAAATATCGTATTTCATACTTGGGATTTGTATAAATATGTGTATCATTTGCACATATCAATTCTTGTTCGATTTCGAGCTCTAAATCGCTTTCTTGAAAGTTATACGCAAGCTGATGCGTAAACGTAATCAGTTTTATGCGACAAACACTCCGGAATAGTGATATAGGCTTAATATACCTTAACTACCTTTTACATAACTTAGAAATAAGTTTTGGATGGTTTGGTGTGTCGAAATCAAGTTTATTCGCTTACAGGGACTAATTTTGACAAACTGCGAAAGTATGCCGATTCGTACTGTAACGAACATTCCGGAACATGATGTGTGACACCTGTGTTAATTCAACCATCAAACAAATTCCAAACCAATGAAATATTGTATTTCATACTTGGGATTTGTAAAAATATGTGTATCGATTGCACATATCAACTCTTGTTCGATTTCAAGCTCTAAATCATTTTCTGGAAGGTTATACACGCACTGATGCGTAAATATAACCAGTTTAATGCAACGAACACTCCGGAATAGTGAAATAGGCTTAACATACCTTAAATAACCTTTACATAACTTAGATATAAGTTTTGGAAGGTTTGGTGTGGTGAAATCAAAGTTTAATCGCTTACAGGGACTAAAGTTGACAAACTGCGAAAGTATGCCAATTTGAACTGTAACGAACATTCCGGAACATGACCATAAGTTAAACACACCTTAAATATCCTTTACATAGCTTAGAAATAGGCTTTGAGGGGTTCGGTGTGCTAAAATATACTTTTGGGACATTCAGGGACTAAAAGTGTACAAGTTTGCATTTTTACGCATAACTTACGTTCTGAATACATCCGGACATCCAAAAATTTATGTAAGCACTAAAACATTTTATTTTAGTGTTTGGCATAAGAAAAATCCATTCGTCACGCATTTTGGATCGTTTTTCGCGCTTTTGCGCATTCCGTCGTAAATAAGCGAACATCGCGTTCGTACGGCCAAACGAACCAACATCCGACATATTTTTGAGCATGTTTCATGTCCACAATGTTTAGGCATCATTTTAGGGCCTTAAAGTTGGCTCTACGGGCCTTAGAAGTGTCGGAAATGGGCTTAAACACGTGCAGGGACTGAAACTGTCATTTCTGAAACATGTTGGCTGATCAGGCAGGCCAGGCGGCCCGCATTATACTTGTCTGATCCTGAAGCGGGCCGCGTCCGACTATCAGAACAGATTTGATCAAACAGTCAGACATTCTCAACTGCACATTCAGCTCATTTAGACCCATTTTTAGTCACCATGAGTTTCCGACAAGTGTACGCATGGGATTCGAGCACGGTTTCCATGCAACGATCTTAACGGTTACCCGAAAACTATAAATACCCCACCCCCATTGCTTCAAAACCCACAAGAATCCGATCAAAAAGACTCTAAGTTGGAACCATTGTTTCATACCTGAGTTATTTTGATCTAGATTAGCATTCGGGGACCCTTCGTAAGTATTCTTTCGTTCTTTTATTGCTTTTCGAGTCCGAAAGTCAAACTTTGTTTGACTTTCAGCGTTGACCAGCTTATGGTCAATGCGAAGTTCGTTTGAACTTCGCAACGTGATTGTAATCACGATGGTTATAGTCCCTTGGGACTATGCCTACTGATTACCACGTTATCTAGGGTCGTAAGGGTAAGCGATCTGATAAATCGCTTATACCTTCGAACCCGACCCAGTTTGGTCGATCATTAGGATCCGACCAAATACATTAGGTGACCATAGTATATAGGGAATAACCTTCCGAGGTTATACCTTATGGTCACATCGTTTAAGTAGTTGTATGATAGGTAGTTTATATGCCTTAGGTAAATTACTAGAATACCCTTTTCATGTATAATTGGTAATTAAGCATATGTAACCTAAACTTTTGTCACATAACTGATAATGTAACATGTTTAGGCATATAACACTTGTCATAGGACTAGTTAGGCGGTCCGAACGCGTTTCACGCGAACGACGTGTTAAAGTAGCATAAGCTACCTAAACGGGTCGTAATGGGTCGTAAGCTATTAGGTTAGGTTTCATTTAGTATGTAGGCTTTGTTAAACCATATGACACGAGTCTCTATACTCGTTTGGTTTACGAACCCTCATTCTATCTAAATCCTCCGATTTAGGTCCGGTTTATTAACATAGTTACCTATATTAGGTGCCGTTTGATATCCGCGATCTCTAGCATTGCTTGGTGGTTATCTTAGGACTTCTGAGTAATCTCAAGTGAGTACATAGAACCCCTCTTTTACTGTTTTCCAAACGTTTTGGGGTGAAACACATGTGCCTACTTGTTACTTTCAAGCTTTCCTGTTTTCACATCATATACCTGCTATGTTCGTTAGTACATTATAGTACATGATTTCATTACATTTCATGCTACGTATGTCTATTGTTGCATACTTAGTACAGGTCACATGCTACGTATGTCTATTGTTGCATACTTAGTACAGGTCACATGCTACGTATGTCTATTGTTGCATACTTAGTACAGGTCACATGCTACGTATGTTTATTGTTGCATACTTAGTACATGTCACATGCTACGTATGTCTATTGTTGCATACTTAGTACAGGTCACATGCTACATATGTTTATTGTTGCATACTTAGTACAGGTCACATGCTACGTATGTCTATTGTTGCATACTTAGTACAGGTCACATGCTACGTATGTCTACACATGCTACGTATGTCTATTTGTTGCATACTTAGTACATTTGTTATTCATCACATGCTTACATTTTGGATACATATTACATGATTTACATTAGACATGAACATTTTACTTTAGTAGTTTGGTTTGAGTAAGTGATTAAGTAACGAAGCGTGTGTAATATGATACAAGCATGGTGGATACGCCACTGGTACTTCCTATATATAAGTGTTTGTGTGGTATTACATATCGTAGCGTTATTTGAATCATTTCAGTTTGAGACATAGAACATTTTATACAAATAACATACTTTTCACAAGACATTGATTTATAAACAACTTATCTTATACAAACACATTTTACATGGTTATTCCTTTAACCATACATTATTCACTTATTTATACATTGATTTATAAACAACTTATCTTATCATCTGATCTTATCGTTTTTCAAATGATTTACAAGACAAAGCAAATTACAAGGTTCATGACTAAACATTTTCTCAAACATAAGTCATGAAACCTATTTTCACAAAACCTATGTATCTCACAGGCATTTTTATGCTGACGTACCTATTTTCACATGTGTTTTTCAGGAGCTGTTGCATAAGATGATCAAGATACACATAGGCAGACTTGGGCTTTAGTGACAATAAAAGATGCAAGACTAGTTAATTATGTTGTATTTCTTTGTTTGTTAAGACATTGTAACACTTTTTAAATCAATAAAACGAAACTTCAATTGCCATGGATTTGAAACAATTAATTCTGTTACAACACTCCCTGACGTTTCCGCCACGTTTTGTATGTTCCACGTGGTCGGGGTGTGACATGATGATAAGTTAAAAATGCCCTAAATATCCTTTACATAGCTTAGAAATAGGCTTTGAGGTGTTTGGTGCGCAAAAATAAACTTTTAGATCAAACAGGGACTAAAAGTGTCAAAAAGTGCATAAGTTTGCATTTTCGCACATATCTTACGTTCTGAATATACCCGGACATCCAAAAATTTATGTAATCATTAAAATATTTTATTTTAGTGATTGGCATGATAAAATTTCATTCGTCGCGTAATTTGGATCGTTTTTCGCGTCCGTTCGTGTTTCGTCGTAATTCACCGAACAACGCAATCGTACGACCAAACAAACCGACATCCGAGATATTTTTTAGCACGTTTCATATTCCCTATGCTTTAACTTCATTTTGAATCCTTGAAATGAGGTTAACGGGCCTTAAACGTGTCAAAATGGGCCTAAATAACACGTAGGGACTGAAACTGCAATTTTTGAAACTTTGGCTGATCTGGTCAGCTATGGCGGGGCGGATAAGACTCTTCCTGAGTATAGGCGGGGCGCGTAAGCCCATCAGACCTGCAAAAACAACTGATTTCAATCAGCAGCTGGGTTTTCTGGTTTTGCAAATGGTTTTTAACAATCTAGGGGCTGTTTTGGGGCACCCATGGTATTCTAAAACCATGGGCACACTTGTACGGCTCAGATCGAAGCTCGTTTATCGAGGAATGATCTTAACGGTGGCCCGAAAACTATATAAACCCCTCTATATTTTCAATCCAAGCTCACACATGATCTGAATATTCTCTAAGTTGAAGCTCAAAGCTTCATACCTGAAAATTTATAGATCATACCTTCATAGATTGGACCTCTTGTAAGTATTCTTTCGTCCTTTTATGCGTTTTTAAGCGTGAAAGTAAAAAAAAAGTTTGACTTTCTCCTTTTACCGGTCAATGTTCTACACGAAGTTCATTTGAACTTCGTAACGTGAGCGTAATCACGATGGTTATAGTCCCTTGTGACTATACCTACTGATTACCACGTTGATTAGGCTTAGTGACGAGTCATAGTTTCGGTCAAAATACGCGTTTATGCGTATTTTGCAACCAAACTATTCATGGGTATCAAAACCCTTTGTTTTAATATCAAACTTGTTTTCTAACTTCGTTAAACATGTTTTAACATGTTTAACTCGTCACTTTAGGGTTAGTGCTTATATAGGGTCGTAAGATAAGCGATCTAAACAACCGCTTAGACTTTCGAACCCGACCCGTATGGTCGATCTTTAGGATCCGACCAAACATATTTCGTGACCATAGTTGTATAGGGAATAACCTTTCGAGGTTATACCTTATGGTTACTTCGTTTAAGTAGTTGTATGATAGGTAATTTATATGCCTTAGGAAAATTACCAAAATGCCCTTTTTGCGCATAAATTCATGTTAAGCATATGTAACCTAAATTTTGACATCTAAACTTATTAGGCAACTTTATTAGATTTGTTAAGGCATATGTTACTTGTCATAGGACTAGTTAGGCGGTCCAAACGCGTTTTACGCAAACAACGCGTTATAGTAGCGTAAGCTACCTAAACGAGTCGTAATGGGTCGTAAGCACTTTGGTTAGGATTTGATTTAGGATATAGGCTTTGTTAAACCATATCATATGAATTCCAACACTCATTTGGTTTACAAAACCTCATCCTATCCGATCTTCCGATTTAGGTCCGGTTTATTAATGTAGTTACCTATATTAGGTGCTGTTTGATTTCCCTGACCCCTCTAGCTTTGCTTGGTTGTTATTCAAGACTCCTAAGCACTCTCAAGTGAGTATATAGTCCCCTCTTTTATTGTTTTCAAATATTTTGGGGTGAAACATGTGTGCTTAATTGTTATTTTCATGATTTCAAAGTATAAATTGATTATACAAGCTAGTACTTATCTTTTGACAAACTGATTGATTTTCAATGGTTTAAACACTAATTTTCCAAAGATTATAAAACAAATTGTTGGATTGTACTTATTTTATACATTCACCAAACCGATTGGTAGTACGATATAGCGCTATAGGATTAGACACCCCATTCCTGTTGTATGGAATGTCAGAAACCGAATTTTTTCCAAATAGAAATTGCCTTTGTGGTATTTCTATAGTCTCTAAGGTGTAGTTTGATACACTAAGGTTTGAATGAATACTAAATCACATTTTCTTTTGTATATTTTGATATACTTCCAAAGTATAGTTTGATATGCTCCCATATGTGATATTGTTTACCAAAGTATAATTTGATATACTATGTACAAACCAACATATATTTTGTTAAAAACCAAAGCATAGCTTTGATATGTTACTTACAAAAACCAAAGCATAGTTTTGATATGTTATTTACAAAACCAAAGCATAGTTTTGATGTGTTATTTACAAAACCAAAGTATACTTATGATATACTACCGAAAACTATTAATTTAACAACTAAAGTATATTTGATGTACTATCTGTTTAACTATTTTTGTGACAACCCTCAAATTTGCATGTAACCATACAGTTTATTAATGATAAATAAAGTGCTTGATGATTGTGCTGAATCATTTAACTGCTCTCTGACTTACTGTGTTATACTTACATGTACTTGTTAATATACTAATAGTGTACAGAAAAGTCACCAGATAGTCCGTTATAATTTCCTAAGTGTTAGAAATTAAAAGTGTTATAAAAATATATATGTAGGACACTCAACGGATTAATTAAGCACTTTAACGGAACAGTGTCAAACCGAACAATCGGACTTTAACCAGAACATAAAAATATTGTTAAAAACATTGTTTCACTTTTTCTGAGCTTGTTATGGTTCCCGAACACACTAACACAATACATATTACATGTAACATATAACACTAGACTTTTACCAAATAACCTTCCACTAACTAAGTTAATTACCATCAAAATACATCTTACACCCCCCCCCCCCTAAGTTATGACCGTCCCCTATGGGACCCACACCATAAGATTTGTAAATCTTCCATAATATCCTAATATATCTTCCTAATCTTTCATGGGACTTGATGAAGATTTGTCATGTACTTCACTAGACACATTATCCATTGGTTATTAGAAATTATGTTTATATAATCAATTATCCCCTTCACTTAAATAACCAAAAATCCCCTTCTTCTTCTCCATAAAGCTACGGCCCAAACAACCTTCACACACACCCACCCTTTTGTTTCAAGATCATCTAATCCAAGCTTCATACAAGGTGTTAGAAGGTGATTTAGGAGGCTCGGTGTTCACGGAACTTGAAGGACCACCTTCGTTTGCTTTTATCCATCACTTTTCTACACTCGAACCCTCCTAGCCTTGTGCTAGTGGTAAGAACTTAGATCCATTCATTCTTCATGTTATTTAAGTGGTTAATAAGTGATTTGATGATTAAAGTTATGAAACACTAAAGAACTTGCACTAAAGTCTTGAACATGTTGGTTAATGGATGAATATGTGTGTAAAACATGTAGATCTTGTGTCATTATGATGATTGGCTGATTATCTGATGTTGTGCTGAATAATATTAGTATGTGATATTGTTATGGTCACTAAACTTGTTAACGGAATCGATCGAACACGATTTAGAAGGTTAAACACAAAAGAATCAGAATCTGTCCAACTTTTACAGCCCACTTCTGTTGGCTGTAAACAGGTCTTAACCTCAACGAAAAATCGATATTTTGAATCTAAAATATGTTATTATGAAATACGGTTCTAATGGCACCGGAATCGTAATTTTTGGACTCCGTTTACTATTTTTAAAGTGTTAATTTGTAACAGCTACTTAAGCTGAATTTTGACAGCAATAAATGGGTGTCGTACTTTCAGTCATAACCTGAGTTTTGTGATGAATCGGACCATGAAAATTCTACTGTAGATGATAACTGAAGTATTTGTAATTACCCCACTGGAATTTCGCAAATCGGACTTACGATGAATTTTTAATAAATTGTTTCGTGGACTGTGGTCAGAAATACATAAATCTGGGTTCAGTCCCGAATATGAATTTTTATAAAATATTGGTGATGAACCGGACCCCGACATTTTTATACAATAAAATATGGAACGTTTAAGACATTCTGTAAAAATTTGGGAATTTTTGGAACGTGTTAACTATTTTATAAAAATCCCCGAAAACATCCCAGTTTCGAGTATAAAAGCTGAAACGACATAAGTAGTGATTTGCGTGTCTAAATGTCGAGTATGCTATCTGTGAATGATCTAACATGTTATATGTGTTATATGCATTATTGTATGTTTGCTTATGAGTGGGGAATGGATGGGAAGTATATATGGGCGTAAATCGTTAAAGTGTGTGCCTGTTATGTGGTAGAAGTAATGTGCAAATAAACCGTACGTAGGATACGTGTTATGCATGAGAAACTGATTGTTATCCGTACCTTATTAGGACGCGATTGACCGACCTTGACTGTTAACTATATTGAGAATCTAACCGAGCAAACCGAGGTGAGTTCACACTTTCTAAGGCATGGGATTCCCGGGGGTTTGGGAATGGGTTAAAGAATTAAAACTAAATCTACATATCCTCCTTGGGTAGGATTTGTACGGCCATCCTCCGTAGAATGGATGCCATTATTAAACCTACGAATTCTCCTGGTGCAGAATACGTACGTTCGTCCTCCTTGGGTAGGACAACAACCTTAAAACTAGCTAGACAAAACTCTATCATGAAGTCCCTCAATTTATATCGACTTAATCGCCGAGGCCAATGGCGAGCGGGTCATTAGTTAATAGCGCTATTAGGTTTAACAAACCTCACACCGTGCCAGTCGGACGGGCGTGTACTAATGGACTATGGCAGATTGTCAGTGATGATAGACACTGATATAGGGCACAACTTATTTGCGTAGCAGTCGATATCATTCCGTCTAGTAGTTCAAACGGGGAAAACCCCCACTGATCATGGTTATGGATTGGGTAAAGAAAAAGAGAAATGGTTAAACATACTTTCAACTACGGGGTAACCCCCACGGCAAATAAGCCAACGAAAGTCAAACCACGTTTTCAGAAACAACTTAAAACTAAACAACCAAACGTGAACTCACTCAACTTTGTTGTTGACTAGTTGTTACATGCCTTACAGGTCGCTAGATGATTTTGGGAGCTTGCACGAGGAGGAGGTTGTTGTGGAACATGGGTTGATATATCCCATACTTAATAATTGAACTTTATAAACCTATGGAACTTATGTTTGAGACTTTAAACTTATGAACTGTGAACATATGTTTTGAACTTACGTTTATGCTTCCGCTGTTTAAACCAAACAAGGTTAACTAGCTTTGGTCACCAATCGTATTATGTTTGGTTTTATTTACTTAATTGTGTTGTTCAATATGATTGGTGGCTCGATCCTGGTCATGTCACGCCTCCAAGCGGTGGTACTCCGCATGGTGGATTTTGGGGGTGTGACAGATTGGTATCAGAGCCATTGGTTATAGTGAACTTGGTTTTTAATAAGGGAAAAAGTTTTTATTAAAACCAGACTATAACCTGTACAGTGCTCAACGATCCACAACGACGCTTCGCTCCACGTGCAAGGCTCGACACCATAAGTGGTATGATTATGTTATATTGTCGGTTAGATAGTTCTCACTGTGCATTAGATAACGTGATAATTGCTATTTGAACCTTGTGTGCTTACTCTCTAATGTCGTCCCACACACTTACACACTTTCGCGACACTTTCCTCACTTACGTTGCTTCATTATGAAGATCATGAGCGGACGCGAAGGACGTATCAACCTCACTCAAGCCCAGTTGACGGCTTTGATCAATGAACGAGTTGCGGAGGCACTCGCAGCTAACCCTGCAGGAGGTATAACCTGCCATACCAACTCACCTTAGGACATTTAGATCCTACCTTCGCAAACCAACCCTCGTGCTTAATCTTGTCTTTTATTCTCGCGCAACAGGTCAACATGCTCAACCTCCTGTGTGCACGTTCAAGACGTTCATGGACTGTCGACCTACCACTTTCAGTGGCACCGAAGGAGCAGTGGGCCTTCTTCACTGGTTTGAAAAGCTTGAGACAGTTTTCGAGATGTGCGAATGCCCCGAAGACCGTAGGGTGAAATATGCTACCGGAACACTTGAAGGAGCTGCGTTAACCTGGTGGAAGGCACAGGTTCAACTACTAGGACTGGCAGTTGCTAATGCCACGCCCTGGAATGGTTTCAAAGAGCTGATCAAAGAGGAGTACTGTAGTCGGGATGACATCCACAAGCTAGAAGTGGAATTTTACAATCTGAAGATGACAGGATCTGAGATTGAGGCGTATACCAAGAGGTCGAATGAACTGGCCATCCTGTGCCCAACTATGGTGGACCCTCCCATCAAACGTATTGAGCTTTACCTCAAGGGCCTTGCACCAGCGATTCAAAGTCACGTAACTTCAGCCAACCTGGGTACCATTCAGCAAATTATCAAGTTGGCTCATCGTCTCACCGACCAGGCGGTGGAACAAAACAGGCTACCCAGACGTATCAGTGCCACAGCTACTTCTGATGCACTTACCGACAACAAGCGAAAATGGGATGGGAACTCCGGAAGGGGGTCTACTTCAGTTCAGTCTCAACAGCGAAAGAGTGATGACTACCAGAGTCCCGGTCAGCAATCTTCTGGTAATCAAGGACAGGGTGGATACCGAGGAAACCACCCCAAGTGCAACCGGTGCAACAAGCATCACAGCGGGCAGTGCAACAAAGGTCGATGTCAGAGATGTCACAGACTGGGCCATGAAGCCAAAGATTGCAGGAGCCCACGTCCTGCGAATCAGAATCGCCAACAACAACAACAAGCCCCACAGAACCACCAGCAACAGCATCAGCAGGGAAATAAAGGATGCTTTCAGTGTGGCGCTGAAGGCCACTTTAAGAGGAACTGCCCCCAGCTAAACCAAAACCAGAACAATAACCAAGGAAATGGGAACCACAATGGGAACAACAATGGAGGCGGAAATGGGGGAGACAACAATGGCAACGGGGCAAGGGGTCGTGTGTTCGTGATTGGTCAGGGAGAAGCAAGGAACGATCCCAACGTTGTGATGGGTAAGTTTCTTCTTGACGACTTCTTCGTTACTGTTTTATTCGATTCGGGTGCCGATACTAGTTATGTGTCCGTGAAAGTTAGCCAAATTCTTAAGCGCACCCCAACACTCCTGAACACCAAACACACGGTAGAACTAGCTAACGGTAAAAGTCTTGAAGCCACACACGTAGTTAAAGGTTGTAACCTCGTCTTAGCTGGTCAGACTTTCCCTATCGATCTTGTTCCTATCACACTTGGTAGTTTCGACATCGTTATTGGGATGGATTGGCTATCTCATCATCAAGCCGAGATTGTTTGCAAGGAGAAAATCATCCGCATTCCTCGTTCTGATAAAGAACCCCTCGTGATTCATGGCGACAAGAGTGGTGCTGTCGAAGGCATCATCTCTTTCCTTAAGGCCCAGAAGTGTTTGCGAAAGGGCCACACTGCCATTTTAGCACTCGTTACTGACACATCCACGGAAGAGAAGAGAATTGAAGACATCCCTATTGTGCGCGAATTTTCCGAGGTATTTCCTGAGGAATTACCTGGTCTTCCTCCTCATCGCCAAGTTGAGTTTCAAATCGAGCTAGCTCCTGGAGCAGCGCCAGTAGCTCGAGCACCATATCGTCTAGCCCCATCAGAACTCGAAGAACTGTCCACACAACTACAAGAACTCTTGGAAAAGGGTTTTATACGTCCTAGCTCTTCGCCCTGGGGAGCTCCAGTACTATTCGTGAAGAAGAAAGACGGTACCTTCAGGATGTGTATTGACTATCGCGAACTTAACAAGGTGACTGTGAAGAATCGTTATCCTCTTCCACGTATTGACGACTTGTTTGACCAGTTGCAAGGGTCGAGCTATTACTCCAAGATTGATTTGAGATCGGGATACCATCAGCTGAGAGTCCGAGATGAGGACGTCTCCAAAACAGCATTCAGAACTCGTTACGGCCATTACGAGTTTCTGGTTATGCCATTCGGGCTGACGAATGCACCGGCGGTCTTCATGGATCTCATGAACCGAGTGTGCAAGCCTTACCTGGATAAGTTCGTTATTGTGTTCATTGACGATATCCTGATCTATTCTAAGAGTCAGGAGGAACACGAGCAGCATCTACGACTTATGCTGGAACTTCTTCGAAAAGAACAGTTGTATGCCAAGTTTTCGAAATGTGACTTCTGGCTTCGCGAAGTCCACTTTCTAGGCCACGTGGTAAACAAGGATAGAATTCATGTGGATCCATCTAAGGTTGAATCGATCAAGAACTGGCCTGCACCCCGCACACCAACAGAAATCCGCCAATTCTTGGGTTTGGCCGGATATTACAGAAGGTTTATAAAAGATTTCTCCAAGATTGCGCAACCTCTCACTTCACTGACTCAGAAGGGCATCATCTATCGTTGGGGTGATGCACAGGAGTCCGCGTTTCAACATCTAAAGGATAGACTTTGTAGCGCGCCTATCCTCTCATTGCCAGAAGGCACCGATGATTTCGTGGTTTATTGCGACGCTTCCATCCAAGGACTTGGTTGCGTATTGATGCAACGTGACAAGGTCATTGCCTACGCATCGCGCCAACTTAAAGTTCACGAAAGAAACTACACTACTCACGATCTGGAGCTGGGAGCAGTTGTTTTCGCACTTAAGATATGGAGACATTACCTGTACGGTACCAAGTGCACCATTTACACCGACCACAGGAGTCTCGAGCATATCTTCAAGCAAAAAGAGTTAAACATGCGACAACGCCGATGGGTCGAACTCTTGAATGATTACGAATGCGCTATCAAGTATCATCCGGGCAAAGCCAATGTTGTGGCTGACGCCCTCAGTCGAAAGGATACTTTACCTAAGCGTGTACGAGCATTACAGCTTACCATCCAGTCTAACCTTCCTGCCCAAATTCGAGATGCCCAGGTCGAAGCATTGAAAGCAGAGAACATCAGGGCTGAGTCCCTACGAGGATCGAGGCAGCGGCTAGAACAAAAGGAAGACGGTGCCTACTATGTTAACGGACGCATCTGGGTTCCATTTTATGGCAACTTACGCGAGCTTGTGATGGATGAAGCACATAAGTCTCGTTATTCTGTACACCCTGGTTCGGACAAGATGTACCACGACCTCAAGACTACGTATTGGTGGCCTGGCATGAAAGCCCACATAGCAACATACGTCAGTAAGTGCTTGACTTGTGCGAGAGTCAAGTCTGAATATCAGAAACCATCAGGCCTACTTCAACAACCGGAGATCCCGAAATGGAAATGGGAGCAAATTTCCATGGATTTCGTTACCGGCCTGCCCAGATCTCAACGCGGAAACGATACCATTTGGGTGATCGTAGATCGATTAACCAAGTCTGCACATTTTCTGGCTATCAAAGAAACGGATAAGTTTTCTACTCTTGCAGACATTTACCTAAAGGAAGTGGTATCAAGGCACGGAGTGCCCATCTCTATTATATCTGATCGTGACGCACGTTTTACTTCTGAACTGTGGCAAGCAATGCACAAGTCCTTTGGCTCACGTTTAGATATGAGCACCGCTTATCACCCGCAGACGGATGGGAAATCTGAACGCACCATCCAAACCCTTGAAGACATGCTTAGGGCATGTGTAATCGATTTTGGTAACGGCTGGGAAAAGCACCTCCCGCTAGTGGAGTTCTCATATAACAACAGCTACCACACCAGCATCCAAGCCGCTCCGTTTGAGGCATTGTACGGACGCAAATGCCGATCGCCTCTCTGTTGGGCAGAAGTTGGTGACAGCCAAATCACTGGCCCAGAACATGTGGTAGATACCACCGAGAAAATTGCTCAGATACGACAGCGAATGGCGGCAGCTCGTGACCGTCAGAAAAGCTATGCTGATAAGGGAAGAAAACCACTCGAGCTCCAGGTTGGGGATCGAGCGCTACTCAAAGTCTCACCTTGGAAAGGTGTAGTCCGCTTTGGCAAACGAGGCAAACTCAATCCGCGTTATATCGGACCGTTCAAAGTCATTGAGAAAATTGGCCAAGTCGCCTACAGGTTGGATCTACCTGAAGAACTCAGCGGAGTTCACAACGTATTCCACGTGTCAAATCTAAAGAAGTGTCTGTCAGATGAGACCTTCATAGTTCCTCTCAAGGAACTCACAATCGACGACCAGCTGCGATTCGTCGAGGAACCAGTAGAGATTACTGATCGAGATGTTAAGATTCTCAAGCACACAAGAATACCTCTCGTTCGAGTTCGTTGGAATGCTCGTCGTGGCCCAGAGTATACCTGGGAACGAGAAGACCAAATGAAACTTAAGTATCCCCAACTGTTTAAGAAAAACGCAACCACTACTGAGGCTGAAGCTACCGCAGAATTTCGGGACGAAATTCCAAGTCAACGGGGGGATGATGTGACACCCCAGGAAAATCTGGAAAACAACGCAACTTAACTAGCTTCCTCAGTAACCGCGCGCTAAATTTCGGGACGAAATTCTCTTAACAGGGGGAGAATGTGACAACCCTCAAATTTGCATGTAACCATACAGTTTATTAATGATAAATAAAGTGCTTGATGATTGTGCTGAATCATTTAACTGCTCTCTGACTTACTGTGTTATACTTACATGTACTTGTTAATATACTAATAGTGTACAGAAAAGTCACCAGATAGTCCGTTATAATTTCCTAAGTGTTAGAAATTAAAAGTGTTATAAAAATATATATGTAGGACACTCAACGGATTAATTAAGCACTTTAACGGAACAGTGTCAAACCGAACAATCGGACTTTAACCAGAACATAAAAATATTGTTAAAAACATTGTTTCACTTTTTCTGAGCTTGTTATGGTTCCCGAACACACTAACACAATACATAATACATGTAACATATAACACTAGACTTTTACCAAATAACCTTCCACTAACTAAGTTAATTACCATCAAAATACATCTTACACCCCCCCCCCCCTAAGTTATGACCGTCCCCTATGGGACCCACACCATAAGATTTGTAAATCTTCCATAATATCCTAATATATCTTCCTAATCTTTCATGGGACTTGATGAAGATTTGTCATGTACTTCACTAGACACATTATCCATTGGTTATTAGAAATTATGTTTATATAATCAATTATCCCCTTCACTTAAATAACCAAAAATCCCCTTCTTCTTCTCCATAAAGCTACGGCCCAAACAACCTTCACACACACCCACCCTTTTGTTTCAAGATCATCTAATCCAAGCTTCATACAAGGTGTTAGAAGGTGATTTAGGAGGCTCGGTGTTCACGGAACTTGAAGGACCACCTTCGTTTGCTTTTATCCATCACTTTTCTACACTCGAACCCTCCTAGCCTTGTGCTAGTGGTAAGAACTTAGATCCATTCATTCTTCATGTTATTTAAGTGGTTAATAAGTGATTTGATGATTAAAGTTATGAAACACTAAAGAACTTGCACTAAAGTCTTGAACATGTTGGTTAATGGATGAATATGTGTGTAAAACATGTAGATCTTGTGTCATTATGATGATTGGCTGATTATCTGATGTTGTGCTGAATAATATTAGTATGTGATATTGTTATGGTCACTAAACTTGTTAACGGAATCGATCGAACACGATTTAGAAGGTTAAACACAAAAGAATCAGAATCTGTCCAACTTTTACAGCCCACTTCTGTTGGCTATAAACAGGTCTTAACCTCAACGAAAAATCGATATTTTGAATCTAAAATATGTTATTATGAAATACGGTTCTAATGGCACCGGAATCGTAATTTTTGGACTCCGTTTACTATTTTTAAAGTGTTAATTTGTAACAGCTACTTAAGCTGAATTTTGACAGCAATAAATGGGTGTCGTACTTTCAGTCATAACCTGAGTTTTGTGATGAATCGGACCATGAAAATTCTACTGTAGATGATAACTGAAGTATTTGTAATTACCCCACTGGAATTTCGCAAATCGGACTTACGATGAATTTTTAATAAATTGTTTCGTGGACTGTGGTCAGAAATACATAAATCTGGGTTCAGTCCCGAATATGAATTTTTATAAAATATTGGTGATGAACCGGACCCCGACATTTTTATACAATAAAATATGGAACGTTTAAGACATTCTGTAAAAATTTGGGAATTTTTGGAACGTGTTAACTATTTTATAAAAATCCCCGAAAACAGCCCAGTTTCGAGTATAAAAGCTGAAACGACATAAGTAGTGATTTGCGTGTCTAAATGTCGAGTATGCTATCTGTGAATGATCTAACATGTTATATGTGTTATATGCATTATTGTATGTTTGCTTATGAGTGGGGAATGGATGGGAAGTATATATGGGCGTAAATCGTTAAAGTGTGTGCCTGTTATGTGGTAGAAGTAATGTGCAAATAAACCGTACGTAGGATACGTGTTATGCATGAGAAACTGATTGTTATCCGTACCTTATTAGGACGCGATTGACCGACCTTGACTGTTAACTATATTGAGAATCTAACCGAGCAAACCGAGGTGAGTTCACACTTTCTAAGGCATGGGATTCCCGGGGGTTTGGGAATGGGTTAAAGAATTAAAACTAAATCTACATATCCTCCTTGGGTAGGATTTGTACGGCCATCCTCCGTAGAATGGATGCCATTATTAAACCTACGAATTCTCCTGGTGCAGAATACGTACGTTCGTCCTCCTTGGGTAGGACAACAACCTTAAAACTAGCTAGACAAAACTCTATCATGAAGTCCCTCAATTTATATCGACTTAATCGCCGAGGCCAATGGCGAGCGGGTCATTAGTTAATAGCGCTATTAGGTTTAACAAACCTCACACCGTGCCAGTCGGACGGGCGTGTACTAATGGACTATGGCAGATTGTCAGTGATGATAGACACTGATATAGGGCACAACTTATTT
Organism: Helianthus tuberosus; assembly: GCA_030545235.1. NCBI lineage: Eukaryota > Viridiplantae > Streptophyta > Magnoliopsida > Asterales > Asteraceae > Helianthus > Helianthus tuberosus. Next base: position 129,278,128 of record CM060437.1, read on the forward strand.
GCGTAGCAGTCGATATCATTCCGTCTAGTAGTTCAAACGGGGAAAACCCCCACTGATCATGGTTATGGATTGGGTAAAGAAAAAGAGAAATGGTTAAACATACTTTCAACTACGGGGTAACCCCCACGGCAAATAAGCCAACGAAAGTCAAACCACGTTTTCAGAAACAACTTAAAACTAAACAACCAAACGTGAACTCACTCAACTTTGTTGTTGACTAGTTGTTACATGCCTTACAGGTCGCTAGATGATTTTGGGAGCTTGCACGAGGAGGAGGTTGTTGTGGAACATGGGTTGATATATCCCATACTTAATAATTGAACTTTATAAACCTATGGAACTTATGTTTGAGACTTTAAACTTATGAACTGTGAACATATGTTTTGAACTTACGTTTATGCTTCCGCTGTTTAAACCAAACAAGGTTAACTAGCTTTGGTCACCAATCGTATTATGTTTGGTTTTATTTACTTAATTGTGTTGTTCAATATGATTGGTGGCTCGATCCTGGTCATGTCACGCCTCCAAGCGGTGGTACTCCGCATGGTGGATTTTGGGGGTGTGACAATTTTGGAACCAAAATATATTTTAATATATTACTTATCCGACTTTCTTAAAACCAAGGTATATTTTTATATATATACTACAAACCTTTTTATCAAAACTTTGTTTTACAAACAACATATTTTATACAAACTCATTTTACTTGGTTATTTATTTATCTATGCATTATTCTTTTATACCATCCGATTTCTTATCAATTTTCGCTTGATTTATAAAAGAAAACATTTCTACAAATTCATGACTACTTTTTGTTAAACATTCTTTTAAACTTACAAAGTCATGAATCCTATTTAACTATAACCTATGTATCCCACATGCATTTTTATGCTGACGTACCTATTTTTACATATGTTTCAGGTGCTGCTATATGATGATTGTTGATGCATGCTACATATAGGATGGACTTGTGCCTTAGCGACTTTAAAACTTGAAAGAAAATATTTGTACTTATCTGATTTGTAATAAAACAATGAGTTCAATAATTCAATAAAACGAAACTATTTAATCCATGGTTGCGAAACAATGATTCTGTTACGAAACTCCCCGACGTTTCCGCCATGATTTGTTGTTTTATGGGTCGGGGTGTGACAAAAAAGTTGGTATCAGAGCCAATGGTTATAGGGAATTAGGTTATTAATAATGCTTTGACCTAGACTATAACCTTCCTAGGACCCTAACACAAGTTATCTTGTGTTTAGTCTTAAAACAATATCGTCGCCTATCTTTAGGTGACAACAAAAATAAGAACACAAATTTCGAATCCGCTTTGAAAACCAATCATCTGTTCTAGGATGATTTATTATACGGTTTTGAACATTCAAAGTTTTCAAAATCTCGTCAAAGTTTGGGTCTTATAGTGTGAAAACGTGCAATCTAGAAGGGTGGACGCCTGTATCCTGAGTTTTTTGTCTAAGGCTAGAGTGTTCGTACAAATCCACATAATCAGACCAGTCACTCTTACCTAGGAATTCTTGGGATGAGTATCCACTTATAGGCTAAAGCAGGTCTTCGCGATACATTATATTGACCCATTTACTTTGATTAGTCACTACGTGTCATTTGTTTTGTTCAAGGTAACGAACGAATGATCGCCTTCCTTGTGTTTTGTCGATGCTTTCAATAACCCATTTATTTTTCCAATTGATGACCTCACTCGTTTCTCATGTTCCCTTGTTCCTTTTAGACAATACCTCCTCGACGAGATGCACAACCTCTAACCAACGAAGAAGTCGCAGCCCTTGTCTCTCAGCAAATGGCTGCCGTGCTTCCGGGCATAGTAACCCAGATCCATCAGTTATATAACAACAATAACAACAACAACAATGCTCAGTGTAGTTTCAAGACCTTCAATTCTGCTAAACCTTTGAAGTTTTCTGGGTCTCAAGGAGCAACCGCGCTCTTGCAATGGTTCGAAAGTTTGGAGAACACATTCAGACATGTGCAATGTTCGAATGAGCGTAAGGTTGAGTTTGCATCCAGTGCATTCGAGAAGCGTGCTATTACATGGTGGAACGGTGTGATGCGTGATAGGGGTGCCGATGTGGCACTAGCTCAAACTTGGGAAGAGCTTCGAGCTCTAATGATGAAGGAGTTTTGTCCTCGTCATGAACTTAGAGCGTTGGAAAGGGAATTCGACGATCTAAAGCAAGACAGTGGTGAACATCGAGCCTACACTGGCCGTTATGAGGAACTGAGCCTATTATGTCCTGCCATGGTTACGCCTTTGGAAAAGGAAATCGAGAAGTACATTGATGGTCTCCCTGACCCAGTTCAGGATATCGTTACTGGTAGCAACCCTACTACCGTCAGACAGGCCATTGAATTGTCTGCTACCCTAACTGAATCCCAGATTAGGAAAGGTATGCTTTTTCAAAAGAGCGACCCGAAACCATCTGACAAATCTGCACAAGAAGAACCAAAGGATAAACAGGCCGAGACATCCAAGAAAAAGAAGCGTAAGGCTTCACAAAACTTCGCAATGGTTGCTCAGAACAATCAGGTTGCACCAAACCAGCTAGCACAACCACGTACAAGGAAAAACTATGTTGGTACCGCACCTTTGTGCAACAAATGCAAAAGTCATCATCTGGAGCAAGTGAAGTGTCACAAATGTACCCACTGTGGGCGATTGGGACATTTGGTAAATACCTGCCGTTATGCAAATCAAGCTGCTGCAAATCCTGTTGTTGCGCAAGCACAATTTACACCTGGGTCATGTTATAACTGTGGTGACCTTACTCACTTCTGAAACAATTGCCCAAGACTTGTTTACACCTGGGTCATGTTATAAATGAGGCAAACGCAAACGATAATGCAGCAGTGAACAATTAGTCTTTTGTATTTTGTATTTCCTTGTATGTTTGAATCGACTTAGTTGTTATATAAATAAAATTTGTTGTTTCAAGTTTACTTTACGAAATTGATGCAATTATGTGATTATGTACTTATGTGATTTCTTATATGTCTTGTGTTTTTTGTGTGATCCGAATATTTATTATCCAAATCCTCATAGAATCTTCCATATCTCCATATGGGGGATTCATAATAGTATATCCAAAGGTACTACCTTAAATCCTTAATGGGCTTCTACGTAATAGTTAAGACCCTTGGATTATGAAGTACTATTCTATAATTGGACCCTTGAGTGGTCTAGTTAAAAAGATTGATTAAAAATCTGGTTAGGAATATCATGTGATGATATAGCTGAAAAGATCCCTTAAGTGGTCTATTTAAGGAGATCGTACTACGGTCTAGTTAAGGAGATCATGTGTTGATCTAGTAAAAAAGATCGTTCGTTGATCTAGTTAAAAAGATCCTTTGGTGGTCTAGTCAAGTAACTTCATGTTTATTCGATTGATTTTCCCCCTACACATTATGAAATGAACTGTGCGGACTGTGCAAATAATTACGTAATTATGGATGCATACATAATTATGGAATTCAGTGCATAGAAACTATAGCAAGTTTTGTCATGTGTTAAGACCTATAGTGATGAGAATAACGAAACAGGAACAATGTAGAAAGGGGCATGGTGGATACGCCGCTGATACTTCCTATATTGTAAACGTAGCGTTATTTAAGTTACTAGACGTCTTGGACCTTGACCAAATGTCATTTTATCTTACAATCTCCGACTCTGATTTCGAGCACACACAAGTTTCCTATAATAGTCTTTATAGGAAACATTCTTATATCCGTAGTTCGAAACTCCATGTTGTGTTACTACAAGGACATCACTTTGACAGTTGACAAATTCGCTAAGAATCCAAATATGACCCAGAGTTCTACTTAGAGTACAAAGGATTCATTCGAAAGCGAAACTATCACGGTTGTCTTCACAGGTTTCCTCTAAAATTAAATTTCGGGACGAAATTTCCTAAAGTAGGGGAGACTGCGAAACCTATGTCACTACAACCATCATACGAATACCAAACCAATGAAATATCATATTTCATACTTGGGATTTGTATAAATATGTGTATCATTTGCACATATCAATTCTTGTTTGATTTGGAGCTCTAAATCGCTTTCTGGAAAGTTATACGCGAGCTGATGCGTAAACGTAATCATTTTTACACGACTAACACTCTGGAATAGTGATATAGGCATAACATACCTTAAATACCCTTTACATAACTTAGAAATAAGTTTTGGATGGTTTGGTGTGTCGAAATCAAGTTTATTCGCTTACAGGGACTAATTTCGACAAACTGTGAAAGTATGCCGATTCGTACTGCAACGAACATTCTGGAACATGATCATAAGTTAAAAATGCCCTAAATATCCTTTACATAGCTTAGAAATAGGCTTTGAGGTGTTTGGTGCGCAAAAATAAACTTTTAGATCAAACAGGGACTAAAAGCGTCAAAAAGTGCATAAGTTTGCATTTTCGCGCATATCTTACGTTGTGAATATATCCGGACATCCAAAAATTTATGTAATCATTAAAATATTTTATTTTAGTGATTGGCATGATAAAATTCCATTCGTCGCGTAATTTGGATCGTTTTTCTCGTCCGTTCGTGTTTCGTCGTAATTAACCGAACAACGCAACCGCACGACTAAACGAACCGACATACAAGATATTTTTGAGCATGTTTCATGTTCCCTATGCTTTAACTTCATTTTGTAGCCTTGAAATGAGGTTAACGGGCCTTAAATGTGTCAAAATGGGCCAAAATAACATGTAGGGACTGAAACTGCAATTTTTGAACTTTGGCTGATCTGGTCAGCTATGGCGGGGCGCGTAAGACTCTTCCTGAGTCTACGCGGGGTGTGTAAGCCCATCAGACCTGCAAAAACAGCTGATTTCAATCAGCAGCTGTGTTTTCTGGATTTGCAAATGGTTTTTAACAATCTAGGGGTTGTTTTGGGGCACCCATGGTATTCTAAAACCATGGGCACACTTGTACGGCTCAGATTGAAGCTCGTTTATCGAGGAATGATCTTAATGGTGGCTCGAAAACTATATAAACCCCCCCCCCCCCATATTTTCAATCAAAGCTCACACATGATCTGAATATTCTCTAAGTTGAAGCTCAAAGCTTCATACCTGAGAATTTATAAATCATACCTTCATAGCTTGGACCTCTTGTAAGTATTCTTTCGTGCTTTTATGCATTTTTAAGCCTGAAAGTTAAACAAAGTTTTACTCTCTTCTTTGACCGGTCAATGGTCAACACGAATTTTGTTTGAACTTCGTAACGTGAGCGTAATCACGATGGTTATAGTCCTTTGTGACTATACCTACTGATTACCACGTTGATTAGGCTTAGTGACGAGTCATAGTTTCGGTCAAAATACGCGTTTATGCATATTTTGCAACCAAACTATTCTTGGGTATCAAAACCCTTTGTTTTGATATCAAACTTGTTTCTAACTTCGTTAAACATGTTTTAACATGTTTAACTCGTCACTTTAGGGTTAGTTCTTATATAGAGTAGTAAGATAAGCGGTCTACACAGCCACTTAGACTTTCGAACCCGACCCGTTTGGTCGATCTTTAGGATCCAACCAAACATATTTCGTGACCATAGTTGTATAGGGAATAACCTTTCGAGGTTATACCTTATGGTTACTTCGTTTAAGTAGTTGTATGATAGGTAATTTATATGCCTTAGGAAAATGACCAAAATGCCCTTTTTGCGCATAAATTCATTTTATGCATATGTAACCTAAATTTTGACATCTAAACTGATTAGGCAACATTATTAGATTTGTCAAGGCATGTGTTACTTATCATAGGACTAGTTAGGCGGTCCAAACGTGTTTTACGCAAACAACGCGTTAAAGCAGCGTAAGCTACCTAAACGAGTCGTAATGGGTCATAAGCACTTAGGTTAGGTTTTGATTTAGGATGTAGGCTTTGTTAAACCCTATCATATGACTTTTAACACTCATTTGGTTTACAAAACCTCATCTTATCCGATCTTCCGATTTAGGTCCGGTTTATTAATGTAGTTACCTATATTAGGTGACGTTTGATTTCCGTGACCCCTCTAGCTTTGCTTGGTTGTTATTCAAGACTCCTAAGCACACTCAAGTGAGTACATATTCTCCTCTTTTACTGTTTTCAAATGTTTTGGGTGAAACATGTGTGCTTAATTGTTATTTTCATGATTTTAAAGTATAAATTGATTATACATGCTAGTACTTATCTTTTGACAAACTGATTGATTATCTATGGTTTAAACACTAATTTTCCAAAGATTATAAAACAAATTGTTGGATTGTACTTATTTTATACATTCACCAAACCGATTGGTAGTACGATATAGCGCTATAGGATTAGACACCCCATTCCTGTTGTATGGAATGTCAGAAACCGAATTTTATCCAAATAGAAATTGCCTTTGTGGTATTTCTATAGTCTCTAAGGTGTAGTTTGATACACTAAGGTTTGAATGAATACTAAATCACATTTTCTTTTGTATATTTTGATATACTTCCAAAGTATAGTTTGTCACACCCCCAAAATACCACATGCGGAATTACCGCGGGGCTGTGACGTACCAGGATCCAAGCCACCAATCACATTGAACTTCGCATAATATAATTAAATAAACTTTCATTTATTGACATTAAGTGTTACAATGTTACAAACAATTCACAGTATACAGCGGAAGCATAATTCATTCATTAAGTGTTTATAAACCATTAGTCTTGTGTTGTGATTCCATGTATCTCGACCTATGACCACTCCAGCCTCCCAGACAGCAAGTTCCAACAATATGCACCTAAAGGCCTGCAAGGCATGTAACAACGAATCAACAACAAAGTTGAGCGAGTTCACAGTTGGTTGTCCATTTTATAGTTGTTCCAAAAACAACGAGTTCATTAAAAAAACCATGAGTTATCCAACCCATTGTTTCCCAAACCATAACCAGTGGGGGCTACCCCATGTTGTAAACCACTAGACTAGTTATATATATTGGTGTCCTTCCCAACCGAGGACGGAGGTATGTATTCTACCCAACCGAGAATACGCAGGTTAAATGTAGGCGTCCTTCCCAATCCGAGGACGGAGGTACGTATTCTTCCCAATCAGAGAATACGCAGGTTTAGTGTAGGCGTCTTTCCCAATCCGAGGACGGAGGTACGTATTCTTCCCAATCCGAGAACACGCAGGATTAAATGTAGTCTATTAGTGGTGAATATACAGGTTTCATCTTAGCTTCTTAATCCCATTCCCAACCCACCGGGAATCCCATGCCTTAAGAGTGTGAACTCACCTTGGATTAGCTCGGCAGATAAATGGTCACTTGAGCTAATGTGGGCAACCACGTCCTAACATGGTTACCATACAAGTCAGGTTCATGTTCAAGTAATGCACAAAACTCCTACACGTATCTAACACGTAGCACGTAAAATATTATAATATCTATATATGTACACATGCATGCAAAGTGTTGCTATTCGAAATGGTGGCCACATTTTTGTCACAAATTACACAATAAATCTTGTCACATAATTTCTGCTTTTTGGTGCATTTTCGGACAATTTGCGGTGCGTTAATCGGGACCGTTCGGGCACTGGATAGTTCCCAAAAAATTACAGAACGTTTCAATCGATCCAAATATTATTGTGTCAAAATATCGGGATCCAATTCATCACCAATTATTTTATAAAATTTATTTACCGGGCTGCAATCAAATTCATTACTTTCTGACTGCAGTCCATGGAAAAATTCATTTAAAATTCATCGTAAGTCTGATTGATGAAATTCCAGTTGGAGGTTTGCACGGACACTTAAGAGCATCTACAGTAAAAGTTTCAAGCCTAAACTGTAAACACATAACAAGTTATGGCACAAAACATGAGCTGCATTTTCTGCAGAAAATGACAGCTTAGAGCAGGTTTACGATTTAATCCTTTAAAAATACTTAAACCTGTCCAAAAAATATGAAATCACTGCGGTTTGAAAGCTACTTCCAGATATTTGGTTTTAGGCTCCGAAAACGTAGAGTTTCAATAAGTTTTAGTCCCGAAAAATATTGCCGAAGTTGGCGTATTTTCTGCAGTGAAAGCTGTTTGGTTTCAGCTTTCACTCTCAACACTTATTATGTGAATATCATTACCATTCTATATGCTAACTATCCTTAAGATAAGATCAGGAAAATAAATCAATCATGTAATATTACATAGTTAAACTGCTTCATCAATTATTCACTGGCAACATTAAAGAAAAACAACCTATTACTATAAGCACATAACATATAACATATAACATATACTAATTTCTATCTTATCAACATATAACCTCATCATATATTAAGCATTATTAATAACACAACATAACCCATTAATCATCCTGTCATCTTTGAATTCATTATACATAACATTGTAATTCACCCAAACCTTAATTCACGTAACATACCAAACTCATAACCCGTAACATACTTCAATATATATGAATAACATACAACTCTAAGCATCATTTATCATGCAAACATACACAATCAACAGTTTACGTACAAACACTTTGTTAACCAAGATTATACATGAACATAATCAATACAAACACTTGTTACCATTCTAATCAGAATCATGGTTTGAACATAGACTTCTAGGTTATCATATTAATCGGACAAATTACATCCTTTAATTCCAAATCGAAATCACAATTATCATGATCATAGTCCATACGCAATATCAATAAACACACAAGTACTTTCCTTAACAACCGGAGGTAAACTAAGCGGCAAAAGCACAGCCATGAAACATCAGAAAGTATAACAACGTATGGTATAACACTAACCGAAGGGAATTGAAGAGTGGGGCTTCGTATCAGGGAGTCTTCGGATGGTTGCGACCGAGTGAGGGATCTTGCTTCCATCGAGATGTAGAAAGGAAAAGAGAGAATAGGGTTTGTGATAATTCTAAGACCACCACGCATAATACCCCCACCATGCAACTTATTCTCACAAATTGGGCTTGGGCTCGGTTTGTCCTTTGAGGCTTTGGGCTCACGGAGTTCATGATTAAAGGGTATGGGGCCGGTTCAGAGGTGTGAGACTCGGGATCAAGTGCGACTAATATTGACACATTAAAACATACTTAAAAACATCCACACACTACACCAACTTGCAACCATTTGGTTATAACTAAACATTTTAATTGTACAAACATTTTAATTTGTATGGACGGTAAACACACGAGTTACACCATACACAAAGTGTGACAAGGAAATCAGTGCTAAAAAAAACTCTTGAATTAACGGGTTGTCACATTCTCCCCAACTTGAAAGAAATTTCATCCCGAAATTTAGCACGTAGTTACTGAGGAAGCTAGTTAGGTTGCATGGTTTTCCTAGTTTTCCTGGGGTGTCACATAGTTTGATATGCTCCCATATGTGATATTGTTTACCAAAGTATAATTTGATATACTATGTACAAACCAACATATATTTTGTTAAAAACCAAAGCATAGTTGATATGTTATTTACAAAACCAAAGCATAGTTTTGATATGTTATTTACAAAAACCAAAGCATAGTTTTGATATGTTATTTACAAAACCAAAGCATAGTTTTGATGTGTTATTTACAAAACCAAAGTATACTTATGATATACTACCGAAAACTATTATTTTAACAACTAAAGTATATTTGATGTACTATCTGTAACTATTTTGGAACCAAAATATATTTTAATATATTACTTACCCGACTTTCTTAAAACCAAGGTATATTTTTATATATATACTACAAACTTTTTTATCAAAACTTTGTTTTACAAACAACATATTTTATACAAACTCATTTTACTTGGTTATTTATTTATCTATGCATTATTCTTTTATACCATCTGATTTCTTATCAATTTTCGCATGATTTATAAAAGAAAACATTTTTACAAATTCATGACTACTTTTTGTTAAACATTCTTTTAAACTTACAAAGTCATGAATCCTATTTAAATATAACCTATGTATCTCACATGCATTTTTATGATGTCGTACCTATTTTTACATATGTTTCAGGTGCTACTATATGATGAATGTTGATGCATGCTACATATAGGATGGACTTGTGCCTTAGCGACTTGAAAACTTGAAAGAAAATATTTGTACTTATTTGATTTGTAATAAAACAATGAGTTCAATAATTCGATAAAACAAAACTATTTAATCCATGGTTGTGAAACAATGATTCTGTTACGACACTCCCTGACGTTTCCGCCACGATTTGTTGTTTTACATGGTCGGGGTGTGACACTATGGACCTCCCCTGTCCTAAGCACGGGAGGGCATCGATATTACGTCCTATTCCTTGATGATTACACAAATTTTTTATGGACCTTTCCCCTCTCCACAAAGTCCCAAGTGTTTGCCACATTTGTAAAATACTATAATCATATCACAACCTAATTTGAACGCTAAATTAAACAATTTCAATGCGATAACGGTAAGGAATATGCCAATAACAATTTTTTGACATTTTGCAATGACAATGGTATGCACTTCCGTTTCTCCTGCCCCTACACCTCTTCTCAGAATGGTAAAGCGGAACGCAAAATCCGCACCATCAACAACATGCTTCGCACCTTCCTAGCTCAAGCCAACCTACCGCCAAATCTTTGGCACCATACCCTCGAGACTGCCACATACCTACTCAATATCCTCCCAAGAAAAAACCATGATTTTTTGTCGCCCACTACTCTCCTATAAATTGCTAACCCGAATATGAGCATCTCCGTGTCTTCGGGTGCTTGTGTTGTCCCATACTACCCACCACTACCATAAACAAACTTTCAAATCGGTCCCAACCGTGTATCTTCCTTGGCTACCCGCCAAACCACCGGGGCTACAAATGTCTCGATCTCCAAACCCACCAAATATTCACATCTCGTCACGTTCACTTCGAAGAAACCATTTTTCCCTACAAATTTCAATCTCCATCCAAACCTTAATCCTATGACTTCCTTTACTCTCCCCTCCTTTCCTTAACACCACCACACATCGCCTCCCCTCCCTCTTCTTCTGATTCCATTCCAACCCATCTCACACATTCCCCCTCGGCCCAATCCACACCCACACCGGCCCAATCCACCTCTCCACCTACCCCGCCTGGCCCAATTACCACTCCTCAATCCTCATCGGCGCAACCGCACAGCCCACTTTCTGTCTCTTCAGCTTCTCACACTCACATTAGCAGCCCAGTTGCCTCACCCGCCCCAACCGACCCGAGCTCACCTGCCTCTCATCCCACCTTCGGCCCAAACCCAGCCACTACTCCAACCCACAAGACAAACTCCCCAAGCCAAAGTCCAACACCACAACTCCCACCTCGGACCATTCTAACCCGCTCGATGAGCGGAATCATCCAACCTAAACAGCTATTTAATCTCTACACAACCACCATTGCACCAATACCCCGAAACCCACAGGTTGCCTTGTCCATTCCCGAATGGAACCGTGCCATGACTGATGAGTTTAGTGCCCTTATTAAAAACAAGACCTGGGAGTTAGTTCCTCGGAAACCGAACATGAATATTATACGTAGCATGTGGCTGTTAAAACATAAGTTCAACTCTGATGGAGGTTTGGCACGATACAAGGCTCTTCTCATATCTGATGGTCGCCGCCAACAACCTGGCATAGACTGCAGCGAGACGTTTAGTCCGGTTGTCAAACCGGCTACCATTAGGTTGGTCTTATCCTTGGCATTGGCACAATCGTGGTCTATTAATCAGTTGGATGTCACTAATGCGTTTCTTCATGGAAATTTGAACGAGACAGTCTCATGTATCAACCAATGGGATTTCGTAGTCCTGACTACCCGAACCATGTTTGTCTTCTAAAGAAATCTTTATATGGCCTCAAACAGGCGCCTCGTGCATAGTACCAACGCTTCACCGATTTTGTGGTTTTACAGGGGTTCCAGCAGAGTAAATCCGACAACTCTTTGTTTGTTTATCGCCACGATCGTGACATTGCCTACTTGTTCATTTACGTCGACGATATTATTCTCAGAACTTCATCGGAGGGTCTTCGTAAGCGCCTTATGCACTGTCTGGTGGGAGAGTTTGCCATGAAGGACTTGGGTCCTTTATCATATTTTCTGGGTATTCAGGTGACACGTACGGGTAACAACATGTTTCTTTCCCAGTCGGCCTATGCTAAGGACATCATTCATCGCGCTGGAATGGACTCATGCAAGCCAGTTGCCACGCCAGTAGATACACAGTCCAAACTTAGTGCTGATTCAGGTCCTCTTCATGATGATCCTACCACCTATCGCAGTCTTGCGGGTGCTCTTCAGTACTTAACTTTCACCCGTCCGGAAATTTCCTATGCCGTTCAACAAATCTGCATGCGTATGCACTCTCCAACAGCGGCTCATTGGAATGCGTGAAAAAGAATTCTTCGCTATATAAAGGGCACGGTTGACTTGGGGCTTCATCTTGGTGCAACTGACACGTCGTCTTTGCGGGCTTACACTGATGCTGACTGGGCAAGTTGCCCAGACACTAGACGATCTACGTCTGGTTACTGTGTCTACCTTGGGGACAATCTGATTTCTTGGTTGTCTAAATGACAGTCTACAATTTTCCGTTCTAGTGCTGAAGCCGAATATCGCGGCGTCGCGAATGTCGTTGCTGAAATCTGCTGGTTTCGAAATTCTTTGCTAGAGTTATGTCATCCACTCTCGCGTGCTACTCTGGTTTACTGCGACAACGTCAGTGCCATATATTTGTCCGGTAATCCTGTTCAGCATCAACGCACAAAGCATATAGAACTCGACATTCATTTCGTTCGTGAACAAGTCCAGAAGGGTAATGTTCGCGTATTGCATGTCTCGTCTCGGCATTAGATTGCAGATATCTTTACTAAAGGGCTACCCCGTGTCTTGTTTGATGATTTCCAATCCAGCCTCAGCATTCGGCCACCCTTCGCTTCGACTACGGGGGTGTAATAGAATATTTATATATTAGAAATTTATTGTAAATAATTATCATAAGATATCTCCTCATCAATAGGAGATTATATTGATGTTTTTCAATGAGAGAAGACAATGAAACAATAATTCCTATATTAACCTTGCCTTTGTGCTTGTTATATACAAAACAATTCTAGGTCTTTCCATAACACAAAATAAAATAAAATAAAACGTGACATTTAAAAAAAATAGATGTGAATATAAATGTAAATCATAGATACGTGTATACACATATTCATTTTCATCATAACACAAAATAAAATAAAATAAAACGTGACATTTAAAAAAAATAGATGTGAATATAAATGTAAATCATAGATACGTGTATACACATATTCGTTTTCATGAGATCATTGTGTGTTTGCATAATTTGCGCACTTTTGACATAACATGGTTACAGTATCATTTTAATTTGGGTCATTGAGCCCCACAGTGAATGCATTTTAGATGAGGGGCCAAGAATAATGGTGGTAGTCATGCACAAAACTCAACTCCCACCATTAAAAAACATTTCACTCTTACCTTTCAATTTCCCTTTCTTTTTCTATTTACCTCTATTTAACATTTTAACATAAATTCATTTATTTTTCTAACCATATTATATTCATATCTTATGAGTTAGAACGTGGGGTATGGTGGGGCGGGGCTTTGGGGCATGGGTTGACACGTGGACTTCGAGGGGCACCGCTGGTCAGTGACGTGTTGGGTCGGTATGGCGGGGCGTGGCTAGCCCGCGTGGGTTGGCCACGTGTTATAAAAATTAAAAATTAAAAAAAAAGCCTAAAATTAAAAAAATAAACACAAAATAAAAAAAAGCCTAAAATTATTATTAAAATTTCCTAAAACTTACAAAATCCAAAAAAAAAGGATTACAAATCTAAAAAAACATAATTAGAGATATAAAAAAACCCCTAATTAAGCGTTAGGTAGATTTCGAACAGGGCGAGCTTGTCAAACGGCTTCAGCTCCTTGACCCGGAACTCGATGTTGGCCACCGCCACCCGGTCTTCGTGACTTATATCACCGCCTGGGACGCTGTCGTAGTAGGCTTTAAAACGGCGGAGCTTCGGTCGTAGTTCGCGCCACTTGTGTTGGCACGAGTTTAGATTGTGCCGGTCGTTCCCCACGTTGTGTCGGTAGCTAGCGAAAGCTTCCGGCCAGTAACGGGTCTCACCGGGTTGGTGGCCCTTCATCACGTCCACGACGCTCGTTACAAGTGCTATCTCTTCCTCGTGCGTCAATGTGGCCATTTTTCAAGTGTGGGTAGCGGGTTCGGGTAGGTGGAGTGAAGGGTTGGGGTAGCGATGTGGACTGGCGGTGGGGGATTTTATAGTAGTTGGGGTATGGGTTTGGCTTTGGCTTGGGCAAACGGTTATTTTTTAAATTTAAATCCTAGCTACCTAGCCTAGCCAACCCAGCCAATGAGAGCCGGCCACGGAAGAACGCTAGGCCCGCCCAACGCACGGGCTGAAACCCCCGCCCAAGGGGCCACGCCAAAACTCAAGCCCACCCGGGGTGGTGACTTGGGCGTTTGTACCTAACCCCTGCCCGATACCCCCATAGTTTTACTTTTACCCTTACACATTCAGTTACACAAGCTCCATAATCGATCACTTGCAATCAAAATAATCAACGATTATGATCATTTGTTTTCATGCATGCGTGCCCGATAAAAGTTGTTACTATTAAAGTATTATGTGATTTTTGGATGTGGTACCAAAACATTGTGTTTCAACATACAAATTTGAGGTATAAATTCAAAATTCATTGGAAAAAACCAAGTGAATCTCGTTGTAGTTGATAAAAGTAAAAAAGAAAATGTAAGATAATATCGTCTCTTAAATAAAACTAAGGGTAAATTACTTTTTGAGTCCCTGTGTTATATGTGTTTTAACTAGTTAAGTCTAAAAGCAAAAAGTTTAACGACCTGAGTCCCTATAAGCAATTTCTTTAACCATTTGAGTCCAAATTTCTAACTCCATCCATCAAGTCTGTTAACTACAAGGGCAATTTAGTCATTTACACACAAAGTACAACTCTAATATGCATAAGAGTATAATGAACAAGTCTTTAATGCACAGGAGTAAAATATTATATATTATTCTGCACATTCTCTCTCTCTCTGGAGATCCAACCACCACCACCACCCTCCATCACCGCACCACCACCATCCCCGCCACCGCACCACCACCATTCCCACCACTGAACCATCGCTAACAGACATCGCTGAATGAGATTTCGAAAAGCAGAGAAGACGGTACGCCTGATTGCTGCCAAAAACGATAGAATATATAAGAATTACCTACCTCAACGCCTCACAAACTGGTCTACACAAGCAAATATAAAAATTACACGCTCTTCTACCGTTAACATCTTGCTGGAAATAGGGGCATAAATCTGAAAATAACGCAATAAAATAAGCGTGACAATAAACAAAACACAGTTCTACCCACTCTAATATCAAACAAAGATCCAACACTCAAAATCTCAACACCATTCTAGTAACATTTTAACATTAACCTGAGCCACAAGACATAGGTGTTCTCCACATGAATCACAGCTAAGAAGATCCGGTCTAATAGCAGACTTAGAACAAGGAAAGTCCTGCAGAATAATACCCGGTTCAAACCGTACCATTACCAGCCTAACCCAACACCTGAAATGGATCCGACCCGGCAAGAGAATCAACTTTGTATCCAAAACCCCTAAAACATAAACACTAATTTACATCGGTGGATGACTAAATGTAAATGGCAGCAATCAGGCGTACCGTCTTCTCCACTTTATCCAATTCTCCATCGCTGAATGGTGGTGACGGTGGAGATACAACGGTGGTGACGGTGTAGTGGTGATACACTGCACACACACCCATTTCAGTTCACACCCATCCCTCCTCTCTCTCTTTCTCATCTAGACCACCATTAACACCACCGCACCATCAGTGCACCACCACCTGAACGTTGGAGGGGGGCTTCTTTCTTTCTTGTGAGACCTCTGAATCACCAGAAATTGACTTATCCACAGAGTTAGGGTTCGCCACATCTGGAATTGCTGTGTTGATGCTCAAATTAGAGAGGGGGCTTCTTTCTTTCTCTGCTCTCGATTGCTTGTGGATACCCTAACTGCTGGGAATCGTAGCTCCAGAGGAGTATTTCGCAGCCGGAGATGGAGCTTGGACATGAGGGTTTTGATGGTGATGATGGTGTCGAAGGTGGGGCTTTGATGGTGAAGATCGGTGGTGGGTGTTGTGGTGGTGACGGTGTAGTGGTGGTGGTGACGGTGGTATTGATGGTGTGGCGACGGTGGTGTTGCTGGTGGAGGTGTGGTGGTGGGTTGGAGGTGGTTTTGGTAGAGAGAGAGAGAAAGTTCTGGAGGTAATGGTGAAGATGAAGATTGTTTATGATCTAGACATATATATATATATATATATATATATATATATATATATATTTAATAATAAAATGGTTTTTTTAATATAAAAGGATGTTTTGGTCATTTTAAAAAAAGTTAACTGAGATTATCTAACGGAGGTTGAAATTTGGACTCAAATGGTTAAAGAAATTGCTTATAGGGACTCAGGTCGTTAAACTTTTTGATTTTGGACTCAACTAATTAAAACACATATAACACAGAGACTCAAAAAGTAATTTACCCTAAAACTAATGTTGGTTTAATCAATTACTCTAGCTTTAAGGTTTTTGTTTTATTTGATTTATTTTTTGAAACCTTTAATCTCAAGCAAAAGAGAGGTTGGATATAGGTGGATATTGTGTAGCATTTTAATATTATTAATGTTAACTACGCCACATTTTTCACACTTTTGGGACTAGTTTGAGTGTATTATTCTCGCTTGAATTGCAGAGGAATCTTGTTGGAAAATATCATTAAAAAAAAATTTCATTAATTTTGGATGTAAATAATTGTATTTATATCTAAGTTATATAAAAAATTATTTATGGATTAATGTTCTAGCATATGAGAGTTTCACAACGAATCAAACCACGTTCAAATTATAGCTAAGATGAATGAGATATTGATATTCCAAGTTGAGTGATTGAGATTAATATTTCTAAAAATGAAAATGTTGATAAAAATATGTCACAACGGTACAATTATACGTTGCAAGGTATATTTGGAATGTGTAAAAATGATACGCAAAAGAAAATTCATATATAGAAAAGTAAAAAAATATCACATTGTAAGTGTATGTTTGAATACGCTGTGAAGCAAATAAACCAAATTTAAAAATAAAGCTAATAAATTCACATAAAGTAAAAAAAACACTAAACATAACTATTCATTAGATTGTGTTATATATAACAATATAATATAATATAATATAATATAATATAATATAATATAATGGTTTACACTCCATTGCATCTTTTACAAATAATGAAAAGTGAAAGGTAAGGATCTTGTTGGGTTGTGTTGGGTAAGGTGGATGAAGTCAACCATAAATATGCAAACAAGAAGAATAATAAATAAACCCGACCCGGCTGGACCACAAACCAATTAACTAGTGGATAACATGACCCATTCATATTAATGTTTTTTTTTTAAATTTAACAATCAACTTCTTATATATATATATATATATATATATATATATATATATATATATATATATATATATATATATATATATATATATATATATATATATATATATATATATATATATATATCATGGTTGCAAAAGTCGCTAGGCGCTCCCTAGACGGTCGACCGGGGAGTTAAGAGTACTCGGCCTACGCGGAGAGTACACGGGGAGTACTCGGACATGCCAAATTATAAAGAAACTAGTTTTCGGAAATTAAATATATGTCAAATAACATAAATTTACTAATATTTATAACAAAATACGTGAAATTCATATTCATTCTTTAATATTACATGCATAGAAATTATGGTTTATTTTAATTTAAGTCAAACTCGGCCCGAGTTGACCTACTAGACCCGATTTTGGCTGATGTTGACCGCATTTGATCGATTCCGAGTAATTAGTCGGAGTTGAAGAAAGTCGCCTTGGCAGCCTACCTTGTAGCGACTACTCGGGGAGTACTCGGCCTTGGAGACCTTGTTTTCCAACCATGATATATATATATCTTTCACTATATTTCAAAGAAAAACATTAAATAATATATTTATCTTTCTGAAATACTATTTTTTTCTGAGTTAATTACTGTTTTCGTCCCTGAGGTTTGTCAAAAATAACGGTTTCAGTCCATTAGTTTAAAACTTGCCATTTCAGTCCATTAGTTTCATTTTCGTAACCATTTCAGTCCACTAACTTAACTCCATCCATTTATTTTGTTAACTTTGAGTTAACTAACTAATTCAGGGACGGTTTGCGTCAGTTTTAGAAACACAGGGACTTAAGTGTAAACTCTAAAACATTAAAACAAAAAAAATAGTAAATTCCAAAAAATAAAAAAAAAATCCAAAAAACCAAACAAATTCCAAAAAATTCTAAAAAATAATAAAAATTCTAAAAAATCATAAAAATTCTAAAAAATTCTAAAAAATCATAAAAATCCGTTTCGGCGCGAACTGTTTCGACCCGAACCGTTTTGAGCTGAACCGTCCGTACCGTTTCGACCCGAACCGTTTCGAGCTGAACCGTTTCGACGCGAACCGTTTCGACCCGTACCGTTTCGAGCCGAACCGTTTCGAAGCCGAACCGTTTCGAGCTGAACCGTTTCGAACCGAACCGTTTCGACCCGTACCGTTTCGAAGCTGTACCGTTTCAAGCCGTACCGTTTCGAACCGAACCGTGCCGTTTCGAACCGAACCCTTTCGAGCTGAACCATTTCGAACCGAACCGTGCCGTATCGAACCGTACCGGTTCGGCTTCGAAACGGTTCGCGTCGAAACGGTTCGGATCCAAAGGGTTCGGTTCGAAACGGTTCGCATCGAAACGGTACGGTACGGTTCGAAACGGTACAGCTCGAAACGGTTCGGTTCGGTTCGAAACGGTTCAGCTCGAAACGGTTCGGTTCGAAACGGTTCAGCTCGAAAGGGTTCGGTTCGAAACAGTACGGCTTGAAACGGTTCGGCTTCGAAACGGTACGGGTCGAAACGGTTCGGTTCGAAACGGTTCAGCTCGAAACGGTTCGGCTTCGAAACGGTACGGGTCGAAACGGTTCGGCTCGAAACGGTACAGGTCGAAACGGTTCGCGTCGAAACGGTTCAGCTCGAAACGGTTCGGGTCGAAACGGTACGGACAGTTCAGCTCGAAACGGTTCGGGTTCGAAACAGTTAGCGCCGAAACGGATTTTTTAGAATTTTTATGATTTTTTAGAATTTTTATTATTTTTTGGAATTTGTTTGGTTTTTTGGAATTTTTTTGATTTTTTGGAATTTACTATTTTTTTTGTTTTAATGTTTTAGAGTTTACACTTAAGTCCCTGTGTTTCTAAAAATGACGCAAACCGTCCCTGAATTAGTTAGTTAACTCAAAGTTAACAAAATAAATGGATGGAGTTAAGTTAGTGGACTGAAATGGTTACGAAAATGAAACTAATGGACTGAAATGACAATTTTTAAACTAATGGACTGAAACCGTTATTTTTGACAAACCTCAGGGACGAAAACAGTAATTAACTCTTTTTTTCTCTTGTGAGATATACATTTTTTTACTTTACATCTTATTATCTTTTTCAGGTAATTTTAGTTATCTATTTTAACCCTTCCTTTTTCAAGCATAAAGAGTAATGATTTCTTTTGCAGAATTACAGATGAATATTTTACTCTTGTCCTTATTATTTAGATTTGTATGAGTATGTACATCGTCTTCTTAGCTTCTTTATCACAAATTGATGTGTTTTCGCCATTGGGTTTCTGATTATATTTCATTGTAAGTTCTTAAGCTTTCCTAGCACCATATGAACCTAAATGTGTTCAGACAAAAAATGGCATGCGTTCAAAGAAAAAATATACAATAAGTCATGTTTTCTTCGTTACAACATGCGGCTTATGAATGGTTTTCTTTGTGTTTATGAAATCTTTTAAATACCCTTCTCACCAGTCAATTCATTAATTTAGGATCGATCTAATTAGTGCCAACCAGCTAATACTCTAAATCGATTTGTTAGATTAATTATAGCGGAAAAATATTTAAACCCTTTTAAGGTTTGTTTTTTCAATGGAATCAATATATATATATATATACTAGGTTAGAACCCCGTGTATTACATGGGTTGAATAAATGTAATTTTATATAAACTAAATAAAAAAACATTATATTTTAAAAACACCATTTATTACACGTGTTGAGTAAATATAATTTTATATATTAAATAATAAAAAATTATATCTTTATGAACCTCGTTTATTTTGCGGGTTGAATAAATGTAATTTTATATACCACACAATAAAAAAGTAATATTAAAAAAAACATGTGTATTCACGGGTGGAAAAAATATAATTTTATATACTAAATAATAAAAAAATTATATTTTAAAAAACTCCGTGTATTGTACAGGTTGAATAAATCTAATTTTATATAACAAATAATAAAAAATGATATATCTTTACAAACCCTGTGTATTACACGGGTTTATCTATTGTTAAAAAAATCTTTAAAATTATATCTTTAAGAACCTCGTTTGTTGTGCGGCTTGGATAAATGTAAATTTACATACCAAACAATAAAAAAGTTATATTAAAAAAAACATTGTGTATTCACACATTGAAGAAATCTATACTATATAATAAAAGAAACCAATTTTGGGACACTTGTCATTATTCTAGACTATCCTTAATGGTAGATAATTATTATTTAATTTAAATTATTAAATATCATTTAAATTATTATAAATCTTATCAACTCTAAATTTTTGGGATAAACTTAACTTAAAATCGTAAAGTATTATCTAAACTAAAAACCATTCTTTTACTTAACAGTAGATAAATATGCTATAACTTATATTTTAAAATTATAACTTTCAACTCTCGATGTTCTGATCCATTTATTTACAACCTAACCCCTACATGCTCATTTTTGTCATTTTTAATTATAAGGTTTTTTGTTCTTTATATTTTCAAAACAAAGTAACAGAAAGTCCAACTATTTTGTAAGTAGGGTAAAAAATTAAAGTCCATAAACTTAACTTCAAATCGTAAAGTCTTATCTAAACTAAAAAACATTGTTTTACTTAACGGTAGATAAACATGCATATTATTTATTGTTAATGTTATTACTAAAAAGCATTGTTTCCCTTAACAGTAGATAAACATGCATATTATTTATTATTAATGTTATTATTGTTAACTATGAGAAATTATATTAAACAACTTATTAATCAAACCAAAATTTTAAAATAGTATTAACCTAATTTAAAAATAATAAAAAAATCCATTTTGATTTAGAAAAAAATGTAGTTATATACTAAATAAAAAAAAGTTATATTTTAAAAAAAACTCTGTGTATTGTACGGGTTTAATAAATTTAATTTTATATAGCAAATAATAATAAAATATTATATCTTTAAAAACCCTGTGTATTACATGGATTTATCTATTGTTAAAAAAAATTCTAAATCAAAATGGATTTTTTTATTATTTTTAAATTAGGTTAATACTATTTTAAAATTTTGGTTTGATTAATAAGTTGTTTAATATAATTTCTCATAGTTAACAATAATGACATTAATAATAAATAATATGCATGTTTATCTACTGTTAAGGGAAACAATGCTTTTTAGTAATAACATTAACAATAAATAATATGCATGTTTATCTACTGTTAAGTAAAACAATGTTTTTTAGTTTAGATAAGACTTTACCATTTGAAGTTAAGTTTATGGACTTTAATTTTTTACCCTACTTACAAAATAGTTGGACTTTCTGTTACTTTGTTTTGCAAATATAAAGAACAAAAAACCTTATAATTAAAAATGACAAAAATGAGCGTGTAGGGGTTAGGTTGTAAATAAATGGATCAGAACATCGAGAGTTGAAAGTTATAATTTTAAAATATAAGTTATAGCATATTTATCTACTGTTAAGTAAAAGAATGTTTTTTAGTTTAGATAATACTTTACGATTTTAAGTTAAGTTTATCCCAATAATTTAGGGTTGATAAGATTTATAATAATTTAATTGATATTTAATAATTTAAATTAAATAATAATTATCTACTATTAAGGATAGTCTAGAATAATGACAAGTGTCTCAAAATTGGTTTCTTTTATTATATAGTATAGATATAGGGTTGAGTTCATTTCAGAACTTTAAATAACTACAGAACTTTCAGAACTCCTAATAAACAATCATTTTATATATAAGTTTTTGTATTTAGGATCTTTTTATCATCTATTATATGTATTTATTTGATTACATACATGTTAAAAGTAGTTTACATATGTTTAATTGCCAAAATTATATATATGTGTCATAACTAATTACATATATGTAAAAAAACTAGTTTACATATGTGTAATTATAAAATTACATATAAAAAATGATAAAATTACTCTTAACATGTATGTAATCGTAAAAATACACATAATAAATGATAAAATTATCCTAAACATAAAAATATATAAATAAAAAGATTGTTTATTAGGAGTTCTGTAAATATTAATGGTTCTGAAATGATCCCGACCCTATATATATATATATATATATATATATATATATACATATATATATATATATATATAGATTGAGGTTCCTGTAAAAAAGACCAAAAGTGTGAGAAAGGTAAGAAAGAATCTCAGCCATTAGATCTCTGATCTTGATCTAATGGTTAAGATCAATAGGGACCAAATTGGAAAATGTGTTTTATTTTTTGGACTGATTTGAAAATTGTAGGGGTAATAGAGTCTTTTATATTCACTTGAAATAGGAAACTGTAAATCAAATCCCTAAAATTTCGAATCTCTTTCTTCTTTTCCAGAAACGGTTTTAAATCTTAATTGACATTGTATCCCCGTCACAGCACAACCATCGCATCACCGTCGCGCCATCGTGCCACCACCGTATTGTCGCACTTCCTTTCCACCGCCGCACCATCTTGCCACCATCGCAACGTCAATTGTGGACTTTCGAAAATTAACTGAGTGGTTTCTAGCGGAACCATGACGGTATGTTTTATTCAATCAAATCATTTTCCTCATCAGACGTCACACTTTCTTCACTTCTTCTCTTT
Source organism: Helianthus tuberosus (assembly GCA_030545235.1). Classification (NCBI taxonomy): domain Eukaryota; kingdom Viridiplantae; phylum Streptophyta; class Magnoliopsida; order Asterales; family Asteraceae; genus Helianthus; species Helianthus tuberosus. Next base: position 129,301,286 of record CM060437.1, read on the forward strand.
GTCTCTGTGATTTAGAAATTGACCACCTACCTGCTCCGATCGGTTCCCACTGAGAACCACTCAAGTTGTCGCACATCCGCCACCTGTGCGACCACCCTTCATCGTGTCGTTGCTGTTTCAGATGCCCACCATTATGGGGTTGTAGTGTTTTGAACCGTTGAATGGTGTTTTGCAGTGTTTTTAATAGTGTTATATACGTATTGAATAGTGTTATATACTTATTGAAGGGTGTTATAGAATTATTGAATGGTGTTATATACATACTGAATGGTGTTATATAATTATTGAATGGTGTTATATATGTGCTGAATGGTGATTTGCAGTGTTATTTGTAGTGTTTTTATAGAGATCTTTTAAAATGGTGTTATATACTTTTTTTTTAGGTAAAGGGTTACCCCGGTGATTCTATATATTCACAACAAAAAAAAAAACACAAGTAGTGTAGGGAGTCTACACTAGTTCAATCATGAGACATGCCCCATGAAAGTAAACCAGAAAAACACAAATCACAAAACAACCAACTAAGGAAAACAACTAGACAAGAACTCTAGACATAACAACCAAAAACAAAACTAATCAGCCCCCATCCTCGTCCTTTTCTTTTGTATGGATCTCCCATTCTTCAAGAAGCTTGCGCACCCTAACGGTATCCTTCAGCTTTGCTCCCATCAACTTGTATCGCACTGTTTTCATGATTACATCACTAACCGTTTCAGGAGGTCTTAACTGATTTTTAAATAACCTGGCATTCCTCTCTTGCCAAATACTGTACGCGGCAGCCGCTACGAGAATCTTAGCAACATAAGTATCGGCCCTCCTTTGATGAGTACGAGCACAAAGCCAGTCAACAATATCCGTCCATTTCGGACAAACATAATTCATCCCCACCCTGTTTCTAACTGTAAGCCACACTTGAGATGAGTATTTGCATTCAAAAAACAAGTGCGGGTGAGAATCAAAGTTCTCATAGCACAATAAACAGCACATCATATTCATGTTTTTTCTCCGTGACAAGTCCCATTGCAGAATTCTATCTTGTGTAAGGAGCTTACCTTTCATAATCAACCACATCATGAAGGCGTGTCTAGGAATACACTGGGCGAACCACACAATGCTACACCAATCGACTTCCGGCTCTCTATGCCGAACCGAATGCCATACACCAGAAGATGAGAACTCATTAAGATCACCACCATTTTTCCATAATAATCTGTCAACTTTCAAGGGGTCCAACTGAATTTGATCAATCTGAATAAGAACAGGGAAGAGGTCCCTCCAAGCCGTAGGCCACATCCAAGCACCATTAGAATAAACATCGGCCACCAAGTCATCCAACCTAAAATCAGCATCAGTGATAGTTCTGGGCGACACAAAATCGCCAAGAGGCCCCAAGTCACTCCAATTATCGAACCAGGCTGAAGTATTAGCACCATTCCCAAACTCAGACCATATATGCTTTCTAATTAATGGTCGCATCTGAGTGAGTTTTCGCCACGACCAGCAGCTATTCGAAGGCGTTTTGCAAACCCAGAAGCTCTTATCTTTTAAACGATACGAATGCACCCATTCAACCCACAGGGAGTCACGATTGGAGACAATACTCCAAATATGAGACGACATCAGAGCTTTGTTCATATCCCCAATGCGTCTAATACCCAAACCCCCTTCATACTTAGGCGTACAAACCAATTTCCAAGAAACTTTAGATTTACCTTTGTTGAAAGAAGAATCTTGAGACCATAAGAAAATTCTCATTTTAGCTTCTAGCTCCTGAATAATCCGAGCCGGCAAGATAAAAACCGAGGACCAATAAATATGCATAGAAGAAAGCACTGAAATAATAAGTTGAAGCCTTCCCGCAAATGATAATATACTTATTAAATGGTGTTATATACTTATTGAATGGTGTTATATAATTATTGAATGGTGTTATATATGTGCTGAATGGTGATTTGCAGTGTTATTTATAGTGTTTTTATAGAGATCTTTTAAAATGGTGTTATATACTTATTGAATGGTGTTAATATGGTTTGGTTTAAACAATGCATCCCAAGACACTCGTTTCACTTGTGGCTTGTCATTAGAAATAAATTGAAGACACAAGATAGATTGTCAGTATGGGAGGCGGGAAGTGCTACAAATTTAAATCTCATGTGTTGTCCGCTGTGTAGTTATGACAGAGACTCAAGAGACCATTTATTCTTCGAATGTTTGTTTGCTTTGGAGGTTTGGAATGACATTAAGGTGTTGACTAACATGGAGAGTGTTAATGGTACATGGGCCGATGTTATGTCTTGGATGAATCATCATTCTAACATGCAGAAGCCGGAAAATATTATTAGCAGGTTGGTCATTGCAGCTGCTTCTTATTTTGTTTGGCAAGAAAGAAATAATAGGCTTTTCACTAGAAACCAGCGAACGACGATGGTGATTGCTCATGAGACCATTCGGACGGTTAGATTGCGCCTTTTGAGATTCAAATTCAAGTGGAGATCTGGCCTTGGAACTTTACTTGATAAATGGCAGATTCCTAGTGGCAACATGGAGATTGATCCAGGCTAGAGAGCAATTTTTTTTTTTTTGCTTTTGTCGCTTAGATTGAGCTGGGTCGTTTAGTTGTGGTTGTTTAGTTTGGTTGTTCTAGTTTGTTTGGCTGTTGTTCTAGTCTTGGTATGCCAAGGCTTTTTGGTGTGTAACATTTCAGTTGCACAATTGTGCTTTTTGGTTTTATAAAATTCACCGGGGTAACCCTTTACCCAAAAAAGAATGGTGTTATATAATTACCGAATGGTGTTATATATGTGCTGAATGGTGGTTGCAGTGTTATTCGTAGTGTTTTTATAGAGATCTTTTAAAAAAATCATATTCCTGTAAATAAGGTGGTGGTTATGGAAGGTTTTGAATTAATTGAATCAATTATAAAATTATTTGTTTACTCTTTTGAATTAATTTAGATTGAGAACACATGTCATTTCCACAATATTTCTTACCATTCTCACACTTTTGGTCTTTTTTACAATAACCTTACCCTATATATATATATAGGGGAGCGCTAAAATAAAAACCACCCCCAGTTGTAAGAAACGAGGGAACCACTTTTCAACCATTAGATCTTCAAGATCAATGGATAAGATTAAAAATATTTAAAAAGTATTATTAAATATTTTGTATCTTATTATGTCTTTAATATTTTAATTCAAAAGGTTAGTTTAGTAAAGAGTAAACTTCCGTTTTGCTCCCTGTGGTTTGGTCATTTTAACGGTTTTGCTCCAATAGTTTAAAAATAGCCATTTTCCTCCCTGATCTTTCGAGCTTGTCGCCAGTTTGCTCTCTAATCTTTCGAGGTTGTCGCCAGTTTCTTCCCTAATGGAGTTAGATTCTGGGAGCAAAATGAAGATAAGTTAGAAAAATTAGGGAGGAAAATGGCTATTTTTAAACTATTGGAGCAAAACCGTTAAAATGACCAAACCAGCGAAACGGAAGTTTACTCTTTAGTAAATTTACTCAATTTTGTCCTTTTGTCTTTATTGTTTTTATTACTATTTTGTATTATTATATTAATTGTTATTTTTTAAACATAATTTTTTTTTATTAAAAAACCATTTTAAATTCAAATTTTTTAACAAAACAAATTTTTTTCGCTCCGTTTTTTACACGCCGTTTTTATCCCCCGGCTTTTTCACGCGCCGTTTTTACGCCCGGCTTTTTCACGCGTCATTTTTTTAACGCGCCGTTTTTACGTTTTACAATTTACATAAAAAAGTTTTACGTTTTACATTAAAAAAGTTTACGTTTTAGTTTAAAAAGTTTACGTTTTACGTTAAAAAATTTACGTTTTACGTTAAAAAGTTTACGTTTTACGTTAAAAAGTTTACGTTTTACGTTTTTACGTTTCACGTTAAACTTTTTACGTTTTATGTTAAAAATTACGTTTTATGTTAAAAATTACGTTTTATGTTAAAAACTTTACGTTTTTACATTAAAAAGTTTACGTCTTATGTTCAAAAGTTTACGTTCTACGTTAATTTTTTTTACGTTTTACGTAAAAAAATTTACGTTTTACGTTAAACTTTTTATGTTTTACGTTTTACGTTATACTTTTTACGTTTTACGTTTTACGTTAAATTTTTACGTTTTACGTTTTATGTTAAACTATTTACGTTTTATGTTTTTACGGAAAACGGCCAGAGTTTCCTCTTTTTTTGGAATAATCCGACAACTCAAGTTGTCGTTATCTTTTCAAAACTCAACATTTTTCAACAATATATACACAATATATAAAATTTCTATCAAAATGCCGAACGTAACAAGTCATTAAAGTATCAGTTCGAGCTTGGTGCGCGTTAACTAAATAAAATCTAAACTAACGTAATAATAACTCGCTACGTTTAACTGTTGCTGACCCGAACCGGGTCCGTTGACTGCTTTCGAACCAAACCAAAACCCCAACTGACCCGAGTTGCAACGCGTTGAGCCGAAACCCGAGCCGCTACTGAACTGTGTCACCGCCCTGTTTTCTTGTCGAACCGAACTTGAACCGAGTGAACCCGTAAATGAACTATGTCGAACCGAGAATGAACCAAGATCCGAGCCACCGAGATAAACCGAATCCGCTGAACCACTAACTTGACTGTGGTTAACTTGTTGACCAGTAAAACCCGAACACTAGTCTGAATCGTAACTCGAATCACCGCCAAACTTGAAGCTGAACCAACTTGAATCTGACCCGAAAGAAATCAAAACAAAGCCAGTTGAAGATGATAACCACCACCTCTGCCACCACTGTAGACGGAAGAACGGGGAGTTCGCCGGACCTCCACCGCCGTCCCCGTGAACATCATCAACAGCACCATCATCAATTTTTTTTAAAAATAACAAAATAAAATAAATAGAACCGGGTGGGGTGTTATCGGAAGCTGGTAGTAAACAAGAACACCACCGTCGCCGTCACGGCAGCGCTGCCATCGCCGGCTCCGCCGTTTCCTTCTCTCTTCTTCTCTGCTCAAACTCTCTCCGTCTCTCTTGTTGTCGCCGCCGTACGCCACTGTGGCCATAATTTCTTTCTCTCTCTCCGTCTCTCTTGCTGTCACCGCTGTACGCCACCACCAAACGGTGGTGTCCGGCCGTTTTACCCGAGAAATGGGAGGAAGTGGGGGGTGCTGGAGATGAAAAGGAGGTGGTGGTTGGTTTGAAGACAGAGATGGTGAAGGATTTCAATAGAGATAGAGAAATAAGAGATTGGATCTCAAGAGAGAGAAAGGTCTACAAATTATTAAAGACAGACAGAGGAGAGAGGAGAGATGAGAGATTGGACATTTAAAGGAAATGACCAAAGTACCCCTTTTCTTATTCGTTGAGGGTGGTTCTCGCGGTTCTTACAACTGGAGGTGGTTTTCATTTTAGCGCTCCCCTATATATATATATAGGGTAGGGATCCTAAGAGAAGTCCACCCTATCTGGGAAACTTGAGAAGCAATCTGGACCACACATTTTCCCTAAGCAAAAAATGCAAAAAAAAAAAAAGGTGGAAAAAAAGCAATTTTTTTTTTGGAAAAATCGCAGCTTTTTCTTTAAGGATTTTTTTTGGGATTTATATACATGTGTATATTGTTAATCTTTTAACTATACATATATGTATATACATGTTTAAAATTAAAAAAAATATTTGTTATAAACCCTAAACACTAAAGCTAAACCTTAATGCTAAACCTTAAACCCTAAACCTAATTCTAAACCCTAAAGCTAAACCCTAATGCAAAACCTTAAAGCTAAACCCTAATGCTAAACCCTAAAGCTAAAGCTAAACCCAAAAGTTAAAGCTAAACCCTAATGCTAAACCCAAAAGCTAAACCCTAAATACTATTGCTAAACCCTAATTCCCAACCCTAAAGCTAAACCCTAAACCATAAAGCTAAACCCTAAATAACACTTATTTTTCAATTTTAAACATGTATATACATATATGTATATTTGACAATATACACATATGTATAGTTAAAAGATTAATAATATACACATGTGTATAAATCCCCCCCCCCAAAAAAAAAAAATCTAAAAAAAATAATAAATTAAAACCTTAAAGAAAAAACTCCGATTTTTCAATTTTGTTTTTTTTTGCATTTTTTGCATTTTTTTTGCTTAGGGAAAATGTGTGGTCCAGAATGCTTCTCAAGCTTCTCAATTAGCCTACTACTTCTCACATGATCCTTATCATATATATATATATATGTGTGTGTGTGTGTGGGTTCTAGAGTGAGCAAGGGTTAAGTTGTGAACAAAGTGAACAAATACTAGCCATTGGTTTTGTTAGATCTTGAGATTTGATTGTAATCCAATTTAGTAATTATTTATTAAAATAAAATAGGTATAATTAAATAGTAGGGATATTTTTGTCTAAATACAACCTTTATAACTATGGGAACAAGTAACATATTGTTATGATTTGATTCTGAGAAATCTTTTTCTCCCCGTAATCATAGCTATCTATCCAAGTCTAACTAAATATCCTTGAAGCTAGCTACTAATCAGAAGATCTCTCTTTCAAAAACCCCAAACTGGCGATTAAAACAATGTTGGTGGAGAAGCAATCCGGCGATGGTAGAGAACATAAGTTTAATGACGGTAAGTTTATACTTCACTACCTTTATTATTGATGTACATAAGTGTGAATTTTTTTTAGATAATCGAAAAGTCAGGGTTTGTTCAATCGGATCATTTGGAATCAATATGTTGTTGTGTTATATGTTTAATCAAACGATGTTCGTATGAGAATGTATTTTTGGCTGAGTTTTCATTCGATGACATGAGCACCCTGTGCTGTCGGAATGTGGGTTCGAAATCAGATGTTCGATGGTGCTCTCTGTCACCGGAAATCCTTAGTCTAGCCATGGGTTAGGGGTTGCATTGTTCTTCATATTTTGGTGTAATGTTTTTGTTGTACACTTGTGTATGGTATGTACAGAAGGTATAGTTATCTTGTTTTGAAAAATGAGTATAAAAATGAAGTACACAAGTGTAGTTTCATGTAGTTATTGTGTACCGCAATTTGATGTGGGTGTAAATGTGCTTTTTTTCATAAAAATAGATAAAAAAGATATAGTCGGAATACACAAGTGTATCTGATGAAACAATGGTTAACCGAGGTGGTTAACTCACTGGTCTCGTCAAGTAGGGTTAATCCCTTCTTTCCGAGGATCGCCGGCTGGATCGTCCGCTGGTTGATCTCCTGCACAAGGAAGCAAACCGTGACTCGTAACAAGGAGGATGGGGTGGGGGGGGGGGTGCTCCTTGTTACCACTCTCCGGCGTGAGAATTAGTAATTTGCTTGGGAAGCAAAGTGTGATAGTAGTAGTAGTCAGAGGGTTGTGAAGAGATACCTCAAACCTGGTTTGGGATGGGTATTTATAGCCGAGGAGTGAAGGAGGGTAGTTGAGTGGCTAGTCTGACATCGCACAACCTCCTGCAAGTGTGTTAGGCCTGTTGGTTACGGTGGTGAGGCCACGTCCTTCTGTGGTGTCAGTCTGTTGCTTACATGTGGGCTGTCAGGTGTCTATCCTCAGTGCCACTTGCACTGTGGTGTCAGACCCACTTGCCTCGTAGGCAGGATGCGGTGCCGGGCCGCATCACTGCTTGCGGTAACTTATGTTCCCGCGTTCTTGTTCTGGCCAAGATGCATCAGGGATGCGGTGCCGCACGAACACAGATAAGTTCTTGCTGGTGGGGGGTTTTTGATAAGGGTAATGGTCACTCGCGGTCGTGCTGACGCGAGATCTGGGATCATACCCCTTCAAGTCCCCCCAGTCTAGTGTTGCTTCCTTATGCAAGTTACATGTGAGAGGAATACTGGACTATGGTGTCTAGAAGGTAGAATATGGGCCATGCGGATGGCTCCTGCTTCAAGTAAATCAAGCTGTGGGTTCGGTAGAGTCGTGTGACGTCTCTTCCGTACCAGTGAGCAAGTTCCGTCTGAGCGGAATTCTCAGCTAAGGATTCGATCTGGTAATATGGTCTACCTTTTTCTGATGTCATCAGCCACCTGTTGGTGTTTCGAACCAACCTTTGAGACGGTGACGGAAGATGTCCGTGATCGCAACTCTAGTTGTAACCTCTGCGTCAGCTGGTGCCATGCTGTAAGTGCTTTGCTCAAGCTCTATGTTTATCAACTGGAGATGCAACGATGATCCCTGCTTTGTGGGGTGTTCGCGTTCTTCAGTTTAGCTCTCAAGTAACCGCACGTCCTTTGCGGTTACCTCGTTGCCGCATGACGTGCGTTAAAGTGTTATATATATTAGGTGTATATTTTAAGCCCCTTTAACACTTATTTTAGCCAAGTTTTAAATTTATAAAACACGATATTTTACTAACACTAAACACACATATGGGCAAGTGCACCCATCGTGAGCGTAGTATAGCGTTGGTAAGACACCGAGGTCGTCCAAGGACACAAGAGCTTTTAGTACCGGTTTATCCTCAACGTCTAATCAAAATAAAAAGTTTAGAAAAAGATTTTTAAACTAAGAAAAATAAAAACTAACTAAAATGCTGAAAATAAAAATAAAAGAAAAAAAGATAGACAAGATGAATCACTTGGTTCCGACTCGTATCTAGTATAACCTTTGATTATTTCCGCACTTTTGCACATAATTAAGAGATTATCTTAGTTATTGTAGTAGGCCCCTCTTTTGAAGGTGACGTTACCCTCACCCCAGTAGTTTGAGTCAGCAAGGATACAATCCTAAAAGGGTGGATTATTGGAAGATAATGAATTAAGTTATTAATGCAATATTATGGTAGGCCCCGCTTTTGGCGGTGACGTTACCCTCGGCTAAGTAGTCTGAGTCAGCAGGGATACAGTCCTAAATAGTCGGGTTATAGTATTAATAGTAGTTAACTTATGATGGGGTCAAAGAGTTTGGACCCCCGCCATCCAATACTGTGAAGCATTGAAGGAGGTCCTACTAAATTTGACCCAGGTCCATTGCAGGACCTCTAAACGCTGAACAATGGCAAGACCTTTACCAAACCGTTCCCTTAACCCCCGACCAGGTAGCCAACATACCTCCATATAGACCGTGGAGATATGAATGGTGAAAATCTTTTATTTTATATAGACAGTAAAATAATGCCAAGACACCACGGACAAACGATAAGGAAAGATCACCTTCAACATAAGTAACTAGTTATTAAAGTCATTAATACAAAACCAAATAAAAAGTGCAAAAGATTAGAAATAAAAAGTATTAAACTAGACACTTTGTCTTCACCAAGTGATGTAAGAGACTTAGGCAAACATGGCCTTGATTGTCAAGAACTCTTACGATCAATCTTGGATCCCGAGACGACTCACACACTCTACGATGGACAATGGATGATGGTGGTGGATGATGGTGTTGTGATGGTGGTGGGTGGTGGATGAAGTGTGAGAGAGGTGGTGTGCCAAGGGATGAGTTGAAATGAAACCAAGCACTCCTATTTATAGGCTGAACAGAAGGCTGGGCACGCCCCCGTGTCCGCTGGACACGGCCCCGTGCCTGTCTGACACTCTCTTTCTTAATTAATTGTAATTCACAATTACAATACGCCCTAGTGTCCGCTGGGCACGGCCCGTGGTGGGCAATAGAAGCTTCTATAGGTTTGTCTTTTCTGCTGCTTCTTGGGCACGGCCCCGTGCTGGCTGAGCACGGGGCGTTTTCAGTCTTCTGCCTTCTCTATTTTGCTTGGGAAGATGCCGTTGAGGGGTCAGGCAGTCCACTTATGTTCCTTTTCTTGTATTTATGTTAGATTTAGCTGTCTTTTTGCTTCTTTTGTGAATTTGAGCTCATTTAATCCTGAAAATACAAAAGGAAGACAAAAACACTCTTTTTCTAACATTAGTACTTAAAAAGGGTTAGTTTTATGCCTCATTTGATGTAATTTATATGTTGCATTTTACACACATCAAATACCCCCACACTTGAACTTTTTCTTGTCCTCAAGCAAAACTCTTTAATATGTGGCTTACACTCCCAAATGGAATGGGTAGAAGAGAAGGTTTTGGGCTTGTCGTAGAGTGTCGGGATTTCCAAGATTCTTTATGTAGTTTTAATTTTATTTATTTACAATCCTATTCGTCATGATTTATTTAAAACTTTTCATAAGAGAAATTACTTATTTGGGCATAACATGCCTTTTTTAAAATTCCATTTATATACAAGTTCACATACCTCACGGGAGAAATCACTCACACTCGGCCGAAGGTGTATTTTTAGTGAATCACTCGAGAGCGGCATGGAACTTATTCCTACCATAGGCTTGCCAAGCAATCAATCCTCCTCCTTTTTAACTTTTATACCTTTGTAAATATCAAGAGGACTTTGTGGGTGAAGGTTTAGGCTTGGGTTAAAGGTAGGTGGTTTGGGTAGTGGTTAGTAGAAAAGGGTGAAAAAGCGTAACAAGTGTCGGTTTTCGTAGGATTTTCGATTTTTGTAACTTTTTATTTTGATGAAGCTACTATTCAAACAAAGTTATTTTTTATGAACTTGTTTGTTTATTTTCTTTTGCTTCATCATCAACACAATTTTTTTTTTCTGAACGATCATACGGAAAAACCGAACTTGTTACTAAAACAAAGGGTTAAAAATAAAAAAAGTTTGGTGGGTAAAAGGGTTTTTTGGGTGATGAAATGAAAAGGTTTAGGCTCAAAGGGGCTAACTAGGGGGATTTTTGGGTAGGTGGTAAAAGAAAAAGAAAAATAATGGTGTAGAAATAAAAATGTTAGTCCTAATGCCTCTATCATTTACTTACTCGGGTTTAAGTTGATAAGGACCGGAAATGTATCGTCATGGCAAGTTCTAGAGTCGTAAGAACCAAGCGGCTATTCACACAAGAAACGAAAAATGAGCATTTATTCTAAAGATGTAAATTTGTATGCTCAATAAATGCTCAAAACTCACTTTTGTGGGAATGGGTATTTATGTGATCAAGTATATATAATCAAATTTTAACTAAGTTTGTTATGCCTTTTCATAATTTTCTTATGTTGGTTCTTTTTATCACGACGCTATCGGTTGTAAATTCGTAAAAATATAACTGTTTTGAGAACTTGAATTTCCCGAGTTAAACCTAGACAAGTAAAAAAAATGAAATTTTTGAAAAAAATTTGGGGTGATTAGCGGTTCCAATAGAGTTTTGTGTAAGGCTTGTATTTAGGACTTGCAAAATTTCAAGGTTTAGCATCCCCCCCACACTTAAATTACACATTGTCCTCAATGTGTCCCAAAAATAAATTTTTAGGTTGATTAGATGTGTAAAATGGTGTTAAAAAGCAAAAAAATTGTGTTACTGGGCGCTGAACACGGCCCCGTGTTATCCGGGCACGGCCCCGTGTTCAAGTGCCAGTAACAAAATTGAAACAAGAGAAACAGAAGTCTGGACACGGGGGCGTGTTGGGTGAACACGGCCCGTGTCCAGTTACCTGAACTGGGCGTTTTTCTGCAGGGGGTTCAGCACGGGGCCGTGTTGGTTGGGCACGACCCGTGTTGATCCTTCTGTAATGGAGAGAATTGTCGGGTTGCCTTGTTCTTGTGCATGAGGTCATTTTTCTCGTTCCCTTTTTCATCCCTTTCCACCATGAGTGTGTTTTATTCCTGAAAATTAGAACTAACTAGGAAACATAAAAAATTAATCTAAATTAAACTAAGGATAGTTCCGTGGAATGCCTCCATGGTGCGCCACATTTACAAGGGTCCTTGGCTAGACCCAAAGCCTGGTCATATGTTACCCAAGTGGGATGTATTGCATCCCATGTTACACCGTCGGAGAGCGTCATCCAAGCTTGAGTCTATGACCTTCATGTATTTGACCGGATCTTCTTCCTCTACTTTCTTTCCACATTCAAATTTTACTTCCTCATCCCCAAACTTCAATGTTAGAGTTCCGTCATTCATATCCACCACTGCTTGGGCGGTGGCTAGAAATGGCCTCCCGAGGATGAGAGGGACATCCGTGTCTTCTTCCATGTCTAGGATGACAAAGTCAGTTGGAAAGACGAAGTTGTCAACCTTGACTAGCAGATTTTCAGCGATACCTTGTGGAAATTTGACGGACCTGTCGGCGAGTTGTATGCTCATCTTTGTAGGGCTTGTTGTTCCTAGGCCGAGTCGCTTGAACATTGACGTGGGCATGAGGTTGATGCTAGCCCCAAGATCGGCTAACGCATTACGGACGGGGGACTTCCCAATCGAGCAAGGGTTTGTGAAGCTCCTGGGGTCGATTTTCTTTTGTGGAAGTTTGTTGAGTACTAAAGCCGAGCATTCTTCGCCTAGGTTAACTAATTGCAATGATTCAATTTTCCTTTTGTGAGTGAGGAAATCCCTCATGAATTTTGCATATTTAGGCATTTGGGTTAGGACCTCAATAAAAGGAATATTAACATGCAATTGTTTTAGTAAACTTTCGAACTTTGCGAATTGCTCATCGGTCTTTTGACGATTTAACCTACCGGGGTACGGAATCGGATGAGTCTTGGTAGGCTCTTGATTTGTTGAAGGAGCCTTTTCTGGATGAGGCGTGGGTGAAGTAGTGTTTTGACGTTGACTTCCTTCAATTGGTGGTGAGGGCTCATCCTCGGGACCCACGGTTCGGTTTCTCAACGTGATGAGGTGTACTTGTGCCTTTGGGTTGGTTTCGGTATTACTTGGTAACGCGCCTTGTGGTCTCTCGGAGAAATTTTGAGCTAGTTGATTTAATTGTTTTTCAACGTTTTGAATGCTAGCTTGTTGATTTTTAAAATTCGATTCCAATTGTTGAAATCGATCCGAGTTTTTCTTTTCGGTGTCGGAGATGAGGCGAGATAGGGTATCTTCAAGCCTTTCTCTTCCACCTTGTTGTTGAGAGAAATTTTGTGGTTGTTGAAAATTAGTTCGTTGGTTTTGTTGGTTACTACTATTGCCGGGATCTCTCCAACCAAGATTTGGGTGGTTACGCCATCCTTGGTTGTAGGTACCCGTTGGAGGACCCGACGGCCTAGGTCTATTATCAATGTAGTTTACCGTTTCCGCTTGTTCATCTAATTCTTTCATACAACTCCAATTTTCATGTGACCCACCACAACCTTCACAAACCATAACCGAGGCCGTTTTTGTCATTTCAAGCCTTTTGATTTTCGAAGAGAGGGCCTCGATTTGGGCTTGTAAAGAGGTGCTTTCATCAACCTTATGGGCGCCCGGGGCAATAGATTTATTACCTTGGGGAGTGTACCATTGAAAATTGGTTTGAGCAATTTCCTCAATTTGATTATATATTTCATTTGGGCGACGATTACCTAAAAGTCCCCCGGAGCTTGAATCAAGTGTTTGTCTTGTGTGTGGCAACAACCCATTGTAGAAAGTGGATACTTGTTGCCATACCGCTAGACCGTGATGAGGACACTTTCTTAGAAGCTCCTTGAACCTTTCCCAAGTTTCATATAAGGATTCCCCATCCTCTTGTGAGTATGTATTAATTTCAGTCATTAATTTAGCCGTTTTAGCAAGAGGGAAATACTTATATAGAAACTTTTGGGCTAGTTCATCCCAGGTGTTTACCGAGCCAACTAGGAGGGTGTTCAGCCAAGCCTTAGCTCGGTCTTTTAGTGAAAATGGAAACATCCTAAGGCGAATGGCGTCGTTTGATGCTCCATTGATCTGAAAAGTATCACATATTTCCAAGAAATTAGTAATATGTAGATGGGGATCCTCGTCCGCAAGCCCATGAAAGGTTGCGGAGTTTTGGAGCATTTGTATCAAATGCGGTCGAAGTTCAAAGTTGTTGGCTTCGACATTCGGTGCATTGATAGCGGCGCCGAGATTGCCTACGGTGGGTCGTAGGTAATCCATGAGGGTACGTTGGTCCGCCATTGGAAGCGGGTCCCCCGAAGCTTTCTCTTGATTTTTAGCTTTAAGTCTTTTTCTGAGAAAGCGTTCGGGTTCTTCTAGGGGTTCTTTTATGTCTCTACTAGAACTGGAGCTCATGCACTACGTAGGAGGGTCAAATGTGGCACCTGGGTTCCAAGTCCTGCAATAAAAACAGAAAAAAACGGTGGTCAGAATGTTCACCACGGCCCCGTGCTCAGTGAACACGGCCCGTGGTCAGAAGTACAGTAATTGTTTTTTGTATCCCAGTTACTGGGAGTTGGACACGACCCCGTGTTGCACCGACACGGCCCCGTGCTCAGCTCTCTGTAACTCAGAAAATAAAAACTGCCAGTGATGATGCTGGGCACGGCCCGTGCTGACCAGGCACGGCCCGTGCTGAGCTCTGCAGAAGCTGAAAAACTAAGAAAGTCCTAAAACATTAAAAAGAAAAATAAAAAAATGATTAGGCCGTTGATTCCTAACTTTCTTAAAATCCTTGTGTCCCCGGCAACGGCGCCAAAAACTTGATGTGCGTTAAAGTGTTATATATATTAGGTGTATATTTTAAGCCCCTTTAACACTTATTTTAGCCAAGTTTTAAATTTATAAAACACGATATTTTACTAACACTAAACACACATATGGGCAAGTGCACCCATCGTGAGCGTAGTATAGCGTTGGTAAGATACCGAGGTCGTCCAAGGACACAAGAACTTTTAGTACCGGTTTATCCTCAACGTCTAATCAAAATAAAAAGTTTAGAAAAAGATTTTTAAACTAAGAAAAATAAAAACTAACTAAAATGCTGAAAATAAAAATAAAAGAAAAAAGATAGACAAGATGAATCACTTGGTTCCGACTCGTATCTAGTATAACCTTTGATTATTTCCGCACTTTTGCACATAATTAAGAGATTATCTTAGTTATTGTAGTAGGCCCCTCTTTTGAAGGTGACGTTACCCTCACCCCAGTAGTTTGAGTCAGCAAGGATACAATCCTAAAAGGGTGGATTATTGGAAGATAATGAATTAAGTTATTAATGCAATATTATGGTAGGCCCCGCTTTTGGCGGTGACGTTACCCTCGGCTAAGTAGTCTGAGTCAGCAGGGATACAGTCCTAAATAGCCGGGTTATAGTATTAATAGTAGTTAACTTATGAGGGGGTCAAAGAGTTTGGACCCCCGCCATCCAATACCGTGAAGCATTGAAGGAGGTCCTACTAAATTTGACCCAGGTCCATTGCAGGACCTCTAAACGCTGAACAATGGCAAGACCTTTACCAAACCGTTCCCTTAACCCCCGACCAGGTAGCCAACATACCTCCATATAGAACGTGGAGATATGAATGGTGAAAATCTTTTATTTTATATAGACAGTAAAATAATGCCAAGACACCACGGACAAACGATAAGGAAAGATCACCTTCAACATAAGTAACTAGTTATTAAAGTCATTAATACAAAACCAAATAAAAAGTGCAAAAGATTAGAAATAAAAAGTATTAAACTAGACACTTTGTCTTCACCAAGTGATGTAAGAGACTTAGGCAAACATGGCCTTGATTGTCAAGAACTCTTACGATCAATCTTGGATCCCGAGACGACTCACACACTCTACGATGGACAATGGATGATGGTGGTGGATGATGGTGTTGTGATGGTGGTGGGTGGTGGATGAAGTGTGAGAGAGGTGGTGTGCCAAGGGATGAGTTGAAATGAAACCAAGCACTCCTATTTATAGGCTGAACAGAAGGCTGGGCACGCCCCCGTGTCCGCTAGACACGGCCCCGTGCCTGTCTGACACTCTCTCTCTTCATTAATTGTAATTCGCAATTACAATTAATGTGCCTGCTGTACTTTCGCCACGCCCCCGTGTCCGCTGGGCACGGCCCGTGGTGGGCAATAAAAGCTTCTATAGGTTTGTCTTTTCTGCTGCTTCTTGGGCACGGCCCCGTGCTGGCTGAGCACGGGGCGTGTTCAGTCTTCTGCCTTCTCTATTTTGCTTGGGAAGATGCCGTTGAGGGGTCGGGCAGTCCACTTATGTTCCTTTTCTTGTATTTTTGTTAGATTTAGCTGTCTTTTTGCTTCTTTTGTGAATTTGAGCTCATTTAATCCTGAAAATACAAAAGGAAGACAAAAACACTCTTTTTCCAACATTAGTACTTAAAAAGGGTTAGTTTTATGCCTCATTTGATGTAATTTATATGTTGCATTTTACACACATCAAATACCCCCACACTTGAACTTTTGTTTGTCCTCAAGCAAAACTCTTTAATATGTGGCTTACACTCCCAAATGGAATGGGTAGAAGAGAAGGTTTTGGGCTTGTCGTAGAGTGTCGGGATTTCCAAGATTCTTTATGTAGTTTTATTTTTATTTATTTATAATCCTATTCGTCATGATTTATTTAAAACTTTTCATAAGAGAAATTACTTATTTGGGCATAACATGCCTTTTTTAAAATTCCATTTATATACAAGTTCACATACCTCACGGGAGAAATCACTCACACTCGGCCGAAGGTGTATTTTTAGTGAATCACTCGAGAGCGGCATGGAACTTATTCCTACCATAGGCTTGCCAAGAAATCAATCCTCCTCCTTTTTAACTTTTATACCTTTGTAAATATCAAGAGGACTTTGTGGGTGAAGGTTTAGGCTTGGGTTAAAGGTAGGTGGTTTGGGTAGTGGTTAGTAGAAAAGGGTGAAAAAGCGTAACAAGTGTCGGTTTTCGTAGGATTTTTGATTTTTGTAAATTTTTATTTTGATGAAGCTACTATTCAAACAAAGTTATTTTTGATGAACTTGTTTGTTTATTTTCTTTTGCTTCATCATCAACACAATTTTTTTTTTCTGAACGATCATACGGAAAACCGAACTTGTTACTAAAACAAAGGGTTAAAAATAAAAATAAGGTTTGGTTGGTAAAAGGGTTTTTTGGGTGATGAAATGAAAAGGTTTAGGCTCAAAGGGGCTAACTAGGGGGATTTTTGGGTAGGTGGTAAAAGAAAAAGAAAAATAATGGTGTAGAAATAAAAAGGTTAGTCCTAATGCCTCTATCATTTACTTACTCGGGTTTAAGTTGATAAGGACCGGGAATGTATCGTCATGGCAAGTTCTAGAGTCGTAAGAACCAAGCGGCTATTCACACAAGAAACGAAAAATGAGCAGTTATTCTAAAGATGTAAATTTGTATGCTCAATAAAGGCTCAAAACTCACTTTTGTGGGAATGGGTTTTTATGTGATCAAGTATATATAATCAAATTTTAACTAAGTTTGCTATGCCTTTTCATAATTTTCTTATGTTGGTTCTTTTTATCACGACGCTATCGGTTGTAAATTCGTAAAAATATAACCTTTTTGAGAACTTGAATTTCCCGAGTTAAACCTAGACAAGTAAAAAAAATGAAATTTTTGAAAAAAATTTGGGGTGATTAGCGGTTCCAATAGAGTTTTGTGTAAGGCTTGTATTTAGGACTTGCAAAATTTCAAGGTTTAGCATCCCCCCCACACTTAAATTACACATTGTCCTCAATGTGTCCCAAATATAAATTTTTAGGTTGATTAGATGTGTAAAATGGTGTTAAAAAGCAAAAAAATTGTGTTACTGGGCGCTGAACATGGCCCCGTGTTATCCGGGCACGGCCCCGTGTTCAAGTGCCAGTAACAAAATTGAAACAAGAGAAACAGAAGTCTGGACACGGGGGCGTGTTGGGTGAACACGGCCCGTGTCCAGTTACCTGAATTGGGCGTTTTTCTGCAGGGGGTTTAGCACGGGGCCGTGTTGGTTGGGCACGACCCGTGTTGAACCTTCTGTAATGGAGAGAATTGTCGGGTTGCCTTGTTCTTGTGCATGAGGTCATTTTTCTCGTTCCCTTTTTCATCCCTTTCCACCATGAGTGTGTTTTATTCCTGAAAATTAGGAATCTGGGTGACATTCGTCCGCATACGTTCTGTAACCACTTTCCTTCACGCTTAGTTGGAAGGCAGTTTTCCTGGAAGTAGCTTTGATCAACCGCGTGGTGGATTAGTTGTGGCTCTTCCGTAGCTATCGTTCGTGGAGTTGCGTTCCGCCGCAGCTACTCGTGAGTGTCTGCGGGTTGTCACAGAAGACTCGCTTTAAAAGAGGGAATCTCTTTGATGTGGCTCTTGAAGGATCAGGAGTCAGGGTTGCTGATGTGCGTTTGTGCATCATACTTATCCTTTTGCCTAAGGAGAAGCTGTTTGCGTTCCCTCCGTGGTTGTGAACCGTACACGAGGGATTTGAAGGTTAAAGAGCTTCAAGGTAATGCGGCTTTTGCTTTTCCTGGGAAGCGGTTTTCGCAGTCCAAAGAACAACGCTGGTTCTGAGTATTTGACACACCTGTACGGGCTCGTGTGTGTCCTCTCCGCATATTCCACGTGTGCTCGTGGGTATACTCGAATATCGGTTATACCCCTTTACATAATGCAGAGATATATATTTTTGCCTTTTTTGAGGGGTATGTAAAAAAACGACATGCGGTATGGGTTATGGTGCGGTAAACCAGAGAAACCGAATGCCGCTTATGTTTGGATAATATTGTCACTTGTTGTGGCATACGTGGCTGAACGCACGTGTGAGTTGGTGAAAGTTGGTAGGATTTCCTGGCATGTGCTGAAATGAAAGGACCTTTGCATTGCCCAATGTAACACCCCATGTTTCTGAAGTCAAAGTTAAAGTCAAGGTCAAAGTCAACGACCGATTTCGCGCGACTTGACTAGTAGTGAATTTCTTTTATGTGTTTATTTTAGCTATATTATGTGGAGTAAGTGTCAATAATTACAATAATCGACGTTTGTTATTCGCTATTTAATCGACTTACGACTGTGAACTGTAGGAAGTAACAATGCGATAAAGTCAAATCAATCCAATTAAATCGACATCGAATCGCAATCGCACTCGCAACTCGAATTACGCATTTTAGTTATTGTTATACGTGTGTGTGTGCCTTATGTGTTACTTGTGCATGTTTAAATTATGTTACGTGTGGTAATCAATCGAATCGCAATCGAAACTCAAACGCAATCGAACTTAATCGCAATTGAAATGGTATTATAATTAGTGGAGAAGAGATAGCGCTAGATATGAGTAGTTGGGATTAAAAGTAATTTGACTAGGAAAACCTATCGCATCGCAACGCTCACAATCGCAATCGAAACAACAAAAATAGTCGCTCCGCGCACTCGAACCAAGTGCCATCCGGCCGGATTGCCATCTGACCAGGCTGCCACTTGATCGTGGTGCCAGGTTGCCATCCGACCGAGATGACATCCGACCGGACAGTCATCCGGGCGAGATGCCATCCGACCGACCTGCCCCTTTCCAATTTGGGAATCCTATAAATACCCCATGTCACTCTCATAGTTACCACTTTTGGCAACTGATGTCCGAACAGCCCGTGCACGTTGCCTTTTCTTCGATTTCTCCCAATTCCGGTAAGATCTCATCCTAAATCTTGTACTTCCTTAATCTACACGCACTCCTACACATTTCTATCTTTTGAATCTTAACTTTTAACCGTGAAATTGTTGGGATTGAACCCTACAGAGGAACAGATGATGTAAAGCCAAAGCCGGATCACAACAGTGGATTCACAATAAGCAGCGGTTTACACTTTGCTCTCCCCTTGAAAGTGATTTATAACAACTGATGGTCTCTATCTGCTGCTCATATTCAACTGCTGCTGTCCTTTCAACTGCCGATGAAAACGCTAAAGTATTCAACACTGCTGGTCCTATCTACTGATGTTAAAGCACTGCCCAGTCAAGGACTGATCAACCTTGAGGAAAGCACTGACACAAAGGGAGAGCAGCTGTTTAGTAAATTGTTTGTCTTATGTATAGTCAGTGGTTAGGTTAGCAGTGTTTGTGTAAGGTCAGTAGATACAGGTTGTTAGGCTGTTAGACGTCGCTTTCATGGTGACGTCAGCTGAGATACCTCAGTGGTTTGGTTTGCCTATAAATGTATCAGTACCCTGTACTGTTACATTTGATTGACTGAGTGGGATCTTCTCCTCATGTCTAATCCTTTCATCTTGTGTGCAACCAACCTTAGGGCATCAGGCTGAGGGGGAGTATAGTTTGTAAGCATGACTGTAATCTTTTGCTTTGATTTGTAATCTTTTGACTCTATGTGAAGCAATTGTTTATCAAACTATTTTCTCCTTTGATTGTGTTTACAAAGTTTGTTTTCATTTCCGCTGCACCTAACATGTTTTCATATTCATTGATCATTCATTTCAAACAAACAAACACTATCATGAGAGCCTCCGATCCTAACAATTGGTATCAGAGCCTGGACAGTCAAATTCGATCTAACAATCAATTTGACATAACAGTTCAGCTCAAATTTCATTGATACTAAGGTTGGTCGTATTTGTTGAAAAACAGAGTAACGAGTAACAACGTTCAAAGTTGTTTATTCAAAAACTCTGTAAAACAACCAAGATGTCATAAGACACACAAAATTCACATAACAAGTGATGTCATGCATAAATCACCAATAGTTTCAGATCTGCAAACTCGTCTGGTGACTTTGGTGTGATTATTCTCTTTACAAAATTGATTTCAAATGTTATTATGAAGTTTGTGTTGTTTTCATCATAACTGCAGCTAAGGTGTTCACCTCATGGTTGACAAAAGCCTATGTGCGGATAAAAGCACTAGTGTCTTTGTTAACATAAAAAGAGGAAATCAAAACTTTAGTGATTTGGATCTTATGTATTGAAAAACAGGTTGAGTGTCCTCTAAAAGGACCAAAATCAATTGTGTTAAGAATACATTAAGAAAATCAGCAGTCAAACTATCCAGATCATGAGTAATGTGAAATTTGGCATAAGTATGTGCAAAAATGACCAAATCTCTCAAAACATTGCTGAAAATGATTTTGGATTGAGTATTTTTTTCTTGAAAACCTTCCAGTAAAAATTTCAATACTTTTCTATGGAAAAGGTAAAAAGGGAAAGAAGAAAAATTACAAAAACTCAAAAGTGTGTTTATCTCAAAACTTTTGAAATCAAAAGAAAAGAGTATAAACATAAAACACTTAAGAGTCCGAAATTGGGTGAATAATGGTCATCAAGCAACTATGTGCATTCATTGATTCAGGGAAATTCAGGTAACAAAAGTATCACCAGTGATTAAACTTACAAAGAGGACTAGACAAAATTTTTCAGTGTCATCACATGGTAACAAAGTCTATAACAGGACTTTCTAAACTTATGTGTACATGTCTCCTCATTTTAGCAATCAATTGACAAAGAAATGGTCTCAAACAAGTGGTTGTTCAAATCATTGACCATTTTCATAAGACTTGAGAATGATATGATTCTGAGCTTTATTAAAAATTGTACCAGATCCTTTTTGATGTCATTTTCAGAATAACCTTTAATTTTTCTTTAAAAGCTTTTTCTCAATAAAACAGGATATATTATTCTCCATTTTTTATGAGAATGATATATTTTGAACTTCTATTTTTTTAGTAAAAGTTTCAATTCCTGTCAGGATGAAGATCCCTTATATTTTTTGCTTAGGGTGATATTGTCCTTGAAAATAGATCAAAAGGAGATGGTGAAATAAGTTAAAGTCATTTCAAACTCAAGTTTTCATCACAGATCAAAGATTGATTACTAACAGACCTTAAAATTCTTGACTACTCATGTTTTACTCTAAGGATTAGAACATAAAATGTGTAGTCAAAGTGAAAAGTTTGCCATCATCTGGGATACTCAACTACTGTCAAAATTTGTCGAATGTTTAAAACAGGAAATAGATAAGTAGTAAAACCTTGAATACAAATCCCTGTAAAAATCTGCTAATGTGTCAATCTTGATAATATACATCTAAAATGTGTTTTGTCAAGGATGTTACTTTGCAGATATCTCATTATCACCATCAAAAGATGTTGGACATGATACTGTGTTATCACATGACAAAATCATTTCCTTCATCTGAGCAGCAGATGTACAAAACAGCTGGTAAAGCTCACCCACTGATCCACCAACAGTTGCTGATAGAAGTCTATCAAAAATGGATAGAAATCACTTGACTGCTACCTCAACAATTGCTTGACCAAAGTAGTCCTTAACCTCTATTTCCGTGTCCACAACCACTGTTGATAAAAATCTACTAACAGTGGATAACAATCAACACTGGTTATCACCAATTCCTTTTATTCCTCCACTTTCACCTTCAAACAGCTGTTGGATCATTAAAGTCACCAACAGTTGTTAGCTCAGATGGCTCACATCTGCAGCCTCATCTTTTAAACCTCAATCCTTTTTAATCACATCCATTTTAGCATACACTTGACAACATCAATGAAAAGGGATTCCTTTAAAAAGGTCAATCCTAAAACATATGTTCTCTTATTGCCAGTTCTACCATTCCATCAACATGTCAGGTACCTTAGGGGAACTAAAAGACAGAAAGTTGGGTAGTGTCATTTAAGAGGAGCTTCAGCAGTTCGGTGACAACAAGTTTGAAAATCTTGTGCCACAGCCAAAGGATCATAATCTATTTGGCAAAAAGTGGGTCCTAAAAGAACATTGCATATGTTGAAGCATGGTTGTCAAGTTTTTATCAAACTCAAAACAAGTACAAACATCAAGGTGTTATTGACTGTGCACATGCAGCAGATATTTCCAACCACTGATTGAAGAATATTATGATGCTGATGTTGTTGCTGAAAAGTCCAACTGTTTGTAACTTCAAAATATGTTATTGAATTTTGGTATAGTTGCTCAAAAGATTGTTTTTATGCAGGACAGTCAAGTAGCTGAAATATATCATCAAAAGTTCAATATCTCATTGATTCACCATCATTCATTATCAGACATCACCTTGTGAGGGATTGCTATAAAAAGGTTTGATTTCATCTTTAACATGTCCATCCTAAAGATCAGTTGGTAGATGTACAAACTTAAGAATTGGATTCATCTACTGTTAAAAACTTGATCCCTATGATTGGAGTGCTAAACATGGATTAAGGCAAGCTTTCTTGTGTTCCATGTATAAATAGCATAAAAATGTTTTTAGAAAAATCAAAAATAACCTTAAAAATAGTTTAAAATTGAATTTTTCAATAAATCCTCAAAGTCTGTTCAAAGCACTGATGGCATTAAAACTCTGTTAAATAGTAAAATCTATCCACTGCCAGAGTGTATCCTCTGTTTGTGCAAAACACTGATTTACAACAGAGGTTACACGTGGACAGATGTTATTCAACAGTTGTGTGCATCAGATGCCATCATCACTTTTTCAAATAAATGGCCTTACACCTGAAAACATTGACAAGGCTATCAAAAATTTCCAAAACAAAAGCAGAGGTACCTGAGCAGATTTTAGCAGCTACCACTGCTCCTCAGATATCTGCTGCTGAGCCCACTGCTCAAGGTGATCACAGCAGTAACACAACTGCTGTGAAACCCACACCTAAATCCACCAAAAGACCAAAACAAAAGAAAATTCAAACGCCCCCAAACCTAAAATAAAGGCAACTCTGGAAGATGAGATCCCAGAGCAACTGCCAGTGACAACACAAAAGTCACTAGAAACCACTACTGCTACTTCCTCACAGCAGATGGTAGAAAGGTCTCAACCTATGCCTCAAACTTCTCCTGCTTCTTCTAAAAAAGAACAGGTTGTAATAACAGGGACACCAAATTATGATGCTTTGGAATCACTTGATTCCATCATCCACAGCCCATTGCCCGGGGCAAATTCTCTTTCAACTCCCATCATCACTTCATAAATACCACCATCAATAATGACCTTGTTGCATGCTTTGGATATAACTCAAACATAAATCAGTTCCTCTCAACCACCTATCACTGAGAGTACAATCCAACAAGTGACTGAGTCTGATGCTTATACCTCTGCTATCCCAGCAATAATTGAGGAGGTTACACCCCTTGAGTTACAAGTAACTCTTGGTGGTAGTTCAAGTGAAGCAGCTACTACAAGTGCTGAACCCACTGGTTTGCACTTGGACAGTAGTTTCATCAATAAGACTTCCTTGAAGGCAATTTCTTCACTGGGAACTCTTGTGTATCCAGTCTTCACTGGTTCACTAAAAAGTGTTTCTCCTTATGAAGAAAGAAGTCCCCAGTACCAAGACAAAGGGGCAACAGTGGATGATTTTTGGGATACACTTCCTCAATCAACCACTGTTACAACCACTGGTAGTGGGAAATCAGATGATCCCATTAAGTTTTGTGATGGTTTAATGTACCAAGAATTGACGACTAGAATTGATAAACTGGATACATCTGTTGCAGAAATCAAAGACATACTGCAACAGTTGTTGAAAGCACAAACGGTACCATCCACTGTTGCACCACCTCCAACAGCTACTCCATCATCTGCTCCTACTCCAGATGAGCTGTGGAATTTATTTCAACCCCTGCACTATCTTCGAAAGAGTTGATGATGCCAAAAAGGGGGGGAGAAAAATGACTCTGAGGAAAATCTCTCAGTAACTTTTGCTGAAACATCATTCAAATAAAGGAAAAGGGAGGTGATGAAACTCTGAAAATTCAAGCAGATGATGAAGATACACAAATGAGGATCGTTCAAAGTCAAGTCAATTCAGCTGGTCTCAAAACCACTGCTGACATTAAAAGGGTAAGGGATGAGAGCAGAGCTTTGGTTGAGAAAAAGTTAGTTCTGCAAAAAGGAAAAAGAAGAGGTTGGTACTTCATTAAAGAAGAGTCCTGTTAGAATAACAAGGCAATCAACCACCACAGCTTCTAAAACTAAGCCAGTTACTACTTCAACCACAACTTCTGTTCCCACAAAATCACTTACACCTCCACCATTAACAACATCTGTCACTCAAACAACTGC
Organism: Helianthus tuberosus; assembly: GCA_030545235.1. Taxonomy (NCBI): domain Eukaryota; kingdom Viridiplantae; phylum Streptophyta; class Magnoliopsida; order Asterales; family Asteraceae; genus Helianthus; species Helianthus tuberosus. The sequence continues at coordinate 129,326,023 of CM060437.1, forward strand.
CACCAATACCACATCAACACACACCACAACCACTGCCATCCCCACTAAATCAACCACCACAAACACCACCTGCTGCCATCCTTCATCAAAGAAGGAAACAAAGCAGATGGATGCAGAAATATCAAAAGAACAAGCTTGAGAAGAATATATCATGAAGATGGTTCTTCAGACACTTAGAGCAGAACTACAAGAAACAACAAAATCTCAAGACACTGCTCAAAGTTGTCATCACCAGGCCTCAATCTCCAAACTCATCATTCAAATAAATCTCTCCCAAGAAACCCATTGGATTCAAAATACTAAAGTGGATGTCTGATCAAAAGACCCACGTATTGACTTTGCTCAGATCCAATGGTGAAGTGAAGCATATATCAAGGGAAACAGCACTTGGCCTGGGTGTTGAAGATTTGCAATATCTCCTTGAGCTTACACTGTGCAGGGATGAGGATGATACAAGCCCCATTGGCTTTGAATTACAATTCAAAGGACAAGTTAGGGAACTTGTGATGAGTAAATAAAAATCCAGAATAATGAAGGGTTTTGGCATCATCTGTTCCAGGGGGAGATTGTTGGGATTGAACCCTACAGAGGAACAGATGATGTAAAGCCAAAACCGGATCACAACAGTGGATTCACAATAAGCAGCGGTTTACACTTTGCTCTCCCCTTGAAAGTGATTTATAACAACTGATGGTCTCTATCTGCTGCTCATATTCAACTGCTGCTGTCCTTTCAACTGCTGATGAAAACCCTGAAGTATTCAACACTGCTGGTCCTATCTACTGATGTTAAAGCACTGCCCAGTCAAGGACTGATCAACCTTGAGGAAAGCACTGACATAAAGGGAGAGCAGCTGTTTAGTAAATTGTTTGTCTTATGCATAGTCAGTGGTTAGGTTAGCAGTGTTTGTGTAAGGTCAGTAGATACAGGTTGTTAGGCTGTTAGACGTCGCTTTCATGGTGACGTCAGCTGAGATACCTCAGTGGTTTGGTTTGCCTATAAATGTATCAGTACCCTGTACTGTTACATTTGATTGACTGAGTGGGATCTTCTCCTCATGTCTAATCCTTTCATCTTGTGTGCAACCAACCTTAGGGCATCAGGCTGAGGGGGAGTATAGTTTGTAAGCATGACTGTAATCTTTTGCTTTGATTTGTAATCTTTTGACTCTATGTGAAGCAATTGTTTATCAAACTATTTTCTCCTTTGATTGTGTTTACAAAGTTTGTTTTCATTTCCGCTGCACCTAACATGTTTTCATATTCATTGATCATTCATTTCAAACAAACAAACACTATCATGAGAGCCTCCGATCCTAACAGAAATCACTAGATTTGAGGTGTTATAGGATGACGTCATCATGTGTTCTTGAAGAACTTCATATTTTGGCCTCAATCCACCAAGAACAACTTAGATCTAACCGATTTCCACATAAGTAAACAAAGATCTTACATAGATCTAAACACATTCATGGTGAAAAAGGATTGAAAGATGGTTTCTAACTTTCTTTCAACTCTTTTACACTCAATGCACTCAAAATCGATAGAATCGGACCTTGTCCTAGTCTTCTACTCATTCGTGGTGTTGTGCTAGCTCAAGACCAGGATTCTACTCACGAGACCACCGACTTCGGGTTAACCAAGAACAATCGTCTTGAACCGGTTAACTGGTCGAACTCGGGTGATTCCTGTTTGATCGGGTCACTTGGGTCAAGATGGGGTTCTGTTGATTAACACGTTGTCAAAACGTCTCGATAACACGACAAACAATCAAAACGACCAAGTGTAAGTCAAATGAAACAACCGGGATGGAGTGCTATCTGACCAGACTACTGTCCGAACTAATAGCCATCCGAGCGGCCGGCTGTCCGAACGACCTACATCGTGGGTCCCACCCTTAACCAATCCTATCTGAAGTCTGAGTGTTGAAACGAGTTACTATCCGGCCGGACTACCATCCGACCGAATTACCCTTCGGATCATGAGATACTTGGACTTTAACACTTAAACAATTTTCAACATGTTCAACAACAGGGTTGCCAGCCGCTCGGATGGGCATCCGACCGAGTGACTGCCCTGCTGTGAATTTGTTCTCACTGAGTAACCTCGCCACTCGAGTCGCCGTCGGACCGGATAACCATCCGAGCGGATTGTCATCCGCATGACTGACCATCCAATCGATCGACTTGAAAGGTAGAGATACTTCAATGTTTTCAAAATGCTACAACAAAAACTTCAAAGGTCAAGCCATCATACACAAACACATCCTTCTCATAGGAAGAAACAATCCACTCGAATAGTCATCCGACCGGACTACCGTCCGATCAGATAATCATCCGAACGGATTGTCATCCGCACGAACTGGTTGTCCGATCGGATTACCATCCGACCGAACTGCTGTCCGAGCCACTTACACCTTGCATCGTTTTACGCGTCGCTTATCGTTATGCTATCGTTCTAATTAGGTTAACCTTACTCTCGAGCGCTCCCTTCAATCCATCAACCGCTGTGAGTATACTCGATCCCTTTTTGCTTTATGCATTTTTGGGTGTTACATACGTTACTTATTCTAAATCACATCGAACACACTACGCAATACTTTTAACGCTAACCGTTACAGCATGTTATACGTGATTTAATGAATGCTTGTTTGTTATGTTTACACATGTAATGCTGTCTACCTGCCTTAGCAACCATAGTACTATAGTTTGGACTCAGCACCCGCTCACGCGGGGGTTGTTAAGGACAATTATGCATGGATTACAGTGGTGATCATGTATTACGAACTGCCTTGGGCAGTCAACCCGCAGTCATTGGTATCGATAGGTCTATGTCGATAACTAACATGCCTCATTTCGCTCTGTGTACGTGCTGGTTATGCGTAACGCTTTTGAACTCTATATGCTATTATCAAACTTGTATGCTCACCTTTACACTATGTGTATTGACTTGCATTTTAACGTATGTGACAGGTGCTTAGGATGCTTATCTGCTAGGAAATCGAGGCTAGAATAAGGCTCTAGTGGCCAACAAATAGTTGTCTGTACAAATGAAATCAAGGGTCTCTAGAAGCAAATAAACAACTAGGCTATTTGAAAAATCTGAGTTGTCGGAACAGAACTATTTGCCTAGAATTTTATCTGTAATAATTTGTTTACCTTTTGAGACATGGTATGGGACATGTTACTTTAAATTAATTGGTAATGATAATTGTTATGGAAACTTATGGACAATCTGTTTCGCTCAGTGCCATACCCCGATGTTTCCGCCATCGGTTGGGGTGTGACAGATTGGTATCAGAGCCATAACTATAGGGAATTAGGGAAGACTCGACCTAGTCCGGGTCGATGTCTTAGAGACCTAGTCTATAGTTAGGAACCACAGACCGACTTGTACATATCCGTTAGGGATTATGCATAAGCTTACTACTATCTCTCGCTATTCTTGCCTACGCTACACTATCACTGCACTCGAACTTTCAAATATGAATGAGCTATTAAGTCGAGATTAGGTGTGAAATCCGCAAACTCTCGATTAAATTGCTTGTTCAACCCATATTTTTATCTATAAACACGAGAATTTGCGTTGAACCAGGAGTGAAATCCATACTTTGACGCATAATTCTCTCTTATTTTATCAAAATAGGGACGAAGTTGTTAAGCCAGGGGTGAAACCCTAACCCTGACGACTTGTTCCGCCCTTTTTTTTACAAAACTCTCACCAAAGTCTCGACGGACTCCAACGACCTGAAGTCACGATAGGACTAACGGGATGCGTGCCCAACGCCCAAGAATCGAGGCAAAGGCATTGTCCTGACGGTCAAATGTGCACAACAAGTCCTTGTGAATAGTTAAACCACTTTGGTTAGTCGAAGTCTAATAGCCGTAGACGATCTATTTCTCGATTTTTATGTGTTTTCGACTCTGAGCCTGCGACCGTTGATTCTGATGATTCGTTGATTTTATGTGTTTATATGTGTGTTCATCTGTTTATGTGTTTTATGTGGTTTATGTTTAATTGTCAGCGTTTTGGGGAACTACTGGTTTCGATCTAACGCCTTTTTGCTTCCGCTACTCACACAACACACTACACATCGCTGACAAATCGTTAAATTGTGGATGACCTTATGCTATGATATATGCTTATACTACATTACTCGATATACTAAACTCGATCGCTATACTCGAACACTCGCGAACTGTGAATGATAGGTTTCTGTATTCTGACTGCATCTTGTGATTACATGATTATGTGCTTTTGTGGATTCTGTACTCTACGTACTTATGTGCTTCTGTGTTTATGTGAATATGTGATTATGTGCCTATGTGTTTATGTGATACATGTTACATTGCGTTCCTAAGCTTCAGTAAGTATTAGACGTGTGAGGTGAGATTCGATTATGATGTGTCTGAGACCTATGGCGATGTCTATTGCAGACAATGTCAATTGGACCATCATCCCGTCACACACGACTCTCTCATCAAGAACAGAGGGACAAATGCCTTGCTGCCATCCTCGCAAAACAAGTGGCCAAGGTTGTGCCTCAGATCGTGAGTGAGATTTACGAGAATGTTAGCAAATCATCTGAGGAGTCTAGAACCGAAACTCCTAAAGCTGCTACTGCTTTCAGCTTCAAACAGTTCAAGGCATGCGGTCCAAAGGAATTCACTGGAGAAGATGGCCCAACGGCTATGTTTCAATGGTTCGATTCCATCGAAGTCACTCTGCGCCAAAGCGGCTGTCCTGAAAATCTCCGTACCCTAAACGCTACCGGCGTCTTCCAGTCCCGCGCATTAGACTGGTGGACGGCCGAAAGAAACAAACGTGGGAATGATGCAGCTTATGAGCTGACTTGGGAAGAGTTGAAAGCCATCATGATGGACGAATTCTGCCCTCCCCATGAACGCCAAAAGCTGGAGGACGAGTTTTGGAACATAAAACAGAAGGATGGAGACAACACTGCCCTGACTGCTCGCTTTAAGCAGCTCAGCATCATCTGCCCCGATCAAGTGAAGACACCCGACATGGTGATCAAGAAATACATTCGAGCTCTACCAGACTGTGTTGCGAATTTTGTGCACGCCGCAAAGACCACAATGATTGAAGAAACTTCCTTGCTTGCCGTGGAAATCAACGACAAGCGGGTAAAGTCTGGTGTTTGGGATAAAGCTTCAAAGAGTCTGCACCAAGTCACCACCGCACCAACCGCTGAAGCCGCCGCCGCTCAACCGTCAAAGTCCTCACGCCGAAAGAAGAAGAACAACAACAGCAGCTCCAGCAACAAGAATTGTGCTGTCACTACCACTGCTGCTCCTCTTCAAGCCGTACCGGCTCAGCAGCAGCACCAACACCGACCAGCACCAGTTTCTTATGCTCCGCCAGCAAAGCGTGCATACACAGGCCCCCACCCGGCTTGCCCAACATGTTCTTATCATCACCCGGTGGGTCTCGCCTGTCGTTTTTGCGCTCACTGCAACCTGTACGGCCACTTCACTACCAACTGCCGTACTGGTCCTCGTAAAGCCCCAGTTCAAGCCACTGCTCATCAAGCTCTGCTCCCAGCCCCACAAGGCCAACAAGCGGCTCAGGCACCTACGATCAACGCTAGAGTCTGCTTCGCATGTGGTGACCCCAACCACTTTGCGAACATGTGCCCGAACAGGGTTGTGAAACAAGAGCCCCAGCAGCAGCAACATCAGCAGCAACAGCCCCAGCCCCAGCAACAACAATAAGCCGCACGCGCCAGAACTTTCAACATCAACGTGCGCCAAGCCCAGGCTGACAACAACGTGGTCAATGGTACGTTCATTGTGAATGGTATTTATGCTTCGTGTTTGTTTGATACTGGAGCCGATAATTGCTTTGTGTCGTTCGAATTTGAGAAGCTCCTTAGTCGTAAGCGCTCCCATCTCCCCTCGACGTTCGATGTTGAAGTAGCCACTGGAAGAACTATCGCCGTTAATTTTGTTCTTCATGATTGTACTCTCGAGCTCAACAATCACATCTTTCCGATCGATCTCATTCCGATGCAACTCGAAAGTTTCGACGTCATAGTAGGCATGGACTTTCTTCGCGAAAACCATGCTAAAGTTGTGTGTTTCGATAAGATGATTCGATTCTCGCTCGCGAATGGTTATTTACTGTGTGTCTATGGTGAAACTGCTTCGAAAGGTCTCAAGCTCATGTCATGTGTTCAAGCTAGCAAGTATCTCCGCAAGGAATATAGAGCTTTCTTGGCTAACATTGTAGCAGAGGAGAAGGAAAAGAAAGGTAGGCCTGGAATAAATGATGTCCCAGTGGTTCGAGAATATCCTAACGTTTTTCCAGAGGATCTTCCCAGACTACCGCCAAGTCGTGATATCGACTTTCGTATCGACCTCATTCCTGGAGCCAACCCTATTGCCAAAGCTCCTTACCGACTCGCACCGTCCGAAATGCGTGAACTCTCAAACCAACTCCAGGAATTACTTGAGAAAGGCTTCATTCGCCCGAGCACCTCTCCTTGGGGCGCGCCAGTCCTTTTCGTCAAAAAGAAGGATGGGTCGTTCAGGATGTGCATCGACTATCGGGGATTGAATAAGTTAACTATCAAGAACTGCTATCCCCTGCCTCGCATTGATGATTTATTTGATCAGCTACAAGGTGCTACGTGTTTCTCGAAGATCGATCTACGCTCAGGCTACCACCAGCTACGCATTCAAGAGGAGGATATACCCAAAAACCACGTTTCGCACTCGCTATGGACACTACGAATTCGTTGTTATGCCTTTTGGTTTAACCAACGCACCCGCGGTTTTCATGGATCTGATGAATCGCGTGTGTAAACCATATCTTGACCGTTTCGTCATCGTATTCATCGACGATGTCTTGATCTATTCTAGATCGAAATCCGAACACGCGCAACATCTATGTTTGGTTCTCCAAGTGTGAATTTTGGCTGGAGGAAGTTCCGTTTCTAGGTCACATTGTCAATAGTCAGGGTATTCACGTCGATCCTGCGAAGATTGAAGTCGTTAAAAGTTGCATTACACCTTAGAACCCGTCTGAAGTTCGTTCTTTTCTCGGACTAGCGGGCTATTATCGACGATTTATAGAGGGATTCTCAAAGATCGCTGTACCGCTTATCGCTCTCACGCATAAAGACAAGCCTTTTATTTGGGGAACTGAACAAGAGTCTGCTTTCCAAACCCTCAAGCACATGCTTTGCAATGCTCCTGTTCTCACATTGCCCGACGGAAACTACGATTTCATTGTCTATTGTGATGCTTCCAACCTTGGTCTCAGTTGTGTTCTTATACAGCGGGACAAGGTTATAGCTTACGCATCTCGTCAGCTCAAAATCCATGAGAAGAACTACACAACCCATGATCTCGAGCTAGGTGCAGTTGATTTTGCGTTAAAGATTTGGCGACACTACCTGTATGGTACAAAGTGTACGATCTTCACCAATTATAGGAGCCTTCAACATATCTTTAATCAGAAAGAACTTAATATGCGTCAACGTCGATGGGTAGAACTTCTCAACGATTACGACCGTGAGATTCGTTATCACCCAGGCAAAGCAAATGTTGTTGCCGACACTCTCAGCAGACGGAGTTATTTGCTCAGCATTCGCAATGTCTAGGCCCAATACGATCTCGAAACCCTCATCCGCGAAGCCCAACATGCATGTTTTAATGAACGCACTCTGAAGAAGGAAAGAATCTATCACAATGGAGCCCAGCTTGTGAATAAGTCGAATGGGATATTCCACTTTCTGGACCGAATTTGAATCCCTAAATGGACCGATTTATGACAGATTTTGATGGACGAAGCCCACAAATCCCGGTATTCTATTCATCCTGGTGCCGACAAAATGTACCAGGACCTTCGGTACAAGTACTAGTGGCCGGGCATGAAAAGGGATATTGCTCTCTACGTTGGAAAATGCCTGACCTGTGCAAGAGTCAAGGCTGAACACCAAAGACCCTCTGGCTTACTCGAACAACCGCCTATCCCTATGTGGAAGTGGGAGAGCATAGCCATGGACTTCATAACAAAGCTTCCGCACACGTCATCGGGTCACGACAACATTTGGGTTGTTGTTGACCGTTTGACCAAATCAGCTCACTTCTTGCCAATACGGGAAGACTACAAGGTAGAACGATTAGCCCGAATCTACACCAACGAGATCATTTGTAATCATGGGACGCCTCGCGACATCATCTCTAACCGTGATGCTCGGTTTACTTCGCGACTGTGGGAAACATTTCAAACGGCTCTCAATACATCGCTTAATCTAAGTACCACTTTCCACCCTCAAACCGACAGTCAGACTGAAAGAACGATTCGTACTCTTGAAGACATGGTCCGTTCGTGTGTCATAGACTTCGGTGGTAATTGGGATACATACCTGTCGTTAGTCGAATTCTCTTATAACAACAGTTATCATTCCAGCATTCAAATGGCACCATTCGAGGCTTTATTCGGAAGAAGATGTCGATCACCTATTGTGTGGCACGAGATCGGTCACTCGCAATTAACCGGTCCCGAGCTATTGCATGAAGCGACCGACAAAATTTTCCAAATTCGAGACAATCTAACGAAAGCTCGGAATCAACAGAAAAGTTATGCTGATAGACGACGCAAGCCCCTTGAATTTGACTTTGGCGACAACGTACTCCTAAAGGTATCACCTTGGAAGGGTGTGGTCAGATTCGGCAAGAAAGGGAAACTAGCGCCTCGATATGTTGGACCTTTTAAGATTCTGGAAAGGATTGGAAAAGTCACCTATAGACTCGAACTACCGGAGGAACTTAGTAACGTCCACCCGACTTTCCACGTGTCAAACCTTCGAAAGTGCCTGGCTGAGCATGATTTAATTGTACCTCTCGATGACCTTCAAGTAAATGAAACACTACACTTCGTGGAGAAGCCTATCGAAATCATGGATCAACAAACCAAGCAACTCAGACGCTCGCACAATCCTATTGTGAAAGTCCGATGGGAAGGCAAACGAGGCGCAGAGTTCACTTGGGAACTCGAAAGCGACATGAAGGCAAAGTACCCATAGTTGTTCGTTACGGCTTCGGCCTAATTTCAGGACGAAATTCCCTCAACTAGGGGAGGCTGTAACACCCCGTGTTTCTAAAGTCAAAGTCAAGGTCAAAGTCAACGACCGATTTCGCGCGACTTGACTAGTAGTGAATTTCTTTTATGTGTTTATTTTAGCTATATTATGTGGAGTAAGTGTCAATAATTACAATAATCGACGTGTGTTATTCGCTATTTAATCAACTTACGACTGTGAACTGTAGGAAGTAACGATGCGATAAAGTCAAATCAATCCAATTTAATCGACATCGAATCGCAATCGCACTCGCAACTCGAATTACGCATTTTAGTTATTGTTATACGTGTGTGTGTGTGTGTGCCTTATGTGTTACTTGTGCATGTTTAAATTATGTTACGTGTGGTAATCAATCGAATCACAATCGAAACTCAAACGCAATCGAACTTAATCGCAATCGAAATGGTATTATAATTAGTGGAGACGAGATAGCGCTAGATATGAGTAGTTGGGATTAAAAGTAATTTGACTAGGAAAACCTATCGCATCGCATCGCATCGCAACGCTCGCAATCGCAATCGAAACAACAAAAATCGTCACGCCGCGCACTCGAACCAAGTTCCATCCGGCCGGATTGCCATCCGACCGGGCTGCCACTTGATCGTGGTGCCAAGTTGCCATCCGACCGAGATGACATCCGACCGGACAATCATCCGGGCGAGTTGCCATCCGACCGACTTGCCCCTTTCCATTTTGGGAATCCTATAAATACCCCATGTCACTCTCATAGTTACCACTTTTGGAAACTGACGTCCGAACAGCCCGTGCACCTTGCCTTTTCTTCGATTTCTCCCAATTCCGGTAAGATCTCATCCTCAATATTGTACTTCCTTAATCTACACGCACTCCTACACCTTTCTATCTTTTGAATCTTAACTTTTAACGGTGAAATCACTAGATTTGAGGTGTTCAAGGATGACGCCATCATGTGTTCTTGAAGAACTTCATGTTTTGGCCTCAACCCACCAAGAACAACTTAGATCTAATCGATTTCCACACAAGTAAACAAATATCTTACATAGATCTTAACACATTCATGGTGAAAAAGGACTGAAAGATGGATTCTAACTTTCTTTCAACTCTTTTACACTAAATGCACTCAAAACTGATAGAATTGGACCTTGTTCTAGTCTTCTACTCATTCGCGGTGTTGTGCTAGCTCAAGACCAGGATTCTACTCATGAGACCACCGACTTCGGGTTAACCAAGAACAACCGTCTTGAACCGGTTAACTGGTCGAACTCGGGTGATTCCTGTTTGATCGGGTCACTTGGGTTAAGATGGGGTTCTGTGGATTAACACGTTGTCAAAACGTCTCGATAACACGACAAACAATCAAAACGACCAAGTGTAAGACGAACAGAACAATCGGGATGGAGTGCTATCTGACCGGACTACTGTCCGAACGAATAGCCATCCGAGCGGCCGGCTGTCCGAACGACCTACATCGTGGGTCCCACCCTTAACCAATCCTATCTGAAGTCTGAGTGTTGAAACGAGTTACTATCCGGCCGGACTACCATCCGACCGAATTACCCTTCGGATCATGAGATACTTGGACTTTAAAACTTAAACAATTTTCAACATGTTCAACAACAGGGTTGCCACCCGCTCGGATGGGAATCCGATCGAGTGACTGCCCTGCTGTGAATTTGTTCTCACTGAGTAACCTCGCCACTCGAGTCGCCGTCCGACCGGATAACCATCCGAGCAGATTGTCATCCGCACGACTGACCGTCCGATCGACCGACTTGAAAGGTAGAGATCCTTCAATGTTTTCAAAATGCTACAACGAAAACTTCAAAGGTCAAGCCATCATACACAAACACATCCTTCTCATAGGAATAAACAATCCACTCGAATAGTCATCCGACTGGACTACCGTCTGATCGGATAATCATCCGAACGGATTGTCATCCGCACGAACTGGTTGTCCGATCGGATTACCATCCGACCGAACTGCTGTCCGAGCCACTTACACCTTGCATCGTTTCACGCGTCGCTTATCGTTATGCTATCATTTTAATCAGGTTAACCTTACTCTTGAGCGCTCCCTTCAATCTATCAACCGCTGTGAGTATACTCGATCCCTTTTTGCTTTATGCACTTTTGGGTGTTACATACGTTACTTATTCTAAATCACATCGAACACACTACGCAATACTTTTAACGCTAACCATTACCGCATGTTATACGTGACTTAATGAATGCTTGTTTGTTATATTTACACATGGAATGCTGTCTACCTGCCTTAGCAACGATAATACTATAATTTGGACTCAGCACCCGCTCACGCGGGGGTTGTTAAGGACAATTATTTGCATGGATTACAGTGGTGATCATGTATCATGAACTGCCTTGGGCAGTCAACCCGCAGTCATTGGTATCGATAGGTCTATGTCGATAACTAACATGCCTTATTTCGCTCTGTGTACGTGCTGGTTATGCGTAACGCTTTCGAACTCTATATGCTATTATCAAACTTGTATGCTCACCTTTACACTATGTGTATTGACTTGTATTTTAACGTATGTGACAGGTGCTTAGGATGCTTATCTGCTAGGAAATCGAGGCTAGAATAAGGCTCTAGAGGCCAACAAATAGTTGTCTGTACAAATGAAATCAAGGTTCTCTAGATGCAGATAAACAATTGGGCTATTTGAAAAATCTGAGTTGTCGGAACAGAACTATTTGCCTAGAATTTTATCTGTAATAATTTGTTTACTCTTTGAGACATGGTATGGGACATTTTACTTTAAATTGATTGGTAATGATAATTGTTATGGAAACTTCTGGACAATCTATTTCGCTCAGTGCCATACCCCGATGTTTCCGCCATCGGTTGGGGTGTGACACCCAAGGTCATAAATGCACTGTAGCAGGAGTGTAAAAGTCTCCTGTTGTCAGGCGCGTGGACGGCCACTCGCGAGTGGTAACCGTCAGCAGAATCGTCGTTAAACACGTGGCGTCGCCCAACTCGCTCTTTCCAAACGTGATGATTCGGTTACTGCCTCGCATTAATTGCAATGGGTATATAAGGGGAAACCGTTTGGTTTCCCCTCACTTGATCAAAATTTCAAAAATTTCCGGTGAGAGAAAAAGAGCTTCCTTCGTCTTCTCCGATAAACTTGTTTGATATTTCGGTGAGGTTTTTCTGAGTTTCTTGTGAACTTATCTCCTGTCTTCTTTATTACATTCTCTGATGGCTGAACCATCGAATCCACATAATGCTGAGGGTGAAAACCCAGATCATTCATCGCCGGCGGCGGCGGAAGAGGAAGAGGAAGGTGGTGGTGCCCCCGGCGGGGGCCTACCAGTGCTGAAGTGGTCAAAGGGTCAGTTTGATACCCTGATGACCACTATTCAGATGCCCCAAGAGTATGGGTTCATCCACCCACAGGAAGGTGACACCGGTGCCGATGCTCCGGCCGGTTACGTCACCATGTGGGCCGTTTTGTTCGGTGATGGTAACCTTCGACTGCCATTGACGGTGTTTGTTGCCGAAGTTTTGGAGTATTATAATGTAACACCTGGGTCACTGCGACCATCAAACAAAAACCAAATCAATGAAATTTGTGTTTCATACTTGGGATTTGTATAAATATGTGTATCGTTTGCACATGTCAATTCTTGTTCGATTTCAGGCTTTAAATCGCTTTCTGGAAGGTTATACGCGATCCGATTGGTAAAAATAACCAGTTTAATGCAACAAACACTCCGGAATAGTGACATAGGCTTAACATACCTTAAATAACCTTTACATAACTTAGAAATAAGTTTTGAAGGCTTTGGTATGGCAAAATCAAGTTAATTCGCTTACAGGGACTAAATTTGACAAACTGCGAAAGTATGACGATTCGTACTGGAACAGACATTCTGGAACATGACCATAAGTTAAAAATACCATAAATATCCTTTACATAGCTTAGAAATAGGCTTTGAGGGGTTCGGTGTGCTAAAATAAACTTTTGGGTCATTCAGGGACTAAAAGCGTCAAAAAGTGCACAAGTTTGCATTTTCGCGCATAACTTACGTTCTGAATACATCCGGACATCCAAAAATTTATGTAAGCTTTAAAATATTTTATTTTAGTGTTTGGCATAAGAAAAATCCATTCGTCGCGCAATTTGGACCGTTTTTGCGTCCGTTACGACTTTCGTCGTAATAAACCGAACAACGCAACCGTACGGCCAAACAAACCGACATCCGACATATTTTTTAGCATATTCCAAGTTCCATATACTTTAACTTCATTTTAGAGCCTTTAAATGGGGTTAACGGGGCTTAAACGTGCAAGAAATGCATTAAAATGCAAGATTCTCAAGTGCGGGGGCTAAACTGTCAACTTTTGAAAGTTGCTGGTCTGCAGACCACATACGGTCCGTAAGGGATGGACCATACGGTCCGTATGGCATCCCCAGACCAGCAGAAAGCTGTTTCCAGCCGGTTTCCAGCCAATTCCAACTCATTTCTCTCTTGCACATGGTATTTCAAGATACTAGGGGCCATTTTGATGTGCCCATGGTATTGTAAAACCATGGGTACATATGTAAGGATGAGATTGAAGCTCGGTTTTCGATGAACGATCTTAACGGTCCTAAGAAATCTATAAATACCCCTCAAGATCACAACTCAAAACCCACACCTTAGAATCTGAATTTGTTCTCTAAGTTGATGTGTTTATCACTTCATACTTGAGAATATTCGGATCAAAACTTCCGTTCTTGGACCCGTTGTAAGTCCTCTTTCATTCTTTTAGCGTTTTTAGTGCCGCTGAAAGTAGTAGGTCGGCAGTCCATAAAAGTTTTGAAGGTGTACACGGGAGGCTGGGCATGTTGACCTGTTGTGGTTGTAAGAAGGGACAAGGTTAAGCACAAGTGTTGGTTTACGAGAGTAGGACCTAAAGATCCTAGAGTAAGTTGCAATAGCAGGTTATACCTCGTGCCTGGGTGGCTGCAAGTGCCACAGCAACTTGTTCATTGATCAAAGCCGTTAGCTGGGCTTGAGTTAGGTTGATTCGTCCACTCATGATCTTCACATCGAAAAAAACACAAGTAAGAAAAGTGTCGCGCATGTGGAGTGACAGAAGAGAGTAAGCACACCGAGTTCAAGCAACAGTTGTTATACTAACTAAGCATACTATGAGCAATGTACTATGTAACTAGTGAGTAGGCAATATAAACATAAATCATATCACCTATAGTGTTGAGCCTTGCAAGTGGGGCGAAGCGTCGTTGTGTATCGTTGAGCACCGTACAGGTTATAGTCTGGTTTTACCAAAAAGCTTTTCCCCCTTTTAAAACCAAGTTCACTATAACCAATGGCTCTGATACCAATCTGTCACACCCCCAAAATCCACACACGGAGTATCACCGCTTGGAGGCGTGAAATGACCAGGATCAAGCCACCAATCATATTGAACAATAAAGTAAAGTAATCAAAAATCCAACCACACAATATAATTGGTGTCCAAAAACAATTTAATAAGTCTAAGTTATCAGCGGAAGCAAATAGTTCAAAACCCAAATCATAAATTCAGAGTATTTAAGTTTATCATGAACATTCAATGTCCATGCTCCACAACGACTCTTCCCCATGCAAGCTCCTGCTAAACCTAGTGACCTGCAAAGCATGTAGTAACGAGTCAACAACAAAGTTGAGCGAGTTCACAGTTGGGTGTTTGTTTAAGTTATTCCAAAAACATAGTTTCCTTTAACTGGCACCCTTGATGTGGGGGTTACCCCATAGTTGAAAACATGATTTGTTTATCCCATTTACTCTGGCAATCCAGCCGTGGGGGCTACCCCATGTTTACACTACTAGACTCGTTCCCATATCGACCACTGACTTTAGTCATGTTTATGTGCCCTTAGTGTCAACGTCTATCATCATTGACGTGCCCAGATCCATTAGTTCACGCCCGTCCTCTGCGACACGGTGTGAGGCTTGTAAGACCTAAATAGCGCTATCTAACTAATGACCCACTCGCCATTGGCCCGGCAGTTAAATCGATATAAAAGGAGGGACTTCGTGATAGAGTTTTGGTCTAGTGAAATTTAAACTGTCCAAGAGGACGAGGAATTACATACCTTAACCCGTACTGTCCTACCCAAGGAGGACGAGGAATCCATATTCCTTAACCCATTCCCAACCCCTGGGAATCCCATGCTTTGTAGAAAGTGTGAACTCACTTTAGGTTAGCTCGGCAGATAAACGAAGGGTCAAATCGAGCTGCTAGGGGTCAACCACGTCCTAACATGGTTACTATACAAGTCAGGTCTAGGTTCAAGTAGTGCACATATGTTTACAAAGGATTACCAAGTTACAACACGCAATGATAATGGCAACACGTTAACAGTAAGGTATATAACATATCCGAACTTGTGCGACTCAAATGATTGGGCTCGCACAAGTTCAACAACCTTGTGCGATTGACCCATTGAAGCCCAATAGTACCCGACTTCCTTTTGTTCTAACCGTTTCCTCGATCCTCGCAGGGACTCTGCCCTGACGTTTTCTGCCTTCAATGCTTCAACCTGAGCATTTCGTATTTGAGTAGGAAAACTAGATTGGATGGTAAGTTGTAACGCTCGCACACGTTTAGGTGTAGTGTCCTTTCGACTAAGGGTGTCGGCCACAACATTAGCCTTGCCTGGATGGTACTTGATCGCGCATTCGTAATCATTCAAGAGCTCGACCCATCGATGTTGTCGCATGTTCAACTCCTTTTGTTTGAAGATATGCTCGAGACTCCTGTGATCAGTGTAAATGGTGCACATGGTACCGTACAGGCAATGTCTCCATATCTTAAGAGCAAAAACCACTGCTCCTAACTCCAAGTCATGCGTAGTGTAGTTCCTTTTGTGAACTTTAAGTTGGCGCGATGCGTAGGCAATGACCTTGTCACATTGCATCAACACGGAACCAAGTTCTTGAATGGAAGCGTCACAATAGACCACAAAATCGTCTGTGCCTTCAGGCAATAAGAGAATAGGTGCGCTACACAGTCTATCCTTTAAGTGTTGAAATGTAGTTTCCTGTGCATCACCCCAACGATAGGTGACACCCTTCTGAGTTAGCAAAGTGAGAGGTTGCGCAATCTTAGAGAAATCCTTGATAAACCTTTTGTAATAACCTGCCAAACCTAAGAATTGGCGGATTTCTGTTGGTGTACGGGGTGCAGGCCAGTTTTTGATCGAGTCTACCTTGGATGGATCAACGTGGATCCCGTCCTTGTTTACCATGTGGCCTAGGAAATGGACTTCGCGAAGCCAGAAGTCACACTTCGAAAACTTAGCATAAAGCTGTTCTGTTCGAAGGAGTTCCAAAATAAGTCGTAGATGTTGCTCGTGTTCCTCCCGACTCTTAGAATAGATCAGGATGTCGTCGATGAAAAATATAACAAACTTATCCAGGTAAGGTTTACACACTCGGTTCATAAGGTCCATGAAGACCGCAGGTGCGTTTGTCAGCCCAAAAGGCATGACCAAAAACTCGAAGTGTCCATAACGAGTTCTAAAGGCTGTTTTGGAGATGTCCTCTTCTCGGAATCTCAGCTGGTGGTATCCCGATCTCAGATCAATCTTCGAGTAGTAGCTCGACCCTTGCAGCTGGTCGAACAATTCATCAATACGTGGAAGAGGATAACGATTCTTCACCGTCACCTTGTTGAGTTCGCGGTAGTCAATACACATTCTGAAGGTACCATCTTTCTTCTTCACAAATAACACTGGAGCTCCCCAGGGCGAAGAACTAGGACGAATGAAACCCTTGTCCAAGAGTTCTTGTAGCTGCGCAGATAGTTCTTCTAATTCAGATGGAGCTAGACGATAGGGTGCTCGAGCTATGGGCGCTGCTCCAGGAGCTAGCTCGATTTGAAACTCGACTTGACGATGAGGTGGAAGACCAGGTAAGTCCTCAGGGAATACCTTAGGAAGGTCATGTACGATCGGAAAATCTTCTATCTTCTTATCTTTCTTCGAGGTGTCAGTAACGAGAGCCAAAATAGCAGTGTGGCCCTTTCGTAAACACTTCTGGGCCTTAAGAAAAGAGATGATGCTCACAACAGCAGCACTCTTGTCACCATGAATCATGAGAAGTTCATCACCTGAAAGAGGAATAGGGACAATCTCCTCGTTGCAAAGAATCCCTGCTTGGTGTTGGGATAACCAATCCATACCAATGACAACGTCGAAACTACCCAGAACGATAGGAAAGAGATCGATAGAGAAGGTGTGACCAGCAAGAACAAGATTACAACCCTTGACTACGTGTGTGACCTCTAAACTTTTACCATTAGCTAGCTCTACAGTGTGCTTAGTGTTCAAAAGTGTTGGGGTACGCTTAAGCATTTGACTAACTTTTAGGGACACGTAGCTAGTATCGGCACCCGAATCAAATAAAATAGTAACATAGAAGTCGGCCAGTAGGAACTTACCCATCACAACATTGGGATCATTCCTCGCTTCACCCTGGCCAATAACGAATACACGACACCTGGCACCATTGCCGTTGTTACCCCCGTTGTTTCCATTTCCCTGGTTGTTATTATTGTTGTTGTTCTGGTTCTGGTTTAGTTGGGGACAATCTCTCTTGAAGTGGCCTTCAGCTCCACACTGAAAGCACCCTTTGTTGATACCTTGCTGCTGCTGTTAGCGTTGATTTTGTGGGGCTTGTTGTTGATGACGAATCTGATTCGCGGGGCGTAAACTTCTGCAATCCTTTGCGGCGTGGCCTGGCTTGTTGCACCGATGACAGTTACTCCTGGTGCATGGCCCGATGTGGTGTAGGTTACAGCGATTGCATTTGGGGTGAATTCCCCTATACCCACCTTGACTTTGGCTACCAGTTGATTGCTGAGTAGGGCTCTTGTAGTCGTCAGTCCTTCTCTGCTGAGACTGAGACTGAACAGAAGTTGAACCTTTGCTTGAAGTTCCATCCCATTTAAGCTTGTTGTCGCTGGGAGTATCAGAAGTAGTAGCACTAATACGCTTCGGTAACCTGTTCTGCTCCACCGCCTGATCAGTGAGACGATGAGCCAACTTGATGATTTGCTGAATGGTGCCAAGATTAGCTGAGGTCACATGACTTTGAATCTCTGGCACTTAACCCTTGAGGTACAGTTCGATACGTTTGATGGGAGGGTCTACCATAGTAGGACACAAGATAGCCAACTCGTTCGATCTTTTCGTGTACGCTTCAATTTCCGACCCCGTCATCTTCAAGTTGAAAAACTCTACCTCGAGCTTGTGAATGTCGTCACGACTACAGTACTCTTCCTTGATCAATTCCTTGAAATCGTTCCACGGGGTGGCGTTAGCAGCAACTAACCCCAGCATTTGGACCTGCGCGTTCCACCACGTGAGCGCTACACCCTCAAGAGTACCAGTAGCATACTTCACCCTGCGAGCCTCAGGGCATTCACACATTTCGAAGACAGATTCGAGTTTCTCGAACCAGTGGAGGAGGCCTACAGCTCTTTCAGTGCCGCTGAAAGTAGTAGGTCGGCAGTCCATAAAAGTTTTGAAGGTGTACACGGGAGGCTGAGCATGTTGACCTGTTGTGGTTGTAAGAAGGGACAAGGTTAAGCACAAGTGTTGGTTTACGAGAGTAGGACCTAAAGATCCTAGAGTAAGTTACAACGGCAGGTTATACCTCGTGCCTGGGCGGCTGCAGGTACCGCAACACCTTGTTCATTGATCAAAGCCGTTAGCTGGGCTTGAGTTAGGTTGATTCGTCCACTCATGATCTTCACATCAAAGAAAACACAAGTAAGAAAAGTGTCGCGCATGTGGAGTGACAGAAGAGAGTAAGCACACCGAGTTCAAGCAACAGTTGTTATACTAACTAAGCATACTATGAGCAATGTACTATGTAACTAGCGAGTAGGCAATATAAACATAAATCATATCACCTATAGTGTTGAGCCTTGCATGTGGGGCGAAGCGTCGTTGTGTATCGTTGAGCACTGTACAGGTTATAGTCTGGTTTTACCAAAAAGCTTTTCCCCCTTTTTAAAACCAAGTTCACTATAACCAATGGCTCTGATACCAATCTGTCACACCCCCAAAATCCACACACGGAGTATCACCGCTTGGAGGCGTGACATGACCAGGATCAAGCCACCAATCATATTGAACAATAAAGTAAAGTAATCAAAAATCCAACCACACAATATAATTGGTGTCCAAAAACAATTTAATATGTCTAAGTTATCAGCAGAAGCAAATAGTTCAAAACCCAAATCATAAATTCAGAGTATTTAAGTTTATCATGAACATTCAATGTCCATGCTCCACAACGACTCTTCCCCATGCAAGCTCCTGCTAAACCTAGTGACCTGCAAAGCATGTAGTAACGAGTCAACAACAAAGTTGAGCGAGTTCACAGTTGGGTGTTTGTTTAAGTTATTCCAAAAACATAGTTTCCTTTAACTGGCACCCTTGCCGTGGGGGTTACCCCATAGTTGAAAACGTGATTTGTTTATCCCATTTACTCTGGCAATCCAGCCGTGGGGGCTACCCCATGTTTACACTACTAGACTCGTTACCATATCGACCACTAACTTTAGTCATGTTTATGTGCCCTTAGCGTCAATGTCTATCATCATTGACGTGCCCAGATCCATTAGTTCACGCCCGTCCTCTGTGGCACGGTGTGAGGCTTGTTAGACCTAAACAACGCTATCTAACTAATGGCCCGCTCGCCATTGGCCCGACGATTAAGGCGATATAAAAGGAGGGACTTCGTGATAGAGTTTTGGTCTAGTGAAATTTAAACTGTCCAAGAGGACGAGGAATTACATTCCTTAACCCGTACTGTCCTACCCAAGGAGGA
This sequence comes from Helianthus tuberosus, assembly GCA_030545235.1. Lineage (NCBI taxonomy): Eukaryota > Viridiplantae > Streptophyta > Magnoliopsida > Asterales > Asteraceae > Helianthus > Helianthus tuberosus. The sequence continues at coordinate 129,345,967 of CM060437.1, forward strand.
CGAGGAATCCATATTCCTTAACCCATTCTCAACCCCTGGGAATCCCATGCTTTGTAGAAAGTGTGAACTCACCTTAGGTTAGCTCGGCAGATAAACGAAGGGTCAAATCGAGCTGTTAGGGGTCAACCACGTCCTAACATGGTTACCATACAAGTCAGGTCTAGGTTCAAGTAGTGCACGTATGTTTACATAGGACTACCAAGTTACAACACGCAATGATCATGGTAACACGTTAACAGTAAGGTATATGACATATCCGAATTTGTGCGACTCAAATGATTGGGCTCGCACAAGTTCAACAACCTTGTGCGATTCACCCATTGAAGCCCAATAGTACCCGGCCCAACATGTTGTGCGTCCAGCACACCCTTGTGCGATCCACAACATGTTATGCGATCCAACATAAAACCGGCCCAACAACTTGAAAGCCCAAACATACATACACGGCCCAAATCATAACAAACGTTGATTTTATGCGGTCCGGATGGACTTGTGCGACTGAGAAGTCCTTGTGCGATCCAGATAACTTGTGCGACTTGGTTGGGCTTTGAGGCCCAACAGCATAGTAATGTTCCACAGATGTGTGTGTGGCCCAAGCCTTGTGTGATGTGCACTGTCTTGTGCGATCCACAAGGTCTTGTGCGATCATGCATATTCTAAGTTGTACATTGTGCTTTATTGGTTGTACTTAGCTTTTGCGACTACACTTGTGCGACCAGAGCTTGTACGTTCAGATCAGATCTTGTGTGATCTGATCTTGTGCGACCGACAACCTTGTTCGATCAGTTATGTGATTTTCCTAAAATCATGCAATTCCTTCTAACAGTTTCCTAATTCTCCTCCATTCAATCAAATCATCACTAACAGTTTCCAAACATGCAATAATCGATCAAACAAGGGTTTTATCATCAATTCCCTATGAACCCTAATGATATTCAAAACACAATCAACAACCATAACCATTTACACACATTAACACGGCTCATGTTATGGATTTCTAGCATGCATCCTAACAAGTTTAACACAACCGATCATCCGAGTACGCAAACATCACAGCCGATAAACATACAATCGGTTCTCCATCATCTCTAACATCATACGGTTATCAATCCTACAATGATCTAAATATACTACACCTGTGAACCGATTTTCATGAACATCAAACCTCATGAATTTACATTACAAACAAACACAGAGCCGCGGTGGATTGTGGATTGCCTCCTGTTTTCACCCTGAGGGCCCAGACGGTTATGTATTGGGCCCCTACTGCGGGACCCGTATGAGGAACTATTCTCATTGATTGTGCGGACCTCGCAGTAAGAGGAACCGCGATCTTCATGCTTACTTCGGGAGGTTGGGGGTGTAGGGGTCCTGCCGTCGTATTGCAAAATATGACCCGTAGGTGTATGTGGTGCCGGGGTAGGCCCGACAGGTATTTGTGCTTCCGCACAAGCTCTGTTGTATGCTGCGGCCAGCATAGCTTGTTATTGATCATACCAGGCATGGAGGTTCATGCCTGGAGGTATCACAGAAGCATACTGTGAAAGATCTTTTGCAAACGTATGGGATGCACCCCCTTGTGTTGATGTGCCAATGTGGCCAGTATTTGGGGTTGGAGGGGTGGTCCCTGCAGGCCCTGGGTTTGCGGGGTTTAGGCTATCCCTGGCAGTGTTGTTTAGACGGTCAGACATGATCTTGGGAAAGAAAAAGGAATGTGGAAAAACGTGCTAAGAGTAGCGGTGGGCGCCAATGATGAAACAATGGTTAACCGAGGTGGTTAACTCACTGGTCTCGTTAAGTAGGGTTAATCCCTTCTTTCCGAGGATCGCCAGCTAGATCGTCCGCTGGTTGATCTCCTGCACAAGGAAGCAAACCGTGACTCGTAACAAGGAGGATGGGGTGGGGGGTGCTCCTTGTTACCACTCTCCGGCGTGAGAATTAGTAATTTGCTTGGGAAGCAAAGTGTGATAGTAGTAGTAGTCAGAGGGTTGTGAAGAGATACCACAAACCTGGTTTGGGATGGGTATTTATAGCCGAGGAGTAAAGGAGGGTAGTTGAGTGGCTAGTCTGACATCGCACAGCCTCCTACAAGTGTGTCAGGCCTGTCCGTTATGGTGGTGAGGCCACTTCCTGCTGTGGTGTTAGTCTGTTGCTTACATGTGGGCTGTCAGGTGACTGTCCTCAGTGCCACTTGCACTGTGGTGTCAGACCCACTTGCCTCGTAGGCAGGATGCGGTGCCGGGCCGCATCGCTGCTTGCGGTAATTGATGTTGTTCCTGCGTTCTTGTTCTGGCCAAGATGCCTGCGGGATGCGGTGCCGTGCCGCATCGCCGCTTGGTGACTGTTACTGTTGTTCAGATCCCTTGTCGTGACGAAAATGTTCATAGGATGCGGTGCCAGGCCGCATCGCTATGCGTAACATCCGTTTTCATACTTAAGGTAAGTCTTCTCATCCCTTGACAGATTGGTTTCGACCGCTGTGTTCACACGTGCCCGCACGGACAAAGATAAGTTCTTGCTGGTGGGGGTTTTTGATAAGGGTAATGGTCACTCACGGTCGTGCTGACGCGAGATCTAGGATCATACCCCTTCAGTATCCATGGGTTGTAGCTTGCTCGTTATCTTCGTAGGATGATGTAACGTTATTAGTGTACACTTGTGTACTAGATGTAAAGAAGGTATAGTCAGCTTGTTTTAAACATAAGTAAAAAAACTGAAGTACATATGTGGATTTTAATGTTGTTAATGTGTACACCAATTTGATGTATGTGTAAATGGGTTTTTTCAAGTACATATGGATAGGATCACAGTTGGTATTTGTAATTTTAAAGATGTACATAAGTGTATTGTATGTGGGATTTAGATTAAAAGATTAAAAAACAGTATTTACTGTGCATGTAAAGGAAAAAATGAAGAACACATTGTTTGTATGCCCCTATATTATTGTATGTTAGATACTTTTGGTGTATATAGTAATACATTGTTTGTATGCCCCTATGTTATTGTGTTTTGAGGTTTCTATTTTTAAACAGGTATTGAGATGGATGATGTTAAAAGACATGAAGGAGCGAATGTGTGTGCTAGTCCTGAGAGGACAACAGAAGATGTTAGTAATAGCACAGGTAGATTGTTTGTTTAACCGTCGTAACGTGTGAAAGTGCTTGTGTAACCGTTGCTTTTTGTGAGTACTAATTGGTTGTGTGTATGAATGAAACAGTTTTAGGAAAGAGAAGAAAACGACAAGCATGTAGGCTTCCGAGTGGTCAATCATTTAAAGTGGTTCGTGTGCCCTTCTCCAATATACACGAAGGTATAACATATATGCATTGATATTTATGACCAGAACCAATCGGTGCCTATGCGCCCAAAGTTGTATTTAGCGTCCTAATGGTTGTGGATTTTTACTTAAGGAAACGACGAGGTATGCAAGACGGAAACAATTAATGAGGAACACACATCCCGAAATCGGAAGGAAAAACTTGGTAGAGGTAAGTGAAATTAAGACATATGTACGCAACAGTTATGTAATTTTTTTATGTATACAACAATGGGAAAATGTGTTTTGATTAGATTTTGATGTAGCTATCGAGGGTTGTGGGAGATGGATGATGAAGACGACTGACGCGGAACGCATGACAAGCCAAGATGAAGACATGAAAGGAGGTATTGTTTGTATTGATATATGTATACAAAAGCTGTTATAATATGTTGTTAACGGTTTTAATAATTGTTTAGATTATGAAGAAGATTGTGAGATCAATCCGGTTAACCAGATTTTCAAATTCAAAAAAAGGAAGCAAGCAAGGACCACCAAAAAAGGAAAAAGTAATAGCAAGAAACGTGCGAGGGCGAAGCGTTGTAAAGAGTTACCGTCGATAAGGACGCGTACCTCACATAACAAATTGTTTGAAGCTGTTAGCATCTTGACGAGGTGGCAGAGAAACGTGGTTCGTAAAATGGGATTTGGAAAGATACTGAATCTCAAAGTATCAGACATAAATGCATTGTTGGCGTATTTTGTGGTTGATAGGCTAGATTCCGAAAAAATGGAAATCAATCTTGGAGACAGACAAATAAAAGTTGATAAAGAGGGCATTCGTAAAATAATGGGTGTACCTTACGGAGGGATACGGGTGTTGAGGGATGCCGAAGGATGTGCTGATGTTGAGAAACTTGTGGAGACATGGAAAAACCGGTTTGTGAAGACTCCGATTAGTTGCAAGAACATCATCGACAAGATCAGAGAAAATAGTTATGCATATGAGGAAATGTTCAAAATGGATTTTGCAATGCTATTTATAGCTACTATGATAGCAAGCACGAAGAACGGGCACTATTAGGGTCTGTAAAAGTGATTGGGACACTATTAGGGTCTGTAAAAGTGATTAATGCAATGCTTGTATGGTTCTGTCTTTCAAAGGAGTTTAGAGAGCACGATTTGTGCTAGTTGATTATGGACACTATTAGGGTCTCTAAAAGTGACTGGGACAGAAGTGACCGTGATTCGTTTTTCCGCTGTCCGCTGAGTGTTTTGGTGGTACGACGCGTAACCTAGAAATACACCTATGTAATTGGTTCTGTACATTTGTGTACAACATAGTATATATCTGGTAAAGTTGAATAATGGTTTTTTTTGTATGTCCAGTTGCTTTACCTAGACAACACGACGTGTCCAGGAATGGGAGGAGCTCGTTTGGAACCTCCAATCAGCTTTTGGACAAAAGATATGATCAGTATGCGGAAGTACTTGGAGATAAGGAACGGGGGATTTGGACTGGGTGATGTTAGGGAGTTGTATGCTGATGACCAATAGTACGAACAATTAAATGAAGACGAAGTAGTAGATCTATCGAAAGGAGACAAAGAAAACGTAAGTGCGGGATTTGATGGGATGTCACTAGAGGTATGTTTTTGTTGATATCAAAGAATTTGAAACATTCATATCTTATATAGAGTAATAAAAAATTTCGATTGTTAATGTTAGGATTGTGTTGATGGATTTTTTCGGATGTTCGACGAGGCGGAAGGGTTGAAGAGGAGGTTGGAGGAAGCTGTTGCCCAAGTTGCCGCTCGTTTCCCGAATAGCGAGAGCTTGTTGCCGGTACTGGAACGGTACAAGTTGATGTTTAACAAAAGTGTTGGAGATTATAAGGGTGAACCGTCTGGTGTAAAATCAGATGCTGGAAGGAAGAAAGGTATGTTTTTGGTGTTCCTGTACACATACGTTATATAAACTAATTTATAAAAACTCATATGTATTATGTCCGTTAAATGTGTGTAGATGACGTTACCATGAAAGGAGACAATAATAGTGGGGTTGACAAGGCAGATGGGTTCTCGACTCCTCATGTTGCGTCAACGTTTACACAGAATGTTATTGTGTATACTGATGTACTCGAAGATGTTCTTTCAGGTGCGTATGATACGTAACGGATGGATGACATCCCCTCATTCGACTTAGGGCTGTCTCAGCCTCTTTCAAGTACACAAGAGTTGGTGGCGATGAGAGAAGAAACTATGAAAAATGTTGATCCAGAAGTTGATGTTGGTGGGAAAGGAAAAAGAAAAACAAATGTCGAAGTATGGGAAATCTCTGTTTATGTTACGAGCTGTGGACATTAAGTCATGGATGCAATCTAAAGATAAAATAATTTGGAGATACATGTCCGCTTGTGTAGAAGAAACTAAGTATGTATTTTTTTTTTTGCACAATCCTGGTTTTTAAAATATGTTTGTTATGATGGACAATCTCCTAAGACACATGTTTTGTTTTGTAAAATCACTTGTACAGAGTTGCAACCCCGAAGAAGAAGGGCATGAAGGTTGCGACAAAAAAGGGCAGGGATCAAAAAGAAGTAGCCGAAGTTGCTGGTTCCAAAGGGTAAGCAATATATTGACTGGATTTTATTATTGCCTACTTAGACGATGCCTGAATTATATATTGGAGGTTATAACCTTTAGGTTGGTGTCTGCTTATGAAAGTGAATATGGATACACAAGTGCATGTCTTGTTGTCTGATTATAGTTTGAGGGTACGTTAGTGAACATTACGTCGTATACCGATAGCGTATATGAAAAGTACTTTATTAAACTAAGTGTATTAATTACCTAACGTATATTAGTTTGGAATTACAATGAGTAACATCTGATATTTTTGAGTTGTAGTGGCCTATACACTAGTGTATTAACTAAAGAAAATCTATATGTAAGATATTGTTCAGGACTTACGTGTTCCTAACGGAGTCTGGCATCAGGCTTATGTACTTTCAATTAAAAGATTTTGAACCGAGCGTGTGGATGGGAGACGCAGCATAACAACCCTCCCGAATATTTTATGACACCCTAATATATTTTAAAGTATCCCTATATGTCTCAAAATATACCCCGTATGTGAAAAGCGAGCCCAAAATACGATATAGCATTAAAAATAAAATAAAAATCAAATTTTTATGTCGCGCACGGGCTGCGTAGACCCCTTAGGTATCTTACGCGGGGCGCGACAGCAATGAGTCAGGGCGAAACCCTAGCGTACCATGTGTCAACATCGTGTCAAAGCTACGTGTCAACGCAGCAAGGCTACGGCCTACTCTACAGATCCTCGCAGGCCGCGTAGCCCCTTGCTACGTCTTACGCGGGCCACGTAAAACTCAAAATCAGGCCCTATATAAAGAGGGAATCGGGCCTTCAGTCAGATCGTTCATCTCTCGACTTTCTCTCTCAAATTCTTAATAGTAGGCATAATTATCGGGTATAATACCCCCCATAATTAACAAAGTTCTGCTCCGTTGTAAGTATTATAACCCCGGTTACGTATTAGATACGCTGCCCGATTGATCCAGGGTTCTGTAACGGCTGTCGAAGTTCCGCCCGATGTAGTCGTTGGAATGCTGTCTCAGGGAGGGTATTACTAATGTAAATATTAAGGGTTATTATACTAGCACGTGTGCATTTGTGTAAATTATAGATAATCACCAGGAAACCCTTACAGAAAACCTAAGACAGCAATGTGAGTAATCTCCTTTTTGTAAAATGCTTTTACAAAACCTTAATTATTTTACAATGTGATTAAGCAGTGATTGAGTCTTTGTAATTCTTCAATTATTGCCGGTATGTTGGGGTTTTGTATACAAAATGTGGAACACATTACCATTGGATAACGAGTTAGCCAATGTGTAATATGACCCAGCAGTCAGGATTGACAATACTGAATGAGTAATTGTGTAGAAATAAACCATGTGATAGCTCTCAATACTGTTATTGGATAAAACTCTTCTTGATTAAACTGGGATTCACTCACCAGTATTTCCCATTGACAAAATGTTTTTAAACGCGTTTCAGGTAACAAAATGTGAAAGCCAGTTAGAAGCTAGCTGGACAGCAATGAAGGCTTGGAAAAAAGTGGCTATAAAAGTTACCTTAATAAAAGAAGATGTTTCATTCAATAAAATGGGGATTTTCCCTATGAAAATGTTTGTAATGAAAACTTGGGTTTTATCCCAATATGTTTAATATTATAAAAGTGTGGTATTTACTCTGATAAACATTTCCTAACTATGGTCCTGATGAAATTTCCGTTGCCAAATTGATAAACAAAATGATACCACCAAAACTGGTCTCGCGGCCGCCCGTTCCCGATACAGATAGGGGGCGGGGGTTGCGACAGAAGGTGGTATCAGAGCTAAGCCACTGATTCAGCCACAGAAATGTTCTGCTGACACTGAAATATTATTCAAATTGTTAGGAAATTAATTATGGAAATACGTGCATAATTGTATTTTATTATTGTGTGTTATTTGACTATTTGTTAGTTTACAGTATGAGTGATCAAGGACCCTCAGACGTTTATCGTCAGTTGTCCGATTCACCTAGAAGTGAAGGTACCTCTTCACAGCCTGCCTGTTCTGGGTATGCCGCTGATAATGAAGAAGGGATGTTTGTCTTTAAGGCTTAGTCTGAAGAGCCATTCCCTCAGAAAAAGAGAGGATGGTTCAGTAAGGGAGCATTCGAGCGTTGGAAAAGAATGCGAAAGTTGCAACAGCAGAGAGTCCTAGCACTCGCTAAGCGAGAGTCAGATGCCCATACACAGGATATGCTTAGTAGGAGCTTAGCCAATTTTCATATCCTAGCAACAACAGCTGCCGACCCAAACTTGGAGCAACTAGTAGCCCCACAACCCTTACCTTTGTTCCCCACTCAGCCGATGGAGATAGAAGACAACCTAGAAAATCAAGTCCAAATGCATGATTTTAACCCTGAGGAGATACCTAGGATACCAGCCCCTAATCCCTTAGACCTGGATTATGATCCATGGTTCGATGATCATAGGGATTATGTGCCACGCTACCACCTAAATGACGAACCCATGCAGAACTTAGCAGTCTATCCAGGTCTGGACCCTCTAGATCCCTACTACGATAACGATGAATACATTAGGGAGATCTTAGAGAATCCGTACCCTTAGGAGGATCCCATGCCCCAGTACCAGCACCTGCACCCCCAATGAGTGCAGAAAATGTGCACGAGCTCTGAACTTTCGGAGAAGAGATTTTAGAAAGTAGTGAGAGGATGAGGTAGTAGGAGAGCGACTCGTCTGGAAGTACGAAGAGCGCAATATGGATTACTGGATGAATCCAGATCAATGAAGGTGATGGTGGAGTTGTGAATAATAATAATAATAAAATAATATATATAATATGTTTGTATGAAATATATATATGTGTGTGTGTGTGTGTGTGTGTAATAATAATAATCTATGTTGTAGTATAGACCACTTCGTGGTTAACGATGCATAGTAGTGTTGTAATTTTTAATTCCAGTCTTAGTGTGTAATTGATGCATACTATAATAGAAAAGAGTAAGTCGCAATGCTCGACGCTTTTGACCAATATGTGTGTTGTGTGGTTGTTGCCTAAATTATTAATTATTTGGTGATATTAATAATTGGCAAATGTTTAAAATTCAGATGGACGACGAAGTAAACCAGGAAAACCAGAATAATGATCACCAGAGTAACATTAACCCGGATAATGAAAACCCGGACAACAATAACAATGGAAACCAAGTGGATAACAGTGCCATGCAACATATAGTGGCACAAGGGATAATAGATGCAATGCCATATATTATCAAAACGGTTAAGGAAGCAGCAAATAAAAGTAAACATGATAGTAAACGACTCTCTAAACATGAACACAACGTAAACAATGGACCCGTACATCAAGTGCCCATTCCTAAAATAAGAAGAACCGTGTCTTACGGTTGTTCTTATAAAGAATTTTGGTCTTGTAAACCAATGGAATTCTCGGGCAATGAAGGGGCCGTTGCATCTCTACGCTAGATAGAAAAGACTGAGGCAGTCTTAAGAATAAGTAAATGTGCTGAAGAAGATAAGATAATGTTTGCTTCCAATCTGTTTAAGAATTCAGCACTTGAATGGTGGAACATTATCCTCAAGTCTAGGGGAAGTGATAGAACTTACAATATGGAATGGGAGGAGTTTAAAACATGGTAGAAAGGAAATTCTGCCCTCCCAATGAAAAAGAACAGATAGCAAACAAATTCCTAAATCTTAGGATGACTGGAGTAGATAGTAAGGGTTATACTACATAATTCTTTGAATATGCCCGAATAGTACCAACCCTTGCATCACCTGAACCAGTTTTAATCTCCCGTTACATCTGGGGATTAATTGGGGAGATTAGGCATGTAGTCAAGGCAGCTAGACCTCAAACCACAGAAGAAGCGGTAGAACTAGCAAACACCTTGACAGATGAGTTAGTCCGTACATGAGAAGAGGATCAAAGAAGGAATCTAAATTCTCAGAAGCTTAACCAAGAATTCCATTCTGGAAATTCTAACCATGGGAGAAATGTAGGTTCTACCTCTGCACCCTACTGTAAGTATTGCAAAAGAAGCATTCCGGAAGATGCTCCATATACTGTAACTTTTGCAAAATATCGGGACATAAGGAGGAAGATTGCAGGAAAAAGCCTAACAACAAGATATGCTACAACTGCGGAGAACAAGGTCATATCAAACCTAACTGTCCAAAGCTAGCTCCAGCTACGAACACCAAGAATATTAAAAATGCTAGAGCATTTGTTCTAACTGTAGAAGAAGCAAAGATGATCCCGGATGTGATCACCGGTATGTTTTTAGTTAATGATGTTTTTGCTAAAGTATTATTTGACTCTGGTGCGAACCAAAGTTTTATTAATACTTCATTTGCAAATGTCTTAATCAATCATTAACTAAACTTACACAAGAATGTCTAGTAGAGACAGCAAATGGCGAAACCATTAAGATTTCTAAAATCTTGCACGGAGCAAGAATAGAAATTTTAAATCAGAAATTTATTGCAAATCTTTACCCAATGAATCTGGCAGGATTTGATGTTGTGTTGGGAATGGACTGGTTAATAGCCAATAAAGCCAGTATTTTATGTGGTCAAAAATCAATTCAAGTAAATTCACCAAGGGGTGAAGAGATCACAATTAAAGGAAATAAAACCTTTAGATCCACAAAGTTCATCTCTGTGATGAAAACAACAAGTTATATAAGGAAAGAATCATTAGTGTATTTGATTTCTATAATCACTAACACTAAAGGAAAATAATTAAAGGATATTCCAGTAGTATCCCAGTTTTCAGATGTATTTCCAGAAGAACTACCAGGGCAACCTCCAGATAGAGAAGTTGAATTCAGAATCCATTTGATACCAGGAACTGCAACAATTGCCAAGGCACCTTACCGTTTGGCACCCGCAGAAATGCAGGAACTGAAGAAACAGTTGGATGAATTATTGGAAAAAGGATTCATACAGCCAAGCTCATCACCATGGGGAGCACCGATTTTATTCGTTAAAAAGAAGGACGGATCAATGCGTATGTGCATTGACTACCGTGAATTGAACAAAGTCACGATTAAGAATCGGTATCCATTACCAAGAATCGATGATCTGTTCGATCAGTTGCAAGGAGCACGATTTTTCTCTAAAATTGATTTAAGGTCAGGATATCATCAATTAAAGGTACAGGAAGAGGACATTCCTAAGACCGCTTTCAGGACAAGGTATGGCCATTATGAATTTACTGTCATGCCATTTGGTTTAACTAATGCCCCAGCTGCATTCATGGACATGATGAACTGAATATGTAAGCCATATTTGGATAAATTCATAATTGTCTTTATAAATGATATTCTTATTTATTCCAAAAGTAAAGAGGAACATGCGGCGCATCTGCACGCACTTTTAAGTTTATTAAGAAAAGAAAAGCTTTATGCTAAATTTTCAAAGTGTGAGTTTTAGTTAGAACATGTACAATTTCTTGGACATCTAATTAATCATGAAGGAATTCATGTAGATCCCACCAAGATCGAGGCAATTACCAAGTGGAAAACCCCTGAGTCACCAACCGAGGTTAGAAGTCTCTTAGGATTAGCTGGTTATTATAGAAGGTTTATTCGAGTTTTTTCTAGAATAGCCATTCCCTTAACTAAGTTAACCTATAAATCCGTTAAGTTTGAATGGGGACTAAAACAAGAAGAAGCCCTTAGAATTCTTAAGCAAAGATTAACCAATGCACCCATACTAGCGTTACCAGAAGGAACTGAGGATTTTGTAGTCTATTGTGATGCTTCCAAGTTAGGTTATGGATGTGTATTAATGCGTCAAAAGGCTATAGCTTACGCCTCTAGACAACTTAAGAATCATGAAGAGAATTATTCAACCCATGATCTAAAATTAGGAGCTATACTTTTTGCCCTTAAAATTTGGAGACATTACCTATACGGTAGTAAGTTTACCATATTCACCGACCATAAGAGTTTAAGGTATGTTTTTTTGGCAAAAGGAGTTGAATATGAGACAAAGACGCTGGATGGAAATTCTTAGTGATTATGATTGCAATATCCAGTATCATGCAGGAAAAGCAAATGTAGTAGCTGATGCTTTAAGTCGAAAGTATCATGAAAAGCCAAAAAGAGTACGTTCTCTTAAGTTAAATCTGCAAGTAGATTTAAATGGTCAGATTAAAAAGGCACAAGAATCAGTAATCAAAGATGATACTGAGAAACTGAAAGAAATGATTAAGGAATTAGAACAAGGAACAGATGGAATTTGGAGATTCCATAAGAAAAGGATGTGGATACCTAAATTAGGAAACCTACGTCACCGTATATTAGAAAAAGCCCATAAATCTAAGTATACGATGCATCCTGGAAGTGATAAGATGTATCAGGACTTAAGAAAGAATTTCTGGTGGATAGGGATGAAAAAGGATATAGCAGCATATGTTGCAAAGTGTTTAACCTGTTCACAAGTTAAAGCTGAACATCAGAAACCTTCAGGTTTATTGCAATAGTTAGAAATGCATGTTTGAAAATGGGAATTAATAACAATGGATTTCGTTACTAAAATTACCCAAAACAAGAAAAGGTAATGATATAATCTGGGTGATTGTAGAAAGACTAACCAAGTCAGTTTATTTCCTACCAATGAAGGAAACTTTCATTATGGAACAGTTAGCTATATTATATGTAAATGAAATAGTTTCATTACATGGAATTCCTCTATCAATTGTTTCTGACAGAGATAGTCGTTTTACCTCACATTTTTGGACAACTTTCCAAAAAGCCATGGGAACCAAGTTGAATCTAAGCACCGCTTATCATCCTCAAACAGACGGACAAAGCAAAAGGACAATTCAGACAATTGAAGACATGCTTAGAGCTTGTGTAATTGATTTCGGAGGTAATTGGGACGATCATTTACCATTGATAGAATTTTCTTATAATAACAGTTATCAAACCAGTATCAATGCTGCACCATTCGAAGCACTTTACGGACGAAAGTGCCGAACGACAGTCTGTTGGGCAGAAATTAGTACAAGAAACAACAGACAAAATCATTCAAGTCAAGGAATGACTGAAAGCAGCATGTGATAGACAAAAGAGTTATGCTGATAACAGACGAAAGCCCTTGGAATTTCAAGTAGGAGATAAAGTATTATTGAAAGTCTCTCCTTGGAAAGGAGTGGTAAGATTCATCAAAAGAGGAAAGCTAAGCCCCAGGTATGTTGGACCTTATGAGATTATTAGAAGAATAGGACCTGTAGCCTATCAGCTACAACTGCCAGAGGAAATGGCAGGAATACATGATGTCTTTCATGTATCTAATCTCAAGAAGTGTTTAGTTGATGAATTGCTAGTAGTGCCTCTTAAGGATATAGAGGTAAATGAATAGCTAAAGTTTGTAGAGAAGCCTCTACAGATTGAAGACAGGAAAGTTAAGAACCTCAACCACAAGAGATTAGTTCTGGTCAAAGTGAAATGGGACTCCAAAAGAGGACCAGAATACACATGGGAGCTTGAATCAGAAATGCAAAGGAAATATCCACACTTGTTCCAGTAGATCTCGAGGACGAGCTCTAAAATAAGGTGGGGAGGATATAACAACCCTCCCAAATATTTTCTGACACCCTAATATATTTTAAAATATCCCTATATGTCTCAAAATATACCCCGTATGTGAAAATCGTGCCCAAAATACGATATAGCATTAAAAATAAAATAAAAATCAATTTTTTATGTCGCTCGCGGGCCGCATAGTCCCCTTAGGGATCTTACGCGGGGTGCGACAACAATGAGTCAGGGCGAAACCCAAGCGTGCCACGTGTCAACATCGTGTCAAAGCTACGTGTCAACATAGCAAGGCTATGACCTAGTCTACAGATCCCCGTGGGCCGCGTAGCCCCTTGCTACGTCTTACGCGGGCCGCGTAAAACTCAAAATCAGGCTCTATATAAATAGGGCATCGGGCCTTCAGTCAAATCGTTCATCTCTCGACTTTCTCTCTCACATTCTTAATAGTAGGCATAATTATCGGGTATAATACCCCCTATTTAACGAAGTTCTGCTCCGTTGTAAGTATTATAACCCCAGTTACGTATTAGATACGCTGCCCGATTGATCCAGGGTTCCGTAACGGCTGTCGAGGTTCTGCCCGACGTAGTCGTTGGAATGCCGTCTCGGGGAGGGTATTACTAATGTAAATATTAAGGGTTATTATACTAACACGTGTGCATTTGTGTAAATTATAGATAATCACCAGGAAACCCTTACAGAAAACCTAAGACAGCAATGTGAGTAATCTCCTTTTTGTAAACTGTTTTTACAAAACCTTAATTATTTTACAATGTGATTAAGCAGTGATTGAGTCTTTGTAATTCTTCAATTACTGCCGGTATGTTGGGGTTTTGTATACAAAATGTGGAACACGTTACCATTGGACAACGAGTTAGCCAATGTGTAATATGACCCACCAGTCAGGATTGACAATATTGAATGAGTAATTGTGTAGAAATAAACCATGTGATAGCTCTCAATACTGTTATTGGATAAAACTCTTCTTGATTAAACTGGGATTCACTCACCAGTATTTCCCACTGACAAAATGTTTTTAAACGCGTTTCAGGTAACAAAATGTGAAAGCCAATTAGAAGCCAGCTGGACAGCACTGAAGGCTTGGAAAAAAGTGGATATAAAAGTTACCTAAATAAAAGAAGATGTTTTATTCAATAAAATGGGGATTTTCCCTATGAAAATGTTTGTAATAAAAACTTGGGTTTTATCCCAATATGTTTAATATTATAAAAGTGTGGTATTTACTCTGATAAACATTTCCTAACTACGATCCTGATGAAATTTCCGCTGCCAAATTGATAAACAAAATAACACCACCAAAACTGGTCTCGCGGCCGCCGGTTCCCGGGACAAATAGGGGGCGGGGGTTGCGACACGCAGTTATCAACTGCTTTGCGACAGTCCCAAATTACGAAGAAGTTAACGGTAGAAAGCCGACCAAGGGGAAAAGCAAAGAGGTTTACAAAAAAATTGGTGAAACTCGCCGTCTTTTCTGCCACACGGTTTGTTTTGTAAGTGATTAGTTTACATATATTTGTAAATCTTTTTTAATTACTTTTCCCAAAGAAATTTCAGGTATTGATTGTTTGTTTATTTAAATATGTAGAACGACGACGTTTTATGTAACACGAAGTATGATGACAAGGGTCGGTTGGAGAAGTTCAGAAGTGCGTTGCTGATGGTGCGGAATAAGGATGCTTCACTTTTGAAGTTGACAGGTTATACGGTGATTGTTTTCCTAATACTAGAAAATCATCACTTTTATCTGGTTAGTTTTGACATGGAAAAGGTGGCAATAAGTGTAATTGACAACATGCATGGTAGTGAGAGCTTCATCAAGTTTTCGGATAACACTGATTTTTAAAGAAGACGACACCGTTTAAAGTGGTAAGTATGAATTTAATTTCTAAACGTACGCATGTGTATAACGTTGCTAACCTGGTTTATGTTTGCTTTAAAAGCAGAAAGATGTTTTCATAAAATACTTGAGATCCGTACGCCATCCGAAATGTTTGGAGTTTGAGCCTGTAATACCGAAAAGGCTGGAGATAGAATGGGCGACGGTAGGAAATAGTGTGGATTGTGGAGTTTTCGTATGCGTTACATGGAAACTTGGTTCGGTGAAACCGACTTAAAATGGGACAGTGGAATTCCTCTCGCGCATACACAAAAGAAGGCTAGTCTAACAAGATTATGCAAAAAGTATGCTTGCAAGATTGTGTGTTCCGATGCAAACAAGCGGCGTAATGAAGTAATGGGTGCAGTCATCGCATGGTACTTGGCGGAAGGGTTTGAGGTTGAAAACGTTTTGGATGTTAATGGTAACTGAAGGAACTTAGAAGTGAAATTGATTTTGATTTATGGTTGTTTTGAATTTTGGCTATGTTGTTTGCGACAATGTTGGTAAACCTTTTTTTGTGTATGTACATGTTTTTTTTGGTTTAATCCACTGTTAGAAGATTGAGAATGCATATAATTACTTCAAAACAAAAAAATATATGAACAAAACACCAGTGTATAAGCGTTAAGTACATATATGTAACATAAGTAAAAACACTAGTGTATATGCGGGCTTAATCAAACTGCCTTCTGGAACGTCAGTTGTAGGAAGTTGGTGTATGAGTTACACACATGTACGTGGTTAAGGCTTGGAGATTGGGTATGTTCAGTTTGGGTTTATAAAAAGTAATAGAAAGGGGTTAACTGAAATACGCCAGTGTATATAGGTGTGATGCATTGGTTAAGTAACAGTATCACAGTTTATCAAAAATACTTTTTAGTTAAAACACACAGTAACAGTATCACAGTACATATATGTAACATATGTAAAAACACTAGTGTATATGCAGGCTTAATGAAACTGCCTTTGGGAAGGTTAGTTGTTGGAGGTTGGTTTAGGAATATATACACTAGTGTATATGCAGGCTTTATAAGTGTGATGCATTGGTTAAGTAACAGTATCACTGTTTATCAAATAATGCTTAGTTAAAACCCACAGTAACAGTATCATTGTTTACAAAGAGGTGTAATGCTTTAGGTTTAGAGGGTTTTAATTCGGAAAAACACTGAGGTAATAGGAGTTGTTGCAGACATTATTAGAAAGGCATTGTAAAACAAATAGAAACGTAAATAAAAAAAAGATAAACATAGACAGTAGCAAATTAGTAAAAACAATCACCAATGTAAGTGTTTAAATCATCAAATTTAACGAAAAAGCAGTTTAAAAAAAGGTAGTTTATTTGGATGAATATACTAAAAAACGCTAACGTTGCCATCCCTATCCGTTTCGTCCGATTCTATCTCCATGTCTTCCTCATCTTCGTCTTCCTTATCATCCTCATCTGTAGACGAGT
Source organism: Helianthus tuberosus (assembly GCA_030545235.1). NCBI lineage: Eukaryota > Viridiplantae > Streptophyta > Magnoliopsida > Asterales > Asteraceae > Helianthus > Helianthus tuberosus. The sequence continues at coordinate 129,362,742 of CM060437.1, forward strand.
CATCCTTAGTTGGCTCCCATTTTTTAAAGGGAAATTCCTTTTGTCGTGTTTTCTAACTCGTTTTTCGCAATAATTACATTTCCTTCTTGACTTCTTGACATCTTTTATTGCTTTTTCTCATGGCCCAATTGGTCTTTTGTGCTTCCCACGACCCTTGTTACGTATTTTCTTTGGTGCCGTACACGAGATCTCGTCTGGTTCAGTGTGGGCAATAATTTCCTGAATTCCTACACCCTTTTTATTAATTTCTGGATTATATGGAACTTCAGCAAAAATCTTATCTTTAGGTGCCTGAATATGTGAGTCTAGTTCTTCTAGTTTATCAATGTTACCCCGCACACGATCTCTACACATGTCCATGTTATCTAAGATTCTGCGCCATACTACTATACTCCTAGATTGGTCTATGGATAACATGTTCTCCATACTATGCACAACACTCGGAAGAACATTTCGTCTCCATCTCGGATGAATGTATCTGGCTAGGATCTCTGAATATTATGGCTTCTGAACACACAAAACACGTGGCGACATAGAAATCCATCTCGAGTGAAAGCATTGCATACACAAGAAACCGACAGGTCTTCCTTGTTAAAGGTCACCTAATAAAAAGGTGGTTGAGAAGCAGGTTAGTATGACTGGAGTAAGTAATAAACACTAGTGTAGAGTAAAAATACACACTGAATAAACAAAGCTGAATACAAAATTAGGTAATCATATTAGTAAGTAGTGATAGTTGGCTAACCTTGAACTCGTTAACAACTTCCTTTTCGTGATCTAGATGAGCAACTTTAAACAATGAATGCCATCAACAAGGGACCGTTCCGCAATGTAACTACATTCTGTACCCTTAAAAATTTCCTTTTGAACCCCGTAGAAAATTTTCCTTGTGTAAACGACGTTTACATGACGTTCAATCCTGTAGCTTGTTTTGTAGTTTTCTGGGTTGGTGGTCTTAGTATGATTACAAAGTTCCCGTTGCTTGTTTCTTAGCCCATCGATGGACGTATCATAACACAACATGAATTGAACCAATGTATTATGGGCGCTCGAGTCTGCTTTGAACATGTGGTTTGCACTTTCGCATCTGGATGTCGTTTTCATTAAATGCACATGGGTATTTCGCGAAAGTAACCTGGAATCCATTGCTCCCGAATTGAAAACATCTCTGTCAACCATTTATGGGACTCTAACCCATTTTCGGCGATCAATGAATTCCACCTTTTCTCAAATGTTTTAGGTTTGATATAGACGTTCCAAACAAGCTTGTGAAACTTCTCTTTTATTTCGATATTTGTCAAGTTGTCTCCCTTGATCTGTATTTTGTAAAAAGAAATGAAAAAACTTATCAAAGTCGAAATAAACACACGTATAAGGACAAATAAAAAGGATGCATCAAATGAACACCAGTGTATGATACTACTTGTACACAAGTGTACGAATAGGTTATAACCAGAAAGTTTGTAAATAAATACCTTAGATGGTATCTTTTGAACTATATGCCACATACATAGTCGAGGATGCGACTTGTCGAATACGTTGCTAACTGCTTGTTTCATGGCACAATCTTGATCAGTTAGAACAAAAAAAGGTTGTCTACCGTTATGAGCTTGGAGAAATTTTTGTAGAAGCCATGTGTATGACTCGATTGTCTCGTTATGAAGGAGGCCAACACCAAATATCGTGCATTTTTTGTGATGATCAATGCCAGTGAATGGAACAAAAATCATATTGTACCTGTAAAAAAGTTATTTGTAAAACACAAATGTAAATAACTAAAGAGTTAGAATATGAGAATTTTTAACTTACATATTCGTGAGGTACGTTGCATCAAAATCCAAAACATCCCCAAATGCTTCGTAATTCATTTTTGAAACATTATCACACCAAAATAGCAACTGAAGTTCTGTGTCAACAATCTGGGTATCAAATGTATAATTTTCCATGTTCTTGCATCTTGCGTTCATTTTGTCAACTAACATTTGGGCATTCACTGATGAAATCTCGGATATCTCTCCTACAATTTTTATAGTCAACAACCGTGCCCTGTACGTTATGATGACCACCTTTTATGACAACCTGAAGTTTGTGGGATTTCGTGGGACCAATGGTAGCATTACGACATTTTGCTGTAAACTCGGTGGTGGAAAAATCAAGCTTCCTCTTCTTTAGAGATAAATCAAGATTTTCAGGAGACGTAAACCCATGGTTATGTTGTTCTACCCAGTCATATAATTCAACCTCATCTGTATCTTTCAGATGTTTAAATTTTACACAGGCTTTACAGTCTGTAACTTTTATGTTTGAGCGTCTTTTGGGGGAAATATTATCAACCTCAGACGGTTGACCATCAGTGTCTTTAGGTTTGTTGGCTCTAGAACACAAGACATATAGCAGATTTGTTATTTTTTTGTCGCCGATCTTTTCTTTCTTTGAAGTACCCAACCGTGTACAAAAACTCGCAAGTTGTGCATATTCCTCGTACATTGCAATAGCAGCTTCCATCGAACTAAATCTCGCATTGATAAAGGGTTTGAAACCGGGCGGAACAACTGGCGTCCAATACCTACTGTCGTTAGGTGTTTCATACACGTTGCTATCAACTTACTCTGATAATTAATAGAGAAAGCAAGTGTAATTAATTAAGCTTCAGGAAGTTTGTTATACGAATTAATATATCATAAAAAAAAGTTGGCAAAAAAATACATTACATGCTTTCAGTTACCCCGACATAACAAATCAGCTGTTGTATTACACAAAAAATAATAAATAGTCAAATCAATAAGATTTGTGGTAACAGGAGTGATCATTACATATGTGTACATGCAACTGTTATCTTAACCTAAAAAATTCAGTTACTCCAATATATCTGTAAAGAAGTCATTCTAAAATATTCAGGAATGTTCAGTACATATGTGTACATACAACTGTTTTATTATCCTAAAAATATTCAGTTACTGCGATTTATCTGTAAACAAGTCATCCAGATATCTCATTCATGAATTCTATAAAAACTGAGTACACGTTAACAAACAAAATATAATTCAACCAAACGGAATGACGATCATTAAATGCCATGAACCGGAAACTGATCACAAAGAACTGGGCGATTGAGATGTCGAAACTGATCAGAAAATAACCTGGACGATTCCGTAGACTACCAAACAAAACAGATAAAAAACTAAACCTGGGCGATTCATGGCAGTGTAAAAAACTGGATTCAAGTCATCTTGTTGTATTGGGTCTTGTCCGTTGAAGCCACTACTAGTAGCATCCTCCATGATCGATGCCGTGATTAAACTATTAGCAGGGTTTGAATCGTTTCAAGTATTGGACTGGTATATGATAAAATTTGAATATATTGAAAGAAGATCACGTAGAATATGCTATGAAATAGGAATTGTAACTGCCATCAGTTTATGGAAAGGAATTTAAAATAAAAAATAATTTGTATAATTACAATCTTGCCCTTTTTCTCAAGAATTGAAACCAATGGTTGAGATTAGTTCACAAGGTTCACAACCAAGGATGTTGTTCACTCATGAACCTCAACCTATATATATATGGTAAGGTTATTGTAAAAAAGGTTAAAAGTGTGAGAAGTGTGAGAAATATTGTGGAGGTGACATGTATCCTAAATCTAAATTAATTCAAAAGGGAAACAAGTAATTTTGTCATTGAACCTTCCATAACCGCCACCTTATTTATAGGAACATGACTTTTTTAAAAGATCTTTATAAAAACACTACGAATAACACTGCAACCACCATTCAGCATGACGTGTGCGTGTATATACATGTTTTTACAATGAATTTTACATACGATTCGGTTTTAAATTTATAAAAATGATTTATACTTCAACATTAAAACACACACGAAAGGGCAAGTGTACCCCATCATATATGTAGTAAAATATCGGTAAGAACCAAGTGTCGATCCAAGGATGTGGGCGGATGCAATAATACTAAACCTTGGTCATTAAATTACCGGTAAAAAGATCAGTGGATGATTTGCTAAAAACTAAAATATGACTAAACATATATTTTTATAACTTAGTAGACTCCAAATATAAAAATAGATAAATAGCCTTGCTTTATAAACAACCAAAGCATGTGAACTAAGTCAGTTTTTCCACTTAAAAAAGTTGATCGATTTTTCATTTTTCAAAGACAATTAGTATCCCTTTCGGGAATCCTAACATAACAACTCTTTGGAAAGTTAAAACCATAAACACACTTTACCCACCTAAAATTGTTCTTTAACGCCCAATTGACATATGTCTATGAAAATCCCCCAAAGAAAAGTTAGTCATCCGTTAGGAGTTTTCTAACTTCACTTAATCAAGGAAAGTGACACCGATAAACACAATGTAACCACCAAGACAAGCATAAACTAGATTAAATCACAACCGAGTTCATTTTACAAATCTTGAACATAAATTCACCAAGAAAGCAATTTTGGCCTAAACTACTAACAAGGTTAACAACTTATGTCGAGAATTTGTAACAACACCATCTAACCCGTTAAAGTCCTTCCGTGAGGGAAATCCTTCTTGATTAACATTAATAACCCCGTATTAAACCACTAACCATTTCTAGTCTCATGGTGTAAACATTTTAAACAAGTTAAAAGTTTACTTATACATGATTAATTAAGCTTCTTTTTACAAATATCTCAACTAACCATATACTAATCATCCAAGATAATTAACTATAATCAATAATTCAACATCAATAAACAAGGTTGCAAACTAATCATCAAGGATTAACATAGAAAATGCTTCAAGTGTCATTACAAACATAATTAACATACTAATGGTTGTTTGTTAAGCAAGGATTACTAGTGTTTTTTTCCCATAGGCTACAATAATACATAAATCATTAATCAAATTGCTTGAATTATAACAAAACAATGGAAAGATTCAAGAATCAAACCATAAACAAGCACAAGATTGAAGGTCCGGATGATAACGGAGCTTCTAGGCACAATGGTGGCTTGATTCCGGGTGAAAGATTAACCTCCGGAGCCTAATAAATCGCCTGAAAAGCTCCCAAAAGTCCAGAGTTGCGAACTGAGTTCCCCCTGCTGTTTTTATACCTTTTTCATCCGGCACGGTCGTGCATTGTTCACCATATCTTGTGACATCAGCAGATCTTGGACCGATCTTTAGATCGGCACGGTCATGCCATCTGACGCACGCTCGTGCGTCTCGGCACGGTCATGCCATCTGACTCACGCTCGTGCGTCTCCGAGAAGTGGCCGACACTGCCATCTGCACTGGCAGCGAGAACAGCAGCCATGCACGATCGTTCCACTCATCGCACGGTCGTGCGTTTCTGAGCTTTGTTGGCACGACTGATCACACTGGTAGTGCATCTCCGGGCTAGGTCTTATCATCGGATCAGCACGGGTGTGCCAATATTGTAAACAGCTTCACAGAACTTTGTAATTCTGCCGTTTCGCTCGGAAAATCCTCGTTTTCTTTATCTTCTTGTTTGGCACGCTGTTTGAGGCCTGTAAACAAAAGTATACACGATTAAGTATCTAATCCTCGGTTTTATGGCCAAAAAACACGTAAAATTAGGGTAAAATGGGGGAATAAAGTATGTGTATTTTAGTGAATATCAAACCTCCCCACACTTGAACCTTGCTTGTCCTCAAGCAAGCTAAAATTAGAATGTAATAAATGATAGTTTCTAACGAGAAAAATAATTTACATACTGCCTACTGATACACATACATACGGTTAGCCGGTTTTTCAAAAGGCAACATCAAAGGACTTAAACCAAACAAGAGCATGTAAATATATGTAGAGGTAACCAAGAAGCCGTGATTTCACTTCCGATTGACTTAGCATGCTAACCTTCACACGTCTCACAATGTTCACACACACTTGGCTATATTTGTTAAACATACATAAAATGTGTATGTGTAAACACTCGATGCCTAGACAATGGAGCGTGTAATATCATAAGCTTGTCACAAGATCTCATAAGCTTATCACAATATCTCATCTCCACCAACTAACATGCGAAAAAAGTGTAAATCAATAGGTCTTTACGAGTTGTAACGATAGGCTAGGGTGAAGGGTGTGGAATGGAAATTTTTAAGAGACTAAATGGTTAAAACTCGGTAATTACGTTTAACAAGCATAAAACAACTAAAGTATACATAACTAATGCCTTAAAAAGATGACTTTTGTGTTATCGAGCTAAACGACGAAACTTCATCATTTTAGCACTTAAAATTGCTCGAATTTTGTGGACTTCACCCTATTTTAGGGCGTTTAATTTTCTGATTTTTTATGTTGTTGTAAAACAAACAATTAATTACAAAGAACGCTAATTAAATAGTAACTTTAACTGAGTTTTAACACCAATGGTTGAAAATAAAAAAGGCTAAATTTGGCTAAGTGGGTTAATTAGTCAGGTAAAAGAATGAAAACACGAGGAAAGGCTCAACATGGTTAATCCTAGTGGGTAACGTGTGGTTTGGGAAAGATAAACCAAAGAACAAGGCTAATAACAAAGGGTTTTCTAAGTGCCTCTATCATTTTTACACCGTCTCACATGTTTATGGTCTCGAAAAGCATGCTAGTGACAAGTTCTAAACTACACGAGACATCCGGCTCACTCATACTCCGAAATGAACAAACATATAAAGAATCTAAGGCTCAAACATTGTCGCAACCCCCGCCCCTATCTGTGCCGGGAACGGGCGGCCGCGAGAATCAGCATTGGTGGTATCAGTGTTTATCATTTTGGCAGCGGAAATTACATCAGGACCGTAGTTAGGAAATATTTTATCAGAGTAAATACCACACTTTTGTAATATTAAACATATTGGGATAAGACCCAAGTTTTTATTACAAACATTATCATAGGGGAATCCCTATTTTATTGAATAAAACATCTTCTTTTATTTAGGTAACTTCTATAGCTACTTTTTCCAAGCCTTCAGTGCTGTCCAGCTAGCTTCTAGTTGGCTTTCACATTTTGTTACCTGAAACGCGTTTAAAAACATTTTGTCAGTGAGAAATACTGGTGAGTGAATCCCAGTTTAATCAAGAAGAGTTTTATCCTTTAACAGTATTGAGAGCGATTACAATGTTTATTTCTACACAATTACTCATTCGGTACTGTCAATCCTGACTGGTGGGTCATATTACACACTGGCTAACTCTTTGTCCAATGGTAACGTGTTCCACATTTTGTATACAAAACCCCAACATACCGGCAGTAATTGAAGAACTACAAAGACTCAATCACTGCTAATTATAATTTAAAATAAATAAAGGTTTTGTAAAACAATTTACAAAAAGGAGGATTACTCACATTGTTGTCTTAGGTTTTCTGTAAGGGTTTCCTGGTGATTCTCTATAATTTACACAAATGCACACATGTTAGTATAATAACCCTTAATATTTACATTAGTAATACCCTCCCCGAGACGGTATTCCAACGACTACGTCGGGCAGAACCTCGACAGCCGTTACGGAACCCTGGATCAATCGGGCAGCGTATCTAATATGTAACCGGGGTTATGATACTTACAACGGAGCAGAACTTCGTTAATTAGGGGGGTATTATACCCAAGAATTATATTTTCTATGCAGAATATTGAGAGAGAGATCGAGAAATCAGCAAATGTAAACTGAAGGCCGAAGGTCTCTATTTATAGGTGACCCCTCGCCTTCCCTCGCGGCCCGCGTAAGACGTAGCCAAGGGCTATGCGGCCCGCGTAGTAGGTGTGTAGGGCTTAGCTTCGTCGATTCAACAAACTAGCTTCTCCGGGTGGCCTGCCACGTGGCGGGCTAGGGTTTCTCTGGTGGCACTAGGTCACGGCCCGCGTAGGAAGTAGCCAAAGGCTATGCGCCCCGCGACAGCCTTTTGAAATTTGTTTTTATTTTTTATGTTATTAAATTAAAGGTATTCGGGGCCCGTTTTCGCATACGGGTTGTATTTTAGGACATATTGGGACATTTAAAATATATTAGGGGTGTCGAAAATATTTTGGAGGGTTGTTATAAACATGCTCACACAACGGAAGGAATGGGTAAAAGTGTGAAAATTGACATGTAAGTCATTCTTTGTTTGTCACCTTTTTTTAGTTATCTTTTTTTCGTAATTTATTAGGCTTGTCGGTTCTTTATCGTATCTGAAGCTTTCTAAAACAACAACTAATCGGTTTGTTCAATAAATACAATTTTTTTTTAGGAAAAATAAAGTCACAATGTTAAACCCCCTCCCCACACTTGAACTTCGCATTGTCCCCAATGCGAACCCAAAATATAGAGAAAAAGGAGAATAACACTCCCCTGAAGATGACTGAAGACGGTACGAGGCACCACTGTCGGTTCTGCTGTCTCTTTCCGGTCCAATTTGTGCTCCAAAGACCTGCATAGATGTCACCAAACAAAAAGGGAAAATCTAGTTGCAACACAAACTATAAACTAGATAATAATAATAATAATAATAATAATAATAATAGTAAGCATCCATACATAAACTAAGCAAATAAACGATAATGTCTGAAAATAAAAACATATCCGAGGGTGTTTACAGTAATAACCCAAAACACCCCAAAACAAACTACTAAAATACTAAAAGAAACACCAAGTCAGAAGCTCCTCCACTACTCAACGTCGGCATCACCACCGGTGCCTGATGTGCCCGCCCCGCCCTGGTCACTTGGGTTCCCGAATGGGAACTGCAGGGGCTCACCGAAGTAGCTGGGGTAAGCATTTTGAAGACCACCAAAAATATACGAAAACCCTGCATGCATCTCCTGTCGCATGAAATCCTGGTTCACTCGCAGTTTCTCCTGATTTACTTGCATCTGCTGAAACTGCCCGTATAACTCATGATAGGATGGGATGCCGGGTGGCCAGTCTTGGTGCTGTGGTGACTGTGGTGGCTTCTCGTGCTCCTTGTGCTCATGCATCTCTTCATCCTCCTCGTTGGCTGGAACTAGTGGCAACGGGTCCCAAATCTCGTTATTTAAGCCTTTTAACCTTGCGCCGTTATCGGTATCAGTGACTAACCCCATAGCTTTTAACGAGCGGATGTCCACATAAACCCCATGAAGAACCAAAGTTAGACCTGCTGTAACCTCATCAGTCATGATCCCTATTGAGTAGGCGAGCTGAGTGACATACTGACCCTCGTGAATTTGGCTGCTGGGGGTCCTACCGGAGCTGTGCATGAAGTACTCAGCCATACGTGCGGCGAGGTTAATGTGAACCCCATCTATGAGCGTGTATAAGAAGATGGCATCCGGTGTGGGACAGTTTCCCAAACTATCCATGCGCCTCGCAATCCTGTGGCTGATGATATGATGTAGGACCCGAAGCAGTGGGTCTCTCAGTCATGATACCTTCGCTTTCCGAGGGCCATACTCTGGGCCGTCAGCAAGCCTTGCCCAAAATTCAGAACGCTGTTGCTCACTGGCAAACGTATACTGCTCTGTGAATAACTTGGAATCCATTTCATCTTCCGTGTAGATTCCGAGCCTTCTTCCCTACCTCCCAACGGTCCAATTATGCCATCGACCGCCTAACCTGAAGTTAATATATTTTTTTCTTCGAAAGTCCGGATTTTGGCTTGCCTTGGGTATTTCATAGGTGTATGTGGCAAAGAACTCCAAGGTAAGCTCGAGGTAAACAGGCTGGTTGATGTTGAGTAGTCGGGAGAACGGGACTGATAACATAGCTTGCAGCCAGTCGGATTGGTTCAGTTCCTCCATTACATCCCAACTGAGCCTCCTTGGTATACCGAATTGATCCCTCCTTTGCCAAAGTTCAATGAGGGCGGTGAGGCAAAGATGATTTCGTTCGTTGTTTTAGTCGAAATGAAGAAAAGGATGATTCATCTGCACGAGGAATTAGTGTTAGAACAAAGAGGAACAGAAAAAAATTTAAACGGAGCAACCTAGCACAGACTTAGGGGTGTAAACAAGCCAAGCCTAGCCCGACTAGGCTCGAGCTCGGCTCGTTATGTTTTTATGAAGCTCGAGCTCGGCTCGGTTCGAGCCTACTTCTCTGAGCTCGAGCTCGGCTCGCGAGTAAAACCCCAAGCTCGAGCTCGGCTCGAGTTATTTCGAGAACAACCTCAAATGAGCTAAAAGCTCGGCTCGAGCTCGTTTAAAAAACGATTAAACGAGCCAAAGCTCGGCTCGAGCTCGGCTCATCAATGTTATCATCATCATTATTATATTATATATATAAAAAACTAAAATTTTGTTTAGGTTCGCTTGGGCTGGCGAGCCTAAACGAGCTTTGTATTTCAGGCTCGAGCTCGGGCTCGATAACTAAACGAGCTCTATTTCAAGCTCGAGCTCGGGCTCGGGCTCGTTAAGGCTCGACTCATTCGAGCTTTTAACCGACCCTATCACGAGTAGCTCTCGAGCCTCCGGGCTTGTTTACGAAGCTTCTGTTTATGTTAGTGCATTATGTCTATAGCTTCCGTCTGTATTGTGTCTTATGTATTTTGTCCTGTATGTGTATTTGTGTTTTTGTATATGTATCTAGACAAAACAGGGAACGGCACGTAAACTGTCAGATGTAATCCAAGCGGATGACATTGTGTCATCCATACGGATGGCCATCCGATCGGATGGCAATCCAATCGGGTGACATCCTCACCTCCCTGTGTTGCCTATAAATAATGGATTAGGGCCTTTAGTCTAGAACTTTTTGCCTGATAGCTGAAGCGCAGCTCTGTCTGATTGTCATCTGGAACTTTTGTATATTCACAGTTTATCAATGAAATCAGACATGTTAAGCGTTGCGATTGTTATTATTGATTCTCAGACATTGTCGAGGGATTCCGCACCTCGCCACTGATCGATTCCGCCATGTTTTTCTACTGGAACAGATCCTGCGTAAGGCCCTAACAAGTGGTATCAGAGCCAGATGAGGTTGGATCGGAGACAACAACAGCAAATTCACCGAGTTTTCAGCCATTTTCTGCAGATTTCAGTCAAATCTCACTGGAGATTCTGACAATTTCTTCATCTTCTTCTACATTTCTTGCAGCATTCACATTTTCACAACTTAAAAACAGAAAAACTCAAAATTAAGCTAGATTTTACGGACGAAATTGAGTATCTTTGATATCAAACTGATCGGAATTCATAATAGAACAATCCTACAAAGTTTCATTCAAAAATACGGACTAAAACATCATCAAATCGATCAAAAACTATGGACTGTTCTTCGTGCATGCTGACGTCATTCATCCGATCGGATTGGACTAGATCTTGTTCACAAATCCTTGCTGACGTCATAGCTCATTCTATCGGATTGACAGCCGATCGGATAAGCATTGAGGTTTAAAGTTTTAAAGGCCAAGTCACTTCATTCGAATGACCATTCGATCGGATCACCATCCGATCTGATAGCCATTCGACACTTGTGCCATACGTCACTTGTGCACTTGTTTCATTACTTACTTGTGTCATCCGATCGAACCGTCATTCGATCGGACGACCATTCGATCCGAGTGCTCAGTTTTTGAAATTTGTGAAATTTTTCTAAGTGTTTGACTTTTTCAGGTGTTTCAAAATGGGAGACGACTTTTTGAACCCATTCAGTGATATCTTTGCTTACAACACTGGAGATGCATCGACAAACACAAACACCAATACCAACACAAACCCGAAAAAGGCAATCACAGATTCTTTAAGCATCGACAATACTTATGTTACTTACAACAAGCCACCGAAGTTGATGGCGATCAAAGATTACAATCGATGGTCTAACAGATTTGATGGTTGGTTGAAGGCTTTTTCGTATGAAAGCTGGAGGTGTTTAAAAAATGGTTTCGATCTTACAAGAAAATATTATGAAAACTTAGCCGACAGTGAACAAGAAAGTTTTATTGCTGAACAAAAGTGTATAGCCTTACTTCATCAATCAGTCAAAGAAGTGAATTGGGGGAGAAGAAATTGTGAGAAACAAGAAAGATTGTTAAAGAAGGAATTTGACCTATTCAATTGTATGAAAAATGAAATTTTATTACAGATGATTGAAAGGTTTTGCCATCTAAAGATAGAACTCATCAGACATGGGATCACAATCACCGAAGAAGAGATGGTTGAAAAGTTGTTTAAATCTCTGCCAGATGAGAAAGATTGGCAATACTATGGTCTGGTTCTGAAAAACACCAAAGCAATGGCAGAAATGACAGTTGATTGGCTGATTGAGATATTCGAAAGTCATGAATTAGAAATCAAGAAAATGAACAAAGTCAACAGCACCACATATCAACAAAATGTTGATCTCTACTATAGGGGTAGTACGATTCCAAAAACCACATCACCAAGAACCGCATTTACTACTGAAAGTTCAAACACTATGACTCAAGAACAGAAAAGCAGCAGTTCATCACCCAGCATTGGTTATCATGGAAGTGGTTCTTCTTCGTCTGTTCAAAGCAATCAGCAACAACAAAATGTTCCCAATAATCTTTTTCAATGTAATATAGCTGTTAACCTGAACAACGCTCAAAATTTCAACGAGGAGACAGCGAAACAACAAATGGTGTTCCTTGCTTCTATCTTAGAGTCGTATGAAAGTCTGGTAGCCGGAAAGATCGGAAATACAAATCTTACAAAAGGGGACTATGACCAGATAGATCCTGAGGAGATGGAATTGATCGATATACGTTGGTGCATGGCAAGTGTAATCCGCAGAGCACAACGGTTCATGGAGATCACAGGAGGAAATTCCATTGGTTTTGATAAATATAAGGTGACTTGCTTCAAGTGTAAGTAGAAGGGGCACTTTAAGCGTGAATGCAGAAACTCAACAGCAGATGAAACAGCTAATCATTTTCATGATGATTACTACCTGAAAGCTGTTTATCACCGAAACTGTGAAGAGCCACCCAGAATGAAACAGATCGAGGAGACTCCAAAGGAGAAGTCGAGAGCTTTAGCTGTGATTCAGGATGATGAAGGCTTCGATTGGAGTGAATTCTTGCCAGAATATGATGCAGTTAGCTTTGCATTTATGGCACAAATTGAACGACAAACTGAACCAACTGAAGAGTCAACATACAATCGTCGAAAGCTTTTGGCTCAAACTATGAAGTCAAGGATCTTCAATGCTTGGAAAGAAGCCAAAAAGGCAAAAAGATAGGATTCGGATGGCAAATGTTATCTAGATCCTAAAGGCAACATATGTGTGGAACCATCATCAGTAGAAGTCGAAACTCTCATAAAATCTATAGCCGAAGAGGAGGAACAAAGAAAGATTGATGAAGCAAAGAAAGCTGGAGAAGAAAGGTTAAAGTCACAGAGAGTAGATGAAGGGATCATTGACACCACAAAAGAAATGATGGAAGAAAACCTGACAAAAATGGCCGACAAAGTTCTTATGGCAAAGGCACTTGAGGTAGATTCCAAGTCTGCTTCTAGTATTGTGTCATCAAGCAAGGTCAGTAGTAGTGGTTCAAACAATGAATCGGGTAAGACTGATTGCACTAATACAGAAAATTTTTGCAGAAATTTCACAAAAGAGTGCAAAGTCTACAGCACACGTGCGTATCTCACAATAAAAAAAAACCCCAAGAGCTGGTTGAAAAAGTCAATGTGGTTGAAAAACAAGTTTTAAGTCGAGATAAATTGCTTAAGGCTTGAAATGATAGAATAAAAGAATTAACTGATAAAATTGAAACAGACAAGAATGATGTTGAACGTTTTAAGAAAGAAAATGAAAAGTTAACTCTTGAAAACAGACAAATTTCTGAAAATTTTGACAAGTTGAAAAGGACAGTTAAGGATTCTGACGAACGAAATGGTAAAACTTATAAAGAAAACGTGCATTTGTCTGGAGTTCTTCAGGCAAAAGTAAAACAAATCAATCAGCAATTGGATGAGATCACAAGTCTTAAGCTTTAGTTCCAGGAAGCAAAGATTGAAAATGAAAGAATCAATCTGAAATTGACCAGTTACAACTCCGCTAGTTTTGTTCTTCAACACATCGTTCCCAAACCAATTGGGAAGAACAAAGCTGGTGAAGATGTTTACTCGGATGGAACGGGGGTGGGTTATCATCAAGTTCCACCACCTGTACTTAACAATTTTTCGAAGAAATAATCCGAGTTGGTTAATGAAATAAGTGAGAAAACAGATATTGTAAAAACTTCCAGAAACAATTGATGTCACATTCACTTCATCATCTGATGAAGATAGTGTTCAATCTGAAGTCGTAAAGAATGTTGTTGAAAAAATATTAAAATCAGGTAGTAATTAAACTGAAGATGAAGAATGTTTTCTGAACAACTACATTCAGAAACCACAATCCCAAAACAACTCAAATGACGAACCTACTCTTGTCACGTACAAGATGTGTGGATCTGATAAGTTGTACTCGGATGTTGAGTTTCCAATTGAGAATGTGAATGTTGATAAGTTGAAGAAAGTTTTCAAACTTGTAGAGATTGAGGTTTTTGATATTGAAGGGTTAAAACGTTCCAAAAGATTGTTGAACTTTGAACGAGATAAATCTTACTATAAAAAAAACTTGTTGTACCACCACGTTTTAACAAAAACAATCAAAACAACTGGTCGGGTGGCTATCAGGGTGGTAAGAACTATCCAAGAAGGAATTTTCAAAACAAAAAGTTTGTCGAAAAGAAAGTGTTTGTGAAAAGCTCAAGTTCAATGTCTGAACAAGAATCAGAAATCTTTTCGAAAACAAATGAAGAATTTTTTGCAAAGAAGGCCTCACAGCCTCAGACTGAAGGAAAAAATCGGGAAGTTGACATCCGCACTCGCTTCAAATGCAACGAAGTTGGACACATTGCACGAAAGTGCACCAACTCAAAACCTAAGTCTGTGGTTGTTGAGAATCAAAGAAAGAAAAATGATGTCAAAGGCAAAGTGCCAACGTTTGTTGAGAAGAAGATTCTGAAAAATGAAAACATTAAAGTCAAAACTGAACCCGTAAAATAACCGGTAAAGAAAAATGACCATTTTTACAAACGGGTTGCCTCTTCACAACAAACATGGAAGCCAAAATCTGAGGCTAAGACATCAGCTGAGTCAAAACCAAAGGTTTCTGATACTGCAAAACAATCATCTTCAACCAAACCGGTTAAGATGAATGTACCTTTGGACTTTTACGAGAAGTTAGAGAAACAAACTTCGACCCCACCAGGGAAGAAGTATGTTCCAAAGAAAGAGCAACCATCTAGTCAACCTCCGAAAACGAATTCTTTTTGTATAAAGAGGTTGAGGCTGGGTCTCAAGAGAGTCTTTAAATGAATGACAAAAACTTTCTACCACTATACACAGCAAAATCTTACCTTAACGTCAAGCTACCCGAGTCAAAGGAGGCTTGGGTTGCTTCAACTTCTAACTAAATGTTTGTGAAATGTTCAGGAGCTCCCGAGATCTATCTCAAAGTGGATTATGGATAGTGGAGCATCCCGGCACATGACAGGGAGAAAAAACCCTGTTATACGATGTTAGAGGTTTCAACGGTGGTTACGTCAGTTTCGTAGGAAATCAAGGAGGACGTATTGTTGGGGAAGGGACATTATCAAATGGTGTAATTACATTTGAGAGAGTCAACTACATAGCAGAACTGGAGAACAACTTACTCAGCATTTCTCAAATCTGTGACAGAATGTACTCAACTCACTTTACTGACAAGGAATGTCTGATCCTGAAGCCGGGGTTTGTCATCCCCGAGGAGTGGATCATCATGCGAGCACCAAGGGTTAATGATCTATATGTGTTGGATATGAGCTTTGCTACGACTACCACGGGTCAACCTCAGTGCTTCGTTTCAAAAGCTACTGAAAAGGAGTCAGTGTTGTGGCACCGAAAGATGGGCCACATTCACCTACGCAAGATGAACTACCTAGTGCATAACGATCTTGTAAGAGGGGTTCACCTAAAGAATTTTCATCTTGAGGGAGAATGTATCAGTTGCATAAAGGGAAAACAACGAAAGAAATCCCATCCATGTAAAAAGATGAATTCAGTCTCGAAGCCATTAGAGAGACTTTACATGGATCTCTTCGGTCCTGTAAATGTCAAGAGGATTACTGGTGATCTCTACTGTTTGATGGTTACTGATGACTATTCGAGATTTTCATGGGTGATGTTCCTGAAGTCGAAAGACGAGACATTTGAGAGTTTCCTGAAGCTTTTTAGAAAGATAGAGAATCTGTACCGAACCTGCATTCGAAGACTAAGAAGTGAGAATGGTACGGAATTCAAAAACAACAGAATGGAGGAATTATGTGATCGAAAAGGAATATTGCAAGAGTTCAGCGCACCATATACTCCACAACAGAATGGAGTTGCAGAAAGAAAGAATATAACACTGATCGAAACGGCGCGAACGATGCTAGCTGATTCAAAGTTACCAATTAAATTTTGGGGAGAAGCTGTATCAGTCGCTTGCTATACACTCAACCGGGTACTCACTGTGAAGAAGCACAACAAAACATGTTTCGACTTGATCAACAATCGTAAGCCTAATCTAGAGTATCTAGAGCCGTTCGGGTCTCCCTGCACAGTTCTAGATCCCGATGGCAAATTTGGTTCAAAGAGCATAGAAGGTATCTTTCTGGGGTATTCAAGTCCACTCATACGCGTTTTTGTTCCAAGTCTCAAGCGGATCATTGAAGCACACGATGTAGAATGTCAAGGCTACACAATGCCTCCAAAGAAGCCCGCATACTCATGGCGATTCAACTATGATGCCTTTTGGGATTCATTTGATCTAGAAGAGGAGCCAAAGTACTTTGATGATTTAGATATTTTACGAGAATATGAAGCATCTCAGGGAAGATTTCCAGCAAGGTCTTCTAAACATCAACAACATACTTCCAATGACAATGAAGCTGGTCCCAGTCATGCTGGAGAGAATAATGAAGTTCAGCAAACTCCGACTACTTCAGAACGTGAGCCTGCTCCAGAAAATCAGACGGCAGTCAATGATGATAATTCAGAATCAGATGATATTCCAACATTTGATCGTGGTGATTCAGAATCTGAGGGGGAGCAGATCCAATCTTCAGATCAGACAATTCTTGACAATAAACAAGTTGCGGACCAAAATGTCACTAATTTGGAAGGCGAGGTGGACGTTCCTGGTGAAGTTATGCCAAGGACTCTTTCATACCACCCCGATGAGTTGATAATATGAGAGCTACAATCAGGAGTTCGCACAAGAAGCCAGATTTTTTTTTGGGTAAAGGGTTACCCCGGTGATTCTATTATAGACAACCGCCAAATAAGAACAAGTAGTGAGGATGAGTTCCCCACTAGTTCATATACATGACATGCCCCATATATGTAAGAAAAAAGCAAACAAACCAACATACCACCTTAATCTAGCCTACTACAATCATGATAATGACTAACTAGTAGACAAACGAAAAAAAAAACAAACAACGACGTCAACCGCCATCATCAAAAATGAAATTGCTACCAACCGGCAGCCCCTTAGCATGAAACAGAAGCCACCTATCCATTGGACAACTTTATGTGAGAGGTGCTTGCCCCTGTACTGGAAGACGTAGGATGAGTACCCGATGTCATAAAATCATTCGTTTCATCATATACAACCTCTACCTCGTCATCGTCAGACTCCTCATTTAGCTCATGACCCCCTTTATGTCTCCCCTGGAAGGAACCCCCATTCCTCCCAACGAACCCAAGAGCACTAAACAAATTGCGTGTTTGAACCTTGGATGAACTAGTGCACCGCGCATTCACGTAGGAAGAACTCACTGCCTTTTTCTTTTTATCCACAGGTCTATATTCAAAATTTGACTTTTGATTGTTACCTTGAAACCGCTCTTCTTTACGTTCTTCTTTGTCTTGACTTCCGTATAACCATCCTCATCTACTTTCGGACTGTTTGTAGGAGGTTTCACTGTCGATCGAATGCATTTAGGACACTCCTCTAAATCATGCCCAAATACACAACAGTGGGCACATCTCGGGGGTTTCCATTCATATTCCACACGAATAGTCTCGTTGACATACTTGTTCTCATCCAACTCAGGAATAGCCATGGTTAGGACCTCTTTAAATTCATGTTCGGCAGAGATATCAATGAGGGCCCTAGCATAGCTGCTTCGTCCCCAAGCCTCGTTGCACATATCAATAGTATACGAATCCAACCGCAACGGAGAACCAATTTTAGACGCCAACATGCTTAACCCATCATCAGTATACGCCGCTAGAGGAACCTCATGCAATTTCACCCAAACTGCAACCTTTTTAATATCTTCTTTTTTAAGAGTGTTCGTAGGGGACCAAGTGTTGAGAAAAATAGGTTTGTTCTGAATCAGCCAAGGTCCCCTTTCAAGCACATCAATCATACCCTTTCTGTCTTCAAACTTGAAGAAGAAAAACCCATTTGAATTCATCGTAGTTTTTTGTAGTCCATATTTTTTCCAATTTGTTCGCATAAAATAATTAACAACCGGATAAGCAATTCTATCCCCCAAGAAGTACCCATAAAGAGTATTAGCTAACCTGTTGTTAACCTCACGAACGGACTCAATTGGTAACACAACATCCACTCCATCCAATGAAACATCTGATTTTAAAGATCGAAAGTTGATTTTTGGAGCTTGATCAGCCAGTTCATTGTCATTTCTAACTATACCATCACCATTCTGATTCTGATTTGAACCAAGACCCATGTTAACATCACCTTGCTCAGCTTGATCATTTGAGACCACACTAGCATAAGATTGATGTTGCAAATGACTTCCCGGAAACTGATCTTGAATTGGAGAATCAGGATACACATCATTTAGCAGAAGGACAAAAGCCACCTTCCGTTTATCAACAACCTTAGCGTAACTCTGAATAGGAGAATCAGAACGACCAGCATGAAGCACATCGTTTAACGGTAGCAAAAATCTTACCTTCTTCGGAGAATCAGAAAACCTAGCCGCCATACGTAGAGCTTGTCTTGGCTCGTAAGGCTTTCCGTCAATGTTCTTAATCTTCGTAGCGAAGACATTTTCGTTGTCGGCACTGTTTCCATCCATTAATCAGAAACACGAGACACAAAAGTTTAAAACCGAACGCCAATCACACAGCGACCGAAAGGGTTTGAAATTGCAGAAACCTTAATACAAATCGGGCAGCCGAACATGTACTAAGAACCCACCCTTTAAACCCGGTGATCTGAATCAGCCAATCAGAAAACAAAAGAAACCGAAACCCTAGAAAACGAAAACCCTAATCTGATTTCAATTGGATAGAAACGAAGGAGCAATTCAGGATTCCTTTCCAGTAAAGAATCGAACACCCTAGTTGCTAAGCAAAATCAATCAAGACCAGGATTGGATTGAAGAAAAACTAGGGTTTCACAATTTCCCCAAAATCGCCCAGAGCACTCTCATCGCCCCGTCTTAAAAAATATACATTAAAAAACATCCACAAGAAGCCAGATTGACCATGGCCTTACTTGCTTTTATAGTAAAATTGCTCCATTACAAACTGAATTCTCACTCAGTTGCTTTATTTCACATATCGAACTGCGAACCTACAAGGAAGCACTGACAGAAGAATC
The DNA here is from genome assembly GCA_030545235.1 of Helianthus tuberosus. Taxonomy (NCBI): domain Eukaryota; kingdom Viridiplantae; phylum Streptophyta; class Magnoliopsida; order Asterales; family Asteraceae; genus Helianthus; species Helianthus tuberosus. The sequence continues at coordinate 129,382,300 of CM060437.1, forward strand.
ATGGGTCAATGCGATGCAGGAGGAGCTGAGTCAATTCGAGAAACTTGGCGTATGAAAGCTTGTGGGCCTACCAGATGGCCACCGAAAGATAAACACGAAATGGGTGTTCAAATGCAAGAGAGACGACCGAGGAGTGATAGTTAGAAACAAAGCTCGACTCGTTGTTGTCACACCCCGAATTCCGGTGGGCCCGGATGGGTACAATCGCGACGGTTGGATAACAGTTATCACAATATAATATTATGTAGCGGAAGTATTGGATTGAAATTACTAAAATAAAGCTTGAATTAATAAAAGTATTACAAGCGTTCGATACAAGCCCACAGGCAGGATCCAAATAAACAGAGCTTTAGACATCATAGGCCATAAGCATCAGGAGTGCAAATTCCTTAGCATTCATTCTAGCCGACCCATAATCCCAGCCTATTATAAGGTTCGATACTTGCTTTTCAATCTTTTGAAAATACGTCAGGCAAAGCTGGTAAATACACTTAACTGACTCTTTGGAAAAATAGTTTCTCGAAAGGAGTTTTATACATATAGATAACCCGTAGGTGATCTTTAAAAATATCTTGGGATTATTCTTGTTACGAAATTATATACCTGATTAACCCATTGGGTTGTCCGGACATGGTATCAATAATCCCTAATAATAGTAATTATCAAGTAAACGGAATAAAACCGTATTCATACACTTTTGCGCAATTATAGGCGACTTACTTATGTAATAACCATCCCAAGAGGCATATTTGCCATCCCAAGTTTACACTTAAATAAGTCAAGAGTATTTACCTTTTTGCTAGCTTCCAATCAACAAGACTATATTTGGCAAAAGCTGCAAGTCTAAGTATTATTGACCCAAGTCCGATTATCTGGGGGGTACTATAGTCTGGAATGAACATATTTATTATCTGTTAGAATGTATACCGGTCAAAGGTAGTTCCTTTAGATGTAACCTGATACTTAAGAATAGGTTCGCTAGATTAAGCGTATACCGAATAGAATGTGGTTTATACCCAACAAGTACTAGGACTTGTATAATATGGGTAAACAAAGTACATTCTGGATTTTGAGATCAAAACGATAAGGTTAAACCCTTTTCGGTAAACTTATGTAAACTAGTTACGTAAGTCTAACCGTACGCTTATAAGCGATGACGGGTAGCCGGATGAGTCATGAACAAGTTCCATATGCCAATATACTTTAAACAAGTTATAATATCAGTAGGATATCAACTTGTATGCCCGTTAAGGTTTTAAAATCAAACTATGCCTCATAAGGGCATTTTGGTAATTTTACAATTTATAAAAGGAGCTTGCGAGTAAACTGATGTCATGGTCATAAACATTCTGTAAAAATGTTTAAATTATGATATCATATCAGTAAGATGTCAAATATATGTGTGGTTTATGCTTTAAGACCAAACTATGCGCCGTAGGGGCATTTTGGTCATATCACACATATTTTTGAGAACTTATTTGGGATTCTGAGTTCATGACTTATACCTACTGTAAAAACATTTAAAATGGATTATAAATTCAGTAGGTAACAAGTCTTGGCTCATACATATGGTTTAAAACAATACTACGCGCCTAAACGGCGTTAATATCGTTAAATGACGATTTATGCAAAGATTTATGAAATCTGATGTTATGACCAGCTTTTATTAGTTAAAATATTTTATTTTTCATAACATATTAGTAAGCAAAAGGTTTGGTTTGAATATTATGCTTAAAACGCATTTTATGTGCCATAAGGGCATTATCGTCATTTATCGGCATTGTATAAGAACTTGAGGTTAAACTCAGTTCATAACCTGATCTAAAATCCCAATAATTCCTAAACATGATATCACATCAGTACAAAATGAGTTTTGCCAAGAATTTATGTTTAAAACTCATTTTAAATTAAAAAGGGAACTTTAGTCCTTTTAAAAGCATAGTTTACAACCATATGCGTAAACTCAGTTTATGACTAGTTTAAAATCACCAAAATATCCTAAACATGTTTATTTATCAGTACATAACTCACTTGCATGCTCATGTATGTCTAAAACCTTATATTTAATAAAAAGGTAGTCAAGGTATGGCATAATAACGGAACATGCGCATAAACTCAGATTCCTAGTTCGATCGTGTAATATAACCTTATGTGGCTATACTGCATTATATTACGATCATGACAGAACCTAAAATCAGTAGCATACTAGTCTAATTCGGTTTATAACCAAAAGTCAACGTAGAAGTCAAACTACGCGACTTCGGTTGCGAACCGACCCTAAAACGGGAATTGACGAGCCGAACGTGTTTACACATGTTCTAATAATTATTACCAAGTTGTTTAAGTGATAAAACACATTTTAGAACACTCTTAAACTCAGATCGCAATCATTTTAAAATCTAACCCGTTGACTTTTTAATATGTCAATATGTTGACTCGTCAATTGACCAAGCAAACGTGATTCTTAGGAGGTGCCCTTTTGAGGGATTAACACCTACCTATTTACGATCACGTAGCCATGTTCATTGCGAACAATGGCTTGACCATTGAAGGTCTAACTAAAAGTCAAAGCGTTATTACGATAACGCTTGACTTTTGGTTTAAAAGCCTATAAAACATAAACTAGTCACGAAAGGAACACCTACAAGTGTCCTAAGGACTGAAGAGAACTCAATGGTTTGCTCCTAATGCTTAGGAGCTCCCAACTTAGAGTGATAGAGAGGAGGATAAATGAGAGGTGCAAGAAGAATGGCCAACAAGGAGCTCTATTTATACATGAAGGTAAGTATCTAGGATCATTCCAAGTGTTCAAGGGGTTCTAAGATCACCACAAGTGTCCTAGCAGATGTTTAAAACCATTAGAGAGCTCATGGTTTCGAGTTTTGTGAGTAGAAGTGGTTTGTTTGGGCTGCAAGGAAGAAGAAGGCAGCTGTCCAAGGTTTCTGCCCAGATCACGTCGTCGCGTCACGCGACAGGAGACTAAGGGAGGCGTCGCGCGACGCGAGCCCATCTAACTCAGCAAAACAAGTTTAATTTTTGGCATGTTTAGTCCATGAACCTTTAAACCTATTATAACTTTCGTTTTTAGCACTTTCGGCCCTTCAAGTTATATTGTAGGTGTTCAAGGAAGTATAACAAACACCGTTAAGCTTTGGGTTCGTCAAAAGATCACCCGAAGACAGTAGTTTCTCTCGTTGACGATTTTAACCCTTTTAACGCAGAAACTCTTGTGTGTATTATCATTTAACGACATGAAATCCTTGAATGGCCAATATAGGCATTCCCGAGAGTATGAACGAAGATCATGAAGCTCTTGGTCCGTTAAAAGGTCACTCAGAGGTAAGAATTTACATGTTGACGCTTTTAACCCTTCGATGCACAAACTTTTGAATTATATTTCAAACGGTTTCGTTTATCCAACAAGTGGCTTATTAAAAGAATATGAATACCATATAAGGTCACTCAGAGGCTTAGTTTAAGCATGTTAACACTTTTAGTCCTTGCATTTTCAAAGTTTTCATTGTTTGGCAATAATAGTCCCTCCTAGTCAACGTTTGACATAATTAGGATTAGGGACACGTGTTAACACATAATTGGACACGATTTTACGAGGTGTTACATCCTCACCCCCTTAAAAGAAATCTCAACCTTGAGATTTGCTCAGAGCAATATGGTTCATTCCGTATAGTAGGAGGTTTCAACCTTTCAAGAGTATCCTGGCCCCAATGGGAATCCCATTCACGTTTACGAGAGAAACTTGGGACCTTTAAATCCTATGGTCCACAGTGGACTAGGTTTTTCAATAAACCTTAAGCTCACGTATAAACGTCATGGCGAAACATGACAAGTGCTTATCAATTAAGCACTTTGCTGGAATTTTCCCAAGATTATAATATTTTTAGTATCATAATTCGATACTTTAGACAATAGTACTTCATAAGGAGATTCGATGTTGTCTTTATATATAGCTTAACTTGTCGGAATTCAAGAGTTTTCCTTAATTGACAAGAAGCGTCAACTTAGTAAGTCCATCGATTATAATTCACATTGCATCATTGCCGTGATTTATTTTAGGTAACTTGGAGATTAGATCCATTGTTACAATTTCCTAAGTCTATGTGGGATTTATCTAGTTCATTATGCAGACCAAAAATGGTCTACGATGTTTGACTCACTTACGAACATTCTAAGCATTATGCTTCCTGGGTGGCTATGGACTTCTCATGTCCATCCACACAAAGGTCTTCAGCTTTCGATTTTTTTTAATTCATCAAAAGTTACTTGTGTCATGTAGATGACACGTCCTTCTTTCAATCACTTGGATGCCTCAAGCATAAAGGCTTCCTCGACAATCCATAGTGTTCATCTTCAACGGATGGTGAATATATCACCAGATGGGGATTTTAATTCCGATAAGTTTCTTACTGCAGACAAAGTTGTTTTTGGACTGACCAATCCATGTCTAAGAACATATCGAATCCCATAGGATTTATAGATAAGAGATTATCAAAGACAAATTGATTCGAGAAAAAAAAATATATCATATGTGAAACCATCTAGATTGGCCACTTGATATTCTAAATAATATTTAAGACTCAAAAAGGCATATTTAAAATTTTATTAAATTTACAATCGATGAAACTTTTAACTAGCTTCAGAGTTTAAAACAAGTTTCTAGTAAATAAATCTTTTACGAGAAACATATTCGTAAAGATATATCTTGAACTGCTCTTGCTGTAGCAGATTGGAAGGCTCAAACATTGCCTTTCTTGCCATCAAAGGTCTTGTTCTCACTGTCAGTCGCCTTTATTGGGCAGCGGGTCTTTATATGCCCTTTTCGCCACATCCATAGCAGGTGGTGTCTTTCAAATCTTTGCATTCATGAGACTTATGATCCGTCTTCTTACAGATTCCACAACCCTTGGTCGGCTCACGGAGACATTTTCCAAAGTGTTGCTTCCCGCAGGTTTTACATTTGGGTTTTGCCTCATTTGGCTTAGACCGGTTATAATTCGAACCAGTATTACCCTTTTTGAACTTTTTACTTGGGGCATCATCACGCTTTCGCTTATGATCCTCCTCGGCCTTAATCGCTCTTGCTCTTATTTCATCTTCAGTGAGAGAAAGAGCCAGATCCACAGCGGATCTATAAGTAGCAGGTTTGGAGGATTTAACCATCCCTTTGATTTCTGGAGCGAGTCCTCCAATAAACCGCGCAATGCGCTTAGACTCCGGGATAATTAAATATGGCACGAGTCTTGATAAAGAGTTGTAATCACACAAATAGGCTCGACACTCGAGGCCTTTCATGGTCAGCTTTAGAAAACCAGTTACACCTTTCTCCACCACGTGAGGTGGGCAATAAGTCTCGTGGATCACTTCCACGAACTTTGACCAACTAAGGTTATACATTGCAACCTTGCCAGTGGATTGGATTAGTGCCTTCCACCAAGTCAGAGCATCCTCCTTGAAGGATTGGGACACGTATTTAACGACGTCCTTGGCGGTACAACCGCTTATATCAACAATGGTTTCCATTTCATCCAGCCACTTCAGAGCATCGATTGCTCCAATCTCTCCCGTAAAGTCACGGGTTTACAAGAAACAAAGTATTTATAGGTACACCCCTTCTTAGAGTCATGAGACTCAGCTTTCTTGATACTCTTAATACTCTGCTCACTCTTAGTTGAGGAGAATTGAGACTTTTCAGTCTTAAGAGTATTTGAACGTGGTTTAGAAACGGAGTTCTCTTTCTGTACTGATGGCTCTGGCCTTTTAAATGTGGCCATAAATCCAGCCAGGGCTTTACCGACTTCATCGGCAACTATGGATCGAAGATGATTCTCTTCGTTATTACGGTTCTGGTGCTCTAAATCGACACCACCATTTTTCTTACTTGCTTTGCCAATATTCTGGCTCGCCATAAGTTTATCTGAAAGATAATAAAGCCATCAGTAGTACTTTGAGAACTAATTAGCAAATGAATTTATTTGCATTAGATCTTGCAGATCTTATATACATATCATATTCACTAGCCTTACTTACCATAGTTGGTAATGGGCCTAGTTATATAGCCCATTGGCTTGTCATAAGAGACATTTAATTATGGGATATTGGCCTGTCACGAAGGACATTTAGGATACGGCACATTGGCCTGTCATGAAGGACATTTAAGATACGGCACATTGGCCTGTCACAAGGACATTTAGAATATTACACATTGGCCTGTCACGAAAGACATATAGATGTAGCGCACATGCTTGTCATGAAGGACATTTAAATATAGCACCTTGGCTTGTCGCGAAGGACATAGAAGATATGGCACAAGGCCTGTCGCAAAGACTATGAAAGATATGGCACAAAGCGTTGTCACGATGGACATGAAAGATATGGCACTAAAGCCTTGTCTCTAAGGACATTTATATGATATGGCACTAAGCCTTGTCACATAGGACATTGGAAGATACGACATTAAAACCTTCTCACGAAGGACATTAAATGGTATGGCACTAAGGCCTTGTCACGAAGGACATTAAATGATATGGCACGAAGCCCGTTGTCACAAGGACATTAAAAGATATGTAAGTCGCGATCTTATTTGATCAGTGGGCTTTAAGGTCTGAACATAGTTCATTACTTTTGGATAAGGGGTCATAGACCACTGCTGTCGTCACAATTGACGATATAATTTGGCCCGTACGCAATTCGATTGATATCACAGGGATGTTAAATTAACGGTCATCGCAATGATGATATCAGTCATGATCGCACTTGATCATATAGACTGAGAGGCTTGGGCATAGCCCTTCACTTTGGACAGGGAACCGTAATGGTCACAACTGTCATTGTCTCGAATGGATGATATAATATAGTCTGTAGGCGAAACATCACTAGGGATGTTAAATATGATTATCATGTTGATGATATTAGTCATGATCGTATTGATCATATAGACTATGGGATTTGAGCATAGCTCACCCTCTTGGGCAAGGAATCATAAACGATTACAATTACAATTGTCTTTGTCACAAATGGACATTATTATATAGCCCGTAGGCAAAACATCTCCAAGGATGTTAAATATAATCACCATATCGATGATTTTAGTCATGATCGCATTGATCATATAGACTATTAGGCTTGAGCATAGCTCACCACCTTAGACAAGGGATCATAAAGATCACAATGTCAATGTCTCAATTGGACATTATGTTATAGCCCGTAGGCAAAAACATCACTAAGGATGTTAAATAATATGATCATCGTATTAGATGATATTAGTCATGATTGCATTGATCATATAGACTATGAGGTTTGGGTATAACCCACCACTTTAGACAGGGAACCATAAAGGTCACAACTGTCTTTGTTTTAACTGACAAAGCAGTATTATGATTCCTCTCCTTCCATATAATTGGGAATTGTAAATTTAGTTGGAGATTTAATGATACGTTCCAGTCAATGTATTGAATATGAATTCTTCTCCTCAATTAGAGATGCGTCTCAGTTGACGTTTAAATATAAGTCCCTATCCACATTGGGATAATTGGGAATACGCCTCAATAAAGTACAGCGTATATAATACAGCTCAATAAAGTACAATGTATATGGTACGGCTCAATAAAGTACACCGTTTATAAATATACCCTTTCTCCTTATGAGGAGATTCGGGAATACGCCTCAATAAAGTACAGCGTATATAATACAGCTCAATAAAGTACACCGTTTATAAATTCTTCTCAACATTGAGAGGTTTGGGGATGATTAGCATCGCATAGATGAATGTAATTTCTATCTCCTTTCCACTCATTTGGAAATTAGTTGGAGATCTTAGATAAGTGTCGTCCTATAGTTGGACGAGAATCACTTTAAGACTTTGAAGATTATATGAGTGTGAGGGAATCCGTTTTCCACTTCTATCACTCTAGACAGAGTTTTTTATCATTGTCTTATTTACTAGTCTCAATTTCATAAGAACTAGTAGACCGAGTAATTTAAGAGAGATTCATTTGCTTGATTGCTAGCGGACCTTCGACTAATTTGTCTTCACCCAATAGAGTTGGCACCTTTAGTCCTTCTCCTCCTTTGGAGTTTTCAGGACACGTCTTATTTGACGTTTTAATTATATGCACTTCTCCTTAGTTGGAGATTTGGTATACTCCTCAATATAGTACAGTGTATACAATACGGCTCAATAAAGTACACCGTTTAAATATATACCCCTCTCCTTTATCGGGAGACATGGGGATATGCCTCAATAAAGTACAGCGTATATAATACAGCTCAATAAAGTACATTGTATATGGTACAGCTCAATAAAGTACACCGTTTATAAATATACCCTTTCTCCACATGGGATATTCGGGAATACGCCTCAATATAGTATAGCGCATTTAATACAGCTCAATAAAGTACACTGTATATGGTACGGCTCAATAAAGTACACCGTTTATAAATATACCCCTCTCCTTATTAGGAGAATTGGGGATATGTCGTCTCATATTTGGACGAACATCTTGCAGTATTTCAACCATTCATTGGTGGGAACGTGTGCTTTTTGGCCTTCATCTATTGCACAATCCAGAGATCTATTTGATAAGGTAGGAGCAATAAATGTGACCTTCATAGAATAATAATCATAAAATAGGCTCCATAAAATCAATGATTCTTCTTATGGCAGTAATATCGCCAAATTATATTAGATGCTTACTATTAGCCGATATCAGTACAATATGACCCTTGGGAGATCTTAGTGGTTCCATGCATTAAACCGTCATACTGGCCAGGCATGAAAGCAATCTATGGGACACACTAACATACTACCAATTATCATATGGCGCTTCAGAGTGAAAAGATGATAAATTCAGCTGTTCAAAAGAAAGACGAGAATTATAAAGATATAGACATTGAAATTAAGTTTAATGTGGGAGATGTGAGAATGGCTTTGGACTTAGGAGATAGTGATGAGGACCCGATTATAGTTCCTGAAAGATTATGCAAGGGTTTATGTTTTAGAATAGGCCTTACAGGACATGTAAACGGCAAATACCTCAAGTCTATGTTTAGCAGACCATATAAGTTCCTAGTTCATTGTGTCTTGCATGCTCTATCACACCGAAAGGGAGCTTACGACGAGCCGTCAGACTATATCATGAACATTATTACTTGTTTGGTGCTCAATAGGCCTTACAATATATCACGAGTAATATTTGATCATATGGTAGACAATGTCAAGGGTGAGAAGTATATAATGTACCCAAGGTTCATATAGATGCTGATTGATGATCAAGTAAGAGACCTTCCAAAGGATCATGCCGATGAATTAGATCTTCAACACATGAAAGGTGAAACTTTGAGTAGATTAAGTCAATATAAAGGTCTGAAGAAGGATGAACCAGAGCCAAGGGCTAAAAGAATGATTTGTAAGATTCTAAATCCAGATTATGTTGCTCCTAAAAATGATGCTTGGAGGCACGAAAATAGTAACTCAGAGGATGAAACAAATAGCCTAAGGGACATGCATGAAAAGAAGTTGAAATACTGGTTTGTGAAGGATGGAAAGAGGAAGAGAACACCTAAGGTTTCTCCTGTAATGGCTGATCCTAAAAAGACTACACTGAAGATTGTTGTTAAGGGTATAGTTGAAAGGGGGAGTAACTAGAAAAAGTTAGAATATTTAATGTTATATCTTTCTAATGAATGTTTAAATGTTTGTTTTGCAGGGCCAGCTAAGAAGAAGCCTACACCAACACTTATAGATGAGCCAGTTCTTAATCCAGCAGATTTTACTCAAGAAGGTGTTGATTTGACAAAAGTAACATTTGAACAATATATACAGCAAACAGAAGCTGATGCAAAGGGTCATGTTGAGAAAGCTGCAAATGTTACTGAATCGTATGCAAAGAACATTGAAGCAGAAAGTTTGAAAGAAAATGTTGTTGAAAGTGTTGCTCATACAGACTCAAGTGATGCTGATGATGAATCTACTGATACAGAGCCAAAGATTGACACGTCAAAGATAGGTGTTGGAAAGGTTACATTGAGAAAGAAGCCTTTGAAGAAGAAAAAGGGTTCAGATGAAGAAGATGAGACTTATATTCCTACACCTCCAGCTGAGAAAAAGAAAGGTGTTTTGAAACGAAAGGCAAACCCTCAAGGTGTTATTTCTAGAAGGGTCAGAGCAAGAAAGGGATCTGCATCAGGTCCTGATATCCAAAGTGGCAAAAGTGAAAAGCATATTGTAACATCAAAAGATCCTAAAGCTGATAAAGATCAAAATGTTGAAGTTCCTGAGGTTGAACAAGTTCAAAGTGTTGAAAAGAATGTTGAAAAGAAAGCTGGTGATGATGATGAAGTTGTTATTACTAGTAAAAGAGTATCTACACCACCACCACCACCAACAAATCCAACAATTCATATTCCAGATGATCCAGAATCGTCACAGCCAAAGAAAGATACTACTCCAGGATTATTTGAAGGTTTTCCTAATATTCATGGTGAATTCAAAGATGATATACTTCCTAATGAAGACTATGATATGTTTCATGATGGGAAAATCAAGGATCTTATAAAGAAAGTTAATGATCTAGAGAAAGAAAAAGCAAAAGCTGAAGCTGAACATGACGACTTGAAAAAACAGCTTGAGAAGATTATTTAAGTAAATGAGGAAATGAAGTCTGTTGCGAATGCTCATGCAGAAAGGATAAATAATTTGGTTGAAGATGTGGATGATAATGCTAAACTCTTTGAGCAACTCTCTGCGGAGCTTTCTGAAGTAAACATGAAATACGCGAACATGAATGAAACTAATCAGACACAGCATCAAATGTTAGATGAACTTCATGAAGCATCTTCAAAAGAAATCAAAGTGTTAAAGCTGGAGATTGAAGCTCTAAGGGCTGATAAGGGAGTGAAAGACGAACAGCTTAACATGTTATACACTGTGATGGAACATTAGCTTGGTATCAATGTCCAAGCTGTATATAACAACTTAGAGATTCAGAGGGTTGAGGAAAGAAGAGCTCATAGGGAGAAAGAGTTGGCTGAGGCAGCAACTCAAAAGAAGGAAGATTTAATTGTTGAAACTCAAGAGGCTGGAGGTTCTTCGAGTCAGCCTAAAGGTGATGTTGAAATGGTAGATGCTAATATAAATGAAGTAGAACACATGGAACTTGATCAAGATCCAAGTTTTGTACTTGTTGGTGAAGCTCTCTCACGTCCTTACAACTTAAGTGATGTTATTCGAATAGTGAAAGTAGAACAAAGGAAAGGAAATGTGAGTGCAGCTGATATGAAGTTTCTGTGTTGGAAAGATGATGAAGACATAGAAGAGAAAGAGGTAGAAGATGAAGAACTGAATGAACTTCTTGATGCAGTTGATAACTACGATCGTTCATGGGATGATTTCAAAGACGATGATGATGATCAAGGGTCAACGGGATTATTGATTGTGAAGCCCTCTGTTCAACAAAAGCTTGATGATTTTCTGAATGATGAAATCAATGAACAGCAGGAGGATCAGCATCAGGAGTCTTCTTCTGGAAAGCAAAAGTCTAAACAGGTATTCCTCACACAACCCACTGTTATTTACTTGAATGCTCCATTTGAGGGGGCGATAGAAGTACCAAGAACCAGGGCTGAAATGTTAGAAGAACTAGGATTGAATGATGGGAATCTAAAGTTCGATATAGAAGATGAGATTCCATCATCACCAGAGAAAGAATATGAGTTCAAGCTTGCCAATGAAGCAAATAACTTTAATCATGTTGAGGTTGAAGAGGGGCCTGATACATCTGAAGAAGATACGCCCTATCACTACTCTGGGGTTGATGATACTTTCTCGACGTTTGTTGAGATGTTTAAAGAACAAAATTAAGATGAATTACGAAGGAAAGTAGTTGAGAAGATAGCTACTGAGGGTATTCCACAAACAGTTCCAAAAGAAACATTGTTAGAAAACAGGAAGAACTGGTTTAGGGTGATGCCAAAGGAAAAGAAGTTTAAGAGGCCACTGCAGTACTTCATAGATCATCCAGATAAGTCGTTGGGTGATATACTTTCATGGGGATATCTAGAAGAGAGCATGGTGTTCAGTACTTTAAATTCTTGTCAGACATTCAAACACTACCATGGTGGGATATTGAGGAGTTGGTACAGACCAAGAACATAAAGCAATTCTATTTTGGTCTTGATGTGAAAGTTCATGATCGGAAGCTGTGGAGATATATTAAGTGGCAAGCAAAGCATTGATCTCCAGATTGGAAGCCACAGTATCCAAAGCAAATTGTGAAAATTTTGGAAACTGGAGAGAAAGATGTGACTTTGAAGATAAAACCGCCGAGATGTCTGAAAAATATGCCACTGCGTGCAATGGAACAAGATTTCCATGAAGACTTTGAAGGTTGGATGTATAACCAGAGCACAGCAGAAGCGGTCATCTCATTATTTGATAAAAAGACTGGAGAATCAAGAAGGATCAGTGTGTTGGATCCTATGTGGCTAGTGAATTGTTCAAAGAAAGATATTGAGTGCTTGTGCTTCAACAAGATAGTGTATGATGCTCCTGATAAAGCACAAGCTCAACAATACCAAAAGATGGCCAACTTAATCTTCGAGAAGGATATCAACTATGGGAGGTACTGGGAGTCAAAGTTTAGAGACCTAGAGGTAGAAGAGTTCTTAAAGAGAGAGAAGCAGATTTAAAGATTTAAAGAGATAGCTGAAAGGGCTGCAATAGTTGGATGACGAAAGCTTATGAGACCTCCACCAACTGACCAAAAACCTATTGAGAAGGAAGAAAAAAAGATCCCAAGATGGGATAGGAAGCGAGATGGTGATCCTGTGTGTAGAAAATATTGGAATGAAGTTGGTAGGCCTTTGAGGCGGAAAATGCTTGCATAAAGAGAAGAACAAAGAAGACAGAAAGCTAAAGCAAGGAGACGTAGCAGGAAGATGTCTTGAAGACTATGAAGGAAGGAAGACTACAGCTACATCCAAGGGGGAGTTTGTTAGTGCATTATGTCTGTAGCTTCCGTCTGTATTGTGTCTTATGTATTTTGTCCTGTATGTGTATTTGTGTTTTTGTATATGTATCTAGACAAAACAGGGAACGACACATAAACTGTCAGATGTAATCCAAGCGGATGACATTGTGTCATCCGATCGGATGGCCATCCGATCGGATGGCAATTAGATCGGGTGACCATCCGATCGGGTGACATCCTCACCTCCCTGTGTTGCCTATAAATAGCGGATTAGGGCCTTTAGTCTAGAACTTTTTGCCTGATAGCTGAAGCGAAGCTCTGTCTGATTGTCATCTAGAACTTTTGTATTTTCACAGTTTATCAATGAAATCAGACATGCTAAGCGTTGAGATTGTTGTTATTGATTCTCAGACATTGTCGAGGGATTCTGCACCACGCCACTGGTCGATTCCGCCACGTTCTTCTACTAGAACAGATCCTGCGTAAGGCCCTAACAGTTTAACTGATCTGGGCGTTTAGCACGGGCGGACGACAGGTCGCACGGTCGTGCATCACCGAGAACACCCTTGGTTATCGTAACTTGTCGGATCGGCACGACCGTGCCGATGGTGGCACTGCCGTGCATCTCCGACAGCACAGCAGACACTCGTAAACAACCTCATCGGCACTACCGTGCCAACAACGGCACTGTCGTGCGAATTGATTTTCAGCAGTTTTTACCCCCAATCACTTGGACAGTAAATTTTTTTCGAAAATCATCAAATTTTTGGTGATTGGGGGGTAGGAAACCGGCTGGGTGTTCACGGTTTGCATCATTCTTGCAAGGATTTGGGTTTCGTTTGTATTTATGAAGAGAACCCTAAAAACCCTTGAAGAAATTTGAAAAACCTATGTCTAAAACGAGATTAAGACTACAAATCAAGAGAAAATACATACCTTGTTCGAAGAATGCAAGAAATCTTACTAAAAGTGGTGTAATTTTTTAGAGGAAAGCGGTCTGGAACGAGGGTGCAGTTGAGTTTTCGAAATATGAAGTGGGGTTTCCAGAAAAGTGCCTTATATACCCAACTGACGAAACTGCCCCTGATGTTTGGCATGGTCGTGCGACATATGGCACGGGCATGCGAATCCGACAAATGCTGATCTTAGCACCCTGGTCTCAGAAGGCATGGGAGTGCTAATGCAGGTGTTGGCTTAAATATGCACGGTCGTGCCACATTTGGCACGGGAGTGCCAATCACTGCACACCAGGAGATTCTGCACAGAACCTATTTTCGAGGGCTGTTTTGGCCGATTTCTGCCACTTTTGCAAGATATAAACTGATTTAACAATTTTCTCATTCAGATTCTTCGCTCGGTATGATTGAAAATTGTACAAACCTACGAGAACGACTAAACACACCGAAGACACAAAAAGGACGAAAAAACTAAAACTACGACAATTCTACCCCTAAGCGTATAAGACGCGCCTGCTACATTTTTATCATCGAGTCGATAGCGTAGACTCTCCTCCCCACACTTATCATGTGTGCGGGGTGTGGAGTTCAATAACCTCCACCGCCGAATCGATCGGCCCGGCCACATAAAGCTTCAAACGATGGCCATTCACTTTGAAAGTTACACCATCGGCGTTCTCAATCGCGACGGTCCCATACGAAAACACCTCCTTCACCGTATAAGGCCCCGTCCAATGTGAGTGCAACTTTCCCGGAAATAAACGCAACCTAGAGTTGTAAAGTAGGACAAGATCTCCCGCTTGGAATTCTTTGTGGTCCTTCAAACACTTGTCGTGCAATGTCTTGGTTCGTTCTTTGTATAATAAGGAACTTTCATAGGCATGATGTTGTAGCTCTTCGAGTTCATGAATCAACAGGAACCGGATTTCACCTCCAGTTTTAAGATCCAAATATGCAGTTTTAAGAGCCCACGTTGCCTTATGCTCCAACTCCACTGGTAGATGGCATGCTTTTCCGTAAACAAGCCTAAAGGGAGTAGTCCCAATAGGCGTCTTGTAAGATGTCCAGAAAGCCCAAAGCGCCTCATCTAATTTTTCAGACCAATCCTTGCGGTTTTGTCCAACCGACCACTCAAGGATCCTCTTTAACCCCTGGTTAGTGACCTCCACCTACCCACTTGTTTGAGGATGGTAGGGCGTGGATAACCTATGGTGCACACCATATCGGGATAGAGCTCTTTCGAGCTGAGTGTTGCAGAAATGTGTCCCTCGGTCACTAATAAGTGCTTTCGGCGCACCAAACCGGGTAAACAAGCTCTTTAAAAACCTCACGACAACCCTGGCATCATTGGTGGGTAAGGCTTGTGCCTCAGCCCACTTTGACACATAATCAGCCGCGACCAGGATGTATTTGTTTCCATGTGAGGGGGGAAATGGTCCCATGAAGTCTATTCCCCAAATATCAAAGACTTCACACACTTGAATCCAATTTTGAGGCATCTCATCGCGTGTCGATATATTGGTTGCCCTCTGGCAAGCATCGCACGCACTGACCCATCTCTGCGCATCACGGAATATGGTGGGCCAATAAAACCAGGAATCTAACACCTTCTTTACAGTGAAATTGGCTCCATGATAACCTCCGGTGGGTCCCTCGTGACAATGGTGCAGTATGTCAGTTGCCTCCATCGCAAACAACCATCTCCGAATCACTTGGTCCGCTCCGACTCAAAACAGAAAAGGGTATTCCCATATGTAATGCTTGAGGTCCACGAAGAACTTCTTCTGCTGATGCATCAATCCTTTGATAAGGATCCCACAAGCAAGATAATTCACGAAATCAGCGAACCAGGGCGACTCATCACAAACTTTGACACTCATCAAAGACTCATGCGGGAAATTGTCATTTATCGGCTCCCAACGTGCGTCCTCAGTGTCTTCATGCTCCAATCGAGATAGATGATATGCCGCTACATTCAACGAACCCTTCTTATCCTGAATCTCAATGTCGAACTCCTGCAGCAATAGAATCCACCTAATAAGACACGGCTTAGCGACTTGCTTGCTAAACAGGTATCGAATGGCCGCGTGATCGGTATACACAATCGTCTTTGACAGCACTAGATACGATCTAAATTTATCAAACGCAAAAACTACCGCCAAAAGCTCCTTTTCTGTCGTAGTGTAGTTCTCCTGCGCATCATGAAAAGTCTTGCTGGCGTAGTAGATCGAATGAAAGTGCTTGTCCTTTCGCTGCCCCAGAACAACCCCTATCATGAAATTGCTCGCATCACACATAATCTCAAACGGCAAACTCTAGTCCGGTGCGACTAAGATAGGGGCCTCAACAAGCTTCTGCTTAAGAAGGTCAAAAGCCTTTAAGCAATCATCATAGAATATAAACGGGGCATCCTTTTCCAACAGACGAGTCATGGGCCAGGAGATTTTTGAGAAGTCCTTAATGAATCGCCTGTAGAATCCAGCATGACCTAGGAAGCTCCATATCGCTCTCATTAAGTTGGGAGGTGGAAGTCGAGAAATGATGTCAACTTTTGCAAGATCGACTTCCATCCCTGCTTGTGAAATCTTATGTCCAAGAACTATGCCCTCTCTCACCATAAAGTGGCATTTTTCCCTGTTCAGGACAAGATTTGTCTCCTCACACCTCTTTAACATCTTTTTCAAATTCTCCAAACACTGATCGAAGGAATCCCTAAATACTGAAAAGTCATCCATGATACTTCCATAGAATCCTCGATCATGTCATGGAAAAATGCATCGCTGGAAGGTAGCCGGTGCAGTACACAAACCGAAAGGCATACGCCGGTAGGCAAATGTGCCAAAGGGGCATGTAAAGGTAGTCTTCTCCTGATCCTCAGGAGCAATAGGAATCTGAAAGTAGCCAGAAAACCCATCCAGAAAATAGTAATAAGACTTCCCCGACAGACGTTCCAACATCTGGTTGATGAATGGAAGCGGGAAGTGGTCCTTGCGGGTGGAGTCATTGAGTTTGCGATAATCGATTCAAACACGCCATCTTGTGACTGTCCAGGCAGGAATAAGCTCGTTCCTATCATTTGTGACTACTGTCATGCCTCCCTTTTTGGGCACTACATGAATAGGACTAACCCAAACTGAGTCGGAGATAGGGTAGATCAAACATGCATCTAACAACTTTATCAACTCCTTTTTGACAACTTCTTGCATGTTCTGGTTCAATCATCTATGTGGCTGTGCACACGGCTTGTAATGGTCATCCATGAGAATTTTATGAGTGTAGAAGGAGGGATTAATTCCTTTAATATCCATTATCTTTCAAGCAATTGCTTTCTTATGAAGTCGTAAAACTCTGAGAAGTCTGCTCTTTTCCCCGTCTGACAAAGATGATGAAATAATATAACCGGGATACGGCGCTCCTCGTCTAGAAATGATTACTCCAAATGAGGCATAAGCTCCTTAAGCTCCAAGGATGGAGGATCTTCAACTGAAGGCTTCGACTTCTCTTCATCCTCACGATCAATCTCTGTAAATCGATCTGGACTCTGGGAACCATCATCACCAATCTGATAGACTGGTTGCTCGAAATCATGGCCCTCCTGCGTAATGCCATCTAGGTCCCCACACAACAGATGTGTGTCCGAATCAATCTCCTCAATCGTGCCCTGGAAATGGGTGCTCACATAAGTGTCGACAATGTCAATATAGTAGAGCGCATCGTCCTGACTCTACGGGTGCTGCATTGACTGCTTGATGTCAAAGGTCACATGCTCATCATTCACTCAGAGTGTGATCTAGCCCGCAACTACATCTACAATGGTTCGGGCGGTATTCAAGAATGGACGTCCGAGTATCAAAGGCACCCAAGAATCTTCATCCATATCCAAGATAACAAAGTCCACAGGAAACACAAACTTGTCAATCTTAACAAGCATATTCTTAATAAACCCGCGTGGATACTTGATCGAACGATCAGCTAGTCGAACGCTCACCCTCGTAGGTGACGGCTCACCTAGATCCAGCTTGGTAAAAACCTTATATGGCATAAGGTTAATGCTTGTTCCCAAATTAGCTAACGCATTACTAACAGACATATTTCCAATAAGGCAAGGAAGCGTGAAGCTGCCTGGATCTCCCATCTTCGTAGGCAGACGGTTTTGAAGAATAGTTGAGCAACTCTCTTTCATCACCACACAAGACATATCCTCAAGTTTTTGCTTGTTCGAGAGGATATCCTTCAAAAACTTTGCGTACTTAGGCATTTGGGCTAAGGCTTCGACAAATTGTATGTTTATGTGTTATTCTTTGAACAACTCAAGAAACTTACCATATTGTTCTTCATTCTTCTGCTTCTTCAGCCTGCCTGGGTACGGAACTGGAGGAGTGTAATCTTTAACTGGCTTCTGGAGCAGTGTTGTACTTGCTTGGACTCGCCTAGCGTGCACCTCGTCCAAAGTATCAATCGGGACCGCTTCAGTGATCGGTGGTGAGTTCGATGTGTCGGGTCCGGTGGTTTTACCACTCCTAGTCATCACGAAATTCACCTGCCCTCGCGGATTTGGCTTAATATTGCCTGGAAGACCACCTGGGGGTCTCTCCGACATCATTTTAGCCAACGGACTAACCTGATTCTCAATGTTCTGAACCGAGGCCTTCTGACTACGCATCTCTCCCTCATGAGCTAAGAAACGATCCTCACTTTGTTGATATCGCTTCTCAGCTAGCTGATTTACACTAGTGGAGCTGCTCAGAAGTTGAGCCATCATCTCTTCCAGCTTGGAATTTGCTTTAGGGGCTTGTTGCTGAGAACTACTCCTGGCACCCTGATTTTGGTACGAATAAGGATGTGGCTGAAAAGATTGATTGTAAGGCTGACCTTGAGCCTGCGGCGGTGCTGGAGCTCGCTGAGCAAATCCGAGCGGGTTTTGATTACCCATATTTTCTCTCCACCCAAAATTCAGGTGATTCCTCCATCCCGGGTTATACGTGTTGCTGTAGGGATTATTCTGTGGCATCGCTTGATTGCTGGAAAATTCTACTTCCTCATGGCCTTTGTATGTAACTCCTTGGAAACACGCACCAGACTCATGAGATACTCCGCACTGCTCACACCTAGAACTAGCTTGTGCAGCCATCTGGGATCTGTCAAACTTTGCCGACAGTGCCAAAATCTGTGCAGTGATAGCCGTGTAGTCATCAACAGCATGAACTCATGGGCGAGATGATGTCTGACCCCTTCTTTCCATCTCGACATGAACTCGATTTCAACGCAACTTTCTCAATAATAGCGTAAGCTTCATTAGGCGTCTTTGTCCCCAGATCGCCTCCTGCATCTACATCTAACCGCTCCTGCGTGTCGTAGTTGAGCCCCTGGAAAAACGTCAAAACTATCTGCCTCTTGGAGAAACCGTGGTGCGGAACATCTAGTAATGTTGGTCCCGTTGATACAGGATCTGATCGTAGGAACAAGATGAATCGACTTCGTCTTAATGTGCGGAATCCATTATGACGAATCACAGATTTGTGCAACACAGAATTCAACGTTTAACTGCTGTCTGTTCGTTCTATTAAGTGTTCTGAAAGTTACAGGATCTGGAAGAAGTACAGACTATCCGTGCGTGTCAAAAAGTTCTCACAAAGTAGCACCGGACCACCTATTTATAGACAGACTCAGGAACCTAACAAGTGTTGTCCGTGCGGGTGGGCTACCCGTGCGTATGGCTTACCCGTGCGTATGGCCATCCGCGCGTATGACTTATCCGTGCGGATAAGTCATCCGTGCGTATTACCATCCGCGCGTATTGCCATGCGTGCGTATTGCCGTCCGGACGAGTTAAACACAACACTTTTACAAACAAAACCTATTCCTGAGTTGTCATGCTAACTACAGACATACATACAGACAATATACATAATCACATAATACAAATGATGACTACATGCTGACGGAAGCTACAGACGTAATGTACTAACTAGGGGTGAGCATGGTGCGGTTTGGTGCGGTTTTAGCATAAAACCGCAACTCATACCGCGAGGTGCGGTTTTTATTTTTTTAAAACCACATGTTGCGGTTTTTTTGCGGTACGGTTTTTGCGGTTTATTTGCGGTTGCGGTTCGGTTTCGGTGCGGTTTCGGTTTTAATAGTTGAATACATCTAAAAAAAAACTCTCAGCAATACTTGAATACATCTAAAAAAAACTCTCGGTTTTAATACTGGAATACATCTAATACTTGATGGTAATTAGAATATAATTTTTGCAAGAGCAATGTGAAGAGCATATGTATGGGCTAGAGGACATCAATCAAAACAAGAGTTTGTACTAGAAACATGTCTAGAATAATAGTTGCTATGTGAAACGGTGAAAGCTTAATCACATAGTCGTATCCAAATAAAAACGTAATATTGTTTCCAACTCATTCTTGTTTCCAACTTTCAATCTTTCCAACTTTCAATGTTTCCAACTATCATTTGCCATTAGTGTTTCCTAGATAGAAAAAAAAAACAAAAAATATATGTTAGTAGGTATTTGAAATATAAACTCACACATGTAAAGAAAACCTTACCAATTTTTAAACCCGCCATCTTCTTATTAAATTCATCTATGTCTTTATTCTTCATAGAACATCCGAGCTCAAGATCAACCCTTGTACACCTTATCCAATCTTGTGCACAAATCAAAGCTTCCGCAGTTTCGGTGTTAAGTGAACTTCTATACATGTCGATAACTCTACCACTCGTACTAAACGCCGATTCTGATGCAACTGTCGAGATCGGCATTGCCAAAACATGTCTAGCTATTTTGGATAGTATAGGAAATTTGGTTGAATTTGCTTTCCACCATCCCAAAAGATCAAACTTTTGGTCCCTTTTTTCCCTGAAGATGATCGCACCAGATGAAGAAAAGATTGTCGGCTGGATGTTAAATTAGGGAAATGAAGGGAAAGGTACGTAGGTTTCTTTTTTATCAAAAGGTTATTGGGTTGAAAGTTGGGCTGTTTGGAGTGCTAATTTAATGGGCTTGTAACTAGTAGGTTAACATCATTTTTTTTTAGAGGGAGCAGACGATAGTTAACTTAACAAAGTCAAGTCTGTACTTTTTTTTAACAAACACAGATTATATAATATATAGGGAATTTTATATTTAAATCCTTAAGTATATTATATATATATAATATATATATATATATATAATAATTTTGCGGTGCGGTTTCGGTTTTTTGGTGTGGTTTTTAAAGCTAAAACCGAACCGCACCATACCTTTGCGGTTTCGGTTTTTGCGGTTTCGGTTTTTACGGTTTTTGTGTCGGTTGCGGTTTTGCGGTTTCGGTTTTTACGGTTTTTGGTGCGGTTTCGGTTTTCGGTTCGGTTTTTGCTCACCCCTAGTACTAACAGACTCCCCCTCAGATGTAGCTATAGTACCTTCCAGCATAGTCTTTAATTCCTTCTGTTGCGTCTTCGCTCACGTGCTTTCTCTCTTCTCTTCTGTGCTTTTTCCTCCAACATCCTTTTTCTCTTTTGTCTTCCCTCAGTCAACCACCAATGTCTGTAGACAGGATCTCCATCACGCTTTCGATCCCATCTTGGAATTTTGTTTTCTTCAGACTCAATTGGTGTCTGATCTGTTTGAGGAACAATCCCCAGTTTTCGTCTTCCCAGCTTAGCAGCATGCTCAGCAATCTTTTTAGAACGTTGCTCACGCTTGTATACTTTCAAGAACTCATCAATCTCTAGATCTCTCCATTTAGTCTTCCAGTATCTTCCAGAGTTGATGTCTTTTGCGTAACAAACATCAACAACCTTTTGATATTGCAAAGCTTGCTCTCTATCAGGTCTCTCGTAGACTATCTTGTTGTAGAACAAACAATCGATATCCTTCTTTGAGCAATTAACAAGCCACATAGGATCTAACACACAGATCCTTCTAGCTTCTCCTGTGGACTTGTTGTTTAAAGAGATTATTGCTTCAGCTGTAGTTTGATTATACAACCAGCCTTCAAACTCATCATGGAAATCCTGCTCCATTGCCCTTAAAGGCATATTCTTCAAACAACTTGGAGGTTTGATATCCAGAGTAATATCCTTTTCACCACTATCCAAGATTCTGACAATTTGTTGTGGAAAGTGTGGTTTCCAATCAGGATATCTTTTCTCAGCTTGCAGCTTCACATAATTCCATAATCTTTGATCGTGCTGCTTCACATCTAACCCATAGTAGAATTCTTTGATGTTCTTTGTTTTCACCAGCTCGTCTATATCCCACCAAGGCAGAGTTTTAATATCAGCTAAGAACTCAAAGTATTGTACTCCCTGTTCTCTTCTGATTGCATAAACTTTCAAGTCTTCCAAATATCCCCATGAGAGAATGTCACCCCAAGAGAGTTCTTTGTCATGCTTAAAGAATTGAAGTGCTCTTAGTTTCTTTCTCTCTTTTGGCATGACTTTGTACCATTTCTTTCTTTCTTCAGCTAAGTTTTCTCTCGGTATGGTATCTGGAATACCTTCTACAGACACTTTCTCCACTATCTTTCTTCTAATTTCATCTTCATTTCGATCCTTGAACATTTCCGACAATGAAGGAAATGTTGCATCAATCCCAGAATAATGAAAATGAACTTCATCATCAGATGAATCTGAAGCGTCTTCAACGATTACATCATTGTAATTATCAGCTTCAAAGGCATATCTTGGCTCCAATACATCTTCAGAAGCTTCAAAGGCAACGTGGTCATTCACTTGGTTATTATTCGGACTTACCTGCGAATAACACAATTCTGAGGGGATAACATAGTCTAAATTTCGAGGACGAAATTTCTGTAACAGGGGGAGAATGTGACAACCCGTAATTTACGGCTCTTAATTACGTGATTAACAAGTAATTAACGCAATAATAAATAGTGTTTACAGCGCGAATTAACTTAATTAGGCCTTTGGAGTGCCTGGGAACGTCTATCCGTCTTTACAGTGCGCGAATGATGGTTTACAGAGAAACCGGTGAAACGTTAAACGGCAACGGATTGAAACCGAACAGAATACTGACAACGCCGACGAATATTAAATTTTTACGATATATGTTAGTTTTGTAGTTAAACTTTAGTGACTACAGGCGAAACCGGATCGAAAAACGGATTAAAGACGGCAACGATACAACTTTTTGCGATTATTACCGTGATCGACGAACGAGCGTACAAACAACGACTACCGACCGTGTTTTTGTGTATTTTAATTTTTGACGTTAGACGGAGTTCTGGATTCGACAACGGGTCTCGTAGGAATTACGGGTCACTTATACACGGGGATTGAGCTTGTAGGCCCTGGGCCCAAGCCCAAAATCCACAAGCCTAAACCTACACATAATGTGTAGATCCCTACAAAATCTTATCGGGATCTACTAAATCCCTGCAAAATCCTACAAAAATCTATTAAAGATTTACAAATCACATCAAATCTCTGAAAAATCTTTATAAATCTTTTCAAGAAATCTTGGCTCAAAGGATGAAACTTCTAACCTGAATGTAACCTGGTTGCACATGAGACAATAAGCTTTCATTTCAATATAAATCTCAACTCTACATTCCCTCTTATGGCACACATAAACTCAGATGAAGGAAACCTTCTACACCCTCCTCTCTCTCTCGACTTCAAATAGGCAGACAACATAATCATTCACTCTCCTTGCTCATAATACACACACATGAACACAACACAACATTCACTACTTCACTTCCCCTCCCTCTCGATCTATCTACTGCAACAAATATTACACCATACTCTCAACCAAAAGCAAACAATCAAACACATACATCCTGCCCCCCCCCCCTTTCTGTTAATCGGCCGACCACCACCATCTTATGGTGGTGGCGGACTTCAGCAGCAGCAACACCACCACCACAGGCGGCGGCGCTGTGGTGGGTGGTGCCGATCGGTGTTTCAGGCGCAGAGAGAGGGAGAGCCGAGCAGAGAGAGAGAGCCGAGCAGAGAGAGAGAGGCTGAGGAGAGGGAGAGAGAACCGAAGGACCGTCGGTCAGCATCATTGTCCAGCGGTCGGTTCCATTATCCGGTGGTCGGCTTCAAGGTCCGGCGGATTCACGCCCAGATCAGAGTTGGTTCGGGAACCAGGTTCTAATTTCGGGTTCGATTCGAGAAAGTTCGGGTCTCTTGGGTTGCGGGTCAGCAGGTTCAAGTTCGGTTCGCAGTCAGACGACTCGGTTCGGTTTGACTCGGTCAAACCGAGTCGACTCAGTGTTCAGGTCAGCAATTCGAGTAAACGGGTCAGCTTGGTTCGGGTCAAGTTATGAAGCGGTTCGGTCGACTCGGTCAACCGAGTCGACTCGGTCAAACTCAGTCAACTGAGCCGGTCAACTCAGTTGACTCGGTCAACACAGTCAAGACTCGGTCATCTGGTCAGCGACTTCGGTTCGGGTTCAGGCTCGGTCAAGACAAGTCAGGGGTTCACGGTTCATGCTTCGGATCGACTCAGTCAACTCACTGAGTCAACTCGGTCAACCCAGTTGACTCGGTCAGCTCAGTCAGACGTCTCGACACGAAAGATTTGGTAAAGATTAGCGACGCGTTTTCTTTCGTTATCTCTATAGTTTTATACTTTTAACGTATCACGTGATAACGAGCTCGAACCGAAATAAAATGGTGAACCGATAGTTAAAGTATACATTGACTTATTATTTGGTTATATAAATTTGATTATACGTAAATGTTGATAGAATATTGATTGAGTTTTGAAATAAAACGACAACTTGTGTTGTCGGGGCCGTCCAAAAACAGAGGAAACTCTGCCCGTTTTTCGAGAAAAACCCTTAAACACGACACGTATTATATTTCAAGAACGACGCTTAAAGGAATTCGAGTTTATAATACTTTAAACCTTGATAATTCCAAACGCTTTTACAAATAAATATAATGTTATATTTATTTCGAACGTCGTCAACTCATATACTTCTACAACATAGATATCGCTCATATATTTATTTCGTATTTCAAACGACACTACAATTGGGTTACTAAAATAAATATAGTTATATATTTATTCTAAATGTCGTACAACGCGAAATCTTTTACAAAATAAATATGGTTTATATATTTATTTTCAAACATAACAACTCGACGATTTCTTTATAAAATAAATATAACTTTTCATATTTATTTTATACGCCTAAACGGCACATATGTATATTTTGACAAAGATCATACGAAACGCGATATATAATACGAGTTGGTTATATGATATTTTCATACAAATAATCTTTTTGTACACGTACGACTACTCGAGACGGCTAACACACTTACGACGATATATTTATATTTTTATATAAATATTTATTCATTTTAAGTCTCTCGGAAACTAAGTCTCTTTTTCAAGACTTATTAAACTGCTACTGACATTAAACGAGACTTAACACGTATAACTTAATCTTTTTCATTAAGTTAACAACTTACCGTAGAATCGTTCGACTAACGATTCGGTAGAGCTCGACGACACGTAATTTAGTTACCGCGTTTATTTAGAAACTTATTAGATATTCCGTGTTAGGAATATTGTAGAATGCACGCTAGCGAGTCTCATCTTGGAAACGACATCACGAGGTCGTAATTAGCTCGCTTTGCACAAGAATATTCAGGTGAGTTCATAACCCCACTTTTTACGGCTCTACATTTTTATAAATGTTTTCGGGGTGGAAAGACATGCACGTTTTGCAAAAGCAAACAAAGTTTAGAACAAATACAAAACTCGTATTTCTAAATCATATTACGAAGGGATTTCGAGGAACTCAAATGATTTACGAAAGGTTTATACTAAACATACCGGTTTTTACAAAACAAATGAGTAGTATCAAAATGTGAATGATTTTCATGACTAAGGACGGATCAATTGGTGATAATATATAGAGAATGAGGAGCCAGTCTTTGTGGCTGGGAAGGATCAGTTTTAGAGACCGGGGTAAAGTACATGTACAATGATTACAGACGTTTTTATACACGGTATGATTAACGTAAGGAGGTTTTAGATCATGTGAATGGGTAGTTAGAACACCGAGGGACTCGAGCGGTAGATCTATCTGGGTGTAGCGAGCCCAGCTCCCGGTCCAACAGAACAGGCCTCTCGGAGGACTAACAGAACGGACCTGGAGTGACTTGGTACCCAACGCAAAAATCGGCTAGGGTTGTGTCTTTCCTACTTGCATTTCACAACATGCTAATGGCCTTGCAAACCATTGGTGATCACAAGTCCTCTTACACTGCTACATACCAGGGATTTTATACGTACGAAACATACTTGTTCATACAAATTAAATACCATGTTTTCTACAAAATTTAAGGCATAAGATTATGCGGGTCAAAGTCAGGGTGGGCATTGATGATTTCACGAACATTACAAAAACATGGTTTTATGAACATAACGTGTTACAAACACAACGTTTCCATATAACTTTGCAAGAAAATGGTTTTTAAATTCATTTTCTCAATACTACTTCAAAAACCGGTTATTCCAAAGATTTATTTCAAATCTTTCACAACTCAAAGGATTCATCTCAAACCTTTCACAACTCAAAAGATTTATTTCAAATCTTTTACAAACAAACTATGAACTCGCTCAACTTTTTGTTGATTTTTCTCGCATGTTCTTTCTCAGGTTACAGTTCTAAGACAAGGCACGGTTGGAATAGGAGAACCATTGGAGACTCGAGTACTTAGCAGGCGTTCAGTTTCTAGAAGTCTTAGCTTTTTGCTTCCGCTGTGCAATGAAGATACCAGTCCAGTCACGCCAGCTCTGATAATTTCGGGGTGTGACAGATTGGTATCAGAGCTATAGGTTACAGCGAATTAGGTTCCTGTTGTGATACCTAGGCTCTAACCTCACTTTCCTCTGGGAACTTAGACTATTAAGACGTTGAATACATACAGAACGCCTAGTACTCGAATATGGTCTCCAACCGTTGCCGAAAAGCAAATAGTCAAAATTTTGTTTTCAAACATATGCTAAAGTTGTGTTTTATACACGGTACACAAAATAATTACATACAGTACCAAACACTCTGAGAGTTTAGGAAACATGCATTTAAGACCTTCGGAAAAGGAAGTCAGTCTGAGAGGCTGGGAGGATAGTCTAGTGTGACTGGGAAGTTTAGTCTGAGAAGCTGGGAGGATAGACTAGTGGGACTAGGGGAATTACTTGATTGCTTATTGGTGACTAACATGTGCATTCGGTTATATGATTGATTATTTGCGCATGTGTGTGTTTATTAAAAGCCATCACGTAGGAACCGCGAATATTAACTCGGGCACACATTACCCATAATGTCTGTGATATTTTAACTTCCCGAGCAGGCAGCCTACGCATAACAAAACGAGTGCACCAGAATATATGCAACTCAATCTTTACGTCAACGGATGTCGGAGTACATCACATTCTACGCAAAACAAAACACTAGCGCACGAGAATACATGGAACTCGAACTTTACGTCAACGGATGTCGGAGTACATCACCTTCTACGCGGCACACAACGCTAGTGCACAGGTATACGTGAAACTTAAGCTATACATCAACAGAGGTTGAAGTACGACACATACGACTATCGAGGCGAGGCCTTTGAGAAGGAACGATGACGCAAACTTAACGACGACACTAGATCCCTGTCAGCAGGAGAACTAACGATCAGGAAACGACAACTTGTCACGCGATCCAGCAACGACACGAATCACGCCAGGGAGAAGACGATTGTCTCCACACTTCCCCCCCCCCCCCTACCTAACTAACAACGAATACGCTATGTTCGACATTCCATGGTAATGTCACCTAACAATTGGTCGTCACACGAAACCCCAGGTAAAGTCCTCAAATTTCTTTATCGAAATTTCGAATTTCACAGTTACTAAGTAGATTTTCATATCTCTACTCCTCTTAATGGTCATTGTGTCACGATCATTTCTTTACAAGTTACATACATGGTTTTTCGTTGTGACCATGCCAAAAGATTTCTTATCGATACATATATCTATTGTTGGATTGCGCTAAAACCAAGTTCAATTGTTTGAACTTGCTCATCACACTTATTCGATTCGAGACACCATATGATGTATTGGGGGCATCATATTCAAATCAATTTTTAACGAACACTTCATTTGTTCCGAGTCGTGGTAAACTTGTTTGGTATTCGACTCCATTGAATTGTTGATTTCGACGCCAGGTGATGGTGATATTCATTAACTTGAAGCTTGCGCTGAACTCGCTTACGCGTCTCATGCACGGATTTAATTATTTCTTTATTAATTTGTTTTAAATCCGCTTTGAATTATCATATTAAAGCAGTCTTAACACAATCGTGTGTTAAGACAATGGTACACAAATTCATTTCATATTCCGGTGTACCTCATAACGGTTCTTTCAACATCGATCGAATGCTTCGCGACATTCATTGCTTCTTCACCTTCGATCGAAAACATTGTTTCATTGATGTTTCATTTTCAATTGGGAATCCGGTGATGTCATTTAAAACAAACTTTCAGGATTCACTTTATTGCGCTTTCATTCGACTTCAAACACGGTGAATTTGCTTGATCACCGCTATTATTTGAATCAT
Source organism: Helianthus tuberosus (assembly GCA_030545235.1). Taxonomy (NCBI): domain Eukaryota; kingdom Viridiplantae; phylum Streptophyta; class Magnoliopsida; order Asterales; family Asteraceae; genus Helianthus; species Helianthus tuberosus. Next base: position 129,410,831 of record CM060437.1, read on the forward strand.
TTGAATCATTACGACACCTTGTAGTGTCAGTACAAACTTGTAGCTTGTGCTAATTATGATTGAGCGTTTTATGTAAAACACAGGTGATACTTGTTCGATCACCTCTATTATTAAATGGTTTCATTCATTGCGACACCTTGTGGCGTCGGTATGACTTGCAGCTTGCGCTGATCACGATCGAACGTTTCATGCAAACTATTACATTTGAGATTGTTGATTCTAAGTTCATCCAGTGGATGTTATTGCTTCTAGAACTCAGTTACTTATTGTGAACGTTCTTATGGAATTCGATTGGTCGAAGTTCCTGTTGGATCCCTGTTAACTTAGTCACATTAGTGACTGTACCTATACGCCTCGTCTCCTTTGACATCAATTACTGAGACACATTTCTTTTAAACTGTTGGGATTCCTATTGTGAAAGAATGCCCTTGAATTCACATGATTCGAATAAGTCTTTTTCGATTACGTGGTCATTCACTTGGTTATTATTCGGACTTACCTGCGAATAACACAATTCTGAGGGGATAACATAGTCTAAATTTCGAGGACGAAATTTCTGTAACAGGGGGAGAATGTGACAACCCGTAATTTACGGCTCTTAATTACGTGATTAACAAGTAATTAACGCAATAATAAATAGTGTTTACAGCGCGAATTAACTTAATTAGGCCTTTGGAGTGCCTGGGAACGTCTATCCGTCTTTACAGTGCGCGAATGATGGTTTACAGAGAAACCGGTGAAACGTTAAACGGCAACGGATTGAAACCGAACAGAATACTGACAACGCCGACGAATATTAAATTTTTACGATATATGTTAGTTTTGTAGTTAAACTTTAGTGACTACAGGCGAAACCGGATCGAAAAACGGATTAAAGACGGCAACGATACAACTTTTTGCGATTATTACCGTGATCGACGAACGAGCGTACAAACAACGACTACCGACCGTGTTTTTGTGTATTTTAATTTTTGACGTTAGACGGAGTTCTGGATTCGACAACGGGTCTCGTAGGAATTACGGGTCACTTATACACGGGGATTGAGCTTGTAGGCCCTGGGCCCAAGCCCAAAATCCACAAGCCTAAACCTACACATAATGTGTAGATCCCTACAAAATCTTATCGGGATCTACTAAATCCCTGCAAAATCCTACAAAAATCTATTAAAGATTTACAAATCACATCAAATCTCTGAAAAATCTTTATAAATCTTTTCAAGAAATCTTGGCTCAAAGGATGAAACTTCTAACCTGAATGTAACCTGGTTGCACATGAGACAATAAGCTTTCATTTCAATATAAATCTCAACTCTACATTCCCTCTTATGGCACACATAAACTCAGATGAAGGAAACCTTCTACACCCTCCTCTCTCTCTCGACTTCAAATAGGCAGACAACATAATCATTCACTCTCCTTGCTCATAATACACACACATGAACACAACACAACATTCACTACTTCACTTCCCCTCCCTCTCGATCTATCTACTGCAACAAATATTACACCATACTCTCAACCAAAAGCAAACAATCAAACACATACATCCTGCCCCCCCCCCCTTTCTGTTAATCGGCCGACCACCACCATCTTATGGTGGTGGCGGACTTCAGCAGCAGCAACACCACCACCACAGGCGGCGGCGCTGTGGTGGGTGGTGCCGATCGGTGTTTCAGGCGCAGAGAGAGGGAGAGCCGAGCAGAGAGAGAGAGCCGAGCAGAGAGAGAGAGGCTGAGGAGAGGGAGAGAGAACCGAAGGACCGTCGGTCAGCATCATTGTCCAGCGGTCGGTTCCATTATCCGGTGGTCGGCTTCAAGGTCCGGCGGATTCACGCCCAGATCAGAGTTGGTTCGGGAACCAGGTTCTAATTTCGGGTTCGATTCGAGAAAGTTCGGGTCTCTTGGGTTGCGGGTCAGCAGGTTCAAGTTCGGTTCGCAGTCAGACGACTCGGTTCGGTTTGACTCGGTCAAACCGAGTCGACTCAGTGTTCAGGTCAGCAATTCGAGTAAACGGGTCAGCTTGGTTCGGGTCAAGTTATGAAGCGGTTCGGTCGACTCGGTCAACCGAGTCGACTCGGTCAAACTCAGTCAACTGAGCCGGTCAACTCAGTTGACTCGGTCAACACAGTCAAGACTCGGTCATCTGGTCAGCGACTTCGGTTCGGGTTCAGGCTCGGTCAAGACAAGTCAGGGGTTCACGGTTCATGCTTCGGATCGACTCAGTCAACTCACTGAGTCAACTCGGTCAACCCAGTTGACTCGGTCAGCTCAGTCAGACGTCTCGACACGAAAGATTTGGTAAAGATTAGCGACGCGTTTTCTTTCGTTATCTCTATAGTTTTATACTTTTAACGTATCACGTGATAACGAGCTCGAACCGAAATAAAATGGTGAACCGATAGTTAAAGTATACATTGACTTATTATTTGGTTATATAAATTTGATTATACGTAAATGTTGATAGAATATTGATTGAGTTTTGAAATAAAACGACAACTTGTGTTGTCGGGGCCGTCCAAAAACAGAGGAAACTCTGCCCGTTTTTCGAGAAAAACCCTTAAACACGACACGTATTATATTTCAAGAACGACGCTTAAAGGAATTCGAGTTTATAATACTTTAAACCTTGATAATTCCAAACGCTTTTACAAATAAATATAATGTTATATTTATTTCGAACGTCGTCAACTCATATACTTCTACAACATAGATATCGCTCATATATTTATTTCGTATTTCAAACGACACTACAATTGGGTTACTAAAATAAATATAGTTATATATTTATTCTAAATGTCGTACAACGCGAAATCTTTTACAAAATAAATATGGTTTATATATTTATTTTCAAACATAACAACTCGACGATTTCTTTATAAAATAAATATAACTTTTCATATTTATTTTATACGCCTAAACGGCACATATGTATATTTTGACAAAGATCATACGAAACGCGATATATAATACGAGTTGGTTATATGATATTTTCATACAAATAATCTTTTTGTACACGTACGACTACTCGAGACGGCTAACACACTTACGACGATATATTTATATTTTTATATAAATATTTATTCATTTTAAGTCTCTCGGAAACTAAGTCTCTTTTTCAAGACTTATTAAACTGCTACTGACATTAAACGAGACTTAACACGTATAACTTAATCTTTTTCATTAAGTTAACAACTTACCGTAGAATCATTCGACTAACGATTCGGTAGAGCTCGACGACACGTAATTTAGTTACCGCGTTTATTTAGAAACTTATTAGATATTCCGTGTTAGGAATATTGTAGAATGCACGCTAGCGAGTCTCATCTTGGAAACGACATCACGAGGTCGTAATTAGCTCGCTTTGCACAAGAATATTCAGGTGAGTTCATAACCCCACTTTTTACGGCTCTACATTTTTATAAATGTTTTCGGGGTGGAAAGACATGCACGTTTTGCAAAAGCAAACAAAGTTTAGAACAAATACAAAACTCGTATTTCTAAATCATATTACGAAGGGATTTCGAGGAACTCAAATGATTTACGAAAGGTTTATACTAAACATACTGGTTTTTACAAAACAAATGAGTAGTATCAAAATGTGAATGATTTTCATGACTAAGGACGGATCAATTGGTGATAATATATAGAGAATGAGGAGCCAGTCTTTGTGGCTGGGAAGGATCAGTTTTAGAGACCGGGGTAAAGTACATGTACAATGATTACAGACGTTTTTATACACGGTATGATTAACGTAAGGAGGTTTTAGATCATGTGAATGGGTAGTTAGAACACCGAGGGACTCGAGCGGTAGATCTATCTGGGTGTAGCGAGCCCAGCTCCCGGTCCAACAGAACAGGCCTCTCGGAGGACTAACAGAACGGACCTGGAGTGACTTGGTACCCAACGCAAAAATCGGCTAGGGTTGTGTCTTTCCTACTTGCATTTCACAACATGCTAATGGCCTTGCAAACCATTGGTGATCACAAGTCCTCTTACACTGCTACATACCAGGGATTTTATACGTACGAAACATACTTGTTCATACAAATTAAATACCATGTTTTCTACAAAATTTAAGGCATAAGATTATGCGGGTCAAAGTCAGGGTGGGCATTGATGATTTCACGAACATTACAAAAACATGGTTTTATGAACATAACGTGTTACAAACACAACGTTTCCATATAACTTTGCAAGAAAATGGTTTTTAAATTCATTTTCTCAATACTACTTCAAAAACCGGTTATTCCAAAGATTTATTTCAAATCTTTCACAACTCAAAGGATTCATCTCAAACCTTTCACAACTCAAAAGATTTATTTCAAATCTTTTACAAACAAACTATGAACTCGCTCAACTTTTTGTTGATTTTTCTCGCATGTTCTTTCTCAGGTTACAGTTCTAAGACAAGGCACGGTTGGAATAGGAGAACCATTGGAGACTCGAGTACTTAGCAGGCGTTCAGTTTCTAGAAGTCTTAGCTTTTTGCTTCCGCTGTGCAATGAAGATACCAGTCCAGTCACGCCAGCTCTGATAATTTCGGGGTGTGACAAATATCGAACTTAAATTTACCTTCTTGCAAACCCAGTTCCTCTAACATCTCTTCTCTTGTTCTACTAACTTCAATCACTTCATGATTTTTATCTTGTAAGAAAATGACGGTAGGATTTGTGATGAATACCTGATCCATGTGCTGCTTTCCGGAAGTAGAAGTTTCTTGTTGATCATCATCTTCTTGCTCGTTGATCTGATCATTCAGAAACTCTTCTATCCTTTGTTCATCAATAGGATTCTTCACAATCAATCCTGAAGAGCCTTGATCATCGTCATCATTCTTCTTATCATCATCTTTCTTATTACCATCGTCTTTCTCATCATTGTCTTTCTCTTCATCTTCATCTGCTTCATCATCTACAAGAAGTTCTTCATCAGAGTCACTAACTTCTTCACCCCGAGCCTTCTTCGCTTCTTTTCTCCTTTTCATAACTTTCATTCTGTAAAGACCATCTTTTACGTTGAGTGTCACAGTATAAGCATCACCAACGAGAACAAACTGCTTTGTCTTCCACTCGAGTAGCAACACTTCTTTGGACTTTTTCTTCTTTTGTTCAACAGCAACTCTACGAATGATTTCATCAGGATCAATGATTTGAGAGGGCTCTCCAACCAACATGAAATCTTGATCATGTACAACTTGTTCTTGAGCATCTTGTTCTTGAGCATTTTCAGCATCAATCATTTCTACATCAACTTGACTTGAAGAGCCACCAGCTTCTTGAACATCTTCAATTATATTTTTGTTCTTTTGGATAGCATCCTCAGCTAGTCTTCGCTCCCTTTCAAGTCTTCTCTCTTCAACTTTCTTTACTTCAATTTCATTGTAAGCAGCATGAACATCCTTTTTCAAAATATTTTCCACAACAGAATATAACATCTTCAGTTGTTCATCTTTCATTACTTTGTCTGCTTTCATGGCTTCCATCTCCAACTTCATTACTTTCATTTCGTTTGAAGTAGATTCACTCATTTCACTCACCAGCTGATTGAGTGTTTGGTTTACATCTTGGAGATTCTTGTTCAATGAAGAAATTTCTGCCATAAGAGCTTCAATCACTTTAGTATTACTTTCACCGTCTTCCTTTATTTTCTTCATGGTGTTTTCATCCTGGATTAACACCGTTCTAAGTTGATCACGAGCTTTCATTATCTTGTTCACTTGCTTCAATAAAAGATTATGTTCACTTTCAGCTTTTTCTTTTTCTTTCTCAAGATCTTTGACTTTCTTTGCAAGAACTCTTACTTCTTCATTGTTGAATAAATCATCATCAAAATTCAGATCTTCTAAAGGATCACCTGAAGCAGGTGGATTATTGCTGAAGAAATCATCTGAATCTCTTGGCCGTGAGGACGATTCTGGAATCTCTAGAGTTTCTGGTACTTTTGGAAATTCTGAATATGAGACTCCAGCATCAGTAACTTCAATATAGTCATCGTGACTAGTCTGCTTTTCGGCTTCTGTTTCTTGTGGTTGAGGTGATTCAACATGTTGAGTATCTTTACCATCATGTTCCTTTTGGACTTGACTTTCGCCTTTTCTTGCTCGAACACTTCTTGGAATAAGACCGGCTACAACTGCTTTTCTTTTCTTGATTTGTTTCTTTGGACTCTCCGGATCATAAGTTGAATCTTCTTCGTCTGACCCTTTCTTTTTCTTTAGAAACTTCTTCTTTAACTGAGCCTTTCCTTCGCCAAGAGTAAGTGGATCAAGTTCAGATTCTGATATTGTGGTTTCAGAATCATCATTACTTGAAAGATCTTGAACGACTCCTTCTTGATCTTTAACACCTTTAGCAGCATCCTCATTCTTCTTTAAGAAACTTTGAAGAGATTGTGATAGCAATTCAGTACCTTCTTGAATAACTGTTGACGGTTCCAGAACTTTCTCATCTATCAACTTATGCTGCTGTTTTTCAGAAGACCCTGCAAAACAGATGTTTGACACATTTATTAGAAATTTTTACAATATAAAATTCTAATTTCCTTGTGACTCCCCCTTTCGCAATACCCTTTTTCACATTCTTCGGAATAGAAACTGCAGGGGACGTCTTTGGAGTTCTCTTTCTTTTTCCATCTTTGATACACCACCATCTTGTATCTTTCTTATAGAACAAACTCATCTTGTCATCTTCATTATCAGAATTGCTGTCTTTATGTCTCCACGCATCATTCTCTGGAGCTACATAGTTTGGATTTGAAATTTTGCAGATCATTCTCTTTGCTCCTGGATTTGGACCTTTGATCAACCTGCTGATGGTGTCTGGTGTCATGTGTCTTAACCCCAAAATGTCATTACTTTTCTTTTCTAAACCTTCAAACTGATCATCTATCAACATCTGGACAAACCTAGGATACATAAGAAACCTCTTGCTTCCATCCTTTACATTCTCAGACATGTGTTCAAAAATTACTTGAGAAAATTGTACGGTCTGTTCAGTACAAGACAAGCAATGATATTCATGATATAATCTTGAGTTTCATCATATCCACCTTTTCTGTGTGACAATGCATGAAGCACACAATGAGCCAAGAATTTATAAGCGTGGCTAAAACTTGTCTTCTGCATCCTCCCATTCACACTACTAGCAAAACCCATCCTATACCACAATCCTTTTACTAGACGTTCAGACACTATTGTTGGGTCACTATCATTGTCTCCTAAATTCAACACTCTCCTTATAACACCAACTGTCACTTTCATCTCCAAATCTACATCTCTTCCATTCTCATCTTTCTTAGATACAGCAGAATAAATGGTCTTATCACTCTCTTCGTATCTTGCAGCACTCCAAAATCTTTTCACATGAGATTCGTAAGCTACTGTTTTATCAGTTAATGCCTTAGATATTCTGCTTTCTCTCAAGAATTTTGCAACATCTTGAACTATTGTGTTTTCGGTATAAACTTCATCCAATAAACAATATATATTATGAGCTTTATCCCAATCCTGCAGAAACTTTTATTCATTTAAGAAATAATTTGGGAAGCTCAAAATATTCTGTCAGAAAAAAATGTTGTAAAGTATGACACTTGATTGGTTATCCGTACGCATGGCTTATCCGTGCGGATAAGTTGTCCGTGCGAACAACTGTATAGCCACCTGTGCGTACAACTTGATTAAGCCCCGTATTGCCATCCGTGTGCACAACATGTGCAATGCCCCGGATTGCCATTCGTGCGTACAATATAACATTGCCCCGGATTGCCATCCGTGCGTACAACAAAAATTGCCACGGATTGCTATGCACGCGTACAGCCTGCCTAGCCACGGATTGCTATCCGCGCGTACAGCATGACTTGCTAAGGATTCCCATACGTGCGTTTAGTCAAACCTTTGCCACGGATTGCTGTCCGCGCGTACAAGTCACAAATGAAGAACAGTTTATGAACATCAAAAAATTTCTATGGCAAAATCTAAAATTGAACACAGATCTACTCAAAGGATGTCAACGTGATCAAAACCCTATGTTCAATGATGTCTAAAACGTCCTATTCACAGGTCAATTTTACAGAAACCTAGCCGACACTATGTACCGTCCAAACATCAGATCTACCAGATTTTAACATGTTATGATACAAATTAAACCGATAAAATCCTAGATCTAAGCATTCCGAGCAAAAACCTATGATTTATTCATGACAAAACGAACTAACACAAGCTAGATCTAAGATTAAAGCTCCGAAAGTAAAGTTATGCGATGAACAGATATCAAACAATGAATTATTGCAGATCTGAGTTAGAAAAACATACCGTTGCCATTGTAAATGTTGTGTAATCCAACAAAAACAAAGATCCATGCAAAGAATTCCGAAATCAGAAAGTCAAAGTGTGAGAGAGAAAGAGTATTGTACGTGCGGATAGCTTTGACTGACTCTTTGACCCTCTATATATACTCTAAACAGACCCGTATGGTCACCCGGGCGCATTGCCATCCGTGCGTATGGCTATCCGTCCGGATGAACATCCGAATGAGGCACACTTAAACATTTTCAATGGAAACTTTGAATTTTTCTCAAATCTTGTCAGTTTTAGAAATCCACTTAAGTTGCCTGGTTCAAATTAATGACCCAAGGTACTTAATTTGTCGACCAAGTCCAACTTAATGACCTTGGTTGACTTGAAACAAAACATACTGACTTTTGGAATTTTTGATCAAACATTTTTCAGAAAAAAAATTACAAGTATCAACTTAATGAACTTGTGTTTGACATTTTCAAATACAGATTAGTTATGATTAGCTCCAAACTCATCTTCCAACCCAGAAACTTCCTGCATCTGCTTTCAACTTTCGAATCCGAAGATCAACTCTCCACTATGGTTTGTCGGAAAATAAAGCAGAAAAAATAAAATCTTTTTGGAATTTTTAATGAATGCAAGAAGACTAGAAATGAAAAACAGAAATATAAGAGCAGTAAACGTAAACTATTTACAAACATATTTTTGGTGAGCGTGTTAGGGAATCATATCAGCTTCCAACAAGTTACAAGTACCATTAAGCTTGATTTCATGCCAAACATTAAACAATTCACCTTGATTGTCGATATACTGATCCATCTTAAATTCTTACACACATTTCAATCTGTTCAGGATACTGTTAATGTTTTAGAGACTTAAACTTATAAGTGTGTCCCACCTCTTGAATATACTCCCGTATCCAGAATCCCAATAATCAGTCTTACAGGTGAGTATACTACAATGATGTCTGTACATAATTTAGGTATGCGAGGGTCGAGGGATCTCAGGTCGATACTTCCGTATACGCAGAGAGATATCAGCTTCGACTTTAAGGTGTGTCCCCTTTAGAGGATCTTTTTGCTACAACAGCAGCGATTATCAATTTTATTGTTTCAGCATGCTGAGGGTTTAATGCTATGTTTCAAGCATTTGCAGAGAGTATTATCCAGGGACTAGGTCAGAACTACCGTTCAGCAGAAGTCCCGGAATAATACCCCAGACATCATTGAGAATAAAGACCTAGTATATCAGATTATGAGACCTTTCAAACGAAATTTCAGGGGTTACCTATATATCCAAGAAGTGTTCCCCACGAAATAAGCAAGTAAGATTTTAGGTTTATATCCCGAACAAATCTACTAAATGTGTAAAAACCTATCGACACATCATTAGTGAGACTGTTTAACATATTTTAATTTTCCATTTCTTTAGCGTACAGTAACCGTCTAGCTGATGTACTATTATTTTCCCTTTTTACACAAGCTCTTTTTGAAATTTTATCATGTTTTTGGATTTTTGAAATATTTTCTAATGTTTTTGGCTTTTTTGAATTTTTTATTGTTTTTGTATTTACTGAAAATAAAACTACTATCTCCCCCTAAAAACCAAAACAAGTAAAAATTCGACAAACCATTGCAGATTGTTTTTCAACATCATCTACAGTGGCACCTTCATCAACGCCAACGATTTCCTCCGCATCCGATAGCAACTTCATACCATTAAGTTTCAAAAGATATTTAAAGCGTGTTTTGTCAAAAGCTTTGGTATTCAAGTCAGCTTTTTGTTCATCGGTGTGGATTTCTCTATTCGTATCAACTTCTTCTCGAAACAGTCTCGGATGAAGTGATGACGAATTTCAATGTGTTTAGTTTTAGCGTGATGAACAAGATTTTTTTTTATGTTAATTGCTGCCTCATTATCAACAAAGATAGGGGAGTTGAGAAATTGCAAACCGTAGTCACGCATCTGTTGCTGGATCCACAAGATCTGAGAGCAGCAGCTACTAGCAGATACATATTCAGCTTCACAAGTGGATAAAGCGACAGAGGTCTGCTTCTTGCATTGCCAGGTGACCAAACGTGGTCCGAAAAACTGGCACCCCGCTGTTGTTGATTTAGCATTCACTTTGCAGCAACCGAAATCAGAATCAGAATATCCTTCGAGCATGAAGTCGCCAACTTTTGAATACCACAACCCCAGAGATGGAGTTCCTTTCAGGTAGCGTAGAATCCTTTTTACAATTACCATGTGCGAAGCTCTAGGATTTGACTGAAATCGAGCCGCGAGGCAAGTTGGATACATAATATCCGGTCTTGATGTCGTCAAGTACATTAACGAGCCAATCATGGAGCGATATAATGTTTCATCTACCTTCTCTCCGGTGAGATCAGGGTTTATTCCATGGTTCGTCGCTAATGGGGTGGACATTGGTGACATTCCTGACATCCTGAATTTCTCCAGAACATCATGAACGTATTTTGTTTGATGTATGAAGGTTCCCTCGGGAAGTTGATCAACTTGAAGTCCCAAGAAGAACTTCATCTCACCCATTGAAGACATTTCAAACTTCTGCTTCATAACTTTTTCAAAATCTTTGCAGAGTTGTTCATTTGTAGACCCGAAAATTATGTCGTCCACGTAAATTTGGACAATCAGAAGATGCCCGTCGACTTCTTTTGTGAAAAGAGTGGCGTCTATCTTTCCTCGAGTGAAGTGGTTGGCTAACAAATGTTGAGACAAGGTCTCATACCAGGCTCTCGGGGCCTGATGTAAGCCGTACAACGCTTTGTCAAGGAGATAGACTTTATCTTTGTGAATTGGGTCGGTGAAGCCCGGTGGCTGTCCGACATAAACCTCCTCTTTCACCTTGCCATAGAGAAACGCCGACTTCACATCTAACTGAAAAACTTTAAATCCTTTCCATGATGCAAAAGCAAGGAAGATTCTGATAGCTTCAAGTCTTGCGACTGGGGCATATACTTCGGTGAAATCTATCCCCTCCTGCTGACTGAAGCCTTGGACAACGAGTCGAGCTTTGTTTCGAATGATAACTCCTCGATCATCTCTCTTGCATTTAAACACCCATTTGGTATTAATCTTTCGGTGACCATCGGGTAAATCTACTAGCTTCCACACACCAAGCTTCTCGAATTGGCTTAACTCCTCCTGCATTGCATTTACCCACAAATCTTCAGTAAGCGCCTCTTTGTACGTCCTTGGTTCTATCTGCGAGATAAAGCAACTTAATGAAAATTCAGTTTGTAAAGGAGCAACTTTAGTATAAAAACAGGTAAGCCCTTGATCAAGCTGTCTTCGAGTGCGGATGCCTGATTGCAGTTCTCCGATTATCAGTTCCTCCGGATGATAAGAAAGCGTTCTTGGCATCACTTCACCTGAAACATCTACTTCACTCTCCAAATTTGTGACGTTTTGATCAGCAACTTGTTCACTAACTGGAATAGTTTGATTTGAAAACTGGATTAGCTCCCCCTCAGAGTCTGAATCATCATGATCGAATATTGGTCTGTTTTCAGATTCTTGATTAACATTCTCTACCGTCTGATTTTCTTGAGCAACTTTCTACACTTGTGAAAGCTTTACTTTCTTTTCTAGAACTTTCTGTTCTTTGGGCTTTTCTTCGACTTTGACTAAGCATTGCTTGGACCCGCCTCATCATCATTTGAAGCTTGTCGTTTTCGATAAGATTCTGCTGGAAACCTTTCATCTTCATACTCTCTTAGAATATCCAACTCATCAAAGAACTCCGGTTCTTCCTCCATGTTGAAGGATTCCCACAAAACATCATAATTGAAACGCCATGAGTCTCCAGGATTCTGTGGAGGCATTGTGTGACCTTGACATTCAACATTTTGAGCTTCAATAATCCGTCTCAGACTTGGAACGAAGACTCGTCGTAAAGGACTTGCATAACCTACGAATATTCCTTCAATACTCTTCGCACCAAACTGTCCAAAAGGCTCAAGAACAGTACAGGGCGACCCGAACGGTTCAAGATACTTCAGATTCGGTTTTCGGTTATTGATCAACTCAAAGCATGTTTTGTTGAATTTCTTGACAGTGAGAACTCTGTTGAGAGTATAGCATGCGGCGGAAACAGCTTCTGCCCAGAAATTTATCGGTAACTTTGAATCAGCAAGCATTGTTCTGGCTGTTTCAATCAGTGTCCTGTTTTTACGTTCTGCAACTCCATTATGTTGCGGAGTGTACGGAGCACTGAACTCATGCAAGATACCTCTTTCATCACAATATTCTTCCATATTGTTGTTCTTGAACTCAGTACCATTATCACTTCTAATTCTTCTGATACGCCTTTGGTACAAATTTTCAATCTTTCTGAACAACCCCTTCAAACTGTCAAACGTTTCCTCTTTCGACTTCAAGAATAACACCCATGAAAATCTGGAATAATCATCAGTAACCACAAGACAATAAAGTTCTCCGGTAATACTTTTGACATTCACAGGACCAAATAAATGCATGTGAAGTCTCTCCAAAGGTCTTGAGACTGAATTGACTTGCTTTTTGGGGTGTGACTTTCTCTTTTGCTTGCCTTTCATGCAACTAATGCACTCTTTTTCCAGATGGAAACCTTTAATGTGAACTCCCAGAACCAAATCATTGTGCACCAGATGATTCATTTTACGAAGATGAATGTGCCCCATCTTACGATGCCATAAATTTGATTCTTTCTCTGTTGCTCTTGAAACAAAACAGTGTGCTTGACCCGTTGTTGTAGTTGCTACAGTCATGTCTAAAACATACAGATCATTCACTCTAGGAGCTCTCATGATAATCCATTCTTCAGGAATAACAAAGCCTGGTTTCAAAATCAAACACTCTTTGTCTGTGAAGTGAGTAGTATACATCCGGTCACAAATCTGCGAGATACTTAGCAGATTATTTTCCAGCTCAGCAATGTAGTTAACTCTTTCAAACGTGACGATCCCGTTGGATAAAGTTCCTTCACCAACAATTCTACCACCTTGGTTACCCGCGAACCCTACATAACCTCCATTAATATTTTTAACATCATACAGCAGCGCTGTCTTTCCTGTCATGTGCCGAGAAGCTCCACTATCCATAATCCAACGTGAAACGGATCTCGGAAGCTCCTGCACATGTCCAAAACATTTAATGAGATTTTGATGCTACCCAAGCCTCTTTTGATTCAGGTAACTTGAAATTAAGGTGAGTTGTTTTAGTGTAAAGTGGCGGAAAGTTTTTATCATTCATTTTAAGGCTTTCAGCAGTCCCAACTTCAACCTCTTTGAATAAGAAAAATTCGTCTTTTTGAGGTTGACCAGCTGGTTGATTTTTCTTCACCACATACTTCTTTTCAGAAGTCGATTTTTGTTTCTCATAAAACTTCAAGGGTACATACTTCTTCTTGGTAGAAGATGATGATTTTTCAGTTTCAGACACCTTTGGTGAATCAACTTTCTTTTCAACAACTTTTGGCTTCCATGTTTGTTGAGGTGATGCAACCCGTTGGTAAAATTTATCATTTTTAGATACCGAATTCTTAACAGGTTCAGTTTTGATCTTGGTGTTATCATTTCTCAAAACATTTTTCTCAACAATAAATGGAGCCTTTCCTTTCATAACATCTCTCTTGATAGAATTCTTCACAGTTTCAGTCTTAGGCTTCAAGTTGGTACACTTTCGTGCAATATGTCCAACTTGATTACATTTGAAACATGTTCAGGTGTCAACTACCCGACTTGAGCCTTCAGACTGAGGCTGTGAGGCCTTCTTTTCAAAGAACTCTTTGTTTGATTTTAAAAAGATTTCAGACTCCTCATCAGAAAGTGAACTTGAACTGTTCACAAACACCTTTTTCATAGCAAACTTCTTGTTCTGAACATTCTTTTTCTGATAATTCTTACCACCCTGATATCCTCCCGACCATTTATTTTGATTGTTGTTAGAAAAACGTGGTGGAATAACAGGTTTCTTATAGTAAGCTTTATCTTTCTCAAAATTCATTTGTCTCTTTGTCTGTTTCAAACCGTCCACTTCAGACAAATCAATTTCAACCAGTTTGAAAACATTTTTCACTTTGTTCACATTAACATTCTCCAGAGGAAATTCAAAGTCTGAATACAACTTATCAGAACCAGACATCTTGTACATCACAAGACCCGGTTCATCATTTAAGTTGTTTTTAGATTTTGGTTTCGGAATGTAATTGCTCAGAAAACATTCTTCATCTTCAGTCGAATCACTATCCAAGACACTTTCAGCCATGCCTTTTATGATCTCAGTTTGAACATTGTCATCGGATGATGATGAAGAAAATGTCACATCGATTGATTCTGGCAGTTTTATCTCATTTGTTTCAACATCATCATTAACCAACCCAGATTGCTTCTTTGAAAAATTGTTTAGAACAGGTGGCGGAACTTGATGAAACCCCACCCCAGTTCCATCACAGTATACATCTTCGCCAGCTTTGGTTTTTCCAATGGGCTTTGGAACAATGTGTTGCAAAACAAAGCTTGCAGAGTTGTAACTGTTCAATTTCAAATTAATACGCTCATTCTCAATTTTAGCTTCTTCAAATTTCAGCTTCAATTTTGCAATTTCATCAAGTTGTTGGTTGATTAACTCTTCTTTTACTCGAAGAACCCCTGATAGTTGAAGATTTTCTTTCGTTGTTTTACTGTTTCTCTCATCAGAATCTTTAACCGTTCGCTTTAGCTTCTCAAAATTTTCAGAAATTTTGCGATTTTCAAGAATCAACTTTTCGTTTTCTTTTCTTATTCTTTCAATGTCATTTTTATCATTTTCAATTTTATCAGCTAATTCTTTTGATCTATCATTCGAAGCTTTCAGCATTTTGTCACGGTTTAAGATTTGATTCTCAACGCTTTTGATCCTACTGGTCAACTCTTCATTCTTCTTACCACTGAGGTAAGTGATTGTACTACAAACTTTGCACTCTTTCATGCAATTTTTGCAGTCATTTTCAGATTTATCTTTCTTACCTGACTCAACTGTACCATTTGAACTGACCTTGTATGTGGACTCAGTTCCAGAACTAGAAACTACCTCAAGTTCTTTTGCTGCAAGAACTTTCTCAGCCATCTTCCTCAAGTTTTCAGCCGTTAGCTCTTGTGATGTATCAATGATCCCATCATCAGCATTCTTTGACTTTGGTTTCTGTTCTGCTTCTTTGACTTTTTCTTCTTTCTCTACTTGTTTCTCATCACCACCTCCCCACCACTCTCTTTGTCTCGCTTCTTCTTCCTCGGCAAATTGCTGGGTAAGAGCATCAACACTGATGGAATCTGGGTCAACTGCAATGTTTCCTTGAGGATCAAGATAACATTCTCTGTCGGCATCCCACCTTTTTGCTCTTTTAGCTTCTTTGTATGTGTTATAAATTCTGCTCATTCTGGTTTGGGCTTTCATTCTTCGATTGACGAATTTTTCTTCTTCAGTTCTAATATCTTTAAAAGGAATAATCTTCGTCACGAATGCATAACCCACCGCATCTTCCTCAGGCAATAGCTCACTCCAATCATAACCTTCGTCATCATGGATCACGGCAAGAGCTCTAGACTTCTCTTTGTTGTCTTCAACTTGCTTCAATCTAGGTGGCTCAGATTTATTCTGGTGATATATTGCTTTCTTGTAATAATCATCTCTGAAAGGGTTTTCTGACTCATCAGCATATGCATTTCTGCATTCTCGTTTGAAGTGACCTTTCTGCTTACATTTGAAGCATGTCACCTTCGATTTATCAAACCCCAACTTAGTAGAAGCACCACCAATTGTCTTTCTGCCGGTAATCTCCATGAAACGTTGTGCTCTACGAACAGCACTGGCCATAGCCCAACGAATATCGATTAACTCCATTTCCTCGGGATCAATCTGATCATAATCTTCTTTCGTCAGATTGGTGTTACCTATCTTCCCGGCTACTAATCCTTCATACGAATCCAACACAGATGCTAGAAAGATCATCTGTTGTTTGGCCGACTCCTTATCAAAATTTTGAGCATTCTTCAAATCTACTGCAATGTTGCAGGAAAACACGTTCTTTGGAACAGATTGCTGTTGACTTGAAGAATTTGAAGAAGATCCCTGACTTGGAGTATTGGATGAAAAACCTCCATGAAAACCACTGTTTGAACTTGGACTTTCTTTACTTGAAGTGTTTGTGTTTTCAGCGGAGAAAGCAGTTCTTGGAGAAACATTCTTGGGAATCATACTCTTTGGATAGTACAACTCCATGTTTTGTTGGTATGATGAATGATTTATTTTGTGTGTTTTCTTTATCTCCAATTCATGACTTTCTAGTCTTTCAATCAGCAAGTCGACAGTCAGATCTTTAGCTTTGATTGTATTCTTTAACATCAGTGCATAGTACTGCCAATCCATCTCGTCTGGTAGTGAATCGAACAGTTTGTCAACTAGCTCCTCTTGAGGATAGAGAATTCCGTGCCTTGCCAATTCCAACTTTAAGTGTCCAAATCTTTCAATCATTTTACAAACAGATTCACCTTTTAAGCATCCGAACAAATCAAACTCCTTTCTTAGCAATTTCTTTTTGTTTTTGATTATTTCTTCACTTCCTACACATTTTTTATTTAACTTTTCCCATAGATCTTTTGCATTTGTGTATTCAATGAGTGAAATAATGTCGTCTCTTACGGACTGGTGAATCAAAGCGATGCATTTTTGTTCAGCTATAAAGTTCTCTACAGATTCTCCTTCTGACAAATTCTCACAATCTTCTCTTTCTGAAGCATAACCGTTCTTTAAGTTCTTCCAGCTCTGATATGCGAAAGCTTTCAGCCATTCTTCGAATCTTTTTGCCCACCGATTATATTCTTCGATTGCCATTAGCTTTGGTGGTTTGTTGTATGTACCATATGCGCTTTCAACACTTAAGGCATCGGATAAAGTTTTCTTCGGGTTCGGATTATCATTTGAACGATTGGAAGTATCGTCTCCGGAATTACCCGCGAAAGCATACATCTCACTGAAGGGATTCATGAATTCTTCCATTTTTAAGTACCTGAAACAATTTTCAAACACTTGAACCGGATAGTTATCCGTTCGAACAGGAATACGTATGGAGACAAAGTTTATCCGCACGGACGGTGATCCGCTCGGATGGTTGTTCGTACGGGTAACTTTGACCTTTTGACTTTTTTGGTTATCCGCACGGGTTGTAATCCGTGCGTGTAACAATGATGATGTCAGCAAACAACTTGCAGTAACTAACTAATCCAAACCGTTCAGACAGCTGTCCGCACGGGTGAGTGACGTCATCAAATACGAACAGCTAAACATGATTTTCGATGAATTTGATCTAGTTTTAGGTTGAATCTGATTATGAAACTAAGTAGGATTATACTTTGAATGATTGCGAGTTGATTGAAATCGATTTTAACAAATTTTAACCGTAAATTCTTGCTCAATTTTAAGTTTTTCTGATTTTATGGTGACCAATGAAGAACAAATGTAAAATCTGAGTAGATGTAGAAGAAATCTGTCAAATTTCCGGTGAAATTTGAATCAAATCGGCAACAGAAGTCAAATCTCCGGTGAAATTTGACTTTGATCGGCAAATAACAGTTGAATTCCGGTGAATTCGGTGTTGTTGATCTCGATTCAGCTCCCTGGATGCTCTGATACCACTTGTTGGTCCCGTTGATACAGAATCTGATCGTAGGAACAAGATGAATTGACTTCGTCTTAATGTACGGAATCCATTATGACGAATCACAGATTTGTGCAACACAGAATTCAACGTTTAACTGCTGTCTGTTCGTTCTATTAAGTGTTCTGAAAGTTACAGGATCCGGAAGAAGTACAGACTATCCGTGCGTGTCAAAAAGTTCTCACAAAGTAGCACCGGAACACCTATTTATAGACAGACTCAGGAACCTAACAAGTGTTGTCCGTGCGGGTGGGCTACCCGTGCGTATGGCTTACCCGTGCGTATGGCCATCCGCGCGTATGACTTATCCGTGCGGATAAGTCATCCGTGCGTATTACCATCCGCGCGTATTGCCATGCGTGCGTATTGCCGTCCGGACGAGTTGAACACAACACTTTTACAAACAAAACCTATTCCTGAGTTGTCATGCAAACTACAGACATACATACAGACAATATACATAATCACAGAATACAAATGATGACTACATGCTGACGGAAGCTACAGACGTAATGTACTTGTAGGATCGGATTCCGACCTAAACGAGTCGTTTGGAAGAGTTCTACTCCGTTTCAGAGGCGGAAACTAAGAAACAGACGATGAAACAGCTTGATATACACTTTAATCTCTTGTATATTGATATTACAACCTTTACATTCGAAAGAGAAACCGGCAGCACTTCGGTATAGCTCTGAGACCAATGTTACAACTGAAATGTATGACAACCTATTTATAGAACTCTAGGTTTCGCTTGAAACACTTCAAGCGAACCTCACATGATGACTTCAAGCGATCCTGATGACTTCAAGCGAACCTGTCATGTTACAATTTTTGTCTTGAAGCGAAATGTAATACTTTGATCAATTTGCTTTGTCTTCATGTGAGATGATGTCACTAGGGTGATGCAATCAATGATGTCATAAGTGTGATGTCATCATCAAGATGATGACATCATGCTTGATAAGATCTGCACCGAATCCGAGACTCGATACAAGACGAAGACGACAGATGTGTGCATCAACAGACTCCCCCTCAGATGTTGACGAGTCTTAAGTGTCGAGTCTTCTCAATCTTCAGTCTTTATCAGTCTTTGAGCTTTCTTCAGGATCTCTACCTGGCTCTATTCTATCTCCAAATTTCTTTCTCTCTAACAGACTCCCCCTCAAAACATGCTGGGATCGTAGTCTGGCTTTTACAGAATTTCAGAATCCTCAGGTATCAGAACCTGGCACTCTATCTGCTATCCTGCACATCCTCTACCCAAAAATAAGATTCACAAGAATAAAATATTTAACAATTTATCAAATATCATGCACCAACACTGACTCTTCTCCAATCAATATACAATCAAACATTAACAATGATCATTTAACTAATTTTTTATCTCTGAAAAAAAACTTTTCAATCAAATTCTCCCAAACCTGTTCGTCATGTTTAGCACTCGGAATTTTGAAAATCAGCTTTCAAACATCAGTTGTCGAAAATCTTTTTGAATTTTTTCAAAAGTTTATGCTAAAACACACCGAAAATCTTTTTGGATTTTTGACATAACAGAAATGAAATGCAGTAAAGAAATATTTACAAACAATATTTTTGTGAGTTTGTGCAAGAGGATCATATCAGTTTCTGAGACAAATCACCAACACCGTTAAGCTTCATTTCATTTTAAGTTCTAAACGATTCACTTAGATTGTCAGTATACTGATCCACTTAAATTTTCACACAAAGTTCAACTGTTTCGAGATACGAGATTAATGTTTTAAGCACTTGAACTTATCCGTGTGTCCCACTACTTGAATATACTCCCGTATCCAGATCCCAATATTCAGTCTTACAGGTGAGTATACCACAGATGATATCTGTAAGGGGAATAAATTATGCAACCGTGATAGCTCAGGTCAGAACTTCCGTTCAGCAGAGAGCCTAGTTGACTTTTAGGAGTGTCCCCTTTAGAGGATCTTTTGTATTACAACAGCCATGATTAGCATTTTTCAATGTTTCATCATTTTTTAGCTGAGGGTGGTGCTATATTTCAAGCAAGCAGAAAGTATTCTCCGGGGACTAGGCCATTGCTTCTGCAAAATCAGAAGTCCCGGGATAATACCCCAGATATCACTGAGCATAAAGACCTAGTATCTCAGAATAAGGGACCTTTCAAACGAGATTTCAGGGGTTACCTATATATCCAAGATGTTGTTCCCCACGAAATAAGCAAGTTTGAAATTTAGGTTTATATCTCGTCACAATCTACTAAATGTGCAAAAACCTACTGGCATATCCGCAGTGAGATTGTTTATCACATTTTTACTTTACATTTCTTTAGCATGTTGTGACTGTCTACTGATGTACTATCATTTCCTCTATTCACAACGAAACTCATTTTTGAATTTTATCATGTTTTTGTCTTTTTCAAATTTTCAAATGTTTTTGGATTGTCTGAAATTTTCTACTCCCCCTAAAATACAAACACATGAAAGGAAATTTGAAAATAAACTGTACAATAAAGTGACAACTGATATCAAATCACCTCAATTCGCCATCCACTAGGCATAAACAATCAGAACTCCCCCTTACACAAAACTATTTTCTCATAATGATTTCAAAACACTTAAGTTTGTTTTAACCAGAATGATTTTTCTGGAAAATAAGTTTTGTTGATTTTACCACTTGTAAAGTTAGGGGTTCGTCATATCGTTCCTCAATCATTTGTAGAAAATCAAGTACAATTTAATGTCCTTGATTTACCACTTGACGTTTAAAACCTCTTTCAACCACTTGTAAATAAACACAATCAAAATCTGATATAAAGAATGATGCCGATTCCTGCTCCACTCTTACCAACCTGGGAGCTCCGGCAAGTCAGGTTTTTCAATGAAAGAAAATATCCACCCAAGCCTGACCAGCCTTGGGTGTAAACTTCTCAACTTCACTAGGAGTTGGGCTATAAGTTGCCTTCTTTGTAGCATAAAACTCCTTTACCCCTTTAACCTTCCCATCAATCATTTTACCAATCATCTTTTTAATATTTCCATTAAATGCTTTCTCAACATCAAATTCTTTCTGTTCAGAATAGAATTGATTTGAGATCTCAACTTTCCCAACTTTTGATTTAAAATATTCAGTCCTCAATGATGGAAAGTTCTCATCATCCATTGGAGGAACTGAGTTTTCACTTTTTAGCTCAACCTATGGCTCCTCTGACTTTGTGGAATCAGATTCATCGCCAGATTTTACCTCTGATTTCTTAACAACCCAAGCTTGGTTGTCAAGATTTCCCCTTTTCTTGTAAAATCTTTTTGAACATTCACCAACTTCATATGTAGAATTTTTAAACACTTTGAACTTTTCAGTTGGTGGTTCAGTTTTGTCAACAATAACTTCTTTCAGTTTTTGTGAGACTCCCTGTTTTGTTTTTGTTGCTTGGGGACAGTTCCATGCAATATGACCAACTTCATTGTATCTGTAACAGGTTCTTGTCTCCTTTCTTTGATAATCTTCATTCTTCACTTTATTTGCAAGAAATTCTGTGTTTGATTGCTTCCAGAATGAGCTTTTTGATTCTTCTTCATGGCTAGTTCCTGCAACATATTTTGTATTTGTTTTAGAAATTTTCTCATTTTTATAATTTTCAGGTGAAATAAAACCTAATCCTTTCTTTTTGTAGCTACGATTGTGGTTTGGTTTCTTTTGAAAACCAGAACCAGAATTGTAACCTTTTTTCTTGTTTAACCGTTGTTGAACTCTTGAAGTGTATTTTTTAGGTTTTCCAATAAAATATAAATCTTTAATTTCAGAAATATTAATTTCTGTCATTTTGAAAACCTTTTTAATCATGTCAAAACGAACACTTCTAATTGGAAATTCTTTATCAAAATATAATTTGTCAGAATCATTCAAAGTATATGCAACTTCAAATGTTTCGTCATTCAAATTAGATTTTGACAACAAAAATTCTTTACTATAAACCCGTTTTCCCGACAACTTTGAATTCTTTTCGGACGAACTCGAACTCCCGACTGACACGAACTTTCGGACTCGGACTTTGACTCTGACTCCTCATCCTTATCCAACACCTGATCAACTACTCTTTTTATCAATTCTGACTCATGATCTGTGTCGGACGCTGTGAATGTGACATCAATATTGTCCGGTAAAACATCAGTTATCTCGGATTCTAGCTTAATATTGACCGCCTGTTTTAGTTCTTCCTCGTTAGGTTTTCTAGGCGAATAACCTTCCCAAATTGGAGGCGGACACTTGTTATAACAGACGTCCTGTTTCTTACCAGTATCCGTTTTCTTCTTTGATTTCTTGTCTTTATCTTCATCTTTAAACGCCTCGAAACCTGCAACAGTAGGGTAAATTCTATCAATTATGTAATCACAACTTGTATAACTTTTCAGCAATCGTCTAATTCTTTCATTTTCTACTTTTTCACCATCTAACTCTTGCTTCCATTTAGCACATTCTTCGATGTAAAAATTTATCTCTTTTTGCTTCGACATCATTGTTGCATTCAACATCTTCAAAGCAGCTTCTCTTTCTGAATTAGTTTTCTGCAAACTATTCACTGTTCTGTTCAATACATCGTATGATTCTTTCACATTCTTTAAATCAAACACCAACTTTTCTTTCATCTTTTCTAACTCACTAAACCTCTCATCTTTCTCTATACATTGTTTACAAGACTCTAAACATGTAAGACAAGGTTTTATAACTTCAACAATCTTCTCTACTTCCACAATCTTTTCAACTTCCACAATCTTTTCAACTTCCACAATCTTCTCAACAACCTTGACTTTTTCACTCTGTTCATTCTTTTCTTCTTGAGAAACAGACTCTTCATCTTGACTTTTCTTATCATCATCACTGTTATCAATTTGTTCTTCAAGTTTTTCAATGAATTGAGCAATTGACAATCTACTAAACTGTCCAGAATTCTTCAGAATCATGAGATATGTACCCCATTCCTTTTGTGGTAAAGCATCAGCAAGCTTTTTAACCCATTCTGCTGGAGTTTTAGTAATTTTCAACTGAGACATGGTGCGTACAAGATGACAATATCTCTCAATGAGACTCTTTGTACTTTCTCCTGGACAACCTGAAAACGAATCAAACTCTTTCTTTAGTACATTTATTCTATTAAAAGTTTCACTTGTCATATTAAAGAAATTTAAGTCCATGATTCGGAAACACGTTTATCGAGATAGTCACTTAAAATGAAATATCAAATTCAAACTAGATCCCCTTTCTAATGAAATGATTCACCTTGAGAAACACCTGAAACAAACAAACAAACAATCAGTTTAAACACTATTAAACAACTGAAATAAACTGATACTCGAACTGATGATTTTCTGTGCGGACTGAACGTTGACCAACAGTGCGGACTGAATAACCCGGATCGAATTCGATTGACCTGACCCTTTGAAACCTTCGAACTCCAAACCGTACGAACTGAACTATAACACGTGACTTGACCACACAAAACAACTTGAATGAAACCGCGACTCAAACCACGCGACTTGACAAACAAAACGTACTGATCAATCCGTGCTAATAAACTAAACACCAAACCTGTCAAATAAAAACACCGACTACGACAACAACTATACGATCCTAATATGCTTATCAATATTCGACATAAGAACTATATCAAAATATGTATTTAAAAGCAATCTGACACAAGCATGATGATTTCCGAGAATCTCATGAATTTAACATGCAAACTTAACACATTTCGATAACATCATGACTGCCTTAAAGTGAACTGACACAAGCACATGATATCTGACCTAAACAAAGCAGCCGACAACTATTATCTTATCACATGAAACGACTTTTAATTCTTCCTGACAACATCAATACATCCCACATCACTACACATTCACATGTAATTTTGATTAAAGCAATTATGTTGCAGACTCGTGATATATAGTTCCAACAAACTGACACCTCGAACAGAATGTTATACCTCGAACATAATGTTATACACAATTTTTAACTTTGCAAACGGTTCACTCAACCCGATGTACTGACACCTCGAAATCAATATACTTTCACAATACACTATGAATTTTCAATCGGTGGGTCGGTTTCACAATACACGAGGTAAAATTCAAGTGAAACAGTTTCGCTTCAAACACCGCCAAAACTTCAAGCGAGTTCTAACACAATTCTCAAGCGAAAACTTCAATTTCGCTTCAAACTCTAATTTTTTTAAGCGAAATCGACAATTAACAAACAATGTTCAAGCGAAATCTAGTCTAAACAGTTGCTGATGTCATCTTATGTTCGAACACTTGAAGCGAAATTTCACAAAAATACACGATTTAGGCTGATTTTAAACTTGAAACTTTCAAGGATTGATTAAATCATGTTTTCGCACAACATATAAGAAATTCAGCCGATTTTATCCGTAAAATGTTTTGTTTTTCGAAAAAGAAAGATGTAGAAACAGATTTTACGGCTGAATCAACAAGAACTCTTCTTCACTGGCTCTGATACCAATTGTAGGATCGGATTCCGACCTAAACGAGTCGTTTGGAAGAGTTCTAGTCCATTTCAGAGGCGGAAACTAAGAAACAGACGATGAAACAGCTTGATATACACTTTAATCTCTTGTATATTGATATTACAACCTTTACATTCGAAAGAGAAACCGGCAGCACTTCGGTATAGCTCTGAGACCAATGTTACAACTGAAATGTATGACAACCTATTTATAGAACTCTAGGTTTCGCTTGAAACACTTCAAGCGAACCTCACATGATGACTTCAAGCGATCCTGATGACTTCAAGCGAACCTGTCATGTTACAATTTTTGTCTTGAAGCGAAATGTAATACTTTGATCAATTTGCTTTGTCTTCATGTGAGATGATGTCACTAGGGTGATGCAATCAATGATGTCATAAGTGTGATGTCATCATCAAGATGATGACATCATGCTTGATAAGATCTGCACCGAATCCGAGACTCGATACAAGACGAAGACGACAGATGTGTGCATCAACAGTACTAACAAGTAATAAGTCTCTGAATCGCTCCCAGGCTGCATGTAATGACTTTCCTTCATCCTGTCGAAATGTCACGATCCAGTTCCTCAACTTAGTCGTTTTCTCAGGCGGGAAGTACTTCTGCATAAACAATTCTGCCAGCTTGTCCCAGGTCCTGATGGACCCTACGGGAAGTGACATAAGCCAATCTCTAACTTTGTCGCGCAGTGAAAATGGAAATAGTCGCAACCGAATTGCATCATCTGAAACGTCCCGTATCTTGAAAGTTGAACATACTTCGAGAAATGCAGCAATATGTCGATCGGGATCCTCGTGCTCACGTCCATCGAACTGTGCTGAATTTTGTACCATGTTTATTATACTAGATTTTATTTCAAAATTAGTCGCTACTATTGTCGGTCGGGTAATGCTTGGTTCAAGGCCTACACCTCCGGGTTGGTTCGACTCGTTCAGTGGTCGTTCGTCGTCCGCCAGGATGATGTTTCCTGCGTCTCCTGAGTCCTCAGCCTCAGAAGGTACCATCGGGTCATCCGCAGCTGCTGCGAGTTGCAGCGCAACCGCGCGGGATCTCTCTCGAAGACGTTTTATCAGATCACACTCGGGTTCTTCGGAAGGCTCAACAGCGGCGGGTACGGGGGTTGAGGACATCAACCCGCAAACGAAAAATTGACACACATGAATATTATATTATTATAATTAATCTGTTTTTTTTTTGTTGTTATATAACATAATTTCTGTTTAAAGGGCTGAAAAATTTTGTAAAAATTCAGAAATAGGCCCGGAATTTTATAAAAATCAAAACAAATAAAAATAATTGAATCGACTAGTACCAAAAATAATTTTTTGGTTCTAAAACCTCAGGAAACAAATGGATAATTAGTTCGAATTCGAACAAGTAAATGAAATAAAAATTTTACAAGTGTTAAATAAGCTTGAGAATGAATGAATTAAATCAACAAAAACAAGAAATATTAACAAACAAATAAATAAATAATCAAGAAAATATTTACGAATATTCACAAGTATGTACACCGATAAGATATTGACTCGGGTCGTTCCTAAAACTCGCCACATCCCCGGCAAAAGCGCCAAAAACTTGACGTGTGCGTGTATATACATGTTTTTACAATGAATTTTACACACGATTCGGTTTTAAATTTATAAAAATGATTTATACTTCAACATTAAAACACACACGAAAGGGCAAGTGTACCCCGTCATATATGTAGTAAAGTATCGATATGAACCAAGTGTCGATCCAAGGATGTGGGCAGACGCAATAATACTAAACCTTGGTCATTAAATTACCGGTAAAAAGATAAGTGGATGATTTGCTAAAAACTAATATATGACTAAACATATATTTTTATAACTTAGTAGACTCCAAATAAAATAATAGATAAATAGCCTTGCTTTATGAACAACCAAAGCATGTAAACTAAGTCGGTTTTGCCACTTAAAACACTTGATCAATTTTTCATTTTTCAAAGACAATTAGTATCCCTTTCGGGAATCCTAACATGACAACTCTTTGGAAAGTTAAAACGATAAACACACTTTAACCACCTAAAATTTTTCTTTAACGCCCAATTGACATATGTCTATGAAAATCCCCTAAAGAAAAGTTAGTAATCCGTTAGGAGTTTTCTAACTTCACTTAATCAAGGAAAGTGACACCGATAAACACAATGTAACCACCGAGACAAGCATAAACTAGATTAAATCACAACCGAGTTCATTTTACAAATCTTGAACATAAATTCACCAAGAAAGCAATTTTGGCCTAAACTACTAACACGGTTAACAACTTATGTCGAGAATTTGTAACAGCACCATCTAACCCGTTAAGGTCCTTCCGTGAGAGAAAGCCTTCTTGATTAACATTAATTACCCCTTATTAAACCACTAACCATTTCTAGTCTCATGGTGTATACATTTTAAACAAGTTAAAAGTTTACTAATACATGATTAATTAAGCTTCTTTTTACAAATATCTCAACTAACCACATACTAATCATCCAAGATAATTAACTATAATCAAGAATTCAACATCAATAAACAAGGTTGCAAACTAATCATCAAGGATTAACATATAAAATGTTTCAAGTGTCATTACAAACATAATTAACATATTAATGGTTGTTTGTTAAGCAATGATTACTAGTGTTTTTTGCCCGTAGGCTACAATAATACATAAATCATCAATCAAAATGCTTGAATTATAACAAAACAATGGAAAGATTCAAGAATCAAACCATAAACAAGCATAAGATTGAAGGTCCGGATGATAACGGAGCTTCTAGGCACAATGGTGGCTTGATTCCGGGCGAAAGATTAACCTCCAGAGCCTGATAAATCGCCTGAAAAGCTCCCAAAAGTCCAGAGTTGCGAACTGAGTTCCCCCTGCTGTTTTTTATAACTTTTTCATCTGGCACGGTCGTGCCAATAAAGTGCACGGCCGTGCACTGTTCACCATATATTGTGACATTAGCAGATCTTGGACTGGTTTTCAGATTGGCACGGTCATGCCATCTGACGCACGGTCGTGCGTCTCCGAGAAGTGGCCGACATTGCCATCTGCACCGACAGTGCTTTCGAGAACAGCAGCCAGGCACGATCGTTCCACTCATCGCACGGTCGTGCGTTTACGAGCTTTGTTGGCACTACTGATCGCACTGGTAGTGCATCTCCGGGCTTGGTCTTGTCATCGGATCGGCATGGGCGTGCCGATATTGGCACGGGCGTGCCAATATTGTAAACAGTTTCATAGAATCTTCGTAATTCTGCCGTTTCGCTTGGAAAATCCTCGTTTTCTTCATCTTCTTGTTTGACACGCTATTTGAGGCCTGTAAACAAAAGTATACACGATTAAGTATCTAATCCTCGGTTTTATGACCAAAAACGCGTAAAATGGGGGAAAATGGGGGAATAAAGTATGTGTATTTTAGTGAATATCACAGCACGTATATAACACCATTTAATAATTATATAACACTATTCAATAAGTATATAATACCATTTTAAATACCTCTATAAAAACACTACGAATAACACTGCAAAATCACCATTCAGCACATATATAACACCATTCAATAATTATATAACACCATTCAATAAGTATATAACACTATTAAAGACACTACCTCCATTTCCAGAATGTGTTCTTAGTATAATGTTCATAGTATGGTTATTGTACATGGTGTTTTAAACCTGCATGCATGATGTTTTACATCTGCATGCTAGTAGATGTTCCAGATTCCATACGTTAAAACACCATGGTATTTTAAACCTACATTCCAGTAGATGTTCTTCGCATGTTCATCGTATAGTGTTTTACACATGCATTCCAGTATGTGTTTAAAACACCACGCTTTAAATCACAATACAATTAAAACACCACTGTATGAACATAGACAAAACATCATGGACTAAACATCTGATCGAAACATATTTTTTTCTCTATATAAATATAGCAATATGATATTCATATTCAAGATAAAAAAAACGCTTGTTATTATGGTGTATTTTTTTTTAAAAAGTTACGTATAAAAAAGTTATTGATGTTTAAAAAAGACGGGGGGAAGTTGCATGTGCATTAATGTTAGTTTCTTAATTTAAAAATGTTAAATTTATCTGTATACCCTTAATCTAGAAAATTAATATGTTTAATAGTAAAAATTATTTACAATTTTGTCATTATGATCTCAACCATTAGATATCTAATGGTGTAGATTTTTTATTACCTTTCTTACAAAAAACCATTTTTTACATGAACCTCTACATATATATATATAGGATAAAGATAGATAAAAAACCCTCAAATTCTTAGAAAACTCTGAAAACCCAAATGGGAACCCATTTTTACCCAACCTCCCGACATTTTTTTTTTTTTGAAAAAAATTACACATGTAATATACATGTTTTAGAGTGTTTTGGTCCAAAAAAAACAAAAAAGCGCCGAACGAATTTTTTTAAAAAAAATAAACAAAATTCAGTGCCTAACATGTGTTAGACAACAATGCTGAAAGTTGCTGAAATTTTTTTTTTTTTTTTTTTAAAGATCCCTTCGGCGCTTTTTTGATTTTTTTGGCCCAAAACTCTTAAAAACATGTATATTACATGTGTTAATTTTTTCAAAAAAAAAAATGTCGGGAGGTTGGGTTTTCTAGGGTTTTTCATATAGATAGGGTTTTCTATATAACCCTCCCCTATATATATATATATAGGGAGAAGATCATGCGAGAACCACCTCTTATTGCGAGAACCGCGAGAACCAATGTGAACACAACCAAAAATGCCTAAAAATAGCTAAAAATCACACAAAAAAAAAATTTAATATTTTTTATATAAAAATCGCTACTTTTCGAAGCCAAAAACAAATTAATTTTTTTTTTTTAAACTTTTTTTTGCCACTAAAAGTAGCGATTTCAGCATAAAAAATTTAGAATTTTTTTTATTTTTTTAGGTTTTTTGGGGGTTTAGTTTTTTGTATTTTAGCTTGGGGGGTTTAGGTTTTTGTGGGGGTGGGGGAGGGGGGTTTAGGTTTTTTTTTTTTTTGGGGGGGGGGGGGGGGGGTTAGTTTTTTTAGGTTTTTTGGGGGTTTTAGTTTTTAGCATTTAGCTTGGGGGTGGGGTTAGGTTTTTTTAGGTTGTGTTCACATTGGTTCTCGCGGTTCTCGCAATAAGGGTGGTTCTCGCATGAACTCCTCCATATATATATATAGAGTTAATTACTTTTTCAGTCCCTGAGGTTTGCAAAAAATAACGGTTTCAGTCCATTAGTTTAAAAATTGCCATTTCAGTCCATTAGTTTCATTTTCATAACCATTTCAGTCCACAAACTTAACTCTATCCATTTATTTTGTTAACTTTGGGGTGAAATTACCAAATTACCCCTGCTAACATAAAAAATCCAAAAAAATCATAAAAATTCCAAAAAATTCAAAAAAAATCATCAAAATTCCAAAAAATTCAAAAAAATTCCAAAAAATTCTAAAAAATCAAAAAAAATTTAAAATATTCAAAAAAATCAAAAAAATTCCAAAAATTCAAAAAAATCTAAAAATCAAATTTTTTTTAAAAAATCATAAAAATTCTAAAAAATCCAAAAAAATTCAAAAAAATCCAAAATGTTTCGAACCCGAACCGTTTCGAACCCGAACCGTTTCGACCCGTACCGTTTCGACGCGAACCGTTTCGACGCGAACCGTTTCGACGCGAACCGTTTCGACGCGAACCGTTTCGACCCGTACCGTTTCGACCGTTCCGTTTCGAGCCGAACCGTTTCGACCCGTACCGTTTCGACCCGTACCGTTTCGACGCGAATCGTTTCGACCCGTTCCGTTTCGAGCCGAACCGTTTCGAGCCGAACCGTTTCGACCCGTACCGTTTCGACCCGTACCGTTTCGAGCCGTACCGTTTCGACGCGAACCGTTTCGACCCGTTCCGTTTCGAGTTGAACCGTTTCGACGCGAACCGTTTCGACCCGTACCGTTTCGAGCCGAACCGTTTCGACCCGTACCGTTTCGAGCTGAACCGTTTCGATGCGAACCCGCTGAACCGTACGGGTCGAAACGGTTCGCGTCGAAACGGTACGGGTCGAAACGGTTCGCGTCGAAACGGTTCGGCTCGAAACGGTTCGGCTCGAAACGGAACGGGTCGAAACGGTTCGCGTCGAAACGGTTCGCGTCGAAACGGTACGGGTCGAAACGGTTCGCGTCGAAACGGTTCGCGTCGAAACGGTACGGGTCGAAACGGTACGGGTCGAAACGGTTCGGCTCGAAACGGAACGGTCGAAAGGTACGGGTCGAAACGGTTCGCGTCGAAACGGTACGGGTCGAAACGGTTCGGGTTCGAAACATTTTGGATTTTTTTGAATTTTTTTGGATTTTTTAGAATTTCTATGATTTTTTAAAAAAAATTTGATTTTTAGATTTTTTTTGAATTTTTTGGAATTTTTTTGATTTTTTTGAATTTTTTAAAATTTTTTTGATTTTTTAGAATTTTTTGGAATTTTTTTATTTTTTTGAATTTTTAAATTTTTTTTATTTTTTGGAATTTTTTTGAATTTTTTGGAATTTTTATGATTTTTTTGGATTTTTTATGTTAGCAGGGGTAATTTGGTAATTTCACCCCAAAGTTAACAAAATAAATGGATGGAGTTAAGTTTGTGGACTGAAATGGTTATGAAAATGAAACTAATGGACTGAAATGGCAATTTTTAAACTAATGGACTGAAACCGTTATTTTTTGCAAACCTCAGGGACTGAAAAAGTAATTAACTCATATATATATATATATAGGGAGCCGCTAAAATAGGAACCAACTCCAGTTGTAAAAACCGCAAGAACCACTATCAACCAATAAGATTATGCCAACTAAAAGGGTATTTTGGTCTTTTACCCCAAATCTCAAATCCCTCATTCTCTCTCTTCATTTAAAGTCCTCTCCTCTCTCCTTGTAAGTCCCGTTTAACCGGATCTTTCAATGATATCAAACAACCAATTGATTGTGCGGAATCCAATCAATTGGTGATTCAAGAATCAAAACGAAAACAAACAAGAACACCGAAATAACTTTTAACTCACACACGTTTCTATTACTTGAACAAGCAAAAACGTCTGGTATGAGTACACCACAATCGAATCGCCTCTCTCTCTAGCTCTAGAGAAATTGTGTAACAAGGAGGTTCCAACCTAAAAACAAGTTAGAAACTTGTTTTTATACTAACTCAAGCCCAATTCCCTACATGGGCTCCCCTTGGGCCTGCTTGGCCCACATGGCCTAAAGCTTGGCCCAAGTGACCTATAAAGGTCCACAACCTAATATAAACTAACCCGGTAATGCCCAACTAGTAACCATAGCTCGTTGTATTAATTTGACGCGTCAGTCTCACACTTTAGGGCCTAACAATCTCCCCCTAGACTGATGCCATCAAATTGTCTTCATAATATGAATTCAGCAATATCTTCAACGAAGTCTATGGTTGTCTCTATGCTGCAGATGTTGTGGAAGTTCTTGACTTCTGAACTCTCAGCACTGGGTCTCTTTTCTTCAGCTCTTGTGGTTAGCTTCATATAAGGATCTCGATCAGCATTTGCTTGAAAATCTTGTCAAAAAGAATGTGAGAGGAGGATTCTCATCAGCTTTTTTCTTCTGCAATCTTTGTCTTTCAAGCAGGTTCATGGTACTTCTTCAAATGTACTTTCACTGTCAGACGGTATTTCGTATCCAGTTCTTCTGACTCAGGTACAACTTGTTGTGATGCTTCAGACTTCTTCAGCAACTAACAACATCTCAATCTTCATCAACCCCTGTTCTTGAATGAAATCAAGTTCTGCACATGCTCACAAACTCATAAGCAAACATTTCTTATGCAACAGGGAGAGTACCATATGAACACTAGGTAAAACCAAGTACTTATACTCAGATTTCACAATTTAAATTCTTTCAACTTTTGATGATCAGTCAAATCTTCAAGAACGGTTACATTTTTAATATTTAAGAAAACAAATAAACACTCTATTTTTGGATTTTTGGTTTTATTGAAAAGCAAGACACTATTTTTGTATTTTTGAATTTTTCAATTTTTTTAATTTTAAGAAATAAAACAAATAAAAACTCAAAATATAAACAACTACCATAATATACAATTACAATTGCAATGGGATCAAAATTCGTTCTCAGGCAGACTAAGGAACACTTTTCAGTACGAGCCTAATCAAACTGGTCTATGCGATTGCCAATATGTTTGTCCACCTAAACTTTAACGCTCAACTTTCAACTTTTCAACTTCGTGATATGCTTTAGATAATATTATACTAGTATACCCGTGTGTCCCATTCCAAGGCATACCCCCGCGATCAAGGTAAGCACAACAATTCATCGTAGCAGGTGAGTATATTGATGTCATTCTTTAAGATATCCTGACTGTGTCTAGGTCTGCATATAATATGTTTTATCATGTTTTAATTTCTTAACAATGAACACCCAAATAAATACTAATCAAATCCTGGAAATATAAACAGCACACTCTATCATGCAAGTATCTTCCCTACCACATATTTCACAAGTCCAATCCAGATTTCTGAAATCTTAACTGGGAATAGATTGAGAAGAGAATAGAATAGATCTTTAGCAGAGATGATATAATGTACAAGATCAAATGAGTTTTTCTCAATTTGATATAGGTTTCTAGGGTTTCTTTTGGGCACTTGAGGGCCTCTTTCGGGTGTTTAATTGATCTACCGAGCGACAACGTTCAGCTAGGTCAGCATGTATCTGGATGCAGCAGAAGCTGACGTTGCCTAGCACCTCCAGGTCAGCATATATCTGGATGCAGCAAAGGAGATACACGACTTTTTCAGAGAAGATTTCAGAGTCAGACCAAAATTGTGTGTATCGGGACAGCATACAGACATTCAAATATAGATGAGCTAATTCCAAGTGATTTTCTTCCCTGAGGTCATGTACTATTTTAGTTCTGAACAGAAATAGCCAATGTCTCCAGCCTAAAGGATAGAGCCTACCAACACATCATACTAGAGTCAAACTATTTCGATACTGGTCTTACATGAGTCAGCCCTTAACCATGATGTGAAAATTCATTTCATTTCCCAGTCATGCCACACACCTCTTTTTGTATTTTTCTATTTTTTAATGTTTTTGTATTTTTCAAAATTTATCCCCCTAAATTTGAGCATAAATAAAAACTACCTAAGAATAGAAAACTTTATGAACAAATTTACCTACGAAAAACAAAAAACATGCTCAGTCAGTAAAGCGAATCATTTTCAGAAAATCCACAAGCACCTTGAATTTTGAACTGCTGACAGGTTTGGTGAACAAATCGGCAGCATTTGCATCTGTGTCGATTTGCTCAAGTGTAATAAGACCTCTGTCAAAGCAGTCTCGAATAAAATGAACTTTTATGTCAATGTGCTTAGTTTTGGAGTGAAAAACAGGATTTCTAACAATTTGTATCGCAGCATCATTATCGCAGTAAATAGTAGTATTAAGATAAGTCAAACCGTAGTCCTGCAATTGATGTTGCATCCACACCACTTGAGAACAAGATGCAGAAGCGGCAACATACTCAGCTTCAGCTGTTGATATCGCCACTGTTTGTTGCTTCTTGCATTGCCAAGATATGAGCCTGTCACCCAGAAACTGACATCCCGCTGATGTAGATTTCCTGTCACTGTCAGTACCTCCAAAATTGCTGTCAGAAAACGCAAACAGATCAAAAGTAGAATCCCTCGGATACCACAGACCGAACCGTGGTCGGCCTTTAAGGTACCGAAAGATTCTCTTAACAGCAATAAGATGAGAAGTTTTAGGATTAGCCTGATATCGTGCACAATTGCAGACTGCGAACATAATGTCTGGTCGACTAGCTGTCAGATACATCAACGACCCGATCATCGATCTATACTGACGCTGATCCACAGGGGATCCTGTTTCATCTTCAGTCAATAATGGTCTCTCTGCCATTGGTGTTTCGGCTGGTTTCGCGTCTGAAAATTTGAATTTTGCTAGCACGTCATCCACATACTTCCCTTGATGAATAAGAATTCCTTGAGAATTTTGTTTGACTTGTAAGCCCAAAAACAGTGTCATCTCCCCAAGAGCGCTCATTTCAAACTTCTTTTTCATAACTCCCTCGAACTCCTTGCAAAGCTCCTCACTTGTAGATCCGAAAATGATGTTATCGACATAAATTTGAACTAATATCTTATCCTTGCCCACTTTCTTGATAAACAGAGTCTGGTCTATTGTGCCACGTGTGTACCCATGAGCCAGTAGATGTTCAGTTAATGTAGCATACCAAGCTCTTGGTGCTTGGTGCAATCCATACAATGCCTTGTCAAGCTTATAGGCATATTCTGGATGATCTGGATGTACGAACCCTGGTGGCTGCTCAACAAAGATTTCTTCCTTCACTTTTCCATATAAAAACACTGTCTTGACATCCATCTGATATACAGTGAACCCCATAT
This sequence comes from Helianthus tuberosus, assembly GCA_030545235.1. Lineage (NCBI taxonomy): Eukaryota > Viridiplantae > Streptophyta > Magnoliopsida > Asterales > Asteraceae > Helianthus > Helianthus tuberosus. The sequence continues at coordinate 129,445,831 of CM060437.1, forward strand.
ATGACGCATAAGCTAAGAAAATCCGAATGGCCTCAAGTCGAGCAACCGGAGCATATACTTCATCATAATCCAGACCTTCTATTTGTCGAAATCCCTGAACCACCAACCTTGCTTTATTTCGAACAATAACCCCTGCGGAATCTTGCTTGTTTCGAAAAACCCATCGAGTTCCAAGTTTGCGCTTTCCTTGAGGCAACTTAACAAGTTTCCATACTCCAAGCTTCTCAAACTGGTTCAGCTCTTCATGCATAGCATCTACCCAGCCTGGTTCCTGCAAAGCTATATCAACAGTTTTAGGTTCGATTTGAGAAATATAGCAAGAATATAAGCAAGTATTGATGATTCCTGATTGGCTCCTGGTTAAAAATCCTGCATTTACAGGACCAATCACATTCTCTATAGGATGATTCCGTTGAACACTTGTGGGTATTGCCAGTTCAGGTACAGTCTCATCTTCAGTGGTAGTGTTGCTAGGCTCGCCCTCATTAGATGCTGCAGTATTATGAACGAATGGTGTGGTAATAATGCAATCTTCAGGAATTGGTTCAGGAAATAGTGCAGATCCAGAACCATTAGATGCAGAACCACTATTTGGAACACCTTCAGGGGACTTATGGGGCGTTTGTTGACACGTAGGATGCTGCGTAAACATCATTCCTGGCGGATCAATGGTATGATGTTTGACACTTCCTTCTGTCTGTTCTTCTTCTTCAGTATCCTCAAAAGACAGCGGCTGTTTTGGAGTAGACACACCTGCATCTGAGAAATCACTTGACAAAATGTTAAATGACTTAAACGATTCAGCATAATCATATAACCAATCTGGTCCTACTCTAGCGTCCGTAGCATTTTCTTCGAGCCATTCAATGTTGCACGACTCGACGACCTTTTTAGTTACTTTGTTGTATACTCTATAGGCTGACCCTTTAGCATATCCAACAAAGTAACATTCGTCCCCTTTGACTTCAAACTTTCCATTAGAGTCCATAAGTAGTAACACACATGGACAACCAAAGATGCGAAAGTGTGAAACCGAAGGTTTACGTCCTTCCAGAATCTCATAAGGAGTTTTCATATGCCGTTTGTTTACTAAAGCATGATTCTGGACGTAACAAGCCGTGCTAACAGCTTCGGCCCAAAAGAAACTAGGAAGCTTCGAGTCAGCCAGCATAGTTCGTGCAGCCTCGATAAGAGTACGATTTCTTCTCTCAGCTACTCCATTCTGTTGAGGAGTCCGTGGTGCACTATACTGACGATCAATTCCCTTTTCAGTGCAGAATGCGTCCAACGTAACATTCTTGAATTCTGTCCCATTGTCAGATAGAATAACCTTCACTTTTGTACTCGCTTGATTTTCAGTCAGAGTGATGAATTGTTTTACTAAGGCTGCAGTTTCATTCTTGTGACTGAGAAAATACACCCAGGTGTAGCGAGAGTAATCATCAACTATTACAAGACAGTAGACTTTCATGCCAATGCTCAATACATTCACTGGACCAAAAAGATCCATGTGAAGTAATTCGAGTACAGCTTTCGTTGAAGAAGCAGGTTTAGCCTTATGAGGTTTTCAATGAGCTTTTCCTTTTGCACAAGCAACACATTTTTCAACCAACATGAAATCTTTTATCGGAAGATCACGTACTAATTGACCTTTTGCTAAACGGTTCAGATTCTTCATATTCACATGGCCCAGACGACGATGCCACAGCAAACCATCATGTTCTGAAATCTTCGAAAATAGGCAAGTAATTTCTTCACACGTTTTCTTGTTCATATCAATCACATAAGCGTTTCCTCGTCTCTCTGCTGACATTAAAAACCAGTCTTCTGGAATGACAATCCCAGGTTTAAGAACATGACATCCTTTCTTTGTAAAGTGAACTGAATTCCCACGATCACAAATCTGAGAAATGCTCAACAAATTGTGTTTCAGTTCTGGAACATAATTAACATTTTCGAAGCTTAGCACCCCGTTTCGTACAGTTCCTTTTAACGTGATTCTGCCTGAATCTCCTCCCGCAAATGAGACATATCCACCATTAAATTCTTTAACATTTTCCAGTTGGGATAAGTCTCCTGTCATGTGCCTGGAACAACCACTATCCATGTACCAGAGGCGCACGGTAGTCCTCCACAGCTGTTCCTGCACGATTAGCGGGATTAGTTAGATTTAGGAACCCAGCCCATAGTGGATCTGGGTTTTCCTTGTGCATCAATATAAGTTACTCTCTGCCACACTAAGTTTTCTTTATTCAAAAACTTTGAAGTATTTTGAACGACAGAGTTTCGATGACATGTATGAGATGGATTGGATTGCTTGGCCTTAGCTTTAGGTTTCCAATGCTTGTTTGACCAGTTAGAATTGTAGTTACCAAAAGCATTATGTTGAGATCTTCGAAAATCATTTTGTTGTTTTTGATTTTTGCATTTGGCTGCATTCCAATCCTGATCAGAAGGTTTAGTCTTGCGATATTTGTTTTTCATTGTCTTGGTCTTTTCAGTCGTCATTGACTCAGAACAACGATATCGGTTAGACCTGACCTTCTGATCTTGCACACACTTTTTCTTGTACGATGTCCTTGGGAGTTGACCACAATTTCTGGCAATGTGACCAGCGATGCCACAGTTAAAACATGTTTGACGCTTCAATTTGTGTGTATTTTGAAAGCTTTTGCACGAATTGCTTGATTTTGAATGATTTGACGTCTTGATTTTCTGAACATGTTGTGTTTGTGATTTTTCTGAGCATTTTGAAGGTTTTTCTTCTAATGACTTCTCACTTATATCAATATCCTTTTCTTTGTTATTTAATTTTGGTTCAATATTTGAACAAGGAGAAGTTTCATCAATATGCGTTTCATCAATGCATTTGTCATGTGAAACTAATTCAGGTTCGTTATATGAACGTGCAGAAGTCTCATCAACATGCATTTCCTCAACGTATTTATCATGTGAAGACGATTCAGGTTCAATTTCTACTATAGTTTCCAATGGGGTCCCACTAGATTCAACATTAGGGACACCCACTGAGACAGGTTCAGAAGAATAATCAGGATACTCTTGATTTTCTTGAGAATTCGTTTCAGTGGTTTCACTGAATGCGTCCTGAGGGACCTCACCTGTAACATTTTCATTAACTGAAACGTTAGAAACATTAGGATCACACACATTAGCTGAAAAACAATCATCACCACACTTATTGTTCAAACTATCAACACAAACATCATCAGTTTTGCCCAAAACAACAGGCTCACAAGACGAAACATAAGCAGAAAACGACGCAAATAAAGAACGACTAAAAGCCAAGTCAGATTCAGTTGGTTCGGAATAAGGTTCAAAATAAGGTTCAGAAATATTTGAAATAACGACTGGTTCACTCCCATGAACATCTCCACACTTTACTTCAGAAACAACATCTGCACATGAAGATGAAACGTTAGGATCAATTGAGCCTTTGGAAACAAAATTTATTTGAGCAGACTTCTGTTTCTCAATTGGTCTGTCATTAAATGATGACTTATTGTTTTTGGGACCATAAGTCAATTTACTTTCATTCATCATCTCCTCCTCAGTCATAGGTAAATAAGTATAATTTTCATTATAAGGAGGAGGAGCTTGATTAAAACCCAAACCACGCCCTTTATTTTCCTTGTATGCGAGCTGTTGATCACACAAGTTTTTGACTAATTTGCTGGAAGAATCAAATTTCTTAATATTAAGCTCATTTATTTGATATCTATCTCTGATATCTTCCAATTCTTTAGTCAAAATGCATACTTTCTCCTGAGCTTCTAAGAAATGGGCTGTTTTTACACTTACATCATCTTTGAGTTTGATGATGTCTTTTCGCTGAGCTTCAATTTTATCTTTATAAAGCTTTTCATTCTTTGATAAAGTAAAATTTTTATTTTTTATGTCTTGATAATCTTGAATTAGCTCAGCGTTGTGTAAATGATATGCCTCAACCCTTTCTCTACATTCAGGAGTGCAAAAGACGGAAAGTATCTTTTCTCTGGTAATTTCTTGAGCCACTGGTTTGTGAAACACGAATGCCATAATTTTAGTGGGTGGTTGATACTTTTTTTCTTCTCCTCAAAACACAAACCAAACAAGAACCCGTGTACTTGCTAACTCAAACTGCACCTCGAAACCTGTCAAACCTTTTTCACAACTAAACAAACAAACCTTTTGTTTATTTATTTATTTATTTATTTTATTATTATTATTTTTTTTATTAATGATTATGAAATGATGATTCAATGATAAATATTATTATATTATAAACTTAAACCTAAATGTCTAAATGTCACTTTCAGAATTTTAGAAAAATCCTTAACAGTTTTCCCGACATCTAAACTGTCACAAATAATATGCTATATCCTTCTTTTTCGTTCTGAACTGATACACCAACCAAACACGAAGGAGTGCAAACGAGATTTGAATGGTATTGATCGTAACAAGAACTCGAGAATACAACGAAATTCACAAACAGTAATCTCGAACTCGTGAACTGAACAACGGTGTGATGAACGGAGAGTGAGAACTTGACTGGAGATGATGACCGGAAATCGACGATATATGGCGGTCGAATATGGTGATGAAGGTCAACGATGATATTGGTGAACTCAGATGAAGGATGATGATGATAGAGGTGGTCAGAGGTCACGTCGGAGAAGATGAAGTATTGTGATGATCTGATAAAATGGTGAAGTATGACAGACGAAAGAGCAAATCTTGTTGCGACTCGGAACCGAATTGAATGTGTGGTTGTTGGTTGCGACTCGAGACAACAAAAAAAAGATGACTCGAGACCGTGGAGAGGTGATGTTGGTTGCGACTCAAAAACGTGGAAGTCGAGACAAGGGTGAAGATGAGTCGAGATCAATGAAGCAGGTTTTACGGTGGAGTAAGAGGTGGTGGTGAAAAATGATGACCGGAGAATGCGGTGACTCGTGATGGAGAAGACGATGTATGGCGGAGATGGAGAAGATGATAGTTGCATTGGTCGAACAGTGGTTGGATATGGAGTTGCAAGTTTAGGCGAATAACGATAGTCGGAGAAGATGATGATTACCGCTGAAACTCGAAATCAATAAACTCAAAACCTCGAAAAGATAGGACTCGAGACCGTGAAAAGATGGGACTCGAGACCGTGATATGATGTTGAGTTGAGACCTGCTGTGAAGGATATTGTGAGTCGAAACCGGCAGTGATGATGACTCGAGACCAGGAACTTGTTACGACTCGGAATAGTGGGCACGTGGTTGCAACTCAAATGATTATGATGTACTGAAAACACGTGAGTCGAGACTGCTGAAATATGAATGAAACTTTGGTGCTGACTCGAGACCGTGACTCGAGACTCAAGAACTTGATAATTGTGATATCCAAACTTTTGGAAATGTATTTATCCCGAGATACCAGGGCCAACAGAAGGAAATCTTTCGAAAATAATGGAATTTTTAAATCAACATTTAATTTCAAATCCTTTCAAAAGATAAAAACAATATCCCCAAATCCTTTAACAACTTTTAATAAGATCGAAAGAGCAAAATATGATGATTATTTCAAACTAACCCGATGAACACTTTGAATACCGCGAAGAACACGATGAACGAAAAATCAAAATCTTGAATATTTGATATCAAACCGAGCCTAGAAACAGGTTCTAATGGCTCTGATACCACTTGTAAGTCCCGTTTAACCGGATCTTTCAATGATATCAAACAACCAATTGATTGTGCGGAATCCAATCAATTGGTGATTCAAGAATCAAAACGAAAACAAACAAGAACACCGAAATAACTTTTAACTCACACACGTTTCTATTACTTGAACAAGCAAAAACGTCTGGTATGAGTACACCACAATCGAATCGCCTCTCTCTCTAGCTCTAGAGAAATTGTGTAACAAGGAGGTTCCAACCTAAAAACAAGTTAGAAACTTGTTTTTATACTAACTCAAGCCCAATTCCCTACATGGGCTCCCCTTGGGCCTGCTTGGCCCACATGGCCTAAAGCTTGGCCCAAGTGACCTATAAAGGTCCACAACCTAATATAAACTAACCCGGTAATGCCCAACTAGTAACCATAGCTCGTTGTATTAATTTGACGCGTCAGTCTCACACTTTAGGGCCTAACACTCCTCTTTTCATTTTCATTTGTCAGTAACATCATTTTATCTCTCATATCTCTCTCTAGAAATGCTTCCACCATATCTCATCTTCTTATTCAAAAATTTCTGCACAAGGAAAAAACCAAATTCAAAACTCAAAACAACCACCACACACCCTCCTTCTTCGGCCCCCTCCCCCCATGTACACCTTCTGTAACACCCTTGTTATTATTTTAAAGGTTTTCGTGCAAATAACGAAAATAAACATGTAATTACGATTGAGTATCCTTAGAAAATACGAGAAATCTAAAACTTTTACAACTTAAAAGTTTTCAACATAATATAAATAAGTTCGCCAATTAAAAGTTATGACGTAACAACGTGCGGAAGCTTCTTCTTCATGTGTTCGGTTCTTTTTCGTCGCTTGATCTTCGTCCGGGTACTTTCGATATTCACCTGTGATCAAAACCAACCTAAAAGTTAGTTTTGATAACTTAAATATAAGTTTAAACAAGTTCTACGCGTTCGTAATTAAATTCTCCATCTTACTGAGTGAAAACCCGACATCTAAATTCACAAAATTTTAACTTTCAAGCTCTCGGCTTGAAATTCAATTATGACAATTTTTTTTTACTCGTTCGTGATTTATCAACAAACTTGTTTATTACCTTTTCAAAATACCATGCATATAACGTTATATCAATTTACTAATATGCAAGGTTCAAATTACGGGTTTCTTATGAATTCTTAACCCGTTTTACCTATCTACTCATTCATTTCTAACTTCATATTCCCGTATTTTAATATCTACTTATATTCCGCCACCACTATTTTTGTGGTGGATTTAACATATTGAACCCATTATCCTAAGTTTTACCATTTGGTTAGTCATTTTACGCTAATGACCCATTTTTTTTTAACTATGAACTTATTTATGCGTACCTGGCTCGGATCAACATATTGACCCGTTTTAATACCTTGTCTCAATAGTCGCTAATTCATAGCATCTCTAATTCATAAGCCGATTTATTCTGTGTGCGTAAAACTCCACAAACACTTATCAATCGTTAATTGTTAAATGGTATCAACATTACCATTTGACCCGTTTGGTCTAAACGACCAAACATTTTGCGCTTATATTTGACTAGATCACCATTTTACCCCTTTTTATTCGTTTAGGCTTACTTAGAAAGTAGCCATTCAACAACTCATTTTTTTTTATTTATGTCATCCCATGACCAAATTACCATTTCATCCATTTTACCATTAAACATGGTTTTTCGTCTTTTGATACGTTCCGACCCGTATCTTTTCGTGTCAAAATCATATTTTGAATATAACCTTGTCGTATTTGTAATCTATAATTAAATACGTATCTACGATAAAGGTGTAAGCTTTACTTACCTCGCGTCCGCGCAAACATCCTTCGCATCCATCATTCGTTTGACCCGTTCCTTTCCAAGCTCCCACCTAGCTTGTTTAGAGTCAAACTATATCATAACATCCATAAGATGGTTAGATTGGTCATTCTATACAATGGCCATCACCCTATGGTCTTTTTTTTTTACACACTTATCAATCAAAACATGTCATATATTCAACAACTAGTTTTATACCATAATTCTTTTCATTCACTAACCGTTTGACCCGTTAGTGAAGTTACTTATACAAACTAGTTAGTAAGTGATTTTAAACACTTTAAGCACGTCACATAAAGTGTTATTTGTTCCCAACTATCAATACTTCATGTCTAAAGCAAGTATGTACAATCCTATGCCTTTTTCTTGGTTAATAAGAACATTACTAAAGTGCAGCGATTTTGTATTCAGCTGCTATAATGGACCATTTTGACCCATTTAAAAGCTGAATTAGATCAACATGTTCAAAGATGGATCGTAGAACTCTCAAATAGCTTTCTAGGCATATATGGTACGTCTTCTAGCGATGTTCCTATGATTTTATATGATTTTTACAAAAATCAGCTCCGAAGTAAAAAAAATGCTTCCAATCAGCTTGCTGTCAAAACAGTTCAGCCGACTTCGGACACTGTTTTGACCCGTTTAACATCAGAATTTAACAAACATGTTCAAACATAAAACGTAGTGTGTTTTAATAGCTTTCTGAGCATATAAGGCTCAACCTCACAGGCCGTTCCAGTGATTTTATATGATTTTTTAAAAACTGCAGCCCAATAATTTTTTTTTTATTCCAATCAACTTGATGTCAAAACAGTTCAGCCGACTTCGGACACTGTTTTGACCCGTTTAACATCAGAATTTAACAAACATGTTCAAACATAAAACGTAGTATGTCTTAATAGCTTTCTGAGCATATAAGGCTCAACCTCACAGGCCGTTCCAGTGATTTTATATGATTTTTTTTAAAACTGCAGCCCAATAATTTTTTTTTATTCCAATCAGCTTTGTTATATTTTCTTGTTCAAGCATTTTATCAAGCACCTTGTGTGCAACACGAAACATCAAATTTCTCCAGCCCATTTAAGTGTTCTAAACCCTTAAATTCTAGCAAAATTAACAAGTACTAACATCAAACTTCAAATCTAACTTCAGGGAGTTCTATTAACACAATTTAACCATTATGATTCTAGGGTTCATCATGTTTCTACAAAACTCATTTAGCACATAATAGGGTAATCACCAAATCCCTAGTTTTGACAATAATTCATCAAATTTTCTACTAGGGTTTGTTTCTAAACCAAGATATAATCACAATAACACTCATAGATTCAACATTCATTCCAGAATTTCGATTATGATTGTTCATCATAATCTCAAAGTATCACTAAATCATAAATTTCAACATACCTTGTGATCCCCACGACTAGGTGATCATTAATAAGTGTTCATGCATCCGATTCGGGCTAGATTTGACCTTCAATTTTGTTGATTTGCTGAAGTTAGGGTTTGAGCTCCCATGGAGCTTCTCCTGGTCGATCAGAACACGCTCAGAATGCGTGTGTGTGTATTTTATATTTTTTTTTTGTTTTAATAAAACAAGTTTCCCACTTGTCCATATTAGTCCCTCATGTTTAGAGATTCATAAATGAAACTATAACTCATAGTTTATTATTTGATTACCCATTACTAACTAGGTTAATTTTATCTAGTTAACTTAGTGGGTTCCAGGAGTTAAAAACCCGTTTTATTTTAAGTCCCGTTGACTCGGGCTCTTATAAACTTAATTCCTTAAAACTTTGATTCGTTTTTACTTAATATTAGGATTTCTTATTTAAATCCAAATATTTGCCGGGTTATTTTTTACTAATAACGGTACGTTACCCGTCTTTTTGTATTAACAAAGTTTAATTACCAAGCCCGTTTTCGGGGTGTTACACCTTCCTTCTCCGGCCACAAGTCCGGCGGAGCAGGAACATCGGCGGCGGCGGAGCAGGAACATTGGCGGCGGCGGCACACAGTACGGCGGAGCAACAACATCAATTGTTGTCATTTAGTGATGATTTTTGTTCGGATTCGTAAGACGCCTCCCCCGGTCGCCGTCTCCGATGGATGTCGCTGCCGCACAGTTTTTGGCTGAGCCGGTGAAGCCGGATGCAGGTTTGAGTTTTGGTTTGATTTTTTTAATCTTGTTTGATTTCTGGATCTTTGTGTGGTTTGATGTTCCATCTGGGGTTATGATGTTTGTTTGATCTGTTAGAACTTGTAAATTGATGTTTGGTTGTTATTGTTGTTGGGGTTTCATTTGATTTGATTTTGGGTATGTACAACATGTTTGGTTGTTATTGTTTGCTGGTTTTCTTTAATTTTTGGTTGTTATTGGTGCTGGTGCAGGTGGTTGATGGGGGTCCAAAGGTTCGATCTTGTTTCTGTTGTTTTTGCAATCACGCATTTTGTTTCTTGAAAATAAGTTTTGATTTGATTATGTTTGTTTGGTGGTGGATCTGTACAGCTTGTTTGTTTGATTATGTTTGTTGGGTTTCCCTTTGATTTGGGTATTTCTATATAAAATGGGTGTTGGATGATTATACTTAGAGATGCTTTGATGGGTCTGTACAGCATGTTTGGCAGTGATGATGCAAAAAAAAACCTAGATTTTGATGACGATGACGCGGCAACGATGGTGGAGGGTAGGTTTTTGAACCTGCAACACACTTTGCAGCCTTTTTGATTATCCGTTAATCTGAGCCAAACCCCGTTTTTTTTTCGAGATATACTTTGTTTTGATGTTGTTGGTTTTTAATTCCCCCCCCCCCCCTAGTCGATGATGATAACGATATATTTGAGACATCTCCCGAGTTTGCGATTTCTGGGTGCGTTCGTTTTTGCGTAAAGAAGTTTTTGTATAAAAAAAGTTAACCCGTAAACTTTTTAACGTAAAACGTAAAAAACGTAAAACATAAATTTTTTTATGTAAAACGTAAAAGGTTTTCACGTAAAAAGTAAAAAGTTTTTCGTAAATCGTAAATCGTAAAAAGTTTAAAAAGTTTAATGTAAAACGTAAACTTTTTAACGTAAAACATAAAACGTGAACCTTTTTCTACGTAAGTTGTAAAACGTAAAAAACCGTGTGATAAAACGGCGCCTAAACAAGGGGCGTGAATGTGGCGCATAAAAACGCCGCGAAAAAAAACGGGACGTAAAAAACACCCCTTTAAAACGGGACGTAAAAAACGGCACGAAAAAACGACCCATTAAAAAACGATGCGTAAACACGGCGTGCAAAAACCGGCGCGCAAAAAAAATTGTCTTTGTTAAAAAAATATGAATTTAAAAATGTTTTTAATAAAAAAATCTTTTTAAAAAGTAATATAATAAAACAAAAAAGTAATTAAAAAATAATAAAGACAAAAAGACAAAAAAAAGTTATTTTACTAAACTACCCTATTAAATTAAAATATTAAAGACATAATAAGACAAAATTTATTTAATATTAATTTTTGTTACTTTTAATCTCATCCATCCATCTTGTTGATCTAAAGGCTAGAAAGTGGTTCCCATGGTTCTTACAACTAGAGGTGATTTTCATTTTACCGATCCCTCTATATAGGGAGGAGTTCATGCGAGAACCGCGAGAACCAATGTGAACACAACCTAAAATAGCTAAAAAACCTAACCCCCCCCCCCAAGCTAAATGCTAAAAACTAAAACCCCCAAAAAAACCTAAAAAAAACCTAACCCCCCCAAGCTAAAATGCTAAAAACTAAACCCCCAAAAAACCTAAAAAATCTAAATTTTTTTTAAAATATTTTTTATGCTCAAATCGCTACTTTTAGTGGCCAAAAAAAAGAATTTGTGTGATTTTTAGCTATTTTTAGGCATTTTTGGTTGTGTTCACATTGGTTCTCGCGGTTCTCGCAATAAGAGGTGGTTCTCGTATGATCTTCTCCCTATATATATATATATATATATAGGGTTGGTTTCTTTGCAGAACTTACTTTTTAAACAGAACTCTCAAAACTTTTAATAGCCACATGATTAAACGAGAGTATTATTGTAAATTGGTTATTTAAATTGGTCAATTTAGAGATAAAGGGTATAACAGTAATTACACCATAATCAATTTTTGAAACCCTCTGCAGCAAAAGGACATCCGGATTATCACTCTCATTTTTAAAACAAAGTTCTTCATAACCTATCTCTTACATAAATTAATAGGTTAAATTAAAAATCTTTCGTGAAAGTGGACGTGGAACATGGTTAGTTAAGATTTTGAATGTAATTTATATATTTATACATGTGTAACAATGATTGAAAAATTAATATCTTCATTAGAACAAGAATTAAACTTTTACATATATGTAATCGATGCATATATGTATATTTTTTGACTGTGGGATTAAAACGGATACATGTGTGTAACGTAAACGTAATTCTATTGAGTAGAACATGAAGAATTAATAGTTAAAAACATGTACTATTGGTTTAGTAACTAAACTAAAATTGTTCTGTACTTTTAATAGACATACGTTTGAATTAACACATATGTAACAGGTCAATTACATGTGTGTAAATAAAAAAACCAAAGTATGTGTAAATTTATTTACATAATTAAATAGGACACCTGCATATATGTAACTTATTCAATTACATATGTTAAAACTAAAAAAAAATGCATATAAGTGGATAGATCCAAAGTTACACATTTGTAGAATATCAACATATACCACATACGTAAACATATCAATAATTACATACGTGTAAACTATTCAAATACATATATGTAAATATTACATAGGGGCGGATCTACTTAACGGCGAGGGATTGCCCGGGATACCCCTCAACTTTCTTGGCAAACTATAAATTTATTTCTTTAATCTCCGTTTTATTTATTGGAGATACCTTACACAAATGTTAGGATACCCCTTGAATGTAGTGAAGATTAAAAAAAGAGTAAAATGCACGGATAGTCCCTGTGGTTTGGTGAAATTTCACCTTTAGTCCCCAACTTTTCAAAATTACACTCTTAGTCCCTGTGGTTTGACATGTTGTTACACGGATAGTCCCCAAAGCGATGAAGGTTAGTTTTTATGGTTAAGTGGGTGTGAAATGACAAGGACTATCTGAGTAACAACTTGTCAAACCACAGGGACTATCCGGGTAATAACTTGCAAACCACAGGGACTATCCGAGTAACCTTCATCCGCTTTGGGGACTATCCGAGTAACAACATGTCAAACCTCAGGGACTAAGAGTGTAATTTTGAAAAGTTAGGGACTAAAGGTGAAATTTCACCAAACCACAGGGACTATCCGTGCATTTTACTCTTAAAAAAAACTTAAATTTTACGGTCAGGGAAATAAAAATTTTCGGTTGGAAACTTACAGTCACCCTTCTTTGAAACTTACAGTCACCCTTCTTAAAAGAATGAAGAAGATGAAGATTTATATTTAATATAATATAATAATATGAGTACATTGGGACAAGGTAACACTAGTTTCTAAAAGTCAGATATTTAGTCAAACTTCAACCATTTAATTTATATGATTTATTATAAACATTATTTATTTATTTATTTATTTTATTTTTGATACTTTTTACCTGCATAAAAATTTTCTTGAAAATGATATGTTTCAAAAATGTAATTGGTGGTTCTTAAAAAAAAAAAGCTTATAATGAAAATAACGAAGGAAAAACATTAAAATAGTTCTTTTTTATATATGATCTAATTATTTTTTTTAAATGTAAAGAAATATTATATAAACAAAATAAAATATGAAAATTGTATTTGTACGATTTACGGATATACAAATAAAAGTTTTTAAACTCCAGTTATATAAAACTAAAGATAAAAATTTTAGATATGATTCAATTTAAAGCCTATGATTCTAATATTGAAACTTCATATAAGACTACATGCTTTAAGCCTTTAACAACCGGCAATCCCATGTGGTTTGGATTGGGCCGGCTTCCTCCTTGGAGGTCGCCGGTTCGATCCCCGGGAGGTGCAACGGGGGGTGGGACGTCCCAATGATGGATCGTATCCTACCGAGGCATGGTGCGGTCCTGAGGGCAACCCGGTTTTACCCAGCTGTTACCCCAGCGAGTCTCTCGTGTGGGGGCAGTATGGTTTCCGGGCGGAAGTCAGCTTGTGCGGCGGTCGGGGCCCGATCGAACATCGCGTCCGTGAGTGCGGGGCTGACGGGGGATTGTCTTTGACATGAACCCGGCGACCAATAGGTCAGGTACATAGAAAGTCGCCTTCTAAAAAAAAATTGCGGTTCCTTTTATTGTTAAAGATATTTTTATTTTAAACTAAATATTATTTATAAAACTTCAAGATAACGCATAAAGTTTTATAAAAAAAAAAATATTTGATATCGTTTTCGTGTGTGTGGTACACTCATTAATAATAAAAAATGATAATCAAGATATGCTTTAGAATATAAAATTAAAATTATATTTGGATCCCATAATTGATATCTTTTTATTTAACCCATGAAATACACGGGTTTGTACACTACTATATATATAAAGCTCAAGGGTTCTCAAATTCTCAGGGATGACCCTATGTAAAAGAAATTTTTAAGGGTTCTTTTTACTAGCCGCACAGGGCCCCTTATAGGCCCTCAAATAATCAGAGACGGGTTTAAGTAAAAATTTTGGGATACCCCTGACTTTTTATTCTAGTTCCGCCACTGCATATATGTATATGTATAAAAAGTAACTTCACAACTCACAAAGCATATATAAAGAATTAAACTTTTCCTTGTTAATAAAAGAAATGTACATATTATAACTAAAAATATAGAACCAAGAAATGCATATATTGTAACTAAAAATATAGAACCGTATTAGTAGCCTTCAAGCATGTAAAAAGCATATGAAATAAAAAGGTTTAAGTTACCAAAAAAATATGGAAAAAAAACATGGCTATTTCTTCGAACCACAGGTTTTACACATCGTTGATCAAATTGTCAAATATCAATTTGAATATAAAAGATGGTAACCAACTGAAAGAAAGAGAAATTTAAGAAGTCGTCCGATAAAATCAAGAAAAAAAACCAGAAATGGAGATAAATAAGGAGATATAAAAAACATGTGATAATTTGGAACATGTAAATGTACTTTTATACCCTTTATTAATAAAATAAAGAAAAATTAATAATAAAAAATGAGTGGCTGTAAATAGTTCTGAAAATATTTTGGGTTCTCAAATGATCTTCACCATATATATATATATATATATATATATATATATATATAGGCTAATTATAAGGAGAAAACTCACTCCAGTTGACTAAACCCTGAAAACTCATACATGTGGCTAGGATTGATCCACGTATGATTTTACATTGAGAGTAGGCAAGGGCATAACTGTCTTTTTCCCTCTTTTGCTTTTGAGATTTGCGTGACCCTTGATTGTGTAAGTCTGCACACGCAGAGCTTTCAACCCCTTTCATCATTTTGCTTGTTCTTGTCATATGTATCATTAATTACATAGTACTTGTGTATATTAAAATAAGTTGACTAATATCTTCTCTTTTTGTTCCTTTTATTTCCAACCCATAATCTCACATCTCATTTATTTCCAACCAGAGAGTGCAGTGAGAGAAAGATACCATACTCAACATTGAAGGCTATTTGCATTTAACATGGCTGATTCGAACAGCCAACACCATCGGACCGTTGCCGGTGGTACGGACGCACTCATTGATCAACCTGGTTCACCCTTAAATGTTGTTCCTCATAATCTTTCACCTGTTTTTGCATTTAATGAAGATGAAGATGCATTGTTTGAGAGTAGGGTTGTTGAAGACCCTGATCCTATTTCTTCAGAGTTTCCAGATTGTTGTTTTTTTCTGTTTTAAATACATACGAGTACTTTTGTAATTAAGGCTTTCTTGTTTAGTTTTTCATTGGGTTGTTCTTGATTCATTTTCTTTGTTTTTTATTTTGCATTTGTAGCATCAGTTCTGAATCAAATTGCCACAAATGATGATGAAGATGGTGTTCAGGATTGTACTTTTACACAGTTGCTATCAACAGGTCTTTTTTTCTGTAGGGTTATTGTAACATACCGTTAGTTTTATGCTTCGTAGTTTGTTATTATTATTATTTATTTTATTTCTTATGTTCGTAGAGGAGGAAATGTGTGGTTAGAGTTGTATTTTTTTATTTTTTATGAAACAAGCTTTTATATTTTTTGTAGAAGGTGAAAAATGTGTGGCTACACTTGTATTTAAGTTTTTTTGAAACAAGCTTATATATTTTGTATGAGGTAAAAACATGTGTGGTTGGACTTGTATTAAGTTTTTTTGAAAAATCCCACCAGCATCTACACTTTTTGTTGACATAAAAAAATGTACTACCATTTTTTTTTTTTGCATTTTAGTGAAACGTGTGTAAACTTGTTTTTGAGAATACAATGTTACATGTAAAAAAAATTAACCTATACGTGTTAAAATTTATTAAACAATACAATGTTTTCTAAGACTCGTGATCTTTTTTTTGTAGGTATTCATGCGAATGAGGAGTTTTATGTTCACCACACACCCAATGGCACTAGAATGTGGTGTCCTAATGTTCCTATTGTTTTAAAGCCTGTTGTTGGTTCTGTACATGAAACGTGGAACGACGTGTTCAGTATGTACAAGGAATATGATGTGTATTCTGGGTTTTCTATTCGTAAGGGGCAAACCAAGAGATGGAAGGGTTTTGTCACTCACCAGTATATAAGGTGTACTAAATATTCAAAACCACAGATTAGGCGTAAAACTGATACTTTGGAGCAGTCAACCTTGACTATTAGGCAAAGTAATTTCACAGTGACAGATTGCAAGGCTAGTATACTGGTTAAGTTTTCTGAGGGCAGCTCTATGTGCACAGTGGTAGGGTTCCATGAGCACCATAATCATCCCTTTGTTGAGCGTTTTAATCGTGACCTAAGTAGGATTTCAAGGAAACTACCCTTTACATCCAAACAGTTTATCCATAACATGAGTTTGAACAGAATTGGTCCAATTGTTTCTCACAGAATTTTAGTGTCCCTGATGGGTGGACATCACAATGTACGTGGGACGCCAACTGATTTTAAGAATTGGAGCCAGTCGGTTAGGCTTTATCTTGGTGACCGTGATGCGCAACTTGTTATAGATCGTTTGAAAGAAAGATCGGAGAGCTTACCAGACTTTTACTATGAGTTTGTGGTTGAGAAAGGGCAATTGAGGTCGATTTTTTGGGCAGACGAAATTTCCAAGATAAACTATGAGGTGTTTGGTGGTGTGTTAGCTTTTGATGCGACATATCACACTAACAAGTAAGGTTTTGCAAACTGGCACTTTTTTCCCATTTAATATATTATTATCTTTTGTTTTTTTTTTCTTTGTCACGCAGGTACAACATGATTTTTGTTCCTTTCACTGGTGTTGATAATCATAAACAATGTGTGACATTTGGTGCCGGCTTGCTATTCAATGAAACTACCGAGTCTTACAAGTGGTTACTTGAATCATTTCTGAAGGCACACAAGAAGCAACCAAAGTTAGTTCTGACGGACCAGGACCCTTCAATGAAAGCTGCCATTTCAGAGGTTTTCACAGACGCTCGGCACCGCCTTTGCATGTGGCATATTATGAAAAAACTACCAACCAAGGTTTTTTTAATTTATCAATCTTGTTTTGAGAAGTTTTTATTTTGTTACCTCTTTTAACAGTTTGGGGTCATGTTATCTATAGATTGCTGGCGACCTATTACAAAACTCTGAGTTAAGGGCATTGATGCATCGTTTGGTGTGGAGTATTCACATGAAACCATCTACATTTGAGACGCGTTGGCAACTTTTGATGGAGCAATATGAGTTACAAGATCACGACTGGTTGAATGATATGTACTCAATTAGGGACCAATGGGTACCTGCCTACTTCCGTGATATCCCAATGTGCTGTCTGATGAAGACTACATCAAGATGTGAAAGCTCTAACTCAAGCTTCAAGGTCAACTCTACTAGTGCTAACACACTAGTTCAGTTCATGCTATGTTATGAAACTAGGATAGACAATCAGCGTTACAGGCAACGTGTTGCAGAGTTTAAAACCTCATCTAGTGTATTCATGGACACTACTGATTTAGCTATCGAGAAGCACGCTTTTGAGCTGTACACACATGCAATTTTCACAGAGGTAAGAAAAGAGATATACAAGGGGAAGTTGTTTTGTTACATTATAAACACGGAGGATTGTGATGATGTTCGTGTTTACAATGTGAATCAGTTGGACAAGCGAAGCAATGCAACCAACACATTCATGGTAACTGTGCTGTATCCTTATGATGACATCTTTTGTTAAAGCTTTCATTATGCTTTTTTTCACAGAAGCTTAATAATGTGTTTTGGTGTTTTTGTAGGTTAAACTTGAGTTGAGAAATCAGTCGGTCTCTTGTTCATGCAACAACTTCATCCGTATTGGATATCTGTGTAGGCACATCTTTTGTGTTTACCGGGTAAACAATATTGAAAAAATCCCTGCCCAGTTTGTTGTTAAGCGTTGGACTAGAGACGTGCTTCCCAAAAGTATATTTTCTATTGAGCGTCGATACGGTGTTGACACCCGTCCACAAGCTGCTGGTAGAAGTCAGATTCTTGAGATTGTAACCGAATGTGTAGACGCATTAAGAAGTGATGTTGGAGGACTTTCTACTTTCGCTGAGCAGATAAAGGAACTGAAATGCAAGTTACTAAATGGAGGACCAGTTGATGACGAAGCCAAGAATGATAACTATGCTGCTGTTGAAGAATTGCTTGGTGTTTCTTTAGATGGGGACGTAACTCTCAACAATCCAGACGGGATCAGGAACAAAGGATGCGGCAAACGTCGACGATTGTCTAGAGTACCGCAGGATGGAACAAGCAACTCTGCTGTCAAACCTCCCAAAACACCAAGGCTTTGCCGAACATGTATGAAGTACGTGACTGGGCATGATTCAAGAAATTGCAAGAAAAAGAAGAAGAATAAATCGGGTAACGAGGACGAGGACTCAAGCTCTGCGAGTCAGGAGTCCACTTGATTTGGTATTTATTTTGATGTGTGTGCTGTGCGTGTTTTGAAAACTTTTATGACGCCAGCTATTTGGTCTCCATTTTAGTGGAGCGGAACTAAACTTTGATCATCTCTTTTGTTTTTTTTTTTTTTGGGCCCCCTTTTGTAGATGCACATGTTTGCATGTGTAGATTATCGGAAAATGGATGCACATGCATGTGTTTGCATGTTAGGATGTATGTGGGTTTGGTATGTATGATGGTTTTCAGTTTAATGACTATGGTTTAATTGATCAGTTGCATTACGAAATGATATGCAGAATATTAGTATGTACTTGTTGATGTTTGGTTGAAGCTGAGAATTTCCTATGTTATGTTTTTTTTGGTTTTGTTTTCACCATGTTACATTTTTTTTTCCCTGATATTTTTGTAGATTTTTTGCTGTGTTGAATCTGAGATTTTTCTATCGTATGGATTTTCTGGTTTTGTTTTTATTCCAAGTTATGTATATTATTAGTCATAAGATGACCCATTTCGTTACAAAAAATAGTAATCAAATAAAAAAATTTAAACACATATAGTATTTTGTAGTTCTTTTTTTGTTTTTTGTATTTTATATTTTATAAAACACAAGCCTTTTTTTCTTAAAGAGATAATATATCTGGATGAAGGCTGGATGAATATTACTTATTATTGTAACAAATTTTATATATTATACATAAAGTAACAACTTTTTATATGGTCAAGTTGTAGATAGATGTTTTATATAAAATACATACAACAAGATGGGTTGCCCCAACAAGATGTGTCTTTTTGTTACTTTCTCCTTTTTTCTGGTGATGCATTTAATTTGTCATTTATTTTCATATCTAATCACCACCATCCACCCCCAAAAGTTTACTATTTCATTATAAATAGTTCCAGCATACATAATATGTACATCCACAAACCATTGTTAACTAATAATCACACCCAAAGCATAACAATGCACAAGAGGCTATCCGCGGGATCCAAAGTCCAGGATGCTGAAGTGATCGATCTCAATCTTGGAAGAAATGAGTTCATTAATGTCGGGAAGAGACTTCGAAAGTATGCATCGACTCCAGTGAGTGTTGGCGATATGCATGCAACCCCTTTAGCCCCTATGCCCACAGACACGCTTAGGAAGATTTTTACCATTGATGGGCACCCCCGCGGAAAGAGGAGTAGCTTTTGTTCAACCCCCAAGGTGGAACCCGATGTGAAACCTATGGCGCGAGCAATACCGAAAAACATCCGTAGTGTTAACCCTACAGTTAAGTTGGAGTCAAATGTAGTGCCCAAGGCTGAACCCTTTGGTTTTGATACACACACTACCGTTGATGTGATGCCTAACGATGAGCCTACAATATATCCAACAAAGAGACATGTTGATGACTCCAAGAACAGCGATTGGGTTGATGATGTCTCGTGGATGAGTGAAATTGAGTGGGATTCATATTTCCCAATAAACATATCAGTTTTCCCGGTGCCACCCAACCCATGCAAGTGCAAAAAGTGGTTCACATGAAGGAGCTCAAGTAGAAATAAGTTGTGTTTTTCTAATTATGTTTGTTTTTGAAGATGTGTGTTTTTAGGTTAATTAGAAATTAGGTGAAGTATCAGGTTTATGAACATTAACTAAGGTGTAATTTATGTTTTCTAATGATTTTGTACTTTTTGTGGTGTAATATATAATTAAAAAAAACTCTCCAGTTTGTGTGTTCTTACTTATTGATTGGGATGAATTTTTTTCTGTTCGTTATACAAGTTCAAATGTGGTAGCAAAACTCTTTCTATGGGTAGGCCCCATGCGAACAAAAGAAAAAAGTAATAAAAAGTAGAGAAAAGAAAGAAGTGTGTGGATGTGGGTAATGACAAAAGAATATGTTTATAATGGGGCCCACAAACCCTTGGTAGATATCTTTTGTTGTAGATGGATGTCATAGATCAGATCATCATTCCAACTGGCTTCCAACTATCTCCATATACAATTACTCAAACTATTTTCAAATAAATTTTTTTATCTCTCTATTTTCTTTTACAATTCATCTATCTGAAGAGCCTCATCTACTCCTCAAAAAAACATGAAAAGGTGTTCATGTGGGAGGATTGCTACCATCCGGACATCATGGACAGATGAAAACCCAGGAAGAAGGTTCTATTCATGCCCGTTTAAGGTAAAAAATTTGAACCTTGTTTTCAATAAGTAAATGTATGTTCTAATCGGGTTTTATGCCCCTTATTTTTAATGTAGCCTAGTAACTGCCCTTTCATTGGTTGGGTCGACCCACCGATGTGCCTAAGGTCAACCAGGATCATACCAGGTCTTTTGAGGAACATCAATAACCTACAAGATGAACTCTTTGCCCGTGAGCAAGAAATCCGGAAGAAGAAGAGGGTTATATGGTTACTGATCTTAGCGTTAGTGTTTGGGAGCTTTTTTGTTAGCATTGTTTGTTGAGGGTTTCGGCATTTATTTGTTTAGACTAAGAAATATGTGGTACTTAGTTGGATTATCCTGGGTAGTATGTACTTATTGATGTTTGGTTGAACATGAGAATTTTATACGTTATGGATTTGTTGGTTTTTGGGTTTACCATGTTACATTGTTTTTTTCTCTTAGATTTTTGTAGATTTTTCCTGTGTTGAATCTGACAAATAATTTGGTTATGTTTTTGACCATGTTACATTTTCTTTTTCTATGAGTTTTTTGTACATTTTTGCTGTATGTGTGTGATCATGTGATTACGTACCATGTTACATTTTTTTTTTCTCTGAGATTTTTGTACATTTTTCCTGTACGTGTGTGTGATTATGTGTGTTTTTGATTATGTGCTTTTGTTGATGGTTGCTTGAATCTCTTTTTTAGATTTGATCATGTTACTCTTTTTCATTTATTATTTTTTTCCTAAAGGGTGTAACTTATGTAAGTTTTTTTTTTTTATGTTTAGAAGTCAGTATTTGTTGAAATCATATAATAATGACACGATTTTTTTAATAACATAGATTGAAAACATAGATTTAACATAATATTTCAGTAGCCCTAGTTGAGTACATAATAACTTTAACACTAGATATGGTAAAGTACATAGGATAACATAGGATAAGGAAAGTGCCCTAAGGAAAGTAGCCCTTATATATGAGAGGGAAAATGGGGGTACTTTCTTTTTCACACACATACTAGTAAGTTCACATAAACACCACTATTTAGTCAAGAAACGATCTTGGAGTGCCATACTCAATTTCAGCGCTAAGTGGTTCTGGGCTAAGCTCACTCTCCCACGGGTTGTGGTTGGCCCACGAGATAAGGGTGTTTGGAGAGTAACAAGAGTAATCATCATCTATAGGATCATCTTCAGGATCATCGATAGTCTTTGGATCAACTGCCGGGGAGGTCTCCTTGGTGGCGCTGACTGGTTTTGCTTGGTCTGCGAGCACCACAGATGAAGAGTTTTTGACAGCGGTAACTTGTGTAGTGAAGTAAAAAGATTCCCAGTCAACATCAAAAAGTGCCTCATCTAGCGACATCTCATCATGTGTTGTTACCTCAGGTTTAGTGTTAGTAAGGAGGTCACTTATAAGCTTAGCATCCATATCCAGACTCTCTTCAACAGTTTCCGGCGTTGACGGAATAGAACGGGTGTTTGTGATTTGAGAACACTCTGGGTTGCAATCCGATTTTGGAGTTTGGAGTTCGAATGAAAGAGTTCTCCGCAATCGTTTGCTAACCCGTTTTGAGTTAGCTGGTGAGGTTGGACTAGACATAATAAGGTTTTTTTTTTACTTTCTTTTATGGTGAAACCTTTTATGGTGAAACAAGTGATGAAACTAATGTTTTACATTTCACCTTAATTTATAGACAAACCAACATATAACTGATGAAGCTAATTTTTCACATTTCACCTTAATGATGTTAGGTGGATAAATTAATTAGATTGTTTACATCAGTTTTACATCAACATTAAATGTACTACACTAACCAAGATAGAAGTTAAGTATTTTTTTTTTTTTTACTTTTTTCCACATAATGGGGCATTTTATGAGAATGTACTTTTATATATTTCTTGGATATGGTGTTCGATATGTATGTACTTCTTTATGCAGACTAGACACTTCCAAGTTGGCACAATTAATTTGTAAGACTTCACTTTTTTTTATTTATAGAAATACTATAAGAGTATTAGGAAACAGAGTATTACAATTGAGTTAAGATACAAGTACAATTGAGAAGTATCATTCCTTTTTGTCCATATTATATCCCCCATAAACTGGCATTTATATGACATTGTACTTTATGGATGTACTTTATATATATTATTATAATAATGTGTACCATGATATATTTTCTTGGATATGGTGTGGGTACATGTGTGTACTTTTTTTATAGATTAGACAATTCAAAGCTGGCAGCATTATTTTTTCTAAGACTGTAGTCGTTTTTCTTTTTGAAAATATATTATAACTAGGGACTAGTTAGCTTTGCATGGGAGGTAACTCAATTTAATATATGTTGTTACATTTTTTTTTGTGGTACTGTTTAGTGTACCAAGAATTTTTTTTTTTGTAACAAAGTAGTTTGTAATGATAGTTATGGCCGCTTGACTAACGCTAATTATTAAAAAAAGTTATCAAACGGAAATATTGTTTTGTAACACCTTTTTTTACATCATCTTATTGTATGCTTGTCAAAAGAAAATATTTATCTTAGTCAAACTTCCCAGTAGTTTACTTTTGGTTCACCAAAATGTAACACTAAACGTACACATAAATTGTTTAAGTTGTCCAGATCAACGACAGACATTAATAGTTAGATACATACAGGCAACTTGACAAAGTACGTGTTTAAATTGTCCACAAAAGGCCCATCCACAAAAAACATAAGATTACCATACGGAGCAGCAACTTACACCGATAATGCAGCATCGCGAACCTTTCCATTCATTAGATTCACAGGAGAGAGTAGTATGCGTGTAGCGAATTTTTTTCGGAGGGTAAGAATCTGTTTTTGCTTGTTCTTCCAGTTGCTACTAAAACCACATTCAAAGTGTTTAGTAATGCCGTTAAAATTCTGCATGTGGTGCATAAGGAATACTGCACTATCCATTGGATGTGCAGTTGTCGCCCAATGGATATCACACCTCTTAATCTTGGCTTGCGCAATTTTATCCTTTGACGGATGTTCCGAATGCTCCAAATAAGCGTCCAGCATATGCTTCTGTTAAAAAACGATAAACTAATCAGTTTTTGTATGAGTTGCTGTTTTTCATCGTAATGTTTTATGAGAAAAGAAAATGACTAACCACTTTGTATGGTGTATCTTTTTTGTAGTAGTCTTGATTATCCATAATGCCAGCTAAGGGTGTGCGATCAGGCTTGTGGTCGATGACGGTTATTTCACCATTTTCTAGATCGAAAACAATCATGTAATATTCATCATTCTCCAGGATTGGAAAGAAAACCATTTTTATCCCAAGTAATTCAAATGCGCCGCCTACGAGTATCCTTTCGCCGAACGTTTCCATACGTTCATCATCATCACATGTAGAATCCGTCAATAACCTGCTGTCCTGTTTTTTTTTTTCAAATAAGATGTGTCAATAAGGTAGTGCAAGCTTACAACGTTCCAAAAGACTTAATAAATCCAAAATCACAGACAAAGATCAAGTAATATAGTATGAATACTTACTATCACAGTTGTGTTAAAATAAATTCGCGTCGGGCAGCCGTCGGTTCTATCAAGTTCTTCAAAATTCATCACATCTACCCAAGCATCAACCACGTCAGAGCAGACCTTCACTTCTTCCCTCAATGTGCGCATCAGCGTTTTTGTGAGTTCCAAGCCGTATACACTCTCGAAGATAACATCTCTGCGTAAGACAATGTTAGATATGTAAATTAAATTCTCGATATCAAGAAACTAGGACCATTTTTACGTATATCTTTTATAGCTGAACTTACCCAGCAGATTGACCAAATTTTTTTGTTACCACGCTAGACAAGGAGATGACCATTTCCCGTGTCCTGTTTTGTGAAAAATCATCATATGCTGTTATACATTTAAAACATAATAGACTATTTTTTTAAAAAAAAAAACATACTATTTCGAGCAAAACATTCCCTAATCTATCAGATGACCAAAGCTTTGTATAATGTAATAACTAGTATTTTTAATATTTTAAACTGAAGCTTACATTGAGTACTTCACATCGAATATAAAATCCCAAATACGCTGTTCTTCCGTTTTAATGTCGATTTCCATTTCGTGTTCATCGTCATCACATGAGCGGGCGAACTTCCCAACTGGTTTTCGTCGCATTGATTCAAGTTCCTTTACCCAAGCATTACGTGTGATATCATTTTTAGCCGTTCCTTTCCCTGCTCAATTTTAGTTTTTGTTCGTTAGTATTTAATAAAAAAATGCCAAGTTTATTATAATTTTTGAACGAAGTAAAAAACATGTAGAACTTGCCTTCTTGATTTTTGTCATCACTTTTTTGTATCATAGTTGGTACGGAAGCTTCCGTATTATGCGTATCATCGACATCATCACCTGCAATATTTTTTTTGGTTTTGATAAGTCGGATTATCTGTTGTGTACATAAATAAGACATGTGCATTTTTTTTTGTGAATCATGAGTTACCTAATTCGGTGTCTTGTGTGAGGAGGTGAAAGGTAGGCGCATCAAACAATCCTTGCATGTTTTGTGTTTCGTTGTTCTCGTCTATTTTATATTCATTCACATGTACACACACACATACCTGTTAGTTTGTTTGTGTATGATCGGGTTTTGTTGATTTTTGCACACATGTGACGGGTTATATGTAAGATCTAAAACTTACTTGTTGTAGTTATCGTCTCTTGATGTTCTGCCTCATTATTTTCATCGCCTATGACTCCACATGTAGCACTTTTTCCTGTAGTGGCATCTCCGCATCTTTCTCCATGTACCATCTCTTGTGTTTTGTCAGCCTTACCCCCATCTATTTATTTAAATGTGGTCACATACACACAAGTTACGTTTAGTTTGCAATTTAGGACATACATAAGGTGGTTTACTTTATTGTTAGTTAAACATTTTACATTTTTTTTTATCTCTAGAGAAATGTAAGATTGATGTCATTTTTTTTTTATTATTTCTTTTTTTGTATCTACCATTAGTGCATGTGTATGTTGTTGTGTATGTTTTTATAGTGGAATTTCTATTTCAAATAAAGAAATTAAAGTTAGCTTTTCCTCACATAACGTTTTTGTTAGGATTGCCATCACAAAAGTTACCTTTTGCTGACCCATCTTTCTTCCTTCGCTTGCCATTGCCATCCCGCCGATCATTGTCAGATGCTATATACGTTTAAAAGAAATAGTATTAAAAAGATTTAGATGTGCCAATCAACCCAAATGAGCTTTTTATACAACTTATTATCACACGTGCGTGTATGATATTTTTTTGCACCTTACCTTTTTTCAGCAAATTATCAGTCGCCGCACTGCGTTTTTTATTTCGCCCTTTGCCCTGATTGTCTTTATTTGAATCTGTCAATTATCATTATTTTGTGTTAGAAAATGATTGGTTTTAAAGAGTCAGTACATGATCATGATCTATTAAATGTACACTAAGGTTTTGAACTACTATACATAGGCCTTTTTAATGGTATTGTTATTTTTTGGGGAAATGTAATCAAAATGGAGCTTGTTAATCCATCTTTTAAATTAAATGTTAACGTGTAGGAGTAAATTGATTGAATATGAAGAACGTAAAAAACAGTTTTATGGCTCAACGAATCTGAACGAAGTACGATAAGGACATTCTTGTTCCACTAAGTCTTTCCAAAAAAGTTATCTCACACTCTATATTTTGAGCTACAAATACATATGAATACTTTTTTCGTGTAAACGATTATTGGAAACAAAAAAAGCTAAATATGTTTGTAAAAAAGGTCATACCATTGATGTTTGCCACTTCAGCCGCGTTTGCCACATCATCTTCAGTGTCTGCATTTACAAAAAAAAAATTCAAATTAGTTACAGTTTGTAGAAAAACTTAATACATATTCAATGTAGTGATTTATCCATTATCCGTTGTACCTTCTATGTAATCATTATCTGGGTTTTGGACTGTCTTGTTAAGAGATATGAGGACCCCAACAATTTTTTTCCTTGGCGAATCAGGCGACAGCCATTCCCTTGTTTTTTTTGAGTGTACAATTTTCTCAAATCGTTGTATCAATTTTTTAACTTGCTCGTTGTGTGGATGAGCATTGAACACCACATCCAATTTTTTTTCCACCGTAACTCTTTTCGCTTCCATCACATCCAAATGTTTTTCTATCGATGCAATCTCATTCTACAAACAAAGTTATAAGATACGTTTTTTTAACTAATTTTCGAAAGAACATAATTATTTTGTAACTGGTTATAATTATTAATCTTACACTCAGAACTTCATCATTAGCATGTAACTCAGTTTTTCTTGGATCCCGTCGAACCACACCAACTTCATGCAAATCCTCTCCACCAAAGCCACCTTTTTTTATCTCTAGTCGTTCTCTTTTTTTCAGTTCGTTTTTGTTCCAGAATACGATTGGGTATATTGTCCGGTCAACCGGAAATCCTGTGCATTTAACTTTGTCGACATATAGCAGCTGTGTAACGGCATAAAAAAAACAAAAAAACAAAAAAACAAAAAAAAACAACAAGTGGTAAGATAACAAAACAAATGTTGTATGCCTATATTGTTAGTAAGTTTTGTTACACCAAACACTTACAACCAAAAGTGTGAGTGGTCCGGAAAATGGAGATTCAGGATCACAACTCTTCCATCCATCTTTACATGATTTAATTTGTTGGATCAGATAGGCACACCAATTGATTTTACTGAAATCTGTATCTCCAGTAAAAGTTTTCAAAATCCACTCTTTCATTCGCCCATTTTTGTTACACTCAACCATGATGGTTAAGAATAACATCAGGAAGCCCAGTCGGAAATGAAAACTGTTGGCTTCATCACTTGTGAGTATAGATTGTGCCAGGTTCGTCGATGACACAAATCGTTTACGATATCGTTTTCTCCATGCTTCAACAACAACATCAAGCTTTGAATATGCTCGAACAGTTTGCATGTCTACGCCCTTCTTAGGAATCCCTAGAATGTCATGGACAGACTCAACATCAACATCTATTGACCCACATGGCATTTCAATAGCCATTTCTTCTGGGTTAAAGTGGTCCACAACATAGTGTGCAAGCTTCAGAGGTATCCCACTGATGTTGAATGACAACATTTTTCCAAAACCCATCCTCTTAACGTCTTCTTGTTGGTTCCTCGTTAGAGACTTGATGCATTTGAACAACTGCATAGGTGACGAACGTGTTTTTAATTTAGTCCACTTATGCGTCGTTGTTGCGTGTTTGCCACTTCGGGTTTCCACTCGATCATGTTTTACTTTTTTTGTTTTTTTCACACCAATTGCATCATGTACTGGCAGACATGTATCTGCAGTCATTTGTGAGTCACCATCGGTTGAAACCAAGATAACAACTTTTGGTTACGATTTTCATATTTTCTAAAGAAGGAAAGTAGTAGTGGAGTGTGTGTACGTACTTATTAGTTTTCTTTTGACATTTTTTTTTTGGTTTGCTATCTTCACGCCATCGCTGAGCTGTAAATATACATTTTTGTAAACAATTAGCATTGAAGTACAAGTACCGAAGCCAAGTATCGAAATATATATTTATTTAGATTCCCAAAGATCATGTCTAGTACAGTTTTTGTACCTCCTCTCGTACGTGTTGCCGGCCCGTCCTGATCGCCGCCGCCTTACAAATGTTTTACAAAGTCATGTACACAAATATTAGATTCAAGAAAGATGTAACCAAAAGTTCCATACATTAAAAAATGTACATTTTTTTCTTTTCTCAATGTTTTCCATGGGGGTGTCCAAGTCACTATCTGGTAAAACTGAGGCACCATATTTGTTTTATGTTTGTTTTATTATTTATATAAAACATAACTATAAGACAATCAAAAGAAAAAAAATGCTTTTTACGTACTTATTAGCTTTCTTCTGTGTACCTTCTCGTCACAATGTGCTTCCTTAACTACATTTGTACAAGTTTTATATAGATCACGAACTACTAACAAATTTTACAAAATATTTCTTAACAAAAAAAAAGTCTAAATTTAAACCTTTTTTAGCTCCCCTTGTCCCCATTGCTGGTCCGCATGTATTAGTATCCGGTGTTACTGTTTTTAGAAAGCTTATGGAAATTAGACAATAACATGACAAACAAACATGTAATGAATTCAAAGTAGTTACGTACATATTTGTTGCCTGTTTTTGCGCTTCTCAAGCACCGGGGTATCACGAACCTTTTTAGCTGCATTTTTTATTTGTAATCAACATTAATAAAGACAAAATGGATTTAAATATGTAAGCATAGTTGATCACAGGTTTTGTAATTTATAAGCACCTGTGGTCATTTTTTTTTGGTTGGATTTGTTTTTGCTATCCTTAGTTGTTACAACGGATTACTGCAAAGTATGAGATAAAGAGGCAGTCAATATATGGTCCACATGACTTTTTATAACACACACGAATGACCGGTAGATAACAAATATAGGTCCCCAATCACCAGTAGAAAAAACAATGCAACTATCAGAAATGAACATTCTTCCCGCATTTATATGATTCTATTCTTTATTATCCCCAAACTTTTCATTTTTTTTCCATTTCTCATTGTGTATAGTTAAACAAGTACACACTATCAGTGTAATTTTTTTTTTCACAATCTAAATTAACCCACAAATCAGAGACCCCCCCCCCCCCAAATGATTATGTGTTCATCCCAAATCTGTATCTCTAAAAGAAATTTCACAAATAGCTACCCTGCCATAAACAAAAGGCCAGATGTACGAAGAAACCGAGCACTTTGAAAATTCATAACTAGCTACCCTGTCATTAACAAATTCACACTATCGGTGTAATTTTTTTTTCTCAATCTAAATTAACCCACAAATCAGACCCCCGCCCCCCAATTGATCATGTGTTCATCCCAAATCTGTATCTCTAAAAGAAATTAAGAAAACCCAAATGGGTATAAAGCAAACCAAACACCCTAACGGTACCTGTCATTAAGAAAACCCAAATGGGTATAAAGCAATCCAGCATTTTGAAAAGTCTTAAAAAACCCTAAAATCTCTATTATAAAACTCCCTAATTCTGAATAGCTAAAAACAAAGTTGATGATTTTAGTCAACAAACTAGCGACGCACCTGAAACCCTCTCGTTTTTAGCCTGTTTTTTTTCCGGCGGTGACCGTTGAAATTCTCCGGTGATTGTTGAATATCTGCGTCGATTGTTCAATATCTTAACAGCTTTTTCACTCGATTTATGCTTTTTGTCTGCATATTTGAGGGGATTTTGATGAAGATTATCCGTTTGATGAAGATGATGAGAGAGAGTGCCTCTCCGGTGATTTTGGGGTTGTTGAAGACTATGAGAGAGCTTTAGGAAATTTTGAAGACTATGAGGTGTGAGAGTCTCTGGTGATTTGTGTGTTTTTGAAATTTTGTAGACAGATGTAGGGTTTTAGGATTAGGAGTAATGATGCAGTTGATAGTTGATGTAAAGTTTCTTACACCCATGCAGAGTTTTGTCTCTTCTAAGAGACTACATTAAACATTCCGAAATTGCCCTTTACGTACATAAATTATATTAAAAAATTGAGACACAGGGATTCAAAATGCATTAATGCCCCAAGATGAATCTCAGCCATCCATCAAGCTTAATCAATGGTGGTTAATGGGTTTTCAGGGTTTAGTCAACTCAACCGGGTTTTTGATTTATCCTTCCCCTATATATATATATATATATATATATAGGGAGCCGCTAGAATGAGAACCACCACGAGTTATGAGAACCACGAGAACCGCGCCCCGCGGGTGGCCGTCGGCGACGAAATTTTTTTTACACCTAGATCCGTATATTTTAGTGGGGGGTTTAAATTTTCGGTTCAAACGGCGCGCCCGAGGGGGTAGTTTTTTACGCCCAAAGTTTGGTAAAAAAAAAAAGAAAAATTAAAAAAACCCAAACTTTGGGCGTAAAAAACTACCCCCTCGGGCGCGCCGTTTGAACCGAAAATTTAAACCCCCCACTAAAATATACGGATCTAGGTGTAAAAAAAATTTCGTCGCCGACGGCCACCCGCGGGGCGCGGTTCTCGTGGTTCTCATAACTCGTGGTGGTTCTCATTCTAGCGATCCCCTATATATATATATATATATATATATATATATATATATATATATATATATATAAAAGATGTGTATGTTTTTTTAACATTTATTTTTTTCTTTTACCTTTTTAATGTAAAATATGTTTTGGACTAAGATGGCAAGTTGAAAAGTTTAAAACAAAAATGTCAAAAAAACCCTTGGGTATCACCAGGTTTTTAGATAGAGTTAGACAATAATGTAATCAAAATGACAAAAAATAGAAAATTCAGAGACCAGAAAAACACTATTTAAACTAAAATAACAATTTAACAAAAAAACTCAAAAACTAAAATGACATTTCCCTATATTAAACACTCATCTTACAATTTATTTATTAACTAGAATTACGACCCGCCGCAATGCGGCGGTGATTCTTTAGTTATAACTAAGTCGATTTAGGACGCGCACGTTATGTTGAACCTGTTAAACGGGAAAAAATAGACGATGTAAAAACGTTCACCCATACACGCACGTTGCGTCGTGTTAATTCGCAAAGTTTAGAACGAAACGTGAAAAATGCTAAACCATAGACGCACGTTGCGATGTTTTAAGTCATAAAATTCAGAATAAAGCATAAAGCGAAAAATTTGCGGAAAATGAAAACTATAAAGGACCAAAGTTGAAAGTAAAAAAGTTGTGAGGATAGATTGCAAAAGATAAAAAGTTTTGTGTTAAAAGTAAAAAAAAAAACAAATAGTTTTGGGTTAAAAGTAATTTATGAAATACTTTTGGGTGAAAAGTGAAAATCAATTTTTTTTTGAAAAAACCTCAAAGCCAAGGTTACAACAACCATATGCATAACAATTTTTTCTTTGAAAAACTCAAAGCCAAGATTACAACACATAAGTAAAAAAAATCAAAGTGGTTAAACCGCAAAATATGGAAACGTTTGAATTAGAAGTAAAAAATCAAATTAATCAAAGAGGTTAAATTAACAAAGATTAAAACTTTAAACTTAAATTGTCAAAGATTATAACTTTAGGGTTAAAAAGGAAAGAAATATTAAAAATTTTAAACTTAAATTGTCAAATATTAAAATTTTAGGGTAAATTGTCAAAGATTATAACTTTAGGGTTAAAAAGGAAAGAAAGATTAAAAATTTTAAACTTAAATTGTCAAAGATTATAACTTTAGGGTTAAAAAAGAAAATTTTCATTTTTTTTGAAAGACTCCCCAAGCACATAGTACAACTAACATATGCACTAACTTGTTGCTTATTTATAAGGTACTAATAATTTATACACCCAATTAATTTCAAATTGAAGAACTGTTTTTTTTCTTTTGTTGAACGTATCATTATCACGTCAACATATGGTAGATAAGATGTTGTTGAACACTTGGCAACCAGGCATCGTATCATAACTCAACCCTATTGATTGGCCACCAACTTTCAGCCAGACCAGTCAACGATTATCCATTTTCATAAATACAGTCAAAGTAGTTTGAACATGGCATACTTTATTTTACATTATGTATTTCAAACTTCAAACTTTAGTCATCGTCTATATATAGATATTTTAAATAAACCCACATATCCATAAGCCAAGCAAACCCTATTAAGTGAGGTTCTCTCTCACCATCTCGCTACACACCACACCAAGATGGCTAGCCACTATAGTACAACACCACCAAAACATGCTAGTGATGTGGTTGTAGCGACTCCTTGTGGTGCTTGTAAGATGTTGAGAAGAAGATGCGTAGAGAAATGCATTTTGGCCCCTCATTTTCCTCCGACCGAACCGGTTAGGTTCACTATGGCTCATCGAGTTTTCGGTGCTAGCAACATAATCAGGTTACTACAGGTAATAAGATTGTGTATATGCTATTTTTCTCGAATCTTACTTGGATTTTCCTTTTGGAGAACCAGTGTTTTCAATAAGTAAAAAGGTTATACGAGTAGTACTTTATGTTTTCTTATAGTTACAAAAATATAGGGTTGGCATAGTTTGGCGTGGTTCACTTATAGCCTAAAACCACATGTTTTCGATTGTAAATGCTCCGGTTAATTCGTTTATTGGAAAGATGGTTCGGTTGAACTTCAATTTTTTTTAAACGGTGAACTATAAGGTTACCACACTCTCCAAATCGGAGAGCCTAGTATTGCTCCTCTTTGGCCAAACTATGTTGTCTTAACCGGGCCCACGCTGCTTCAAAGTTTGGCTTTTTTGGGCGTTCCACGGGGGAAACCATACTGTCGGCTGCCTGACAGTCGTTGTGCCACCACAAGAGCAGAAATCTCTGGCGTAACACACGGTGGGACGAAAACCTGGTTAGACTCGGGAATCGAAAATCTTTAATTGCCTATATGCACCCCAATATGACACAAATAAAATTAGATTATATTTTTATTTATAGAGAAGAAAGATTACATAGGTTGTAACTTATAAGAACGCTATTATAATATTTAACATACTATATTAAAAACACAAATAAAATTAGATTATATTTTTATTTATAGAGAATAATGATAGGTTGTAACTTATAAGAACGCTATTATAATATTTAACATACTATATTAAAAAAAGCAAAATAAAATATAACACTTGTTATTACTCAATATATATAATATTGTTTTTTATTTAATGTTAGATGTTACATTACTTCTACTCCTAGACTACTTCAATAAATGCTAAATCATAAGCTATGTCAGGATTATTTGAACCTTGCTCTTTTCTTCAAGAGGCAAAAGCCTCTACCACCCAATTATAGCTAGAATGGCTTAATATGGCTTTTAACATTTATTTGTCGGTGAGTGAATATTCATGACATATGCAATATGATTACTCTTTGCATAAAAGTGTATCAAATACAAAATCTACTAAAAATAAGAAGTCATAAGAAATGTGTCAAATAGACTCCGATTCTTATTCAAGCATGGAGAGTTTTTCAAACTCTATGATAAACTTAGTTATTCTTTTCTATTTTTACGTTTCAATCTAATTTCTTCGCCTTAACACGCCGCAACGGCCATGCGTGGTTCAATAATTTTACGTACAGCTTTTCGTTCAGTGTTACTTTTTTCCTTTTTATTTGTTTTGTTTTTACGAGATTTTCCGGTGTTGTTGGTCACTTGCAGTGGTGTAGCATTAATGTTACTTGGCACGATTTATAGCCCTATCACAACGCAGAGGGCTTAATACTAGTTTCTATTTTAGTGTTACGTTTGTTTCCAACAGATAATAATAACTAGTTTTTTTTTACGTCGCGCGTTGCGGCAAAACTGAACAAATGATAATGTAAAACAAACATGATTTGAAAATAAAACATATTGTTTAGAAAGTCACACCATTAGAACGGTTTAGTTTATCATTATACCATTTTATTATACCAAATAAATACTTTATTTTGAGTACAACTTCGTTATTAACAAAAATTATAACAGAATGTCGAGAGAAAATATCAAGCACAACTACGTACTTAAGTTTTTAGAAAAAAAAGTTATAAACGTAAATTATTAAAGAAGTATCAAATTATTTGATAAATTAATATATATTCTAAAAAAAGAGAAAAGAATTATTAAAAATGGTAAAGGAAATATATGGCTTTAAAAAAGGAAAAAAATTAAAAATATGTTATAAAAAGTAAATATAATAATAAACTATTAAATATCAAAACTAAAAAAGAAAAAAGAATTATTATGATAAAGGAAATATATGATTTTAAAAAAGAAAAAAAATAAAAGTATATTATAAAAAGTAAATATAATAATAATAAGCTATTATAATATATTAAATAAAAAAGTAATAAAAAGCTATATACACTTTATAAGAGCAAAAAAATGGTTATTGAAAATGGTTATTGAAAGAATAGTCGGTGCATTAAATAAAGTTACTTTTTATCGTCATTCGTTAACTATATATACATAAGGGTGGTCGGGGCACAATCGGTGACCCCATGCGGGGACCGATCTCACCGATCGGTGAGGTGCTGCCGGTGCAGCGGGGAGCCCAAAACGGGGAGCCAAGGCGGTGAGAGGCACCGAAGAGAGGGAGGAGAGAGGGGAGGAGAGAGGGAGGAGATGACCAATCAATTTTTTTTTTTTTTTTTTAATAAAAAACCAATTCACCTTTAAGAGGGGAGTGCCGCCATCAATTTAGGGTGTTAGGGGAGTTTAAGAGGGGAGTTGACGTGGCACACGAGGATTGGTTATGCGTAAGAGGGGGGACTCCCCTCTTAGGCCATCCGTAGTCATAACGCCCCTTTGTGGGCGTTATGCGACACGTGGCGCGCCACGTCAGCGTGTGGGCGTTATGGGGCCTTATGCATTTAAGCCCGTAGTCATAACGCCCCTACCTCATCATTACCCAATTAATTAATAAACCCTTAAATTATAGATATATATGTATATATATATGTCTGTGTGAGTGGAGGGAAAACAAACAACAAACATCACGCCGCTATGGAGGTCGCACCCCTCTCTTCTTTCTCCTTCATGGCGCCCTTCGTTTTGGTGTGCCCGGCGCCATGCCGGCGCCATGACCGGGCATACCGCCCCACTACGCAAGACCTTAGGGGAGTGCCCCTTTACACCCTAATAGATGTAGATGAAGAACAAAATAATGGTTATTGAAAGAATAGTCGGTGCATTAAATTATTGATGTGCAGATTTTTATTTTTTCAAGTTAATTCATAAAGTGGATATTTATTTTGTAGATAACATTTATTGGAAGCTAAATATGCAACTAAAAAATATGTAAACCGTTGAAGGAAGGATGTACTGTGATCGTTAACTAGTGGTTAACTTTTAATAAAATTATTTGTTAACCGTTAAAAAAAGTTGCTACAAAATGAATTAACTCTATTTCACTTGTGTAATATTGTTGAGTATTCATCTGGGAACCAATAATACGTTAGGAACAATAGAAATCGTATAATGCGCTTTTACCTTTTGCTTTAAGTGTGATGCGTATGGTCCTTAAATCTATTTCACTTGTCTAATATTGTTGAGTATTCATCTACCACACTTTCTCATTGTATTATGAAGAGAAAATTACATTTTGAGAGCATGTGTTTTACGGTTGTTAACTACTTGAGTCTAAAATCAAAATGTTTAACACAATAAGTCCCTAAAGGCTCTTTTTGTAACTCTTTGAGTCCAAATTTTAAAGAGCGTTATAATTCTTTTTGTTAAATATTGTTAAATTACCAAATTATCCCTATAGTTAAAAATAAAAAAAACTAATTTAATTAGATTTCTCTCTTATCTCTCTCTCTAAACCACCACGGCACCCTACACCTTCACCGTCACTACCACACCACCCACAACCACTGCACCACCATCACCACCACACTCCGTTGCACCACCGTCACCACCACACCACACTCCACCATCACCACCACACCACGTACTACACCTCTTCTAGAACAATCCATTGGAAAAACGACAGATCTGGGCTTTTACGCGGATCTTTACTATGATCCCACGTATCGAACAAATATGGAAATGCCTTCGAAAAAGAACATATGAAGCTGAAGAATCCAAGGGGGTCGTGGTCACGGCTTTGAAAAGATGATTGGTTGATTCGAGGTTGGTTAAACCCGGAAAGATTGGATCTATGATGTCAAAATGGTGAAGTGATAGTGCTGGTGGTGGTTGGAGGAGGTTGTTCGACCGTTATGACAGAGGTTGTGGACGGAATCGGGATTCTGTTGATCATTGGAGGTTTGGGACGGGATCAGGTTTCTAGTGATCATTGAGAAATGACGGTGGTGCAGGGGTGGTCGGGGGGGGGGGGGGGGTTGGTTGTGAGGGGAGTGATGTATATGCAGCCATGCAGGTATGCAGGGGCGGAGCTACCTTATGCCAGGGGGCAACGCCCGCTACGGCTTGGCGCGGAAAAATTTGGAAAAATTAGTGTAAATTTTGGAAAAATTTGAGGTTTTTTCGATTTCGTTACGGCTTATTTATAAAACGTTACGGTTTGGCGGATTTTCTAGATCCGCCACTACAGGTATGGGAGTGAGAGAGAGGTGTGTGTATTTATAAATTAAATATCGTGTATTAAAAACATGACCGTACTTTGTTTCTAAATCACTAAAATACCCTTTGGGTGAACGGTGTCGAGTCGATAAACACCTTCGGCACTGATCAGTGACCACTGCCAGCTTTGTTTACCGATCATAATTATTGATTTGGGGGTGTTTTCGGTGAAGGTTCACCAATTCGGTGAAGGGAGGGGAAGGGGGTGTGTTTGGTGGGATCCATTTATTCTCAACCAATCACAATTTTTTTTAAATAGTTTACCTAAACCCCATTAGGTAAGCCACCGCTAACGTTTTTTAGCATTAGGTAAACAATTGACATGGCGTTATGTGATTGGGTGAATTGAAAGTTTACCTATTCCATTAGGTAACCACTCCCTTCACCCTTATGGTTAACAACCTATTAGACAGGGTTAAAAATTTAGACTTAGAGGGTTATAAAAAGAGCGTTTAGGGACTCGGGGCGTTAAACATTTTAATTTTTGACTCAAGTGATTAACACCTCTACAACATAGGGACTCAAAAAGTAATTTTCTCGGTTATCAAATACATTAGGTACAATTGTTTATAGGGTGCCTACGGTTCTTAAGACATAATTAGTTCTGAAAAAAAAAAAACGGTCCATATTTATTGTTTGTATCTTAAATTTTATTTTACATTATGTTACAACTTTCAGGAATTAAAAGAATCTGAAAGAGCTGATGCAGTTAGTAGCATGGTATACGAGGCTAATGCAAGAATCATAGACCCCATTTATGGGAGTGTCGGAACCATATTTCAGCTTCAAAACCAAGTGAACGAACTTCAAGCACAGCTAGCTAAAGCTAAAGCTGAGATATTCAATATGAATTGCCAACTTGAAGCCATGGGTTCCACTGAAATGTGTCGATCTTCACAAACCATATCCCAACAAATTTACGTTGAATTTAAACATGATTCATCTGAGAGTAGTAGCCCTTTTGTCTATCTTGATAATGATCAAGACTCATCATGGGATATTATTTGGGCATAAAAAGGCTATATTTTGAATGAGATCCGATAATTCTAGATTCTAAAAGGACAACTCAAAAGACATAACTAAGTTATCGTTTCATTTATTTGTAGTTTAATTTCATTTCTAAATTGTTTTAGGAGTAAACTGTTATTTTGGTCCCTGTGGTTTGGACACTTTTGTCATTTTAGT
Source organism: Helianthus tuberosus (assembly GCA_030545235.1). Lineage (NCBI taxonomy): Eukaryota > Viridiplantae > Streptophyta > Magnoliopsida > Asterales > Asteraceae > Helianthus > Helianthus tuberosus. The sequence goes on from CM060437.1 coordinate 129,483,853, forward strand.
CCATATCTCAAACTTTTTACATCTGGGTCCCTGTGGTTTGCATTTTGTTGCCATTTTAGTCCAAAATCCAAAAACCCTTTATTTTGACTGTTGAAAGCTGATTATTTTGTCCTTTAGTGCAGGGGCATTCTGGTCATTTTTAAATACAAAATGGCAGTTTACTCAAAATAATTAAACCAAAAAATCTGCCTCTCTCTCTCTAAAATCCCTCTGCACTCTTTTTCTCTCTCTCTAACACCCCCTCTGCCTCTCTCTTCTCTCTCCCTCTTCTCTGAACTACCACCACCACACCACTATCCCCACCACCGCATCATCCCCACCACCGCATCATCCCCACCCTAAAACGTTTGGTATAAAACTTAGTAATACCCTTAACCTCTCCTTTTTATTTTGAAATCACTGATCAAAACATCACGCACACCCACTGAACCTCTTCATCTTCTACAGCTGAAAACCCTAATTCCTTTTTTGAGGAAATCCGCACACACCACAGACATTACTAGGGGTGTTCATCGAATCGAATATCGAATTTTCGAATTATTCGAATCGAATTGTTCGAATAATTTTTATTTTTCCCTGAATTCGTATTCGATTCGAATTCGATTAAAACCTGTCGAATTCGATTCGAATTCGTATTCGAATAAAAAACCCAATTCGTATTCGATTCGTATTCGATTAAAATTTCGAATTCGAATCGAATTCGAATAAATTCGATTTAATTCATATTCTTTAAAACATGTAAAAAACTATTAAAATGAAACATAAATTTTAAAGCAGCCATAAAACACGATATCACATTAAAAAGTTTCAAATAAAGTATCATAAGTCTAAAATTCAAAACGAGAAGTCGGGAATAGTCACTCCACATTACAAGTTAATATTTTTATGGTTAGAAATCAATTGATAGATTTATTACTTAGGTTTTACTTATGGGTCATGTAGTGGGTTTGGAAATGGATAATTTTAATACTTGGAAAAAATTTGAAAATAATTTATAGTATAGCTTAATAAAAGTTATATATGTATTATATATAAAAATAAGAGTAAATTGCCATTTTAGTCCCTGAGTTTTGTCCAAATTTGCCATTTTGATCCAAATAGTTTTTTTTTCGCCTGGGGGTCCCTGACTTTTGCATTTTGTTGCCATTTTGATCATTTTGTCTAACTCCATCCAACTCCATCCAATTTTGCCTAACTCCATCCAAAAACCCAGTTTGTACATAATCACTAATGTTTTCAGTTGCCATTTTGATCCAATTCCAAAAAATCAAAAAAATTCCAAAAAATCTAAAAATCAAAAAAATTCAAAAAAAATCATAAAAATTCTAAAAAATTCAAAAAAAATCTAAAAATCAAAAAAATTCTAAAAAATCATAAAAATTCTAAAAAATCCAAAAAATCATTAAATGTTTCGGCACGAACCGTTTCGAACAGTACCGTATCGAACCGTACCATTTCGAACCGTTTCGTTTCGACGCGAACCGTTTCGAACCGAACCGTTTGACGCGAACCGTTTCGAACCGTACCGTATCGAACCGTACCGTTTCGACGCCGTACCGTATCGAACCGTACCGTTTCGACCCGTACCGTATCGAACCGAACCGTTTCGACCCGTACCGTATCGAACCGAACCGTTTCGAACCGTACCGTTTTGACCCGTACCGTTTCGACCCGTACCGTCGAAACGGTACGGGTCGAAACGGTACGGTTCGATACGGTACGGGTCGAAACGGTTCGGTTCGATACGGTACGGGTCGAAACGGTTCGGTTCGATACGGTACGGGTCGAAACGGTACGGGTCGAAACGGTTCGGTTCGATACGGTACGGGTCGAAACGGTTCGGTTCGATACGGTACGGGTCGAGACGGTACGGCGTCGATACGGTACGGCGTCGAAACGGTTCGCGTCGAAACGGTACGGTTCGATACGGTACCGTTCGATACGGTACGGGTCGAAACGGTTCGGTTCGAAACGGTACGGTTCGAAACGGTTCGTGCCGAAACATTTAATGATTTTTTGGATTTTTTAGAATTTTTATGATTTTTTAGAATTTTTTTGATTTTTAGATTTTTTTGAATTTTTTAGAATTTTTATGATTTTTTTTGAATTTTTTTGATTTTTAGATTTTTTGGAATTTTTTTGATTTTTTGGAATTGGATCAAAATGGCAACTGAAAACATTAGTGATTATGTACAAACTGGGTTTTTGGATGGAGTTAGACAAAATTGGATGGAGTTAGACAAAATGATCAAAATGGCAACAAAATGCAAAAGTCAGGGACCCCCAGGCGAAAAAAAAAACTATTTGGATCAAAATGGCAAATTTGGACAAAACTCAGGGACTAAAATGGCAATTTACTCTAAAAATAATAAATAAAAATGTATAATTTTTATTCGAATTTCGAATCGAATCGAATTTGAAATTATAAATTCGTATTCGATTCGTATTCGATTTACTTGAATCGAATTGAATCGAATTCGAATTCTTATAATCGAAACGAATTCTTGATAATCGAATCGAATTTAAACGAATTTCGAATTTTTCGAATGCGAAACGAATCCTGAACACCCCTAGACATTACTGTCTTCTTCACCTTCAAGAATTAAAACCCTAATCCTCATCTCTTACCTACAACACACGACATATCTGCTCTTCATCTCTCCGAGGAGGAGCCGGCACCGGATTCACCGGCCACTCACCCAACAACCCCTCGCTCTCTCTCTGTTTCGCCGGCGATGAGAACCGACATCGGAAAACGGCAGGGGCGGCGGCCCTGATTCTTCTCCGGTAAGCTTCTGGTATAACCACCCACCATTTTCCTTTTAGTTCTTGTAGATTGAGGACGAAGATAACCTTGTTGCCGACGATTTTTCCGTCCATATTGGTTCGAGAACAAATGGGTTTTGTGAACAAATGGTTCGAGAACAAATGGGTTTTGTGAGCTCGGTACTGTTCAACTCCAGATTGGTTCGAGAACAAATGGGTTTGGTGAGGGTTATTGGATGAAACGAAGAGAAATTGGAGGAATTGGGTGGTGAATTGAATCTAATAACATTTCATTGTTGGTTGACCTTCTCATGGATGATGAATGTTCATCATTATCTCTGCACATTTCAACAAGCTTGTTATTACTGATCGGATTGTTGAAGATATTAGGGTTTGGGTATTTGGTCATTATGAATTGGGGAAGATGAAGATAGTGTGCTTTTATAGGGTAAAAATTGATTTATAATAACTCATAAAAAATGCCCAAAATGCCCATGCACTAAAGGACAAAATAATTAGCTTTCAACAGTCAAAATAGAGGGTTTTTGGATTTTGGACTAAAATGGCAACAAAATGCAAACCACAGGGACCCAGATGTAAAAAGTTTGAGGTTTGGACTAAAATGGCAAAAGTGCCCAAATCATAGGGACCAAAATGGCAGTTTACTCTTGTTTTAGACTAAAAATATATAGTTAGATACACGTACAAAAATATATACATAAGTGCCGATCCAAATTTAGTAAGGTTATGTGTTTTAGGGGGTTTTGGTGGGAAAAAAATGTTGTCACGAAGGCGACACAGAGAGAAAAACACATATTTTAGTGTTTTTCCTATAAAGAAGCACAAACATTGGGTATGGCCAGAAGAGGAAAACGCAGTGAATTGAAGGAGCTTCCTTTTGATCATGAGCCTAGTGGCAAACTCCAGATTGTCTCTTACACATTCTTCAATTTCTAATTTGTACCATTTTAGGTTTAATTATATATGATTAAGCTTTTAGATTTTCTATTATCATCAATACTAGAGATTTGTTCCAACTAATCTTTCTTCTCTTGTATTAGTTTTAGAATTTTTATTTTTAATGTTTTTTGAACTTTCGTCGAGTTTTTTTTACACCCTAATTTTCAATTATCATGATTAAATGACGTTTGTTTGGATGTGTAAAAAGCTAATGCAATTTTCAATTCACTTATAAAAGAATGTTTTTTTTTTTTTTTTTTTTTTTTTTTTTTTTTTTCTGGGAATGTGTTAACATTAAACCTTGGAATCATGAGAGGCCTAATTCTATGTAATAAACGATCCGTTTAGGGCCCCAGGGGCCTATTTTTTTAGGCTTACCCAACAGAAATAGGATAGATATATCTTGATTGGCTAGCGAAGTAAAGGAACCTATAGATCTGATTAGGATCATTATTGACGAACGAATCTACCTTAAGATTCGTTCTGACCATGAACTCCATGGCAAGCTCCACACATTCCTTTTTCACACTCTTTGATTTCAAATTTGTAGCAAATTAAGTTTACATGTACATAATTAGGTCTTTAAATTTTCCCTTATCACCTATTTGAGAAATTTGTGTCAACTTTCAACTATCTTTCTTCTCTTGAGTTTGTTTAGAATTTCGCATTTAAAGTTTAATATAACTTACCCCGAGTTGTTTATTAAACCCTAGTATTTCAATTAGAGTAAATTACCTAGTTTTGGATGTGTAAAAATGTAATGCGTTATTTAAGTTCAATTATGGTAAAATGTTTTTCTTTTTTAGAGATTTTTAAAGAAAGATGTGATTGTTGAATCTTGGTATGAGGGAGGGCAGGCTCAGTCATTTGCAAAAACAAATGGCCACTTTAGGCCCTATATTTCACGGCCCCGATTTTTTAAGGCTTTCCATAAAGGCACAAACATCGGGATTTGCCATCAAATAGAAAAGTGCAAAGGACCCTTCAGATTTGATTTAACTTTGTCTTGATGATTTGTGATTTATATATATATACATTTTTTTAACGGCCAACATAAGAAACGTCGGGTACTTCGTACGTGGCACCCAATGGCTGAAAGGTTACCTGCGGCGGACTCTATTCCGCACGCACGAAGCCCCTAGCCCACCAAGCCATTAGTTCCGAGGAAAACCCGACTCTACACCCGCCCGAAGGCACGACAATGCAGGACCGGTAAAACCCGGCCAGGACCAGGAATCGAACCGGTGACCTTTTGGCCAGTAGTCTTCCATCACTTTCCATGACCACTGAGCTATAAGCCCGGGTCTTATATATATACAATTATATATGGATGGTCAACACAATCTAGTCATAAATGAATCGCCCCAACTAGATCACACACACTAAAGGCAGGTGAACCTAACATACATAATAATGCAAAGGTAAGTACAAGTATCAATATGTGGGACACTATAAGTATGTAATAATGCAAATGTAAGTCCAAGTATCAATTGTGGGCCATTTTTAATTAACTGATTTATTGGGATGACGGCGCAGTTTGTTGCTCGTCTACCTGCTATTCTTATGTAATTTGCCCTGGTGATTGAAATTCAAATAAAAAAAAAATTAAAAAAAAAATTTGAAGAATTAAACGAATGTATACCTAACTAATAATTATGAAGAATGCTAAAAATTGAAACTAGAGGGAAACTAAGAATGCAATTGGAATACGAACTGAAAAACAAGAGATACTCAAATACGGAGAAAATAACAACCTTGGTAAAGAATCCTATTGATTGACTTGACTATCCTCATGAATAACTAATCAGATGACACCAGATATATCGATAAACTCATAAATAACTAGAGAATCACCAAGGCTATGTTATATCATCGCTTGTATCTCATTAACATATCTAAATATCCTAAGACCATGCGTAGTCGTTAGCCCAATAATGCCCCCACCATGGGGCGTTTTCTGCCATGTGGCAGTCCAGTCAGCATGTGGTCATTATTGGGCGTTATTGCAAAAGTGCTGTAGTGGGAATAATATCCAATAACACTCATGCAATCATTACACAATTATTTATTTTTTTAAATTTAAAAGTTAATATACTTCATTAATTAAAAAAAAATTACACTACTAGAAATAAAAAAACAACATAAAAAACGGAAATAAAAAAAAGATGATGATCTAGAGTCGATTTTTTTGGCAATGCATTTGCGCAAGGATCAACGCGTCGCCTTGGAGGTGGTCGATCGGTTTGGACAAAAACTCAATGTCCTTTTCCATTTGCCTCGCTGCTTGCATCTCGTTAAACTTTTTGTTTTCGGCGACGCGTTCTTTCATAGTCTCCAAACGTTGGTGGCCGAGGTCTCGAATGTCTTGGAGACGACGGTTCATCTACTCGAAATCTTCCTTCAAGTCGAGATCGGAAGACGACTCCATCGGTTTTTTCCCGGTTCGCTTATCTTTTCTTCTACCGGGCGGTCGGGCCAACTCTTCTTCAATTTGCTCATTAACGTCCACAACAACATTTAGATTGACATTGCGGGCATCGGAAGTTGGTGTTTCAGGGTCAACGGAGGAGGATGTTTTTGACCGTTTAGCTCGACGTCTACTACTCGACGTCATGGTCACTACGCACGCCCACTTTGGACTTTTTCGTAGTAGTTCCCAACACTTATAGTACGGGAAAACGCTTTTCGTTCTCTCGTACTCTTCCATAGCCCTCGTTAAAACCCCGACGTCACCTTCTCCGCTCGGGCGATTATCGTAGTTACGTTGATAAACTTCTTGGAAGGAGTGACACTTGTTGTTGATGTCGGTCCATTTGCTAGAAATGGAATCTTTGTCACGATGTTCTCCCTTACCCCACATGCTATAAAAGAATGCACGAATCCTATTCCAAAATTCAGGGCCCGTTTGAAAGTTTGCTACAAATAGAAAAATAAAGTTGTACGTTAAAACTAAAATAATATCGATGTAATAACCCGCACTTTCGTGCGTTGTTACTACTCGATATACTCGTTACGCCTAGCACCAGAGATTTGGATCATAATGTAACCATATCGCATACATCGCTATATCAAAACATTTCCGCATATTATCGCATATTTTATCACTATCACATCACATTGCACTTGCTGACAACCACGAAGGTGTCAAGTGAGGACCAATTATACCCTCCTTGATAGCCGTGATGCGTCGTAGGGCAACTCATTACTCAAAATGCACAATAACGTTCACGATGACATAGAGAGAGGACCTATTCTACCCTCCTCAATGACCGTGAAGCGTCGCAAGGTAATCGCATACTCGAAACGAAACCCGTTTATTGTATCGCAACTTTGAATGACAAAATATATGAATACGTACACACGGCCCATATTGAATAAATAAATATAGTAATAATAAATGTAGGAAACGCATACCCAAAACTATCGCAACGCTCGAAACTCTAAAAATTCTCCGCACCGAAGACCGAACTGGAATGGTTATCCGAACGGATAGGCAATCCGAACGGATTGCCATCCGAACGGATGGGCCATCCGACCCTACACACCAAATCACCTCCACTCACCCCTCTTGCCTATAAATAGCCTGTCACTTCACTTGAACAGTGATGTGACAGCTCTCACTCGACCAACACGCTCTTGGACCCTTTTTGTCTCGATTTCTCGCGATTCCGGTTAGGTCTTAACCTAAATCTTGTACTTCTATGATCTACACGCAATTCTACACCTTTCTATCTTTTAAAACTCAACTTTTAACCGTGAAATCTACTGATTTGGGGTGTTCTAGGATGATGTCATCAAGAGTTCATATGAACTTCAAAGTTTGACCTCATTTCACCATGAACAACTCAAATCTGGGTGATTTCCACATGTTTTGTAACATTCTCAACTAAAAACTATGTGTCTAATCAAAGTATTGTGCGATTTCGAGTTAAACATGGAAGAATCAGCAAGGACGACCAGGTCTGAAGGAACGGGGTGGTTCCCGGCTGTTAGAACAGGTCGGAATCAATGGAATTTTAGTTGTTTAACACGATATCACACCACCTCAGTAAAACCACCTGTATTCTCTCCAAAACTATCAAGAACCGCTGATCAGGACGTTAGAACAGATTGTTGTCATCCGACCGGATGAGTGTCATCCGACCGGATATATGTCATCCGAACAACATCTGTCAACCGACCTGATGGATGTCATCCGACCGGATACCTGTCATCCGACCGGATAACTGTCATCATATCGGATACCTGTCATCCGACCGGATACCTATCATTCGACCAAAGATATGTCAACCGACCGGATGGGTGTCATCCGACCGGATACCTGTCATTCGACCAAAGATATGTCAACCGACCGGATGGGTGTCATCCGACCGGATACCTGTCATTACGATACTAACTCCGTTTAACACACCATCGCTTACGATACCATTCGATGTTTAGGTTAATTCAGACGCACTCTCAATCGATCTAATCAAGTTGTGTTCTTGTTGAATACGCACTGTGAGTATACTTGAACCCTTTTTGCTTTTGCACTTTTGGGTGTAACATACGTTACTATCAAATCAAATCATATCAAATGCTTAAACTATTTATCACTTACGAATGACTTACTTGCATAGTTATACGTGATGCTAGTTACATATGTGCTAGGACTTATACTCGCGACGTCCCACCATGACTAGTATAGTACTATTGCGCCCGACGGGGTCTAGTTTGCCATCGCGTATTCGAGCATTGAGGACTTAGCTGGTAGTATCTGTTTTGTGAGTATATATGTCATGTATCCCGTTTATGTATGTAAGAATTCGCGACACTTTTAATCTAATATGCTATTACATATCAAACCTGTATACTCACCAATACTTTTGTATTGACTTTATTTTAACGTATGTTGCAGGTTTAGACGCAGACTACGTCAAATCGGAAGTCTAGAAACTTAACAAAAATCTAGGTTGTCGGATTTGTATTGTTCGAGAGAGCACAAAATATGTGATAACTTATGTGACTGGATTTGTTTATTAGTATGGGATAATGAACGCATTAAATATTGTCGCTAATAGTTGTTATGGATTCTCCTGAGCAATCTAATTTGCCTAGTGCCGCGCCCCGATGATTCCGCCATCGGTTGGGGTATGACATATTGGTATCAGAGCCATAACTATAGGGAATTAGGTAAGACATTCGATCTACTCCGAGTTGAAGTCTTAGCAATGACCTAGTCTATAGTCTAAGTACCAACGGGCTGACTTCGCGTAAACCCAGTAGGGTTTATACGGGCCTACTTGATGATCTCGTTCGAACTCGCTAAAACTACATCTTGTGTGAACACCACATACTACAGCTTCGCACGAGGAAAGCTTTTCCTAAAGCTTAATACTACATAGCCTTTCCTAAGGCTGGCACAATATACACGATTTACGATACTCGCATTACATGAACGAGTGATCGTGTCCAGATGAGGTGTGAAAACCAGAAACTCTCGATAGATCGCTCACTCAGCACATTATTCTAGCACGAGAACTGTCTGTTGAGCCAGGAGTGATATCCACAACTCGACGGAAGTCTCCATTTCTACTCAGTGGAATTCCCGGATTTATTCGGCGAGCACAACCACAGCTTGGAGCGAAGTCGTTAAGTCAGGGTTGAAACCTATACCTTAATTACTCGTTCCACTCCTTAAATGGTTTTCAAAAAAAAAAAAAACTCTCACCAAGGACTCGGCTATATCAAGGACTCGAGCCGCATGATGGATACGAGGACGAATGTTATGAGCTGCAGCCCAGTGGAAGCATAGTCTACTAGGCCAACGCGCGTTCACGAACTCGCTTCATATAGCTGGAGTACTTTGGTCAGTCGACGCCTAAACACCCAGGGCAATCTATCGAATTTTCTAGCCTACGACTAGCTGGTTTCCGCTTGTTAAACTTATTTACGCTTACGTGTTACGATTTAAAATTTTATGCTTTAACGATTTCTCGATTTATCAAATTTACGCTCCCCGCTTTATAAATGCACAACTCGCACAGCCATCGCAATCTAAAACGAAAACCTAATACTCGTAACAAAACTAATGCTTAACTATTCGCTCTCGCTCTCTCTTTTCATCGCGTCCTCGCGCTAACTATACAAACATGTGAGTAAATATCGCAACAGTATATGCATATATTTATGCAAACGAAATCGCCTATGTGTGAGAACTTAGGATTTCATGTTTCCTATGTGGCTACTATGTGTATACATAATACTATACTACTTGCAACAAGTTTTGAACGCACTCAAATCGCATCGCATCGCAAAAATTAAAATCATTATGATCGAATCTCACTCCAAGTCTCTCTGTCTAGATGCCTTCCAACAACTCTGCTTCGAGAATATCAGCCAGGAGACGAGCCAAACGAAGGGACGAAAAGAGGATTGCTTCACTTGTGGTCAGGGAAGTGGCCAAGGTCATTCCTCGGATTGTCACCCAAGTGCGCTCTCTTAGCAACTCTCGAACTTCGGAAGACGTTAAGACAAAAGCGCCTCAGTCTACTTTTCTCTACAAACAATTCAAAGCCTGTGATCCAATGGTCTTCACAGGTGAAGGAGGTGTCTCTTAGCTACTCCAGTGGTTCGATTCTGTTGAGGTGACCCTTCGTCAGAGTGGGTGCCCCAAGCATTTTCAAACCACTTGTGCTACTGGAGTATTTCAATTGCGTGCACTCGACTGGTGGGCCGCTGAAGGCAACAAATGTGGGATTCACGCAGCCTATGCTCTCTCCTGGAATGAGTTGAAAGAGCTCATGAGGGAAGAGTACTGTCCTCCCCACGAAGTCCAGAAGTTGGAAAGCGAATTTTGGGAAATCAAGCAAGTCAAAGGTGACAATGCTGGCTACACCGCAAGGTTCAAAAAGCTTAGCACAATCTGCCCAAGTCAAGTCAACACTCCAGAAAAAGCCATCGCAAAGTACATTCGTGGCTTGCCTGAATGTGTGGGCGATTTTGTCAAAGCAGCCAAACCTACTACCATCGAAGAAGCCTACCACTTAGCCGCAGAAATCAACAACAAACGACTCATGGAAGGGTTTTTCTCCAAGAATCCTATCAAGCAAACTTATAAAGCAATCGTTATTAATTCTTCTGACGAATCTGCCGATGATTATTCTGACGAATCTGCTGATGATTCTTCTGACGAATCTGCCGACGATCCTTCTAATGAAGCTACTGACGATTCTTCCCATGACTCGGCCGAAGATTCTGCAAGTGAGTCCTCAGACGAATCATCCAACGACTACACCTCACTGCAAAACACCGACAAACCCAGCCACAAACGAAAGATTTCAAGCCCGAACTCATCAACAACCGAACTGCTGCAACCGAAGCCTCTTCAAGCAGTTCCGGTGTTTCCAAAGCGAGCTTACACTGGAGCTCATCCCCAGTGTTACTCATGTACCTACCATCACCAGGTCGGAGCTGACTTTTGCTATTGCAATAATTGTAACCGTTATGGTCACTTCACCCGCAACTGCCGCACCGAACCGCGAACTTGAGTACAACAACAGCTCCAGCAAAAGTCTTCAACACCAAGCACCTAGCAAGCGTAGGATGATGTTATAATGATACGATTTCGACGTTAATTCCTAAGTATTGAACCTACTCTATTACTCGATGTTTCCACTATGTGTAACGTTAACTCTCGCTTTCACTCTCTAGTCGTCGCACTTAGACTAGCTTCACACACACGAACTATATACTATATCACGATATAACGTGTTTTAACCTCACTACACTCTTAGAATAAGGTACGATAAACGTGCAAGGAACTACTAATCACGGGTGCACACGAGATTATTTGGGTCAGTGCACGGAGATCGTAGTAAATTCTAAGGTGCCATAAGCGTCTCGACAACGTGTGACACCAAATCACGGGATGTAAGTAGTAGGGGTCAAGCAAATTGTGCTTTATCATACTACCGAAATTTCATGAAGAAAGTGCCACGTAGAGTTGAACGTTATTTGACCTATTATACTATTATGATTATTTTCAACACACTACACTCAATCGCAAGGGGTAACAATCAAACCGCATCACTGCGAGACTTTTCGTAAGTCTGCGAACGCAACGCAATCGCCCCATCGATGGACTTTGGTAAGTCTACCCCCACAGGGAAATTGCAACGACGCGAGACTGGTCGCAAGTCCACATCGCAACTCAATTGCAGTTTTGCTAGAATCTATCGCATTCTCGCTTAAATCTATCTCTCAATCGCTATTTTTTATTATGTGTATCTCGCAATCTCTGACGCTTATCATGTGAATCTTTATCGCTTATTATGTGGATTGCTATCGCTTGCTGTGTATCAATCTATCGCTCGCTCTATCACTCGTCGCTACCGCTTACCGTTATCTGTGTTAAGTTAGCACACATGACCTCGCTTCACGAGATGAAACTCATATGGTTAAAGCATGTTGGATACGCCGCTGGTACTTCCTATATATAAGTGTTTCAGCCATATCAGTAGACTTTCTTGGAAAAAGGCCATGTGGGGTCTAATGTTAGTTAAATTTGTAGTGTTGATCAATCCAATCGAATCGCATTAATCGCGCATATCGCGTCGCTTGCAACGCAACGATCGTCGCTTATCGCTCGACGGTTGTCGCTATCGCTTATCGCGTATCGTTTATCGCTTAACGACCATCGCTCATCGCATTGTACTCATCGCAATCTGTGTTATATTAGTACGCATGACATCGCTTCACGGGACAAAACTAATATGGTCAAACATGGTGTTCGCCATATTAGTAAACTCTCGTGGAAACAAGCCATATGAGTTTTAATATGGAATCTAATCGAAATCGCACTATTCGCTTACCGCTTATCGCTCGTCGCCTATCAGACACGCTACTTCGATGTTTCGTGTCATCAAGCTACTCGCATGCGCCGTCATCGCTATATTCGCAATCAATCTCGCAGCCTAATCTATTCGATTCTATCTTCGACTTGGTCCGAACTCCTATTGATTGGACCGAGGGAACGCAATTCTATCTGTGTCTTATTGGCACACATGACACCGCCTCACGAAACGGAAGTAATATGGGCAAAACATGGTGGATACACCGCTAGTACTTCCTATATATAAGTGTTTTAATCATATTAACAAACTTTCGTGGGAAAGTGCCAAGTGGGGCTCGATGTTAATTGTCTTTTCGAACTATTAAAACTGATTTTTATAAAAAAATTTATTAAAACCATTGGACAAGTGAAATTTCCTCACAACATGGAGGTAACATCGAATCAGCTTAACTCCATGCCCAAGGGAGTTTCATAAGTCTAGTTTTCCTCAAAACTTTTGCAACATCAAAACAAGACCTTTCTTAAGACATTGGTTCGACATCGAATTCAGATTAAACCCATGTCATAGGAGAGTTTTCTTAAACTCCAGTTTTCATTTCCGAATACTTTTAAAATGTTTAATCTAAACTTTTTTTACAACGATGGTTAACATACGCAGCTTAACCATGCGTTATGAGAAACCTTTCAAGTTCTTCTTTAAATTTCAATCGTATCGACCTTACTAATTCTTTGAGACTCGTGATACTTTTGAAACGCTAACTCGTGGGATTCTACTTTCGTCATTACGTCGCCTTCTCGCTATCGCAATCGATTTCTCTTACTCGAGACGCTCTCGCTTGTGAACTCTTAGTCAACTAACTCGCTGTATCACTACTTATACGGAACAACTCTCAAAGGTCTATCTGTTGGATTAATTTCGGGAAGAAATTTCCTAAAGTAGGGGAGACTGTAACAACCCACACTTTCGTGCGTTGTTACTACTCGCTATACTCGTTACGCCTAGCACTAGAGATTCGGATCATAATGTAACCATATCGCATACATCGCTATATCAAAACATTTCCGCATATTATCGCATATTTTATCACTATCACATCACATTGCACTTGCTGACAACCACGAAGGTGTCAAGTGAGGACCAATTATACCCTCCTTGATAGTCGTGATGCGTCGTAGGGCAACTCATTACTCAAAACGCACAATAACGTTCACGATGACATAGATAGAGGACCTATTCTACCCTCCTCAATGACCGTGAAGCGTCGCAAGGTAATCGCATACTCGAAACGAAGCCCGGTTATTGTATTGCAACTTTGAATGACTAAATATATGAATACGTACACACGACCCATATTGAATAAATAAATATAGTAATAATAAATGTAGGAAACGCATACCCAAAACTATCGCAACGCTCAAAACTTTGAAAATTCTCTGCACCGAAGACCGAACTAGAATGGCTATCCGAACGGATGGGCCATCCGAACAGATGAGCCATCCGACCCTACACACCAAATCACCTCCACTCACCCCTCTTGCCTATAAATAGCCTGTCACTTCACTTGAACAGTGATGTGACAGCTCTCACTCGACCAACACGCTCTTGGACCCTTTTTCTCTCGATTTCTCGCGATTCTGGTAAGGTCTTAACATAAATCTTGTACTTCTATGATCTACACGCAATTCTACACCTTTCTATCTTTTAAAACTCAACTTTTAACCGCGAAATCTACTGATTTGGGGTGTTCTAGGATGATGTCATCAAGAGTTCATATGAACTTCAAAGTTTGACCTCATTTCACCATGAACAACTCAAATCTGGGTGATTTCCACATGTTTTGTAACATTCTTAACTAAAAACTATGTATCTAATCAAAGTATTGTGCGATTTCGAGTTAAACATGGAAGAACCATCAAGGACGGCCAGGTCTGAAGGAATGGGGTGGTTCCCGGCTGTTAGAACAGGTCAGAATCAATGGAATTTCAGTTGTTTAACACGATATCACACCACCTCAGTAAAACCACATGTATTCTCTCCAAAACTATCAAGAACCGCTGATCAGGGCGTTAGAACAGATTGTTGTCATCCGACCGGATGAGTGTCATCCGACCGGATATATGTCATCCGAACAACATCTATCAACCGACCGGATGGATGTCATCCGACCGGATACCTGTCATCCGACCGGATAACTACCATCCGACCGGATACCTATCATTCGACCAAAGATATGTCAACCGACCGGATGGGTGTCATCCGACCGGATACCTGTCATTCGACCAAAGATATGTCAACCGACCGGATGGGTGTCATCCGACCGGATACCTGTCATTCGACCAAAGATATGTCAACCGACCGGATGTGTGTCATCCAACCGGATACCTATCATTATGATACTAACTCCGTTTAACACACCATCGCTTACGATACCATTCGATGTTTAGGTTAACTCAGACGCACTCTCAATCGATCTAATCAAGTTGTGTTCTTGCTGAATACGCACTGTGAGTATACTTGAACCCTTTTTTGCTTTTGCACTTTTGGGTGTAACATACGTTACAATCAAATCAAATCATATCAAATGCTTAAACTATTTATCACTTGCGAATGACTTACTTGCATAGTTATACGTGATGCTAGTTGTTCGTTGATAAGAGCAGTCAGCTGGCTTGAGTTAGGTTCACACGTTCCCTCATGATCTTCACATCGAAGGAAACACAAATAGGAAAGGTGTCGCGAATGTGTGTAAGTGTGGAGTGACAGAAGGAAGCAACCACACATGTGTTTTCAAACTATAGTTGCTACATTTATCTAAGCATACCATGAGCATAGTTCCATGTAATCTAGCAAATAGGCAATAAAACATAAATCATATCACCTAGAATGTCGAGCCTTGCACGTGGAGTGAAGCGTCATTGTGGATCGTAGAGCACTGAACAGGTTATAGTCTGGTTTTAACAAAAATCATTTTCCCTTATTAAAACCAAGTTCTCTATAACCAATGGCTCTGATACCAATCTGTCACACCCCCAAAATCCACATGCGGAGTATCACCGCTTGGAGGCGTGACTGCCCAGGATCAAACCACTAATCATATTGAACAAGCAAGTAATTAATTGTAAAAGTCCAACCAACACAATTAGTGTCCAAAACAAACATAGTTTAAGTTATGAGCGGAAGCATAATGTGTAAAACCAAAACGTAGTTTAAATATCCAAGGTTTTAACATGGCACACAACTGTCCATGTCCCACAACGACTCTTCCTTGTGCAAGCTCCAGCTAAGTACCTAATGACCTGCAAGGCATGTAGCAACGAATCAACAACAAAGTTGAGCGAGTTCACAGATAGTTGTTTGGTTTAAGTATTCGTTTCATAGATCGTATATATTCGTTTTGTAAACCATGTATCGCGTTAATCCTTGCTGCCAGTCCAGGCATGCGTGCGATGATTAGTGGGGGCTTCCCATGTGTTACAAGACCACGCGTATCGACTGCTACGAAAATATAATATGTGCCCTAAGTCAATGTCTATCAGCATTGACCCTTTGCCCATAGTCCATTAGTACACGCCCGTCCGACTGGCACAGTGTGAGGTTTGTTAAACCTAATAGCGCTATTAACTAATGACCCGCTCGCCCTAGGCCTCGGCGTTTAAGTCGATAATTGAGGGACTTCCTTTGATAGAGGTGATGGTCTTAAGATCGTGTACGTAGGTTTTACGTACGTGCCCTTCAATCCGAGGACAGTAGTAAGTATAACTGTACGTAGGTTTTACGTACGTGCCCTTCAACCGAGGACAGTAATAATTTGTTTAATAGTAATAGTTGTACGAGTAGTTATTCAATCCCATTCCCAATCCCCTGGGAATCCCATGCCTTGGCTAGTGTGAACTCACCTTGGTTTGCTCGGCAGATACACAGAAAGGTCAAGTCTAGCAGCTAGTGGTCAACCACGTCCTAACATGGTTACCAATACAAGTCAGGTTTTGGTTTCAAGTAGTGCATACAAGCATCACATAGATAGCACATAAGTAACACATACGGATCATGGTAACATGCAACATCACGTTAAACAGTTATAACATATTCAAGACTAGGCTCGCACAAGCTTAGCGGCCTTGTGCGAGTCATCCGTTGGAGCCCACTAATACCCGGCCCAAAAATACCCAAACAAAACTATAAACATGAACACGACCCAAATCAATTAAATCTAAGCTTGTGCGGTCCGGACATCTTGTACGATCCGGTTGGGTTGTGCGATTAGAACTAGCCCGGCCCAAACATGTATACCCGGCCCAAAAGTCAAGCAACATTACAACTTGTGCGACTCCATATGTCTTGTGCGACTGAGGACACCTTGTGCGACTGAAGTCATCTTGTGCGAATGGACTTCTTGTGCAACCAAGGTGTCTTGTGTGATTAGCTTCATTATCCGAATATTAAGCCACTCAGTTACAATCATTCACAGTTTCCAAAATTACAATTTATCAATTAACACAATCAAAGATTCTATCCAAACCCTTAATCGATTAAACAATGTTTTAACATCCATTTTTATGAACCCTACCTTGTGTAATTGTCAACATATCAAGATCATCATCATCATTAAATTAATCAACAATGGCCGACAATCTAACAACACCTCAAGATAATATTGGACCGATTTTTATATAGTATTTATGTAGTGGACAATTGTTTACTATCATCATATTACCATTATCGAAGCCCACAACAAATGACCAAAAACTGTTACATCACAACCGATTAAAAGTCACATGCATACATCCCTCAATATCATCCAACAAACACTTAATCACATCATCACTTTATTCCCCTAGCATTAATGTTCTTTGACTAATTTGGCAATAATAACAAGACATTGCACATGGATCTGACAATTCACTAAAAGTATCTATGTTACTTGATTAGATTCACATCCACATATGACACACTAGGCGACAACTGTTAACTCTTTCAAGATGTTAGTGGACCAACAAGAACTTTAAACAAGAATTTATTATTATAACAATACCACCAATAATCAATACAAACAGACACATAAAGAAGGAACCGAGATGTTAATTACTAACCAAAAATCTTGAAATCAGGATGCTATCTCGATCAGAGGGGGGGGGGGGGGTTTCTGCTATGCCGTCGCACACACCAATGAGAAGTAGGGTTTTATTTTGTAATTGTGTTATGAAAAAGATAATACGTGCACCATATACTAGAGGTTAGCTGGGCTTAAGCCCATAAAATTGAACTGCCATCTCAAGTGGGCAAGGGTGGCGGTTTGGGTTAAGAATAAA
Organism: Helianthus tuberosus; assembly: GCA_030545235.1. Taxonomy (NCBI): domain Eukaryota; kingdom Viridiplantae; phylum Streptophyta; class Magnoliopsida; order Asterales; family Asteraceae; genus Helianthus; species Helianthus tuberosus. Next base: position 129,501,722 of record CM060437.1, read on the forward strand.
AGGCTTTGAGTTTGGAGGTTGGGCCGCAAATGGGCTACACACGCTAGTGGGTATCGGGTTAAATGCTCGTACAGTTTGAGTTGGGTTGAAATTAATTGCGTTCCGATTTAGGTAGCTATAACCAGTTAATTACATGCATACATATATATATATACTTGAAACACATACAATCATAACATTTCATTAATCCACAAAGTTCACATAGTCACATAGGATCCACATACGTTACATTAACACAAAGATAAGTTCTGAAGTACGAGTTGTCACATTATCCCCAAGTTGAAAGAAATTTCGTCCCGAAATTTAGCACGTACTCACTGAGGAAGCTAGTTAAGTTGCATGGTTTTCCTGGTTTTCCTGGGGTGTCACATCCTCCCCCCGTTGATCTGGAATTTCGTCCCGAAATTCCGTAGCTTCAGCCTCATAAGTGGTTGTACCGTTTGCAAATAGTTGGGGATACTTTTGTTTCATCTGATCTTCGCGTTCCCAGGTGAACTCTGGGCCGCGACGTGAGTTCCAACGAACTCGTACGAGAGGTATTCTAGTACGCTTGAGGACCTTAACATCCCGGTCCGTGATTTCGACTGGTTCCTCGACGAATCGCAACTGCTCATCGATAGTGAGCTCCTTCAAAGGAACTATGTGGGTCTCATCTGACAGACACTTCTTCAGATTCGACACGTGGAAAACATTGTGAACTGCACTGAGTTCCGCTGGTAAGTTCAGTCTGTAGGCCACCTTGCCTATTTTCTCAATGACTTCGAAAGGTCCAACATATCGTGGGTTAAGTTTTCCTCGTTTACCAAAACGCACCACACCCTTCCAGGGTGAAACTTTGAGTAGTACACGCTCCCCAACCTGGAGCTCTAGTGGTTTTCTACCCTTATCAGCATAGACTTTCTGACGGTCACGAGCCACCGCCATTCGTTGTCGTATCTGAGCAATTTTCTTTGTTGTGTTAACCACATGTTCCGGACCAGTAATCTGACTATCCCCCACCTCTGCCCAACAAAGAGGTGACCGACATTTACGCCCGTACAATGCCTCAAACGGAGCAGCTTTAATGCTGGTGTGGTAGCTATTGTTGTACGAAAATTCCACAAGTGGCAGATGCTTTTCCCAGCCGTTGCCAAAGTCAATCACACATGCCCTAAGCATGTCTTCGAGGGTCTGGATGGTACGTTCAGATTGCCCATCCGTTTGCGGGTGATAAGCTGTGCTCATGTCTAACCTTGAGCCAAAGGACTTGTGCATTGCTTGCCACAGTTCTGAAGTAAAACGTGCATCTCGATCCGAGATAATAGAGGTGGGCACCCCGTGCCTCGAGACAACTTCCTTGAGATATACTTCTGCTAGGGTGGAGAACTTATCCGTTTCTTTGATAGCCAGGAAGTGAGCAGACTTTGTGAGTCGATCCACGATCACCCAAATAGTATCGTTACCACGTTGAGATCTAGGTAGGCCAGTAACAAAATCCATGGAAATTTTCTCCCATTTCCATTGTGGTATCTCAGGTTGTTGAAGTGGGCCTGAAGGTTTCTGGTACTCCGCCTTGACTCTCGCACAAGTCAAGCACTTGCTAACGTAAGTTGCTATGTGGGCCTTCATGCTAGGCCACCAATATGTGGTTTTGATGTCGTGGTACATTTTATCCGAACCAGGGTGTACTGAGTAGCGAGACTTGTGTGCCTCATCCATCACAAGCTCTCGTAGGTTGCCATAAAGTGGGACCCATATGCGTCCTGTTACATAGTAAGCACCGTCTTCCTTCTGGTCTAAGCGTTGCCTTGAGCCGCGTAGGGCTTCAGCCCTGACGTTCTCTGGTTTCAATGCGTCTACCTGAGCATCTCGTATTTGATAGGGAAGACTAGACTGTATTGTGAGTTGTAGAGCTCGTACGCGCTTAGGCGCAGTGTCCTTTCGACTGAGGGCGTCAGCCACAACATTGGCTTTGCCCGGGTGGTACCTGATCGAGCATTCGTAGTCATTCAGTAGTTCGACCCATCGTCGCTGTCGCATATTGAGTTCCTTCTGTTTGAAGGTATGCTCGAGGCTCCTGTGATCAGTGTAGATAGCACATTTGGTACCATACAGGTAGTGTCTCCATATCTTAAGTGCAAAAACAACAGCTCCCAGCTCTAAATCGTGTGTGGTGTAGTTCTTTTCATGCACTTTGAGTTGGCGTGAGGTGTAGGCTATAACTTTATCCCGCTGCATAAATACACAACCAAGACCCTGAATAGATGCGTCGCAATAAAGCACGAAGTCGTCTGTGCCCTCTGGCAATGAAAGGATAGGTGCACTGCAAAGTCTATCCTTTAGGTGCTGAAACGCTAACTCCTGTGCATTTCCCCAACGATAAACAACGCCCTTCTGCATTAGCGAAGTAAGAGGCTGTGCAATCTTGGAAAAATCCTTAATAAACCTTCTGTAATAACCTGCCAGGCCCAAGAATTGGCGAATTTCCGTTGGTGTACGAGGTGCAGGCCAGCTCTTGATCGAATCTACCTTGGATGGATCAACATGAATCCCATCCTTGTTCACTACATGGCCTAAGAAATGGACTTCACGAAGCCAGAAGTCGCATTTTGAAAACTTGGCGTACCGCTGTTCTGTTCGAAGAAGTTCCAAAATGAGCCGTAGATGCTGCTCGTGCTCCTCCTGACTCTTTGAATAGATCAGGATGTCGTCGATGAAAACTATGACGAACTTGTCCAGGTAAGGCTTGCACACTCTATTCATCAAATTCATGAAAACCGCAGGTGTGTTTGTCAACCCACAAGGCATAACCAAAAACTCATAGTGTCCATATCGAGTTCTAAAGGCTGTTTTGGAGACGTCCTCTTCTCGGACTCTCAGCTGGTGATATCCCGATCTCAAATCAATCCTTGAGTAGTAGCTCGACCCTTGCAGCTGGTCGAACAAGTCGTCAATGCATGGAAGAGGATAACGGTTCTTCACAATCACCTTGTTGAGTTCACAGTAGTCGATGCACATTCTGAAAGTTCCGTCTTTCTTCTTCTCTTTCTTCGAGGTGTCAGTAACAAGAGCCAGAATAGCAGTGTGGCCCTTTCTCAAACACTTCTGGGCCTTAAGCGAAGAGATGATGCTCACAACAGCACCACTCTTGTCGTCACGAATCATGAGAGGTTCATCCCCTGAACGGGGAATGCAGACAATCTTTTTGTTGCAAAGAATCTCTGCTTGATGTTGGGATAACCAGTCCATACCAATAACGATGTCGAAATCATCATACATTGGGGTCATTCCTAGCATCACCCTGACCAATCACGAACACTCGACCCCTGGCACCATTGCCGTCGTTATTACCCCCGTTGTTGCCTCCATTAATGTTCCCGTTTCCTCGGTTGTGGTTCTGATTCTAATTCTAGTTCAACTGTAGGCAGTGTCTCTTGAAGTGCTCTTTAGCACCCCACTGGTAGCATCCCTTGCTACCATGTTGTTGCTACTGCTTCTGTGGAGATCGTGGCTGCTGTTGTCGGTTCTTGTTTGTAGGACGTGAGCTTCTACAAATCTTTGGCTTCATGACCAAGCTTGTTGCATCTCTGACAGTGATCTTTGTTGCACGGCCCGCTGTGGTGCAAATTATATTAATTGCGCTTAGGGTGGTTTCCCCGGTATCCTCCCTGACTTCGATTACCAAAAGACTGCTGCCTGGGGCTCCCGTACTCATCCGTTTTTTCACTGCTACGACTGAGACTGAACCGAAGTGGAACCCTTTGCTCGAATTTCCATCTCACTTGCGTTTGTTGTCACTGGGAGCATCCGAAGTAGTTGTAGCAGCATTAATACGTTTCGGCAGTTTATTCTGTCCTACCGCCTGATCTGAGAGACGTTGAGCAAGACGAGTAATATCCTGGATGGTTGCAAGGTTGGCCGATGTCACAGGACTTTGAATCTCTGGTACTAAGCCTTTGAGGTACAGCTCAAGGCGCTTGATGGGAGGATCCACCCTTGTTGGACATAACACCGTCAGTTCGTTGGATCGTTTCGTGTACGCTTCTATCTCTAACCTTGTCATCCTCAGGTTTAAGAACTCCACTTCCAGCTGGTGGATGTCATCCCGACTACGGTATTCACCTGTGGATCAGTTCTTTAAGAATCATTCCATGGGGTGGCATTAGCAGCCGCCAGCCCCAGCATCTGGACTTGCGCGTTCCACCAAGTTAGCGTAGTGCCTTCGAGAGTACCAGTGGCGTACTTCACCCCATGAGCCTCAGGACATTCACACATCTCTAAGACAGACTTGAGCTTTTCAAACCAATGGAGGAGTCCAACAGCTCCTTTAGTGCTACCGAAAGTACTAGGACGACAGTCCATGAACGTCTTGAATGTGCATACATGTGGCTGAGCGTTCTGACCTTGTTGCGCGAGGAAGAAGAGACAGGGTTAAGCGCGAGAATTGGGTCATGAGAGTAGGATCTATATCCTAGGTTAGGTTCGGAATAACAGGTTAAACCTCCTGCCTGAGCGGCTGCGAGTGCTGCCGTAACTTGTTCGTTGATAAGAGCAGTCAGCTGGCTTGAGTTAGGTTCACACGTTCCCTCATGATCTTCACATCGAAGGAAACACAAATAGGAAAGGTGTCGCGAATGTGTGTAAGTGTGGAGTGACAGAAGGAAGCAACCACACATGTGTTTTCAAACTATAGTTTCTACGTTTATCTAAGCATACCATGAGCATAGTTCTATGTAATCTAGCAAATAGGCAATAAAACATAAATCATATCACCTAGAATGTCGAGCCTTGCACGTGGAGTGAAGCGTCGTTGTGGATCGTAGAGCACTGTACAGGTTATAGTCTGGTTTTAACAAAAATCATTTTCCCTTATTAAAACCAAGTTCTCTATAACCAATGGCTCTGATACCAATCTGTCACACCCCCAAAATCCACATGCGGAGTATCACCGCTTGGAGGCGTGACTGCCGAGGATCAAACCACTAATCATATTGAACAAGCAAGTAATTAATTGTAAAAGTCCAACCAACACAATTAGTGTCCAAAACAAACATAGTTTAAGTTATGAGTGGAAGCATAATGTGTAAAACCAAAACGTAGTTTAAATATCCAAGGTTTTAACATGGCACACAACTGTCCATGTCCCACAACGACTCTTCCATGTGCAAGCTCCAGCTAAGTACCTAACGACCTGCAAGGCATGTAGCAACGAATCAACAACAAAGTTGAGCGAGTTCACAGATAGTTGTTTGGTTTAAGTATTCGTTTCATAGATCATATATATTCGTTTTGTAAACCATGTATCGCGTTAATCCTTGCTGCCAGTCCAGGCATGCGTGCGATGATTAGTGGGGGCTTCCCATGTGTTACAAGACCACGCATATCGACTGCTACGAAAATATAATATGTGCCCTAAGTCAATGTCTATCAGCATTGACCCTTTACCCATAGTCCATTAGTACACGCCCGTCCGACTGGCACGGTGTGAGGTTTGTTAAACCTAATAGCGCTATTAACTAATGACCCGCTCGCCCTAGGCCTCGGTGATTAAGTCGATAATTGGGGGACTTCCTTTGATAGAGGTGATGGTCTTAAGATCGTGTACGTAAGTTTTACGTACGCGCCCTTCAATCCGAGGACAGTAGTAAGTATAACTGTACGTAGGTTTTACGTACGTGCCCTTCAACCGAGGACAGTAATAATTTGTTTAATAGTAATAGTTGTACGAGTAGTTATTCAATCCCATTCCCAATCCCCTGGGAATCCCATGCCTTGGCTAGTGTGAACTCACCTTGGTTTGCTCGGCAGATACACAGAAAGGTCAAGTCTAGCAGCTAGTGGTCAACCACGTCCTAACATGGTTACCAATACAAGTCAGGTTTTGGTTTCAAGTAGTGTATACAAGCATCACATAGATAGCACATAAGTAACACATACGGATCATGGTAACATGCAACATCACGTTAAACAGTTATAACTTATTCAAGATTAGGCTCGCACAAGCTTAGCGGCCTTGTGCGAGTCATCCGTTGGAGCCCACTAATACCCGGCCCAAAAATACCCAAACAAAACTATAAACATGAACATGACCCAAATCAATTAAATCTAAGCTTGTGCGGTCCGGACATCTTGTACGATCCGGTTGGGTTGTGCGATTAGAACTAGCCCGGCCCAAACATGTATACCCGGCCCAAAAGTCAAGCAACATTACAACTTGTGCGACTCCATATGTCTTGTGCGACTGAGGACACCTTGTGCGACTGAAGTCATCTTGTGCGAATGGACTTCTTGTGCAACCAAGGTGTCTTGTGTGATTAGCTTCATTATCCGAATATTAAGCCACTCAGTTACAATCATTCACAGTTTCCAAAATTACAATTTATCAATTAACACAATCAAAGATTCTATCCAAACCCTTAATCGATTAAACAATGTTTTAACATCCATTTTTATGAACCCTACCTTGTGTAATTGTCAACATATCAAGATCATCATCATCATTAAATTAATCAACAATGGCCGACAATCTAACAACACCTCAAGATAATATTGGACCGATTTTTATATAGTATTTATGTAGTGGACAAATGTTTACTATCATCATATTACCATTATCGAAGCCCACAACAAATGACCAAAAACTGTTACATCACAACCGATTAAAAGTCACATGCATACATCCCTCAATATCATCCAACAAACACTTAATCACATCATCACTTTATTCCCCTAGCATTAATGTTCTTTGACTAATTTGGCAATAATAACAAGACATTGCACATGGATCTGACAATTCACTAAAAGTATCTATGTTACTTGATTAGATTCACATGCACATATGACACACTAGGCGACAACTGTTAACTCTTTCAAGATGTTAGTGGACCAACAAGAACTTTAAACAACAATTTATTATTATAGCAATACCACCAATAATCAATACAAACAGACACATAAAGAAGGAACCGAGATGTTAATTACTAACCAAAAATCTTGAAATCAGGATGCTATCTCGATCAGAGGGGGGGGGGGGGGGGTTTCTGCTATGCCGTCGCACACACCAATGAGAAGTAGGGTTTTATTTTGTAATTGTGTTATGAAAAAGATAATACGTGCACCATATACTAGAGGTTAGCTGGGCTTAAGCCCATAAAATTGAACTGCCATCTCAAGTGGGCAAGGGTGGCGGTTTGGGTTAAGAATAAAAGGCTTTGAGTTTGGAGGTTGGGCCGCAAATGGGCTACACACGCTAGTGGGTATCGGGTTAAATGCTCGGACAGTTCGAGTTGGGTTGCAATTAATTGCGTTCCGATTTAGGTAGCTATAACAAGTTAATTACATGCATTCGTATATATATATATACTTGAAACACTTACAATCATAACATTTCATTAATCCACAAAGTTCACATAGTCACATAGGATCCACATACGTTACATTAACACAAAGATAAGTTCTGAAGTACGAGTTGTCACAACGAACGCATTAAATATTGTCGCTAATAGTTGTTATTGATTCTCCTGAGCAATCTGATTCGCCTAGTGCCGCGCCCCGATGATTCCGCCATCGGTTGGGGTGTGACAATCGACGTGTAGGAAAAAAAGTAAAAAAAATATAAAACTTACCAACATCGGGGTCCTCCGAAACATCAACCCACGCCCGAACCAACGTGAATTCCTCGTCCTTCGTCCAACTTACATAAGAATGCTTACGTCGAGGTTGGTGCGGTTCCTTCTTCTTATGCGACCTTTTGCCGTGTTTCGATGTCTCTTGCTCCGGTTCGGGTTGCGTCTCCGGCACGATATCCACATCGGGTTCGGGTTGTGGTTGTGATGGTTGCGAGCCGCCGGCTTGGCCAAAGCCGAAAGTGGGTTGCACGAATGGAGTAGCGACACTCAAGAAAGTCGCGTATGATAACATGTTCGGGTCCATGTCTTAAAGGTTAAAGGTTTTTTGCGGTTGGGTTGTGTTCGGGTTCCCTGTTCTTGAGGGGACACCAAATGGGGGTCGAAATGGGTTCATATTTTTATAAATTGTAGAAGTAGTAGAAAGAAAGTTTGATGGTGTGTGAGTTTTTTTATAAAAAAAGTGTATGACTAGTGGGTATTTTATAGTGTTTTATATTGGATTTAAAAAAAAACAATTAAGAAAGTTACCGTTGCAAACGGTCATCTCGTCCACCAAAGCAAAAATTAGGCGTGTTTCAAAAAACGCCGAGCGTCTTTTTTCTCAAATAACGCCCCAAAACTCCCAGGGGCGTCACCCGGCCGTGATCCGGCGTGATTGGGCAAATTTTTTTTACAAAAAACACCCGAGTACGGGTGGTCTAAGGGTTGTATAATGCTCACCGAGATAAAGAATGGATCACCTCTCGGTCTCCCCAAACGTGAATGCTAACGAACTCTAATGATGTCTCACCTCTCAGACTCAACAATCACAATGCAAGCAAATGGTCGAAATGTTTGTGACTGTCACACCCGATAAATCGATTATATCAGAGCCGGGTGTGATCCAAATGGTATCTTCATTGCACGGCGGAAGTATTTGAGCTAAGACTTCTAGAGGATGAACGCCTGCTAAGTACTCGAATCCCCATGAGTTCTCCTATTCCAACCGTTCCATAGTTTGAAATGCAACCTGAGAAAGAACATGCAAAAATCAACATAAAGTTGACGAGTTCATAGTTTGTTTTGAAAAAAAAAAGATTTAAAACAAATCTTTTTGATAACCGGTTTAAGAGTTGTTGAGAAAGCGTAATAAAACCCTTTTTCTCAGCATATCATATGAAAACTTTGTGTTTATAAAACTTGGTATGTAGGACGATCCAGTCCCTGAGTCTTCGTGGCTCGCACGAGCATATGTGGGCCTAGCCCAAAAGAGTTTGTAGGCAGGACCAACATGTCCCCTTACTTGTTTAAGTCGAAAACGTCACCAAAGTTTGTAAATTCATGTGTTGTGAGTTTGCATCAAATGAATCTTAAAAACATTTGAAAGTTTTGAGCATTGAAAGCTGGTATGTAAGCGTCTATGAATCTAAAGATCATTAATGTGTAGCTAGGACATTAATATGCGTGCCGACATAGGAAGCACTCAACCCGGTAGACGGTTTTATGTGCCGATTAACCTCGACTAGGAGATAAAAGCACTCTAAGTGGTCTCACAAGGACCCATGAGTGTGGCTCGCCCGTACCCGATAGATCTACCCCTTTTGCTCCTTGGTCCTTAAAAGGATTAATGGTGCCTAAGTTTGTGCCTATTCGCAAGTGATCCAAAGTCAAAGCAGAAGTCAAACTATTTGACTTTTAACTTGGAATTGAAAGCTAAACTGAATATGACGAGCTAGGCATGATAAAACAAGTTTTATAATGTTATATAAATTGTTATAATGTCAAAACTTATAGTTTTGATACTTAAAAGATCTTCTTCGTAATTTGCAAAATCTGCGTTTTTTTACTTTTATTTAATACATGTTTGACTCGTCATTTCGTTTACTATACGTGATGATCAGATGGTGTAATCGCAGGGATTAACATCTTCATAATTACGATCACGTACCAAAGTTCAATTTGAACTTTGACTTAACCAAAATGGTCAGAACCGAAAGTCAAAGTGAAAGTCAATTTGCTTGACTTTCGACGAATAACGAGCTAATAAAATGAAAAAGACTAGAAAGAACACTTACTAGTGTTGAAGAACACGTAAGAGTCTTAAGAATGAATGAGGAATGGTGTGAAGAAAATGTGAACTAATCCACCTATTTATAGTAATCTAAGGGTGCTAAGGAGGTGACAAGTGTTTTTATGTGTGCTTAAGAGTTGATTACTGGCAAGACATGTGTTAGAAGGAGGTTAAAGAGTGGCAAAATTATGAAAGGTGGTACAATATGCAGCAAGGTTGCTGCCAGCAATAAGCCTGCTGTCAGCGCACCCCTTGCGGACCGCAAGGATGGTATGCGTTACGACCCGTAAGGGGACCAGACGCGCAACAGAAAATTGAATTTCCTTGCGGACTACAAGGATAAGTTCATACGGTCCGCAATGGACCTCCCAGAAATAAAAATAATTCCTTTTAGGCATAATTAACCGCTCAACTTCAATCTATGAGATTTTCATGATTTTTAACCCTTTTTAACATTATAATTTCCCTCTTTCAATATATCCGAATTATATGGAGAGATTTTAAACATGTGTCACGCTAGGATTCGATCCACAAGTATAGGAGTGTTACATAAACCCAGCTATCTTGTCCTTATAACTTGGAATCACAAGAATCACACATGAAAAAGTAAAGTTCACTCATATGCAATCCTAATCCAATTAAACAAGATGAACAACAAACTACCACCTCTTTGTCTCAAGATTGGTAAACACACATCTCCTTATGATTAACTATCTCGAGCCTAACCATAATAAGATCAAGAACATAAAGTAAAAGACCCAGACATACAATTCTATTTGAAAGGATATGAAATCAACCAACATATACTGCATGGGAACATGGTATGAGTATTAAACATCAACTCAGTAGTCATAGACATCATAAACCACTATTAAATAGATATTGACAACACCAACAGTCATATGATTAATAAAATAAAAAATAATCAAATCATCTTAATAATCATTCATATACCAAGGTGATTAAACAAAGTCAGAAGAAGAATGATGAACATGTCAAAAATCAGAAACAAAAATGAACAAAATCGATTAAACAAAGTTTAGAAACAAAACCTAGTCGAATCGAATGATTCTCGAGTCTCCAATCTTTATACCGTCGAATGAAAACGTATTATATTTTACCTAACTCGTGTCCGAACTAAATTTACATAAAAAAGTAGACCAACTTAAAATGTATATAAAAATAAACATAAAAACGTATAGTTGGTGTGCGTTCGGTGTGATATATTTTTATTGATATTTTAAGCCCATTTTACGCATTAGTCAAGTTTTAAATTTATAAAACACGATATTCTACTAACACTAAACACACACTTAGGCAAGTGCACCCATTGTGAGCGTAGTATAGCGTTGGTAAGATATCGAGGTAGTCCAAGGACACAAGAGTTTTTAGTACCGGTTTATCCTCAACGTCTAATTAATATAAATGCAGAAATAAAATAAAATAAAATAAAATATAAATGCAGAAATAAATAAAAACCGCTTTTAGTACCGGTTTATCCTCAGCTTTTAGTCCAAGGACACAAGAGCTTTTAGTACCGGTGGCAGCCCGATCAGGTGGCAACCCGATCGGATGGCAACTAGATCGGATGGCCACTCGGTCGGTTGGCCACTCGATCCATGAGTTTGGCGCGATGATTTTTATCATTTTGATTCGAGTGTTGAGCTTTGCGATGCGATTCGAGCGAGTGATGCGATAGAGTTACCCATTAAATTACTTTTAATCCCAACTACTATATCTAACATACAATCGCTATAATCAACTTGCGTTTAGCGTCTCGATTCGATTGCGATGCGATAGATTGCGATTAACACCTCAACTTAAACATAACATGCATATGTAACACATAAATATCACAACATGTAAAACAATATCCAGAACACATAATTCGAGTTGCGATAGCGTTAGCGATTAGCGATAAATCGATTAAACATGCGATTAATATGCGATTATTAACAAGTACTCCACATAATACAACTAATGCAATGATATAAATAGATTATCTACAAGTAAAAGAAGTCGAAACAGGAGTTGACCAAAGAGTGACAGATCGCAATTAGCAATCTTTTCTTCCTTTGACTTCAATCTTGACTTTGACTTTGACTTCCGAAACACGGGGTGTTATAGCCTCCACTTCTTAAGGGAATTTTGTCCCGAAATTAGGCCGAAGCCGTAACAAACAACTGTGGGTACTTCGCCTTCATGTCGCTTTCGAGTTCCCAAGTGAACTCCGCGCCTCGTTTTCCTTCCCATCGGACCTTCACAATGGGAATGCGCGAGCATCGGAGTTGCTTGGTTTGGCGGTCCATGATTTCGACGGGCTTTTCCATGAAGTGTAGTGTTTCGTTTACTTGGAGATCCTCAAGGGGTACGTGTAAATCATGCTCAACCAGGCACTTTCTGAGGTTCGAAACGTGGAAAGTCGGGTGAACGTTGTTAAGTTCCTCCGGTAGTTCGAGTCTGTAGGCCACTTTTCCGATCCTTTCTAGAATCTTAAAGGGTCCAACATATCGAGGCGCGAGCTTTCCTTTCTTGCCGAATCTGACCACACCCTTCCAAGGTGATACCTTTAGGAGTACATGGTCACCAACGTCAAATTCAAGGGGCTTGCGTCGTCTATCGGCGTAACTTTTCTGACGACTCCGAGCTTTCAGTAAATTGTCTCGAATTTGGAGGATTTTGTCAGTCGTTTCTTGCAGTAGCTCAGGACCGGTTAATTGCGAGTGTCCGATCTTGTGCCATACAATAGGCGATCGACATCTTCTTCCGTACAACGCCTCAAATGGTGCCATTTGAATGCTGGAATGATAACTGTTATTGTATGAGAATTCGACCAAAGGTAAGTATGCATTCCAATTACCACTGAAATCTATGACACACGAACGGAGCATGTCTTCAAGGGTACAGATCGTTCTTTCAGTCTAACCGTCGACTTGGGGATGAAAAGCGTTACTTAGATTAAGCGCAGTACCGAGGGCTGATTGAAATGTCTCCCAAAGACGCGAGGTAAACCGAGCATCACGGTCAGAAATGATGTCGCGAGGCGTCCCACGTCGACAAATGATCTCTTTGGTGTAGATTCGGGCAAATTTTTCTACCTTGTATTCTTCCCGTATCGGCAGAAAATGAGTAGATTTAGTCAAACGGTCAACGACAACCCAGATGCTGTCATGACCTGATGGCGTGCGCAGACGTTTCGTGATGAAATCCATAGCTATACTCTCCCACTTCCACACAGGGATTTCAGGTTGAACAAGTAAGCCAGAGGGTCTTTGGTGCTCAGCCTTGACTTTCGAGCAAGTCAGGCACTTCGAAACATAGTGGGCGATATCTCTCTTCATGCCCGGCCACCAGTACTTGTAGCGCAAGTCCTGGTACGTCTTGTCGGCACTAGGATGAATAGAATATCGGGATTTGTGGGCTTCGTCCATCAAAATCTGTCGTAAGTCGGTCCGTTTAGGGATCCAGACTCGGTCCAGATAATAGAATATCCCATTCGACTTATTTTCTAGCTTGGCTCCATCATTGAGAATCCTTTCCTTCTTCAAAGTGCGTTCATTAATGCAGGCATGTTGGGCTTCGCGAATGAGGGTTTCGAGATCATATTGGGCTTGAATATTATGGGTGCCGTGCAAATAACTCCGTCTGCTGAGAGCGTCGGCAACGACATTTGCTTTTCCAGGATGATAACGAATCTCAAAGTCATAATCGTGGAGAAGTTCTACCCACCGGTGTTGACGCATATTTAGCTCCTTCTAGTCAAAGATGTGTTGTAGGCTCCTATGATCGGTGAAGATCATACACTTGGTACCATAAAGGTAGTGTCGCCAAATCTTTAACACAAAAACAACTGCGCCTAGCTCGAGGTCGTGAGTTGTATAGTTCTTCTCGAGGATCTTGAGCTGACGAGATGCGTAAGAAATAACCTTGTCTCGTTGCATGAGAACACAACCAAGGCCAAGGTTCGAGGCATCACAATTGAAGATAAAGTCATCGTTTCCGTCAGGTAGAGTGAGAACTGGAGCATTGCAAAGCATGTACTTGAGGGTTTGAAAGGAAATCTCTTGTCTGATTCCCCAAACAAAAGGCTTGTCTTTGTGCGTGAGAGAGGTTAGCGGCACAACGATTTTAGAGAATCCTTCGATAAATCGGCGATAATAGCCCGCTAATCCGAGAAAAGAATGGACTTCTGATGGGTTCTTAGTTGTAACCCAACTCTTGACGGCTTCGATCTTTGCGGGGTCGACGTGGATACCTTAACTATTGACAATGTGACCGAGGAATTAAACCTCCTCTAGCAAAAATTCACACTTGGAGAAGTTGGCATAGAGTCGATTCCCCTGGAGCAGCTCCAGAACCAAACGTAGATGTTGCGCGTGTTCGGTTTTCGACTTGGAATAGTACAGGATATCATCGATGAACACAATGATGAAGCAGTCGAGAAAAGGTTTACACACGCGATTCATCAGATCCATGAAAATCGCGGGTGCGTTGGTCAAACCAAAAGGCATAACAACGAACTCGTAGTGGCCGTATCGAGTGCAAAAAACGGTTTTGGGAATATCCTCCTCTTGAATGTGTAACTGGTGATAGCCTGAGCGTAGATCGATCTTTGAAAAACACGTAGGGCCTTGTAACTGGTCAAACAAATCATCGATGTGGGGCAAGGGATAGCGATTCTTGATTGTTAGGTTATTCAATTCCCGCTAATTGATGCACATCTGGAACGACCCATCCTTCTTTTGACGAAAAGGACTGGCGCACCCCAAGGAGAGGTGCTAGGGCGAATGAAGCCTTTATCAAGAAGTTCTTGGAGTTAACTCGAGAGTTCGCGCATTTCAGACGGTGCGAGTCGATAAGGAGCTCTTGTAACAGGATTTTCTCCAGGAATGAGGTTGATGCAAAAGTCGATATCACGACTTGGTGGTAAGCCTGGGAGATCTTCAGGAAACACGTTGGGAAATTCACGAACAACAGGAACGTCTTTCACCTCTTTAACTTCCTTTTTCTCCGCTACTACTATGTGTGCCAAGAAAGCTTGGTATTCCTTGCGGAGATACTTGCTAGCCTGAACACACGACATGAGTTGGAGTTTCTATGATGCGACTTCACCATAAACACATAATTGATCACCATTAGCGAGCGAGAATCGAATCATCTTGTCGAAGCAAACAACTTCAGCAGGGTTTTCACGAAGAAAGTCCATGCCTACTATCACGTTAAAACTTCCGAGCTGCATTGGAATAAGATCGACAGGAAAGATGTGATTGTTGAGTTCGAGAGTACAATCATGGAGAACAGAGTTGATGGCGACAGTTCTTTCAGTGGCAACTTCAACATCGAACGTCGAGGGGAGATGGGCGCGCTTACGATTAAGGAGCTTTTCGAACTCAAACGATACAAAACAATTATTGGCTCCAGTATCAAACAAACAAGAAGCATAAATACCATTCACAAGGAATGTACCATTGACCACGTTGTTGTCAGCCTGAGCCTTGCGCACATTAATGTTGAAAGTTCGAGCACGAGCGGCTTGTTGTTTTTGTTGCTGAGGCTGCTGCTACTGTTGGGGCTGCTGCTGTTGTTGCTCTTGCTTCACAACCCGATTGGGGCACATGTTTGCGAAGTGGTTAGGATTACCACACGCAAAGTAGACTCTAGCATTGACCGCGGGTGCCGGAGCCGCTTGTGGGCCTTGAGGGGCAGGGAGTAGAGCCTGATGAGCAGTAGCTAGAGCTGGAGCTTGTCGAGGACCTGTACGGTAGTTGGCGGTGAAATGGCCATACATGTTGCAATGTACACAAAATCTGCAGGCGATTCCCACTGGGTGGTGATAGGTACAAGTCGGGCAAGCAGGGTGAGGACCAGTGTAAGCACGTTTTACCAGCGGTGCTTGGGTTATTGGTGCCGTGACTTGGCGGTGTTGAGTTTGCTGCTGAGTTGGTACAGCTTGGAGCGGGGCAACAGTGGTGACAACACAGTTCTTGTTGCTGGAGTTGCTGTTGTTCTTCCTCTTGCGACGAGAGGCCTTTGAAGACTGAGGAGTGGCGGCGGTTTCAGCGGTTGGTGCGATGGTAGCTTGATGTAAATTCTTGGCGGCTTTATCCCAGAATCCAGACTTGACTCGCTTGTCGTTTATTTCAGTGGCAAGCAGGTAAGTTTCTTCGATTGTTTCTAGTTTTGAAGCCTGCACAAAATCTGCGACACAATCTGGCAGAGCTTAGATATACTTCTTGATTGCCATATCAGAAGTCTTAACTTGGTTAGGACAGATTATGCTAAGCTGCTTAAAGCGAGCAGTTAAAGAAGCATTGTCACCCTCCTTCTGCTTGATATGCCAGAATTCGTCCACCAACTTTTGGCGCTCGTGGGGAGGGCAGAACTCTTCCAACATGACGTCCTTCAACTCATCCCACGTTTTGCCATATGCTGCATCATTTCCGCGTTTGTTTCTCTCGGCCGTCCACCAATCTAGTGCTCGGGATTGGAAGACGCCGGTAGCGTTCAGAGTGCGGAGATCGTCAGGACAGCCACTCTGGCGTAGGGTGATCTCGATCAAATCGAACCATTGAAATAAGGCCGTAGGACCATCTTCGCCAGTAAATTCTTTCGGTCCGCAAGCATTGAACTGCTTGAAGCTAAAAGCAGCCTTAGGGGTTTCAGTCCTGGACTCTTCAGACGATTTGCTCATATTTTCGTACAGTTCGCTGACGATCTGAGGAACAACCTTCGCCATTTGTTTAGTGATCATAGAGGCGAGGCGTTTATCGGCCTGCTTTCGGTGAGCGGCTTGGGTAGCGCGAGATCCGAATGACGACATTGTCTGCAACAGACATCATCACAGGGCTCAAACACAATTTTGATTACCCCTAGTTTAGTCTAGCGATTCACCATAAAGCTCAGGAACACGTATCCATATAAACACAGAATCACATAGGTACATAAACACAAAAGCACATAGAGCACAGAAACTCATAAGCACGTAAGGCATAGAAACACTTGAGGCAGTCAGAATACAGAAACCTAGCTATATGTTGCATGTATCCCTATTCTTCACGGCGCATATAGCAAGTAATTACAGCGATTGCGAGTGTCGAGCAGCGATTGCGAATGATGACCAGCGAATTGTGTAGTGTGTTGTGTGATAAGCGGAGCAAGAAGCGTTAAATCGAAACCATTGATACCTCAAAACGCTAACATATATGCATAAAATCACATAAAACACATAAAGTTCCCATAAAATTAATAAATCACAGAGTTAGCTGCGGTAATTCCAGAATCAAAACACATAAAATTCGAGAATATATTGTCTTGGCTAGATAGACGTTGACTACCCAAAGTGGTCTGAATATTCACAAGGACTTTAAGTGCACACCTTGGCCTTCGGGACTATGCTCTCGCTTCGATTCGAGCGATCGACACGCATCCTTTCAGTCTCAGTGTGACCTCAAGTCGTTGGAGTCCGTCGAGTCTTTGGTGAGAGTGTTGAAAGATCAAGATAAAAATCGGAACGAGTCGTCAAGGTTCGGGTTTCACCCCTAACTTAGTGACTTTATTCCTGTTTTGATGTAAATAGAGGGAAAATGTGCGTTAAAGTACGGATTTCACTCCTGATTTAACACAGATTTTCATGTTTATAGGTGTAAATGCGGGTTGAACGAGTGATTAGGTCGAGAGTTTGCGGTTGTCACACCTAATCTCGACCTGATCATTCGTTCATTAGAATGCAGCGATAGTGTAGTGCAAGCGAGAATGGCGAGATATAGCAAGTAAGTGCATACAAAACCCCTAGAGGGAATGCACAAGTCGGTCTGTTGGTACTTAACTATAGACTAGGTCATTCCTAAGATATCGACCCGGACTAGGTCGAGTCTTGCCTAATTCCCTACAGTTATGGTTCTGATACCAATATGTCACACCCCAATCGATGGCGGAATCATCGGGGCGCGACATTGAGCGAAACAGATTGTCCATGAGTATCCATAACAACTATTAATTACCAGATATTTAAAACGTCATGTCCCATACCATAACATATCTAAATAAAACAATTATTACAAATAATTATCTCATAAACAAATACTGATCCGACAACTCAGATTTCAAAATAGATAAATTGTTTATTTGTTTCTAGACTCTTCCCTAGCCTCGATTTCATCACACAACAAACAAGGCATCCTAGCATCTTAAGCACCCGCCACATACGTTAAAGTAAAAGTCAATACACATAGTGTAAAGGTGAGCATACAAGTTTGATAATAGCATATAGAGTTCGAATTCGTTTACGCATAACCAGCACGTACAAAGTGTGATATGAAGCATGTAAGTTAAAGACATGATCCTATCAATACCAATGACTGCGGGTTGACTGCACAGGGCAGTTCGTAACACATATTCACCATTGCGAATCATGTGATTAATTATCCTTAACACCCCCCGAGTGAACAGGTGCTGAGTCCTAACTATAGTACTATTGTTGCTAAGGTAGGTAGACAGTAATCTATGTGTAAACATAACAAACATGCATTCATCGAGCCACGTATAACATGTAGTAGTGGTTAGCGGTAAAGTATTGCGTAGTGTGTTTGATGTGATTTAGATTAAGTAACGTATGTAACACCCAAAAGTGCGTAAAGCAAAAAGGGTTTGAGTATACTCACCGCGGTAGAG